>CM070629.1:28781801-29381801 GCA_036346255.1 Ampelocalamus luodianensis
TCCGTTGGAAGAGGATGAGATAAGATTTCCATCATGTACTCAAACACCTCAAATGGAGTCCATATCGACTTCTATGCACATTTGAAGTCGGTCTTTTCTCAGGCGGTGAATTCGAACATGTTCCACTAGAACACTTGCTTGACTTGGAACCAAAATAACGTGGAGACCTTCCTTGTACCATGGCGTGGAATAGCGGTCATATCCGGAGGTTGATGTCCTCATCATGATACCTGCAGCAAACACAAATAGAACAAATCTTGAAATGGCACAACAACGTCATTGCATGGATCCCGAACACACAAGCCGGACAATCACTGTGAACGATCATCCAAAGCGACAAAGTGCAACAAAATCAGCAACCGTGACACATGGGTAGAGACAAATGATAATACGAATAATGACGGCAAAAAGAGCAAGCAACATCGAGGCGACATACATTAAACCTAGTGTCGATCCGAACCTAAAGTTCGTTATGTCGTGAGTGTGATGTAACGTGAGTGGTAAATAGGAACTACAAATTAAAGCAATCAGCACTGATATAAGAAAAAGAACACAAAGCGGTAATGCAAGCCGAACTAATTGGTACACACGAATAGCGGCGCCATACATTCTGATTCACGAGAGAACAAGGGAAGAGTAGTGCGAATGAGCACGTATGAGAACATGCGTGGCAAGCAATGGCACACCGTGAGCATAGGGTCAAGAATAGCGAGTAACAACTATAAACAAATTGGGCATGGATTAACTAAATCACTTGGACAAGCGACCGTAGCGGACAAAGCGATGGAGAGATAGCCGGCGCAGCAATGGCACGGCAAGCTCAACTCGCAAAACTTTAGCAAAATCAACAGCGGTCTATCACGCTAAGCTAAATCATACTCAACAGTTCAAGCATGGTAACACAAATCATGCGCATCTTGAAATAGGCAAAACGTGACTTCGATGACGCCGACACAACAAAGAATGGCGAAGCGAGCATGGATCGGCGTTGAGAATGCATGCAGAAACACCAGCGCGTATTGTGAGAAGACGCAAAGAAATAGTGTGGAACAATCAGGAAAAAAGTAGAGCGCAACGAAATCACCTCGAGAAAAGTGAGATGGAAATAACGGTGGAGGCTTAGAGAAGATGATGAACCGCGCGCACAGAGGAGGGCGTGTCACGGCTACGTATGCAGAAAGTACACGATCGCAAGCTCATCCGAAAGGAGGAGGGAGGCGAGAAAGCGGCAAGGAAGAGCAACTATTCGAAGGCGGAGAAACCGGCGGAGCAGCAAAGAGGAAGACAACGAATCAACTATGCGGTGCAAGAAGTACGAGCGCATAGGTGTAGAAAAGGGGATTTGTTGTCGACTCAACCGTCACCGGTCGCTCTGATCGAATGGCATTCCACCACCGGACTGCGGCTATGCGCAAAGAAAGCGGGACGACATCACGGCAACGACGGAGCAAGCGGATGTGGAGCGGGCGATGAAGACGGGATGAGGTGGTGAAATGGAAGGAGAAGAAGGGCATTGAGGCATTGAGAGGAAGTCGTTGGAGCAAGCGTGGAAGCAAAAGCTGCGACAAGCGCGGAGAAGAGGGCACCTCTCTAGGAAGGGGGTGACCCGTTGGCTCGCGGTCCATGTCCGAACGAGCGCGTCGAGGCAATGACGCAGCACCTGGACCAACCAAAGACACGAACAAGAGGCGGCGCTTGAACGGGAACACAAAGCGGCACGAAAGCGAAAGAGGACCATCGCGTTGCACTAACTCGACCGGTTGAACCACTAGCACTAGGGCGTGAGCGACACAAGCGCCGGGGCAAGCGGCGATGGCCGAAGACCGAAAGCACAAGAAGTCGACCTGCGCTTAGTGAAACAGGTGCCTTGACATGCCACACAGCGTGATAGAACCGAGGACTAAACGCACCTTGCACGTAGAGGGCAACAATCTCAAGCAGCTTTAATACTAGGTAAGATGCTATGAGTGCGTGATCCGATTTACGATATATCGCAAGCGCTTAGGCTATAGGTATCTCAATGAGAAAATGTAAGATGTAGCTATTAAGGATCTCAATCTCCACAATATTCGGCGGATCATTGTGAACGATGTTTTTGTGACAGTGCGAATCGCACTCTCGCAAAGAAGGGTATTCCACGGTACTGATTTTACAGCTGAAAAATGATGTAGCACAGCACTGTAGCTTTACTCAAGATCATCTTGTAACGTCGAGTATTTACTTTGTACGGATAACTTTAATGCGGAGATCCACTTGCCAAAAGCGTTGACTCACGCTGCATATGCGAGCTTCACGCTGACGCACGTGCAGGCGCGCTGCTTCGGCTGATCCACCGACGAAATCCCAGCGGCGTCACATCGTGGCCGCGCGCGCTCACGGCCTAGCGTACTGCGCCCTTCGCCCCCGCATTCCTTGCATGTGCGTCAGCGCGTGCCTCTGGAATTCAGTGACAGGTACCATGTCCAAAACAAAACCAAAGGCGAGATCAAGCTTTGTACGTATACCATTTAATTATTTGCTCCTCTGGAACGCAATAATTCGCTGAAATTTTGTAGAAAACTTATTTATTGATTCACTATCGTAGAATCGATTGCTACGAAAGCCGTGTGTTTGTTGCGGACTATTGCGAATCTGATACGAGGCCCTTAACGTGAGATAGTGTGGCTATGTTACTGTGATCCTACGATTTTGTGTGGACCAGCATAAATGCATGAGCTTAATCAGATCGCCTAGATCGCAAGTTCACGTGCTATTAGCTGGTTCTTAGGGCACTCCAATAGTTTGATACTTCCTGTGTACGTTTTCAAATACATGTCAATTTAGCTTTCAAATTTTGTTTCTCCATGCATATCATTCTACACTTTCGAGGTAATTTTTTACCATTTTTTCCTTTGTGCACCCCTCTCATTTATATTTCCAAGGTCATTTCATACTATGAACTAGAGTATACACAACATCCAAGAGTAATACATGCCTTGGTTGTCGTGTAAAATCCTAGAATGAAATCTATTTAGCAACAAGAGAGTACTAGACCTTCATACTATAGAAGAGAGAGTGGTTAGGTGGGATCTTTATAAATAACCATCTCAATCATTTCATACTAAAGCTTTATAGGATCCCACTTGTTGTATCGATCTCTCACAAATTGTTACTACATAGGTACTGTTAGGTGGGCGAGGGGCACGGCCCAGTTTGGCCGCCACCCTGCTTGCTGGGCCTGTATATGGAGGTAAGCAAAATGCATATTTGTATACAGGACTAAAAATTGTATTATAGTATCGGAAATTGACTTGCACACACTCTATGCAACGAGCAGATGAGATGAGATCCGGCCTCCCCGAGGCCACCTCGGAGTGCACGTTTTCCGATGTCAACATCGCACGATACTCACCGTATTCAAGTAGCAAAATAAATGGCACGCATGAGTACTTGCAGTATCTAGTCTAGCTGTACATCTCTCGCTGCCTCCCATGGCGCTCCCACACGCCCTCCTCCTCGCCTTGTTCTTCGCCTCGCCGCTGCCGCGGCCGGTCATCGCCGATGACGGCGTCGCTGCGCAGCCGCCTCCCATCGTGCAGGAGTTCTACTACTACTCCTCCGCCGCCGTCGCCTCCTCTCACCGGCGGCGGCGTCGGGGCTACTCCCACTACTCGCCGCCGCCGCCGTCGGTGCCGTGCAACTGCGAAACGACGACGCCGGCGGCGCCCTCGCCGCCGGGGATCTACAGCTACAGCGCGCCGGGCGGGCAGTTCGCGTTCTTTCCGGGTCACACCTGCAGGCCGGAGGAAGGCTCCATCCACGGCTGCTCTGTGCTGCTGCTGCTGGTCTTGTTCTTGCATGGTGGTGTTAGTCGCTTGCTGCTGTTACTGATCGAGCACGTGCAAGTGTGTTTTGAAAGAGTGCACCGGCTCGTACGGGATTGGGGAATTTTGTTGGAATCCCGTTGGAATTACGTTGTTTCCTGTAAGGTCTCTGTGTTCGAAACTGTCCTTACGGTGTAGTGGAAAATTTTGGAGGGCTTAATTAACCAGGGATTACTAATGTATTGGGTTGTTGCTAATCCCATTTGATAAAATGGAAATGTTAAGGGAATGCATATGCATGCTCTATTATAGAAAGTATATTTTATCATAATTTTGTTTTGCAAGAAATGATCTGCACTTTTTTTGGCTTTGCACCTCACCTACTTACAAATGGTTACTCTCCTATTTCATCGATGGTTTTGGGAGTCTCCATTTCAAAATATTTGTAATTTGAAAGAATTAAGAGTATTGAAGGAATTAAGATTGTAGTTATTATAATATTTTCACTCTCTACTCTCTACTCTTAGTTAAATGTTTTGGAAGAGATTAAACGGTTGTATTATGTCATTTAATAGGGAGATATATAGTCATTTATCATAAACTTTTCCTTAGATTTAATAAAATATTGCGAAATTGAGGGAGTACATTTTTTTTGGCTTGCTACTCCTCCGTGAAGATGATACGCTTGATTTGTCAACTCCAAATTTCTACAGGAAGGAACCTTTTGATTAACAAAAGCTTACGGCTTGATTTCGCAAGTGTAGTTGAATCGGCAAAATTTGAATAATGTTTGCTCCGTGCATGACAACAGGGCTCATAGATGAATCCTTGGGAAGGAGGATTTATTGGGAAGACAATACATGTGGTAGTGTTACCGATTTGTGCACTCTTGGTGTGCCTTTTCGTTTGGCACAGCAACCGATTTGTGGGGCTAACGTGAGGTCCAGATAATTAAAAAGGGCAATATATCAAGTGCAAAAAACGGCAATTGTGTGGTAAAATGCAAAAAGGCACAGTGGGATCGTTGGATCCAGAGCGTGCAGCCTGGATGGAGGTGGGCGGATCCCGTGAAAAAGACCCTGACTCGTCTCTCCTCCTGGTACCCCTTCGCAAGCGCGGGCACTCTCTCTTCGATAGTTCCCTGTCTCGCTAGGGTTAGACCCAAGCGCGGCCGTCTCCCTCAACTCCAACAGTCTAATGGTGCCGCCGTGCTGCTCCGTCGCCCTGTCCTCCGACACCCTTAAGGCCGACATCCAGCGCCATCACCTCCGACGCCAGTGCCGCTGCTATCACTCGCCCACCCAATCTTGCCCCAGATGATAAAATAATATCTTATTAAAAAGAATTTAATAATATTTTTTATTAGAAAAGCTGAAATAATTTTTTCCCAAAAATACCATTCTTCGACTTTTTGACTTTAACCTGGGCTCCAAGGCTGGCCATGCTGGGCTGAACTCAGGCCAGCCCTTTCAAAGCTGGGCTTTTCCAGGTCCAACCTGTCCTTGAATAGGCCTATTCCTCAGTCAAATGGTTTGGTCTGTCGTGGGGTTGTCCTACAATTTTTGTGGCACACATCTTCCATTCTCCCGTATCTATTTTGTATAATTGGCATTATATATAGTTACGAGGAACGATATTGTGAGGGTGGTGTGCCAGATATCAGGAACGAGGGGTGCCAAATATGTTGTGCTATGCCCTGTCAATTGATTTTTTTTTTTCTGTGGGGAGCTCAGTACTATTAATACAAACAAAATTTCATTTACGCACATAGTGCTATAATGGAAAATTTTTGAGACACGAGGAGTTCTGAGCCACCTACTTGTCAATTCCTCAAACAACTCATTACATTGTCAAGCCAAATAAGAATATTTGATTTGGAGTTAGAATCAAATGGTCCCAGAGACAAACGCATATCTCAAACCAAACATCTTATAATTTGGTTGTGGGATCAGCTCGCACACCGATCTGCAAAACCTACATGCTTGCTAAGTACCAATTTTGAACACTATTGCCCCCTACGCCACTGAAATTCCAAAACTAACCCCCCTAACCCCAAAATTCCTAATCTAGGTCCTCCTCCTGCGTATTAGTGCCCTGGGTCGCAAGATCCAAATGGCAAAGATGAGGTGTTTCTACACCCTACCGCAAATAAGAAGGTGTTGATGCACCCTTACGCAGCAGGTAGGAAGAGGAGAGAGAAAGGATGAGATAAGAAAGAAAAGAAAAGAAAAGGAAAAAAAATCCAAAATGAAATAAATTTCGAAAATTTAAGAAAATTCCATCAAAAACCTTAGAACATGAATATGTTTAATAAAATAATTTTAAATTTAATTGAAGTTTATTTTATTCATTTAAAATATTTTCCATTTTTGTGTTGGTTCAGTCAGTCTGGGGGATGTGGTTTTTATTGGTGGGAAGATTTGCTCGAGGCATATGTGAAGAAGGAGACAAGAATGTAGTAAGACATAGAGACATAGAGATGAAGAAGTTATGTAAGAATATGTAGAAGTTGAGCACTCACCTGGAAACAATGTGTGTCATTGATGGTAATGTGCAAGAATTAGAAGAACAATGTGCAAGAAGTAAGGAAAATGTGCAAGAATTGAAGAGCGATAGCAGACAATGTGAAACTGATGCAACATTTTGCTTTGTTTATGCCCTTTGTCTATTCTCCTAAATTCAAAGTAACTAGTTTGTAATTCATGCCTTTAGCATGAGTAAGAGCAATGTAGCAAGATTCTAGTATCGCAATTTAATTGTGTGGAATCTATGTTGCCAATAATCTTAGCCAATGATTTTCAAGTTTTCCGGGAGAACACTACATATAGCAGTTCCATATTATTATATATAGCAGTACATATATAGCAGTTCACAAAAGACAAGTTACAGATTACCTATCAAGTTTTTCCATCAAGTAATGTTGTCACCAAGTTATCTGGGAACAGATAGCACTTCATCAAGCAAAGAATGTTGGTTTTTGGTTGTTGCTTGTAAACAAGTAACCTTTTTTTCTTTGTAATAAGCTACCTTGCATAATAATCATCTCGATCATGAGGAGTATGATGCCCAGAGGACCACGAGAAGAGAGAGGAGGAACGCAGCAACAAGAGCACAATGAGCGTGATTCGGCAGAGACGCAAGCTCATCTTGAGGCATGCGTGGAGCAGGAGGCGAGGCGCGAGAGAGCGCGAGAAAGAGGGAAATGGCGCCGAGGCCAGGCGGCGCGGCCAAGTACAACGTCGAACTCGCAGGAAGAGCAAATGACCCCACCCACGAGTAGGCGGGCCATTCCGTAGTCCTCCCCATCCTACCCACCATATTAGTCCTATCTCCCAAAGGCTTGTATACTTACATGGTCCGGATACTTGTGTCACAAAGGTACCGTAGTAGTAGCGAGGATGAGTAAAGCAATTAGTGAACCATCATGCCATGTGACGCGTGTAATGTGCTTCGCTCACTGACTACAATGTAGTTCGTTCAAACACAAGCAGTGAATAAAAACTAAATTAAAATGGTAGACTATTAGAACTTGTAACATAAGAGTACAAGTTCTAGAGCATAAGAAGCAAATATATATGCCAAATTGTACTATGCAAAGGCATGAAGAGTATGAAGCCAAAACATTTCAATCTAACGCTTTAGGACATCTTCATAATCACAATGAGCATTCTCACCCCTTCAATTGTATTATGTTGAAGCTCCATAAAGTACTCTGCTTTAACTCCACCATAGTAAAGTAATGTGATCAAGAACCTTGATATTAATGTCCTTTTGAGTTGATTACTGAGGAAAAAATGCAATGATTTATTTCTTGTGTACGCATACATATGTACGAGTGACTTCCACAATGTTCCTTTCTTTTCATATGCATTCTAATTTTGTAGGAACCAAAAAAACAACATAGTGATAAACAACTTCAAGCGGAGGAGCTCCATAATAAATTCTACCTTATACAAATAAATTTGGATCGAAAGGATGAATCAAGAATCAAAATTTCATAATTTAAATTTAAAATTGTAAACCATTCCTCGATTCATGCCCAAATTAAATTAAACCATAAGCACAATTCATAATTTATACCTTGATTCAAGCCCAAATTAAATTAAACTAAACCTTGTCATTTCTTTTGAGTTCTTTTATTTCTTTCAGTTTCCCATTTTTGAAGTCTTTGAAAGCTTTAAAAATAAATAAACCATTTGTATTTTATTGGATTAATTAAAGATTAATTGGAAATTTCAAAAAAGGAAAATATTTTAAATGAATAAAATAAACTTCAATTAAATTCAATTTATTTTGTTAAATCTATTCATGTTCCTAGGATTTTTATGGAATTTTCTTGAAATTTCTAAAATTTATTTTATTTTGGATTTTCAGATTTTTTCCTTTCTTTTCCTTTCTCTCTCCTCCTTTCTCTCTCCTCTTGCTACTGCTGCGTAAGGGTGTAGCACCTCGCCATGCGTGGTCGGTGCTACAACACCTTACTGCTTTGTGGCCGGGGGCATAGTGCGTTGGAGGAGGGGCTAGATTAGGAATTTTGGGGCTAGGGGCTAGTTTTGGAATTTCGGTGAGTGTAGGGCTAATACCGCCCGGTCAGTTTCGCTAAGTACTCCAACCCATAGTATGAAAAGCCGGACCGGACCGGTGGTTCGACCGAAAAAAACGGGACCGACACTGGGTCTGGTCCGGCTTAGAACAAAGCCCGTTTATGCACACGAGCCCGCTGTGAACCGGTGAAAATCAGGTCGGACCAAGTGGTTTTGCTCTGAGCCGGCAATAAAACCCGAACCAGATTCGGCCGTCTGATGCCCAAGACTCCAAAAATACTTATGCGGTGAGGAGTCGAACTCCAAACCTCACGCATGCTCGTGAGGGTCTCCCAGTGCCCCATGTAACGAACTGAGCAAAGTTGGTTTTCTTTCTATGAACACAAATAAGTCTAGTTAACCTATTCTTCTCTACCAAGTACGGCAATAAGTATTATTTTATAATTTTTCGAATAGCGGTTGGATGAGTAACCAAGCGATCCAACCGGTGAATCGAGACACTCACCGGGTCAATTACGCAGTCCGACTTTTGGTACTATGCTCCACTGTGGTAAGGAAAAATAAGAATATGTCATGATAAAAAGTAAGTCAAGAAGATGTCAAAATCGAAAGAAAAAAACAAAACCAACAAGTTGTTGAACCCAAATCGAAACACAAAAATCGAACAAGTTCTCGATCCCACAACCTTTTTAAGGCTATGTTTGGGACGGCCCAGACTTCCACTTTTGCTCGAAAAGCGGAAGCTATCCCAAGCAGTGGCTTTTTCTCGCCTTTCCCGCCGAAGGCCGTATAATGGGAGAAAAGCCGAGCCGTGAGCTGCAGAAGGGTAACCCGCGACTTCCATGACCCCTTCCAACTTTTCTCTTCAAGTTCACGAGTTATTACTCGCTTTTGCCATCAAATAAAAACCAGGATCCTCCCTCTCCCCAAACCCTAGCGTCGCCTCCTACCTCCCTCCTCCTCCCACGCCTCCTCCCTCCTCCTCTCTCCTGTGCTCCTCTCTCCTGCTGTCGAACCCCCGGGCCTGGAATACCCGAAGACCCTATGTGTATATCGTGTTAGTCCCAGGATTAAAGGCTAGCACACACATTCACAACATTTGGCAATCAAGTCCATACAATCACATACGAAAGAAAAGCAAAAGGATAATCTACTTAAGCTATCACAAGTTATTACAATCACGGCTGATCGCCCAAATAAAAGCAATCATCAGAGTAAGGTAAACATCAGCGAAAGACATAAAAATGTAGCAAAAGTTCAACGGCATGCCCATCCGATCCCGCAGCAAACCGATACAAGGAACAAGGTCTAGATAGACCCATCACGAACCCTTCCTAGCGGAGAAGCAAAAGAACTCGTCGTCTAGCATCCGCGCATCATCGATCTCTCGAACAACATATTAAGCAAGATTGAGTACTTGTGTACTCAAAGAAGACTTGTAGTGTATCGCAAAGATTATATTAGATGCAAAGCTATCGAGAGGATGAGGTTCTACCCTACAAGTTGTTTTGCTTAAAGCCATTTTTATTTGCAATATTTATAAGGTAGTAATTTGCAACAATAGTTTAAAAGAGCAATTTAAATAAGTAAAGGATTGTAGTAAGTAATTTGAATGAATCCTCAATAATAACGCATCCATAACCCTCCTTGGTCATGAGAAACAATTCATGTTCAAACCATAACTCGACAGCTTAACTCAAATAGAAACCATAAACCATCCCCTTATTTTCTAAGAAGATAGTTTTGTTAAAAACAAGTCTATAACCATTAAGTCGACAATTTAAGCATGCTCATGACCGCAGCACGACTATTATAATAGATTTACACTCGCAGAGTTATACAACTTTACCCACATAACACGAATTCTCTAGTTTGTTCAAGATATATCTATGCCACCGCTCACTCCTTAGGTAAGTAGTCTAGAGTATGTGTCGAAGCCTTTACATTATCTAGCCCTAACCTTGCACTTAGCTCGCAAATGTTGTTCCTCACTTCACAGGAATGTACCCTTCTCGGTATATGGGAACCCTTCTCGGTACACCCACTCAGTGAGGCATTCACCGTTATGTCGGCAATCATAACTGGTGCTCGCACATCTCCCGCCTACCCCTCATGCAAGGTTAGTTCTCGACAACTTAATTGGCTAATGCTTGTCTAAGCAAAGCATATGTGGTTATGCGCTTAGGTTTAAATTGGAGTTGTCGGTGTTCGGTCCTTAATTGATCTCAAGCGAGAATCTCCGCTATCTATTAGTGAGACTCCTCTCCACTTTCTTATAATATAATAGAACTCTCGCCTGCGTCTAAAACTATGTTTTCATTTTCATTTTATACAAAATAACATAGATACCTCCTCCGGACATTTATCAAAATCTCCCAAAATCACATTTATCATATTGTCCTTTATAACTCGCACTCAAAAATCCCCAAGTGATATTATATATTGTTTAACCCATATTCTAATGGCTACAAATAAGAAGACATCAATCTTTCAAGGAGATATATATACAAATAGGATTTACAACTATCGATTCCCGGACATAGCAATTTCATATAGAACATACGCATGAATAATAGGATTTGCAAAACAAAATATAGTAATTAAAATCTGGATCAACAAGATCAAAGGAGGTGCTTGCCTTTCTCACGTTGTTCTAAATATAAGCTTGTTGGTCATCGGAGATTTCGTTCGCACAATCAACGTCTATTGCAAAAAGAGTTGGAAATAATTTAAATAATCCAAATAAATTCAAACAAGATCAAATCCAAATCCAAATCTTTATGCAAAAGCAGTAGATTATGATTTTGGACAAAATTAGAGACAAAGATCAACTCATTTGGAGTTTCCTAGAAAAGTTATTAAGGTTTGAAGTCGAGTTGGATTGAAAATCCTAGAAAAAGAGAAATGATTTCAGTACTATTCATTCATTTCGACTACTTGGTGAAGGGTTTCACCACACCGTCGAAGGGGTTTGACCACCTAGTCGAAGGGTTTTGACTACGTGGTCGAATGGAGTTTCGACTACGTGGTCGGAAGGGGTTTCAAATATGTGGTCGAATGGAGTTCAGACTACGTAGTCGGAAGGCGTTTCGATTATGTGGTCGAAAAGGGGTTTCACTATGTACTAAAGCCATGGGGCTGGAATGTCAGTGAATCATTAGGGCTAACCTGACAACTAAACATCACTTAGTGTTTAATGACAAGGATTAGGCAACTGATGACGAGCTATAGTGCTTGTCACCGTTGTGCCGCGTGGTGGCTCTCATGCCCATGCGTCTCGCCGGCTATGTGATACTCGTAGGGGTCGTAGAGTGCCCAAGATGAAATCTCCATACCGTTGTGCATCCACCAGCACTGACGGCGAGGCCGGAGGTGGTCTAACGCGGTGGCACGTGGTCTAACGCGGTGGCACGCCGGCGTCGAGCGGAGGAGTTGCTACGACAACAAGAGAAGTTGCAAGCGAGCTATGCCCTTGACTATCTATTGCGCACGTAAGGATCTAGGGGCTACTAGGGTCATACCAGAAGCGAGAGGGGGTCTAGAGATGGTTAGAGTTGACTGGTCAATGGCGAGTCGAGGTGGCGAGGTTGGTCGTATGTGGAGAAGAGGTTCAACCGATGAAAAGGATCATCCAGTGGTTGGAGATGCCTGGTGATGGTCCTACAATGCTCCAGGCGCGAATAATCAGCTTGGGGTGTAGTGGAGCTCCGACTACGACTGGAGCAATGGTTTTGGTCAGAGGCGGACGAAGGGTCGAAATCGGTGATCATCCGTGAATCGAGTATGAAATCAAGTGAGGGATAACATCGGTGGTTACCGGAGACATGATATGACGTGATAAGGGTGATACAAAACCCATCACGGTGTCGAGATGAAGGTGGTGGCACACGACCGATTAGGGCTCGTTCTCCTTGAGCTCTAGAACTCGATTCAATGGAGGAGAAGAGAGAGAGAGCGTGCGGCTTGAGACGACACTCGGGGTGGCTATTTATAGAAGAAGTAGCGAAGAAGCGTGAGGAGAAGCTTGGGCAGTCGGTGGAGCTCTCGGGTTTTTGGTGGTCGTGCGGGCTAGGCGAGGTGTGACCGGGAAGGTATGGGCGTGGCTTGATGGCGGGGTGACAGGGCAGGTGTGGTCAGTGGGGAAAAACTATGGGCGGCGTGGAAACCACAGGTGGTGCGGCGGAGCTCGCGCAGTAGTATCTTTGGCACATGCGCGGAGGTGGAAGACGAACCCTCAGATGGGCCCCACCGGTCGAGAGAGGTAAGTAGATTAGGTTTAGGATTTTTGTGAATTATTCTGGGATAATATGCCCAAAATAATTCTCTCATCAAACATATTTTTTTTGTTTTATCTAATTCCTTTTTAGCACCTTTTTGGTTGTAGTTCAAGTTTTGCTTTTAATTTCAAAAACCAAATTTAACACGGCAAAATTCATATGCAATTGATCAAGGCGATTTTCCTAATGCATTTATATTACATAATCCCAGAATTAGGATTTTGGGATGTTACACCGAGCCGCCGCCCCGGCCCGCCCACGTTCTTCTCCTCCTCCTCCCGAGCGGCGCCTTGTCCTTCTCCTCCTACCTCGGCGGCCAGACCGCTCGCTCCTTCTCCTCCTCCCTCCACCTCTTGAGTCGCCGCCACCCTCCCCTCCTCCTCCCCCCCCCGAGTTGGCGACACCCAGATCCGGATTCGGATCTGGATCTTAGTCTTGCCTGGCTCATCCTACGCCGATCCCTCCTCACGCTGCGACCGCCGCTCTCCTCCTCCCTCGACCCCTCCGCCCAAGTCCTCTCCGGACGTCGCCCAAGTCCTTATTCAGTGCCGGCTCCCTCCTCCCCCACTGCCCAAGTCCTCTCCCGTGCCGCCACCGTATGGTCAAACCCTAGCGCTTGTTGGTGGCTCATTTTCTTTTCTTTGTGGTTGTAAATTTAGTGTTTTGTAATAATAATTTATTTATTTAATTATTTGTTGTATTAATTATTCACTATAATAATTGTTTTTAGTAATTATTTATTATAATACTGTTTATCTTAATAATTATTTATTGTAATAAGGGTTTTTAATAATTGTTGGTTGTAATAAATGTTTATTGTAATAATTGTTGTTAAATACGCTAATTGCGATTTATTATGTTGTTTGCGGTATATCGTTGTTAATCGCGGTATATTGCATTGTTTGTGGTATATTGTCGTTAATTGTCGTTAATTGTGGTATATTGTGATCAATTGTGGTAGTCGTCATTCATTGCAGTCAATGGTGTTAATCGTCGTTAATTGCAGTTAATTATCGTCAATTATGGTAGTTGTCATTTATTGCAGTAATTCTTGTCAATTGCGGTAGTTATCGTTTATTGCGGTAGATGTCGTCAATTGCAGTAATCGTCATTAATAATCGTCAATTGTCGTTAGTTTTTGTCAAATGTTGTTAATTGCATTAAATGACATCAAACAAGCCGTTACTATCCTAAGGGGCATTTCAGATATTTCTCATCTTGGAAGCTACAACCAGCCTACCTAAAAGCCACACATCCAAACACCAAATCTCTTTGGCCCAGCCATTTAGCCTAGTCGGAAACCACTTTTTAGAAAAAGCCACATCCATTCCAAACAGGCCCTAAGACTAGGCCACAACCTTAAGACAAAGGAACAGAAAAACACCAACCATATCTAACTATGCATTATGCAGAAATGTGCGAGCACACATGAACACCCTAAAATTCCCCCAGTACCAAGTACCAACTGCAAATATACTACCAGTTACCAAGTATCATCTAAGTCAACTCTATAAATGTCAAAATGTCAGGTAGCGTTGTGTTGATCCCTATGAAGTATAGCAATGCTCTTTAAAGGTCAATAGTACTATCAAAAACACCGAGTTTTTGGCTAAAATAGCACCATTGGTGTGTGAAATAACAAATCTAGCCTCCTCCGTGCATCAAAGGCAAAAATAGCACCTTGTCCATGCCCTAGAGGATCGGATTTGCCGTGCGGGTGACACATGGTCTCGTCCGGCCCCAGGGGTGCAGAAATGCCTCGTCCAACCCCTAGGGGTGCGGATTCCCCCCTTCTCTAGAAAAGGTATTTTCACCTTTTCTGGAGGAGGGGAAATCCGCTCCCTTGTGGGCCGGATGAGGTATTTTCTTGCCCCTAGGGGCCAGACGAGGCATTTTTTAGGGACCCAAATATACAAATATGAACCCTCTATGTATAACGTACTAGTTTAGGATCACACTAGTGCACACATTATCAACATAGATAGATCTCATTCCACATAAGATGAATATAAGAATAAATGACTAATTTGATAAAAAATATGAGCTTGTGACCTTATGGTGAGTTTACATTTATTAAGCCACGTAGGGCCGACATTAATTAAATAAAGCGATAGTAGAAGCGAAAGCAACTCCAGTGAAACCCATCGACTTGCCACATGCAACTAAGCGAGATCAAGACCTAACGACCTGCATCCTCAATAAACTCCTCCTCGAAAGTAGCGAAGACTTCTCCACGTTAATGAATGATTGTAGCAAGAATGAGTACGAGTACTCAACAAGTTGTCTGTAGAATGCAATTATAGATGATGGATTATTTCAAACAAAATGGCTTCTATAGTTATTTTGCAATAAGACAACATTTGCAATTAAAGACAAGTAATAGATTAAAGCAAAATTTAAAGCGAATAAACAATAATAGTTTAATAGTTACTTTCACAAAGACACGAAGCCTAATCCATTTCTTTCACACGACCATATGAGTTTAATTCACAAAGCAATGTCCTTTCCCAAACATTTTATGAAAATCTACCTCGTGTGAAATCCCAGAGCATGTCTATGACCGTGAATGCGGCTATTCGAATAGATTTATTAACACTCTGCGAGAGGTTTGTACACTTTACCTTGAAGATATAACCGGTGTAGATAGCACCAATCATAACAAAACTTTTATGAAACTTCACCACGACAATTAACCCTCCCAATGTGTTTTACATCGTACCAACCCGATGAGGTGCTTTGGTCCGACACACACTTTTGAACATGGAGGCGGTGCTCACAAGTGTGACCCAACATAGTAGTACACACCTCCACCTAGCACATAGTCTAACCTACATGCTTGAGTAGTCAATGCCAAATTTAGTAGCTTACTAAGTTGGAGTGCATCCTATACGGACATGTGGTCGTCTGATTATAACTCAGTTAAATGGCACACAAAGTTAAGTCCTTAATTGACTAAGGCGAGATTGCCAATTACTACCAACTATTATATTCATATTTCCCCAAGCACACAGTTCCACCATATCATAATTCTTTTCACTCGCCTCAGTATAAATCTTTTTCCACCATGTTGGTTAAGTGCAACACATACCATCAACGAATAACAATACACAACACACAATTATTACACAAAGTTTCATAATCACTTAGTCAAGTTTAGATTTGCAATTCAAAATGATATCAATAACTAGTTGCATGGCTAAGCAGACTATTTGTGTCTAACTATCTCACGTTGGTGCTATGATAATATCAACTAATAATTAACCAAGCTAGGGTGACAAAAGTTCATGATAACACAACAGGCAAGGTGGATATAATCAAATGGGTGTATAACTAATCCCAAAACATTTAAAGAATTAAATAAATTGAAGTAACATGTAATAATTTGAACCAAAGTAATTTTTAAACTGGTTCAACATGGTCAAAGGTTCAACTTTCCTTGAAACAAGTCTTGGTACTGGTCTTGAGCTTGATCAACTCCTCCTCCCTCAACTATTCCCGAAGTATGAACGTCTACTTGCAGACGAAAGCAAAAAAACTAAATAAATAAAAAATAGAGTAACAAATAAACTCCAAAAATAAAATAAAAATCTCAAATAGGTAGAGCATGAATTTACAAACTTGAATGGGTTCAATCAGAGTTTGTATGAGGAAGAACGGGTTCTCGGAAGATTTAAATCTAAGAAAAAGAGAAAGAAATTACTATTTTGAATTTTTAGAATTTCTTTCTAAAGGAAATCGAAATATTGCATCGGCATGGCGTCGACAATAAATTTCAAAATTAAAAGAAAATCAGAAAATAGGGAATAGAGATCGACAGTGGGACCCTTGGTCTATGGACCAAGTCCATGGCTCAGCTCTCGGTTCATGGTGGACCGGTGCACATGGTGAGTGGATGACATGCGGGTCCCGTGTCTCATTGGATTAGGGCACAGGCTCGCCACGTGGGCTGCCACCTGGCGTTGATGAGGATGACACATGGGCGATGGTGCGAGGTGGCATGCCACGGCTTAATGATAGCGACGATGCGGGACCGAGGACTCCGGTGACGGCCTACTTCGCGCTAGCGACAGTCGAGAATCGGACAAGGAACATGGGGAACATGATGGCGTGATTGATTCCATCGAGAGCGATCACGGCGGCGAGCAAGGCTCAAGCGGCGGGGCGGCGAGGCTTCGGCGACAATGGGAAGTGACGATCTTATGGGGACAATCGGTGGCGCCTGAGCTAGAACACGAGGCGGCGAAGATAGGGAGGTCGATGATGGCACTCGGGGTTCACCGGCGGCGAAGAAATCAAAGGTTGAATGGCAATGAGAGAAAAGAAAAAGCTTCAATTCCCGGCAATGGCGACTCCTCGCTCCGATTAGCTTCTCGGGGTTGGCGATGACGGCGTCTCTTTTGACATGAAAGAGATCGTTGGAGAAGCTACACAGCGGCATGATGAGCTTGACCTTTGGCTTCAATGGCGGCAACAACGAACTAGAGAGGGTGGCTAAGGCTAAGGTTTTTTAGGGGCGAGGCGGCTCGGGTGAGAAGCGAAGGTGGTCGGGCGGTTTTAAAGCGTGAGAGGGAGGATCGAGAATGGGGACAGCGACAACGTGTCGTCGGGGCGAACTGCGACAAGGAGACCGGGATGAAGACGAAAGTGACTGACAGTGGGTCCCATCTGTCAGCGATAGTGACAAAGTGTGCGGGCGAGCGGGCTAGCGCGAAGATGGGCTGGCGAAAATGGGCTGGGCTTCAAGAGAATGGGCTGGGGAATAGAAATTCAGCCTAAAGGATTTACTAAGATTTTAAATAGCTTTTGCATTTTAGATATACGGAAAATCCAAATTGCAAATTAAAAATAGCAAATGAACTCAGAAAAATTCCAGAAAATACTTTCAAGCACAAAGAACTCAAATAAAATAGTTTTGGAATTGGTTGATATTCAAATTAGTCACATTGAATTGTTTTGATATTTCGTGCCCCTAGGGCGAGAGGCGAGGCCATGTGTCGTCCATACGGCCGGTCGATCCTCTGAGGGCTGAACACGTTGCCATTTTACCTCGATGCCGGGGGTTTAGATTTATTATTTCACACACCAACAACGCTATGTTAGCCAAAAGCTCCAAAAACACCTAAGGTTCCCTGGTACCAAATACCAGTTACCAAGTATCATCTGGCTCAACTCTATTAATATGAAAATGCCAGGTATCGTTGTGTTGAATGTTGATCCTATAAGTATAGGAATGCTCTCTAAATGTTTTCAACGGTATCAAATGATGCAATTTTGTTTGTCATAAAAAATAAGAAGCAATTTTGTACTCCGTGAGTAGGGTCCTTTCTCCAACATTAATCTTACCTAACTTCAGATGAATAAGAATGGGAGTTTTAATCTTTTATGATATCTTAAATGGTCATACTATCGTATTCTAAGAAATCTGTATGAATAGGGAAAGCAATTTGCAGTATCAAGGTCCAAAACATTATGAACCTGTTTGGATATTCTAACGAATATTTTTTGAATACTCTCTTTGTCTCTAAATATAGGTCGCCATGGGATCTGTGCGGCCATCATTTCTAAAATTTGACCATCAATATATGTAAGGTATATAGATTGAGTACAGGAAAATAATATCATTTGATTTGTCTTGCAAAGTAATTTCATAGTATATATTTATTTTATTTTATTTTATTTTATGCTATTATGATAAAAAGAAACCATAGCCAAAGTCTTGCCTTAAAGACCGTGAAAAGTTCGAAAGAACTAATATTTGTGTACAGAGGGAATACCTTTTCGTTGGTCTGGTATGTACTATACACAGTAGCGAAGCCAAAGGTGTATAGTGAAAACAACACAAAAAGTATATGCTACACAAACTTGTCACAAGATCATTGTACCACAAGATGTCTTTTCCACAAAGAAACAAAATTATACTCACTGAGCAGAAATGCAGCAAAACAACAAGTCACAAGCAAGTTGCAGTTTGAATTGCTGCAAAAAAAGGCTGCAGTTTCGGCCCAACACATTCGATTGCGCACCTCTTGATATATACCCAAAGTTCTATTTGGACATATATACTTTCTTGATTAGTAAGTTACCATACGTACCTACGGCCAAGGGTGTATACCGAAAATAGCACTAAAGCAGACGCGACACAAAAATTTGCAGCAAAAGTTCTCCTTTATACATAAAAACAAAATTATGAGCTGTAGAAAGCAACCAAAGTGAATTTAAACAAAAGAAATACATGATCTTATGATCTCTACACATTTGTAGCCATAGAATATTACTGACTGCTAGCAATAGCCTAGCATCAGAAATTGTATAAAAATTACAGTAGGTACGGTTCAAAGAAAAAAATACAGTAGGTTAATTTATAGCATCAGAAGAAGAGGAAAAAAAAAAAAGATTCAAGGCAACATACTAATAGCAGTTCTAATGTACAGGACAAAGAATGGACTTATATATAACCTCAAGCTTAAAAGTAAGAAGAAAGTTCTTACTCAAATGTAGCAAGATGATTGTTAACCAAAAAAAAAAAAATAAAGGCCAAAGGTATCATCAGAAACAAAAAATCTGGAGTTGTGCACACTTTTGTAGAAGCAGGTTTGAGTAGTAGATCAGTAACCAGGCATATTAGTCAAAAACTAAAACACGAACCGTGCAACATTTACTTATGGGCATAATCTTACCAAAATTTTAATTCTAGTTAGGGAAATTTGAAAGCACTCTTTGCAAGAGCAGCGGATATATAATCTCTTACATTGCAACACTATGCTCCAACTACTAGTACAACTAATAGTAATGCAGCATCGACATGAGAAAAAAAATTGGATATCTACTACAGTACTAGCAGTTCAATTAGCTACTACATTATTACTTCCAGATTGAAAACAAATTTCATGCGAAGTTGAGAGCAACATATAGAATTTTCCTATTTATAATTGATTTAAGTATTGTGTGGCACCAGAGAGGTACATAAGTTGCATGGCAGCCTTCTCCACCTCGTCTCCATGTTGCTCGCTCTGTGGTGGCAGCGGCTCCTTCAGCAGTCCACTTTGTTGTCATTACCATCCCCAATTCCATCTTAGACCTCTTGATCTTGTTTTTCTTCTTGCCCTTTTCACCGTTGCTTCCTAACAGGTGCCTTCATTCCCCTCCTCTGGTTTTGAACCCCCTTAGTACAACTCCCCTTCTTCTTCTTGCCCTTGTTGCCCTTGCTTTCTAACTCAAGAGCCTTCATTCCCCTCCTCTGGTATTGGATCCCACATGCATTGCATAAAGACTACATGGACATCCAATTATATAAAATTAAGAAAACATCTACAAATCAACATGCCAAGATCATCGACAACCAACTCTTAAGGATTATATCTGGATATCAGATCTATTCTTTACCTTACGGCCAAGCGGGCCGTTGCGCCATAGCGATGTTTTGGTTGTGTGGCAGTGGGTGCAGATCTTCGACTTGTTTAGATCCAAAGAACCAACAACCTTCAGCAACAAGAAAAACCAAGAAGATAGCACGTGTTTTCGAAAAAAAAACAAAGTAAGAACAAATCTAGAGAGGGTCTGGTTGTGGTTTACTCGGATCACCTTTCGGAAGGAGGAATCAATTTCCATGGGAAAGATTGCAAGATCTCTGGCACAAGCCGCCTCTGTTGCTCCGGTGTGTATATGTGTGCGGGGAGGAGGTGGGACAACTATTTAGGTAGGTTTTATAGCTCCGATACTAACACATGGAAGCCAAAAAAAGGAATAAATGAGAAATTGGATATAAATGTGTGTACATCTATATTTGTGATATGTTGAGATCCTTTCAGGTGTTTAGTTTTGGTTAAATTATGCTTTTGCCCCAAGGATGTATAAGTATCACACATAAGCAATGTTTTCACTTAACCATTCAGAAAAAGTTGTTGCAAACATGAGGCATTGGCCCCATAGCATCCTAAAGGGTAATTCGAGGCAGAATTGCTGTGCTGGGAGGCTCTCCACGTTGCCCGCTTTTCTTGTGCCATCCGATTTGCCGTTGCTTTCCTTATCGTTCGTCTGATTTCCCTTGCGTTTTGCTCGCCTACGATTCTATCACATTCTGAGCCGTTTGATGCTCTTGCTATGTCCTTCCCCACCGTCTTTTTTATGACTGGAGCACTCCCTGCGCTATCGCCTCACACTACCTACTTGGCTCCGCTCACCATGAAGCCTGCACGTTGTCCTCTCTCTCGATTCTTCGCCGATGGCTCGGCTTCCCTCCTCCTTCTTCGCCACTCGCCCTCACACCCCCGCCTCCTTCGTCTTCCCCACGAGCTCTCCCTCGTCCTTCCTTCCACGATGTCTATGTCGGGACCTAAAAATGCATCTCAGGAACCCTCTGTGTACTTTGAACTAGTCCCAGATCAGTAGCTAGCTCACATAAGAAACAATGATAAAATACCATTCATTTATTCGATTTAACCAAAAAGATCTCAAAATAACAAATAATAATAATAATTGGACCTTACGGTCAACGTTTACTTAACTTGCCACGTAGGGCTAAAGAAACAAATAAACTCTTACAGCAGAATGAAAATCTTGAAATGGCCAATCAACATGCCCACAGGTAATCGAGTGGAGAATGCATCATAATCCGTAAAATCTTCATAGTACTCTTGGGCAAAGAACTCTTGAGTAGTGTAACATCCCAATTTTTGGACTTATATTTCAAATGTAAGAAAATGAGTAGAAATTAAAACTTTTTTCTTACATCTTGTATTTCTTGTATGTACTAAACAATTCTTGTACAAGAATTATGGAAATGCAAAGTCACAAGTCTTTTGATCCAAAACCTTGATCTTCCAAAAAATAATCTTGTCAAACCTTTTGATCATCTCCTGGAAATATTTTTCCTAAGTTCTAGGAATGGTGTGTGACCTCTCTGAAAAATCTCACAACTTTTAGAAGTTGTTTGAATAGTTTTGGAGGCAAGTCAAACCAACTTAAAATCTGGTCAATCATTGGTCCAGCACCTTGTTGAATTTTTAGAGGAAAATGTACAACACCAAAACCTCTAAAATTTTTACACAAGGTCGATATCTAAGCTAGCAACCTCCTGTAAAAATTTCAGAATTTCTGGAGATGTTTTGCTACCTCAAACAATTCCCTAAAGTCCAGCTCTTCTCTAAATAAAAAATTCAAACCCTAGCTCGAGCTCGAGCCCAACTCAACCGACTCGGTTGGACCAAGTACACTTAACCGCACCCGGGCGCGTGCGAGTTGAGCCGTTGGATTTGCATCCAACGCTCACGACCTCCCCTACCCCCCTTTGAACCTCGGGAGCTCTCGGGCGACCTCAACCGTCCGATCAAGATCGGACCGCCTACGACCTCCTCGCCTTCACTGTTCCTCGGTCGTCTTCTTCCTCGCGCCGTGCGCAATCAGCATCTTGGTATGGCCTGTCCCATCCGCGCGCGCCCCTGCGTCTTCCGTCGGGCGATGGCGGCATGTCGAGCTTTTGGCAAGCCGTGCTCATGTTGCCCTATTCCCTTAGCTCTAGTTTAGGCGCGCCAGAGCTCACGTAGCTCACCTCGGGCCCTCCCTTGTTCCGTTGCTCGCGAGTTCCTTAATGCCCCGAGGACCTCTTACGGCTCCTCTTCCACCCACTTTAACCTCCCGGTTCACCGGGTGTTTGAGCACCTAACCACTGTGAGTTCCGCTCGCCATTTTTGGCGCGCGAGCTCAACGTGGGCAACCGTGTTCGATGGTCCTCTGTCCGAGACTCGTTTCCTTTTAGAGTTACGGTCGCGCGCACTTGCCACTAACTTGATTTTGGATTCTCTCCTCGGTGAGCTGAATTCAAATTCTAGGGCATTGCGATCGTTTGGCGCTTCATCGTCTCGGCTCCGTAAGCGCCCTTCGCTCAATCCTTTGGTCTGGACCACCCTTGGTCATCGTGAAGCTATCGACCTTTCTTTTTGTCTCTGCTAGCTCGGTGCACCTTGTCGCCGTCATCTTCCTCATCTCAGGCCTTGGTGCCGCACAGCCTTGCACTCCCGAGGCTCCTCGAACCTCTTCTGGGCCTAGGTGAGTCCTCTGTGGTACCGTAGAGCTTAAGCACTAGATAGGGTAGCTCGTAGTGCATGTTTTCCCTATTTTCGGTTTTTACGAAAGCTCCTCCGCCCCTCTCCGGCTCGCCGATGATTTAGGCCTGCTTTGCCGCTGAGAGTGCGTGCATTAGTTTCGCAATAGTATTAGGAACATTTTCGTATACTTGGTTCGCGCCGCCGTGGTGCAGTCAGTCGGTGGCGTGCCGGTGAGCTCAGTCGCGATGCTCTATACTTTGTCGCGATTTTGTCAAGTCATTGGACCTCCTCGGTTTCATCTCAACCGTTGAGAACCTCCCCAGGTTTAGATCTGAGCCTTAGGTTCTTTTCTGAAAAGCTCTAGTCTCAGGACCTCCCCCTCGTTTGATCTCACTGCATTGGAGCACCCGAGTTAGATCGGTGAGGTAGAACTCTTTTGCGAAACGTTAAGTTATCGGACCTCTTAGTGTCATCTTGGCCGTTGAGGACCTCTCTGAGGTTAGATCTGGACCGTAGAGCTCTGTTTGTGAGAACCTTAAGTGCCAGGACCTCCCCCGGGCAAATCTTGACCGCTAAGACCTCCTCTGCGAGACCTTAGCCATCGGGACTTTCTTTCCGCTAGATCTTGCCTTTAAGACCTCTCTGAGATAAGATCTGGACCTTAGGTCCTTTATGTGAAACCTTTAGTCGCTAGACCCCTTCTGGTTAGATCCTAGCCGTAAAGACCTCTTAGGCTAAATCTTAACCGTCGGGGTCCTCGTGGCAAAAGACCTCCCTCTGGTCCTTTGTACGGAACCGCTTAGCCGCAGGACCTCTTTAGAGCAATCTTGGCCGTCATAGGACCTCTGTGGTGTAGCTTGTAGCTGTTAGATCCTTCCCTTGTAAAATCCTTAGCCGCCATACCTCCCTGATTAAATCTGGACCATCAAGGACCTCCTCTGGTAGATCTTGGCCGTCCCGACCTCCTCCGTTAGAACTTTAACCGTAGGACCTCCTGTTGGAAATATGCCCTAGAGGCAATCATAGAGATGATTATATTACATTGTGTTCATAACATTGGATAATGTGTTATCTTGTTCCTAGAATTATATCGTTAATATTTGTCATCAAGTATGTGACTTGATTGTGAAACTCTGTATTTCTGCGATAATTATTCTTAAATGTTCCCTGGTCGGAAACATATGAATAGACTAGCATATGTATTGGTTGATGACCATGTTTCACAGGTAATAGATATGGAGATATCAAACCAATAATATGGACACATGTTAGAGAACATAGTGTTGGATAAAACCCACCTTGAGACACTATTGAGATTGTTATGATTCTATGTGTCGTTAGTTGGTCTCAAGTAATGATGATGTATAATCCTTAGACTTGAGATCAGCATGGTTTCCTACATGTATAATAACACTCTTAGGGGCTGCCAAACGCTACTCCGTAACTGGGTAGTTATAAAGGTAGCTTTCGGGTATGCTATGAAATATGCGGATGAATGTGACTGGTCGTATATGGGATTTGCCCCTCCTAACATAACGGGAGAGATGTCTCTGGGCCCCTCGTTGTGGTCGAATAAAGAAAGTGCATGGCCATGCCACAAGTGGTCGAAGTGTCGACCACATGAAGTTATTTGACACTTGATCGAGAAAGTATTGAACAGTCCATGATTGACACCACATCTCACCTGGAGTTCAACCAGATGTCGTGAGGCAAAGGGAGAATACACAAGCAGATCGTTCAGTTCCCGTAGTCGTAGACTGGTTGAAGTCTTATGGAGATGCGAACTAGTCATAGACTACTCGAACATAATCACCAACTAGTCGTAATGAGTTACAAACGGTCGTAGTTAGATACTAATCGGTGTAAGGAGTTCTGGACTAATTGTAACTAATTATGGATTGATCGTGACTAAATCGAGGCTGGTCGTAAAGTGATAAGGACACGGTCGTAGATCATATTGCATTAAGGTTCGTCCGATATATTACGTGTGTGTTCGGGAATCGTTATGTGCTTCTAGAGTGCAGTGACGACTCGTGATCGGAAAAGTTTCTGAGTCACAACCGATTACACACGAACCTATAGGGTCACACACTTAAAGGGCTAGAATTTGATTTGGATGGAGATCCGAATTCTTATAGACCATGAGTTCCTAATGGGCCACAAGTTGAGGACCCAATATGGATGCATATATATAGAGGGGCGGTGGCATGGGGTATGGTTGATCAATCTTTTTGGAAGAAATCCTGAAACCCTAATAGCCACGCTCTCCTCAACCACGCCGCCGGCGTTAGCACTCCTGCGCGTGGTGTCCCTGCCCCGTACGTGTGGATACCTTAGAGGTGTTGTTGCGAAGCATCAGCACTAGGACGATCCGCGACTCACGACGTTCATCGGAGTAGGAGGAGAAGGCGCACGGCAAGTCGACTCACGGCTCGCTTCAACTTCGCTATATCGACTCTACTTCCGCTCACGGTGGCGCGTCTAGTGGTAATCTCGTTATCTATTATTTGCGGTGGCTCCTTGGTTGCGCGGTAAAATTTTTGTTTGTGCTATCGTAGCCTCCCCGCGATCCTTCACCTCCCTCGGAGCTCTGTACCGCCAGATTTTGATCTGACGGCCCCGACCTCCTCAGCGCGGGAATTCACGGGTGCTGAGCTTGCGCTCGTCGGGATCGTTGGATTAGATCTCAACGGTCACGACCTCCTATAGGCGCGAGGAGATCGCTGGTGTGCACTGTGCGTCCATCTCGTTGGGGCCGTTAGATTCCATCTCGACGGCTTGGACCTCCCCAGTGCGTGTAGACCTCCTCCGCGCGGTTGCGCTGTGCTCCCGTGCTCCATAGCCGTGCGATGAAAGATCGACGACCACGACCTCCCCGATTTCGTCAGTTCAGTTAGATCTCCCGAGAGCTCTGATTTTCTAAGTATTTTGTTGATTCAAATTTCAAAAGTGCATAACTTTGTCATTTTAGCTCCTTTTTGAATGATTCAGGTTACATTAACTCTGTGGTAGAATTAAATTCAACCTGAGAATGAATTTAAGCAAAGTTCTGTTCTGGAAATTAGGATTATGATGTATTAAAATGTCCAACAGGAAATCATGTTTAGAAATTATTTCAAATTTGTAAAATGCATAACTTTTTCTCTGTAATTCCAAACCGAGGAAACTCAAATTTGTAAAATTCCTCTGTTAGCATACTTTAATATGAAATAGGTTTTGCATGGTCTTATTTCTGCAAAGTGATATGTGCTAGTTTTACAACTTAGAAAAATCATAATTAATTCATTTTAACTCCAAATTGAGCAAACTCAACTTTGTTGTTCTTAGAATGTCATAAACTACCTATAATAAAAATTTTAGACTCTAGATCATCCTGGAAATTTATTCCATGAATAGTACCAGTAATTAATTTAGTTGAATTAACAGGCTGAGAGAAATTGTTTTAGCCATAACTTTTTCATACTAAATCCAAATGACTTGATTCTTGTTCCTAATTTTGTCTAAAATCATTCCCTTGCTGCTGTATAAATTTCATGAGATTTGGATGAGTTTTTCTGTTGAGTTTTGTTTGGTATTCTTCGTTCTTATTGGTTTTATCGCCTTTTCACGTTAGGTTTCGAAGAGATTATTGATATTGAATCTGATCCACAGCAGCCAGACTCTGCCCTCCAGCAAGGCAAGCAGTGTAACATTATTTGATCATGTTGTTCCTACTATTTTCAAATTCTAATATGTTGTTTACAAATTCTACGTATGCATTGATATGTTGTTTTAACTATTGTCGATAGTTAACCCATTAGATGCATTATCAGTAGGCAAATGTTTATCCTCTACTACTGAGCCTAGGGCTATTTGCTGTGATTTCGAGTTCGTTGGATGAACCCTTGTCACTTAGTAGTTTATGAGTTAATGTGCTTAGCCATGCTAGAGCTATCGGTAGAAATGGGCGGTTATCGACTTGTCGATAACCTTGATCACACAAACTTATTATGATCTCTATATTTCAGCTTTGTGCTATATTCAAATTGTGAAAACTAAAAATAAAAACAAAACAATTTGTACTTGGGCACAATGGTAAGATGGTGTGATTTTTGGGTATGACTGGAATGATGCCCGGGTCAACAAGGACCGAACATCTTGTTACACTAAACCAAACATTATTACGTGCTAACCACACTAGAGGGAAATGGGACCTCTCTTGACTGAGTACTTTGGCGGGTGTTAGCTACGAGTCGCAGGTGGGCGTGTGTGTGTTGTGTTGTGGTAAAATGAGGTGGTTTATGTGTGGGAGCATTGTAGTTGTCCAGAAGCTTTACCCCTATAGGGTAGTTGACTTTCGGCTTTACAATGTAAGCGTATGGGCTTCGGTCCATACGAGCGGCTCGGAGTTGATACACAATATTGGAAATGTCTCGTAGGACTTAGCCGTGCTGGCATACCTTCGGAGGTGTGCTTCATCTAGTGGCAAAAAGGCGGTCTGAAGTGTGGGTACATTGGTACACCCCTGCAGGGTTAAAACTATTCGAATAGACTCGTCCTAGGTTATGGACACGCTTGGGGAAGTCTTTCAAGAGTTAGACTACAACATTTTAATTAAAACTTGATGGATGGTATGAATCAGGGATTCATGCTATGTTGTGGTGGCTTTTGGGTTAGTCACCTCTAGGTGGTTACTTGTATTTATTGATTACTCGCTGTTATTTCTATGATTTAAAAACTGATTTGTTAAATTGCCTTCAATCTATTACATTATTGCAAATGAAGCTTGCTTTATGCGTCCAAATAACCATATAGCCATTTCCTTTGAATTCAGCCAGCATGTAGTTATGTATAGGCTTGTTACTTGTAAGTCTTGCGAGTACATTATTGTACTCACCTGCATTGCTTGTTGTGTGTAGAGGAAGAAGGTGAGCCCGAAGGGCCTCACTTTTGTGAGTTGTGCTGTGGCAGTGTGTGGGACGACTAGCTTGGCGGCCCGGTCGGTTGCCCTGTGGTTACGTGGCTAACCGGTCGTCTTTTGGTTTAAGCCATCTTATAGCACCTTTTGCTTCCGCTGTTATTTGATACTTATGTCATTTGGCTGGTTGGCTGTCTTGTAATAACTTTATATTATGTATGTCGTTTTCTAGACTTGATATATTGATGTATGGAATTGATGCATGCTTTTGTAAAGATGTATATGTGCTGCATTTTTGGGAAGCACATGTCCATCGAGGCACGGATTATTCTGTTTGTGATGCTAGAGCCAGTGGAAGGCTAAGTATTACAAGCTTAATAAACCGGGGTCTCACAAAGTTGGTATCAGAGCCATATTGACCGTAGAAACCCCTAGCTTGGTCGTCTTTAGGATACTTTCGAAACTTAGTTTCTAAATATCAAAAGATTCATGAAAATCTTAAGTAGATTCTCAGATTTTATTCCTCATCTATCCTCGCTTGCTCATCTCACCTTATTCTTGACTGAATTTGGAAAGTTGTTTTCCCTCCCATCTTCCTTCAAAAGATAGTTGCTTAATCGATTAAGTTGGTTTTGGGAAAACTATTAGAGCTTTAAATTGAAGTGCTGGCTGTTTGGGATGGAGGTTAGGAGCCCCTGGAGATGGGAAATTCGGCCAAGAGCTTGGAGGAGAAGAATTGGGTAGCAAGCACAAATTTCTGGACAGTCAGCTTTTAATTAGTAAATAGTGTTGAAAATGAGAGGTAATCCAACTAAAACTTGTGGGAATAAAAGGGTAAGATGTGATAGGAGTTAGCTAAGTGTCTAACCCTTCCGTAGGTGATTCTTACCTTGCTCTCTAGCTGTGTTAAACCAAGGGTTGTATTCTGAAATTGCCTTCCTAAAACTGATTACTCGTTCTTCCATACGAGTTAGTCATATTGGGGAGTTGAGTTTATAAATTGTGATCTTGCATTGCTTTTATGCTGGTTTTTAAGATTTTAGAGTTCATTTAGTAGGGTTGTTATTTGCTTTCCATGCCTTCTGCTCCCGAGTTGTTGCTAACTTACTTTGTGGAGCAGGATGGTGGAAGAACCCATGCATGGCCACCTTTGGGTCATGATGAGGAGCTCCCGCCTCCTTCGACCATGGTTGAGGTTCTTGCTCAGATCGAGCGGAACTGTATGGATCAGACTCAGATCCTGGAGGTCATCGCGAGGAACACCTCCACTCCCTCTGGTGCCTCAGGATCTGGAGGTGGTGGACATCAGTCTCGTGGGGGACTTTCGGAGTTCCTCCGCGCGCAGCCACCCACCTTCTCCCGATCAGAGGACCCTCTTGACGCGGATGATTGGCCGTGCTCGTTGAGCGAAAGCTCAACATCGCTCAGTGCCAGGAGCAGGAGAGGGCACTTTTCGCATCTCACCAGCTTGAGGGGGCAGCACTCTCATGGTGGGAGAATTTCCTAGCCATGCAGCCCATTGGCCATGTGGTCACTTGGGAGGAGTTTCACACTACTTTCCGTCGGGCTCATGTCCTGGCCGGCATAATGAAGATAAAGAAGAAGGAGTTCCTTGCGCTCAAACAGGGGCGCAAATATGTGACTGAGTACCTCCATGAGTTCAACCATCTGTCGAGGTATGCTCCTGCTGAGGTGGCCACTGATGAGGCTAAGCAGGAGAAATTCATGGAGGGCTTGTCTGAGGAGCTGTAAGACAAGCTCTCTATTGTTGATTTCCCTAATTTCCAGACCTTGGTGGACAAGGCCATCATCGCCGAGCACAAGACGAAGGCGCTGGGCGAGTCCCGTAAGCGCAAGTGGGAGGCCCACTGGTCTGCACAGGCCAACCTCTCTCGTCCCCGGGTTGGGCCTGCACCAAGGGCCCGTTCTTTGGCTTTACCACCGCCGAGGCCGTCGGCACCAGTCACTCGTCCCCCGTAGGCCGTGTTTCAGCCACGTGCACCTGCGGCCCAGCAGCAGGGTGGTCTCCGCAATCCGGCTGCCGAGGTCACCTGCTTCTCCTGCAACAAGAAGGGCCACTATGCCAACAGTTGCCCTCAGAGGAATGAAGCAGCCCCTCATCCTAATGGAGGACGCGGGCAAGAGAATGGTCACCCACCTGACCAGAAGGTAGTCCAGAAGGCCCAGGGTGTGAGAAGCGGCCGAGTCAACCATATCTCGGCTGAGGAGGCTCAGGAGGCGCCCGACGTTGTGTTGGGTACGCTTCTTGTCAATTCTCGCCCTGCTGCAGTATTATTTGATTCAGGAGTTTCGCATTCTTTTATTTCAAGATCTTTTGCTGCTGCTAGTGACCTTCACTTTGTTTCTTTGGTGGTACCTTTGCTTATTCGCTCTCCGGGTTCGGAAATGAGAGCTGATTTGGAATGCCGGGACGTTCCTATTGATATTAAAGGAGTGGGATTCTTGGCGAACCTCATCCTACTCGACTCAGCGAGTCTGGATGTGATTCTTGGCATGGATTGGTTGTCCCAACACTTGGGATAGATCGATTGTGCCAGGAAGGTTGTCTACCTCACCAGCCCCTCAGGCGAGTAGGTTGGGATTTCACCACAGCTGCATGGGCCACATGTTTGTGCCCTTGAAGCGAAGCCAGCCTTGGAGATTCAGGATGTGCCCATAGTATGTGACTTTGTGGACGTCTTTCCTGAAGATTTGCCTGGGATGCCTCCAGTTCGAGACCTGGAGTTTGTCATTGAATTGCTGCCCGGTACCGCTCCAATTTCGAAGGCGCCGTATCGGATGTCTCCCAATGAGTTGGAAGAGTTGAAGAGGCAACTAGGTGAGCTTCAAGCAAAGGGTTTTATCCGTCCTAGCTCATCTCCTTGGGGATGTCCAGTTATTTTTGTGAAGAAGAAGGACAAGACCCTGCGTATGTGTGTTGATTACCGTCCGCTTAATGAAGTGACGGTGAAAAACAAGTATCCTCTGCCTCGCATTGATGATCTTTTTGACCAATTGATCGGAGCCCGTGTGTTCTCCAAGATTGACTTAAGGTTGGGGTATCATCAAGTCCGGATCAGGGCTGAAGATATTCCAAAGACGGCGTTCACTACTCGTTATGGTCTTTACGAGTACACCGTCATGTCTTTTGGCTTAACCAATGCTCCCGCTCTATTCATGAATCTTATGAACTCGGTGTTCATGGAGTATTTGGATAAGTTCATTGTGGTATTCATTGATGACATTCTTATCTAATCCAATAGTGAAGAAGAGCATGTTGAGCATCTGCAGATTGTATTGGAAAAGCTGCGTGAGCACCAGCTTTATGCCAAATTCAGCAAGTGCGAGTTCTGGTTGAAGGAAGTGGCATTCTTGGGCCATGTTCTTCAAAGGGAGGTGTAGTGTGGACCCTAGCAAGGTCAGTGATGTGCTATCTTGGGAGTCAGCCCAAGTTAGTCACCGATGTGCGGAGTTTTCTTGGTTTAGCGGGTTATTACCGTCGCTTTATCGAGAACTTCTCCAAGATCGCGAAGCCGATTACTGAGTTTCTCAAGAAGGACAAGAAGTTTGTGTGGTCCTCTGCTTGTGATGAGAGTTTTCAGGAACTTAAGGAGCGTTTGACTTCAGCCCCAGTGCTTGTTCTTCCCGATGTCCACAAGAGCTTCGATATCTTTTGCGATGCCTCTCGTCAGGGACTTGGTTGTGTTCTTATGCAAGAAGGCAAGGTATGACCTATGTATCAAGGCAGTTGCGGCCTCATGAACTCAACTATCCTACCCATGACTTGGAATTAACTGCGGTGGTTCATGCACTCAAGATTTGGCGGCATTACCTAATTGGTAACCGTTGTGAGGTGTATTATGATCACAAGAGCTTGAAGTATTTGTTCACCCAGCCAGATCTGAACCTTAGGCAAAGGAGATGGTTGGAATTGATCAAAGATTATGATATGGGTATTCAGTATCATCCGGGCAAGGCCAATGTTGTTGCCGATGCACTTAGTCGGAAGGTGTATTGCAATACTTTGATGCTCCAAGAGCAACAACCTTCCCTTCTTGAAGAATTTCAGCGGCTCAATTTGGGTTTGGTTGAGCATGGTTCTCTTGCTACCTTGGTTGTGCAACCAACCTTGGTAGATCAAATCAAGGCTGTGCAACAATCAGATGTTGGTGTGAGTTAAATCAAGCAAAACATCAAAAATGGGACAACCACGTGCTCCTCAGAAGATGAGCATGGTGTTGTGTGGTTTGGACAGCGCCTTGTGGTTCCAAAGGTCATGGAATTACGGTAAGGCATAGCATAAAGCGGCTCAAAGACCGGTCCTCAATTGACTTGGGCATTTTTCAAACAAACCCTAGGCCTTAATCTTAACCAGATTAAACCCGTGCATAAACCTGCACCCACCATTCAACCAATTCGCCCAAGTCCAAACCCATTTTGATTTTATTTAGAGTAAAACCCTCTTTATAAACCTTCTGTGGTAAAACAATACCACAATGTCAAATTTAAATCAAGTTTGTAAAAGATTTGGCTAAACCTTTCCAAATTCATAAGTGTGGTCTAAGCATGGCTAAGCATATGACTATTTTGTATTCATTTTGTCTAATGGTGACAAGATAATCATTCTCAACAATCAAATTGGCCATACAATGAAGATTGGAATAACTATGTATAAAACAGGGTATTGAAATAATTGTATAAACATATGCATGCATTAAGTAATTTAAAACTGAAAATAACTTTAAATTAATGGGATCAACATGATCAATGGTATAACTTGCCTTCGTTGACGTCCTGAAAATCTAGGTCCTCGGGATGGTCAAACTCTCTAGAGTCGTCGAAGTCTATACGCGAAAATACGATAAATTCAATTCAAATTCAAATAAATTCAAAAATACATCTCAAATTAACTCCAAATTAAAATATTTTGGTTTAGTTAGCTAGATTATAATTTTATACTATTTTTGCAACTTGAATCACCCAATTTGGAGTTCCGATGCAAAAGTTATGATTTTTGAAGTTTAAATCTATTAAAAACCTAAATTCTGAATTTATTAGATTTTCTTGATTTATTTTTCTAAAGGAAAATCCTTTTATTGCGTAATGATGATGTCAGCTCACAGAAATTGAATTTCTGGCCGAATTATTTTCTTAAAGGAAAACAAATGAGTCACTGACAGGTGGGGTCCCAAGGTCAAAGACTAGGTCCATGGTCCTGGCCAATGGACCACGGTGGGCTCGGCCCACGGGAATAGTGCATCGTGTGCGCGTGCGTGGCGCATATGCCACGTGGGCATCCACGTGTGCGGTGACTCAGCTCTGGAGCTGAGGTGGCACCGACGCGGCGTCTACATGGCCGAACCACGTAGGCACGAGTGGCGCTGGCGTCGGGTCCCTCCGTCGGCGCTACGTTGCACGGCGGCGGGCGGTGATGTGCGCAAAAGAGAGAGGGAAGGATGGTGACATCGGTGCGCTCACCCACTCGGCGAGAAGGGGACGGAGATGGCCGTCGACGAGGAAGATGCGGCGGCGCGGTACAGCTTGACGGCGAAACGGCGTTCCGGTGATCCTCCGGCGAGGAGAGTGGGCGCACCGGCTTAGCGATGACGAGGCGATGCCGACGGTGGCGATGGCAAGGGAGGAGCGTCGACGGTGGCAGCGCTATTGGCGATGGAAGCTTCTTCGGGCGGCGAGCTTCAGCGGAGAAACTGACGGTCTTGGTGAGAGAGGAGGAGTGAGTTGGGGAATGAACGAGGAGGAGAAGGGCTAGCGGGCTCCCTTTATAGGGCGAGGATGCCGGAGCGCGGCGACGAGAGAACATGGCGCAGGCGGTCGCGAGATCGTGGCGTGCAGAGAAAGAGGGGAAAGAGGTGGAGTCGTGCGGGGCCGCGGGTCATGCGCGACGACGCGAGAGGTCGGGGGTGGAGGCGCCGCTTTCAAAGCTCAGCGCGAGCACGCCCATGGCGCTTGCTACTGGAGAAGAAAGCGAAAGAAGACGACGCAGTGCGCCCACCAGCGTCGTGAGGAAGGAGGGTGTAACATCCCAAAGTGTCATTACAAAATAAAAATAAAATAAAGTTATTGTTCTAATTGGATTTTCTCAAATTTATAGAGTTTGATTGCTTTATTTGAATTTCTAAAGTTTTAAAAATCAAAAGTAAAATTTATTGAAAGTTCTTGAAGTTTCATTTGGCTTGATTTGAAAATTAAAAATTTAATTAATTTCTGAATTTTCTCGAGTTTTTAAAAGCCTTTTCCAAATCATTTCAAAAGCCCAAAATAAATTATTTGCAAAACTATAGCCAAGTTTAAGTTGGAACTATTTTAATTAAGTCCAAAATACCTCTGAAATTTATGTGAATTTTTCTAGAATTTTGGATTTAATTTGCTATTTTCTAAAGCCTAAATGAATTATCCGAATTAAATCAATTAGAAAAGCATTTAAAAATCGGAAACGCCGGGCCAAATCTTCGACCGCCCATCCTCTCTCTCACCGCCACCAACCTGCCCATCTCCGCGCCCTCTCTCCTCTCACACCATCGCCGATTTGAATCGGACGGCATTCGCACCACCCACGCCACCCCGCTCTCAACCGTTGATGAAAATCCGATGGCCACGCCTCCTTCTTCTTCCCCGCATCTTCTCCTCGTGACGCCGCACTGCCGCCATTAGCGCCGAGAAAGCTCAAGCAATCCCGCGAATCTCGCCTTTTCCTCCCGTGGACTTACGACGGAGTCCCCTAATCAAGCCGCGCCAGTTCGGCCGTTCATACCCTTCGTCTCGCACGAAATCACGGGACCGCGCCATCGCCGCAACGCCCGCGACGACCTCGTGCGCGCGCAAGCCGCTCCGCCTCCTCCGCCCCTATAAAGGAGCACCGAGCACGCCTTCTCCTCCTCGTTCCAACCACGCCATCCACACCGCCCCTCCCCTCCTCTATCGGCCGGATTTTGCTTCGGAAGGTCTCCCGGCCGCGAGCTCTTCTTCCCCGATTCCGGCGCCTATACCGCCAACGCGTCCTCACCACCGACACCGATGGCATCGCCGAGCCTCGCCACGCCGTGCGCACCTTCGCCTCGCCCGAGCACCGCCGGAACGCCGCGCCGCCACTTCACCGAACACCGCCGCCGCTTTTGACCTCGTCGCCGGCGAATCCTTCGCGTCTCCGTGCACCCGAGGTGAGCACCCGACTCAGTGAAGCCATCTCGTCCTCCCGTACTCGCCGAGGCCATCTCGCCGCCGTTCGCGAAGACCGCGCGTGCGAAGCGCCACGGCTCGTGCCTCGTGGCACCACCACGTGGTCGCCACGCCACGCCACCTCGGGCGCCACGCCGTCTCCCGCCGCGTGTCCACCCACGTGGCTTGCCGCGGCAAGTCCACCGCCTCACCGCCTCGGCTCGGTGGAACCACCACCGTGGTCGTGTCGCGACACGTGGGCCCATCACGAAAATTTATTTTAATTGTTTTTATTCGGAAATTCCAATGCTGACGTCAGCATGCGCAATAATTCGAATTTCCTTTAGAAAAGTAATTCAAGAAATTCAATAAAATCTGATTTTAGGTTTATTTAGATTTAGAACTTCCCGGGGTTCGTTCTCCTTCATACGAACTCCGATTTTGTCGATTCAAATTCCTAAATTCATATAAAATCAAGATCTAGCCATCGAACTCAAAATTATTTAATTTTGAGTTCATTTGATCAATGATTCCTTCAAACCCTAACTTATCATTTCATGTAAATTCAAACTTCTAAAATTCATATCTTTTGCATCCAAACTCCGATTTGGGTGATTCAAGTTGCAAAATTCATATAAAATTATTATCTAGCTAACTAAAGTAAAATATTTCTATTTGGAGTTAATTTGATCTGTCCTTTTGAATTTATTTGAATTTGAGTTGAATTTGTCGTATTTTCACAATTAGATTTCGACGACTTCGGAGAGTCAGATTTCGACGCTGTTGGAAGAGCTTCATAAGAGGATTGATTTTGACTGTGTGATCATCGTGGTATACACAACACACTACCTGAAGAAAGTACTTGTGAGTACTAGGTGACTGTTGAGAAAACAACATCACCTTAGTATCGGGTGATTCGCATCACCTCGCAAGCGAGGCAAGTTACACCCTTGATCATATCTATCCTATTATTTTAAATTATTTATATTCTGTCTTAAATTATTACTGCATGCTTATTTATATCAGTATCTTAAATTCCTATTTTAAATATCTAGTTATGCCTAAACTCCTTTGTATGGCCAATTTTGATAATTGAAGTAAACACATTATCACCTTACGTAAAACCTAGTTGATACAATAGTATGGACTAGGATCAGTTGGAAAATATTGTGCTTAGCCATGCTTATAGACCAAACTTGTTTGTTTTGGGGAATTTCAGCTAGAAATCAATTGTTGTTTAAATTGTACCCTTGGCATTGGTGTGTCACGGGAGTTTTACAAATGACTTGGAAAATAAAATAAAATGGGTTTGGACTTGGGCGAAATGGATGATTGGTGGGTGCAGTTTATGCACGGCTTAACTGTTAGGGTTAAGGCCTGGGTTTTATGGAAAGTCGCCTGTCGCTTAAGGACCGGTCTTGAGCGCATGATGCTACGCTCACCGTACTCACCACATGTCCTGTGTGGCGGGACTTGGCTAAATAATTTGTGATGTCTTAGTGTCATTTGTGCTATATTGTTGGTATGGGTGTTGGTCGACAAGAGACCCATCCGCGCAAGAGGGCTTCCTGAGGATGGCAGTCCCAAAGGCAATAAACCTTAGCGGACATGAATACATTAAGACGTAACATTGTAAAGGCCTCGTGATAATCACTTAGTCGCACACCTTCTAAGTGTGTCGACGGACATTGAAAGTTGATTATCTCTTGTGGGTAAAGTCGCATAACCTCTGCAGAGTGTAAAACTATTCGAATAGCCGTGTCCGCGGTTATGGACATGCTAGCAGAACTACTCAAAGTTAGATTTTGGTTTTGTCAGAAAAGGACTTCTTCAAAAACTGGTTTATCCAAATGGGAATTGGGCAGGAAGCCATGTGATAGGAGGGTATCCTTCACCATTCATGTGTGAATGTCATCTGACTATAAAAGTGAGAATTTATAAAATGATGTTTAGTTATAGAATAATTGCTTTTGAACTTAGTATTGTATTTAATGACAAATGCTGCTTTATGCAAATTAACCCTATAAGCCATCCTTTGTTACATCCGTATATGCATGTCATTCATTACTTGATCTGTGTAACTTGCGAGCACGGAAGTTGTGCTCATTCTTGCTTATGCAAATAAAATTTCGAGGAGAAGGACTTTTCATCGATGTGGACCTCGACGACTAGGCCGCTCTCATCGATTGCCTATGGCGATTAATCGACCCTACTACTTCTTCGTCTTCCGCTGTGTCTATTTTATTGTGGGCCTGTAAGCCTCCTTTGTAATCAACTCTGTTGTTATTTATTAATAAAGTTGGGATATGAATTTGTTATCATTTTGTTTACTGTGTGGACTAGCTACTGATCATGGGACTAGTCCAGAAATGCACAGAGGATCCTGGATATTAATCCCGGGTTCTGACAAATTGGTATCAGAGCCATATCGACGGTAGGTCGTGACCTAGTTAGAATGGCCGATAGTTGAAAACTTCAAAACCTATGTTATACAACAAAAAAAATAAAATGTTTTCTCCTCATCTTGGTCATCTATCTATAGCTTCTTTATAGAAATTCTTTCTTACCTAATTCTGTCTTCACTATTTTATAATGCTAAATGGATCCTCTCTCCCTTGGAAATTTCTATAGATGGTCAATACGTTTCCTCCCATTACGATCAAGACCAGAAGACAAGAAGCTCTCAAAGAAGCATCGATTGTCAGAGGCCACGAGCAAAAGATACGATGTCAGCTCAGCCATATGGTATAGGTTTGCCAAGATTCATTCTGTGCATTGAGTCGTTCCACCAAATTGAGAATCTCAATCGATAGAACGTTGCAATACTTTTGAGTTCTTTCTTTCGTTTGGGAGTGTTATGTTGCTCTATCCCCTTTAGTCCTTCATAATTGTCTCTTCCCTATCCATTGTCCTCCTTTCCTAAATCCTTGGAATATCCAAAGAGATGGTGAACCCTCATCACTCGGAAGTGGAACCAACGCCAACGATGATGGAAATACCCCAATTCCACCACCAAAGATCCAATGGATCGAATGGCAACAGATGATGGCCAATCAAAACCGCTGATCGAATCGCTCTCTCACCATCGTCAACAAATAAGCCCGACAAGCCGCAGCCCCAACTCCAACTCCACCACCCCAAAGGACCGTGATGTCGAATTCATGAGGATGCGTCCACGACTTATTCAAGCGACCAGAGCCCATGGATGCGGATGATTGGCTCGAGCGATTAGTAAGAAATTGGACATCGCCGGTGCACCGATCGTGAGAGGGTGTTGTTTGCTTCACACCACTCATGGGTCCAAATTTTCCAATGGTGGGACAACTTCAAAGATCTCACATGTCGATGCTCGGATCATCACTGAATGAATTTGTGCGAGCTTTCCGCCATGCACATATCCCTTCCGCATGATGACCTCAAGAAGAAGGAGTTCCGCACACTTCTTCAAGGCAACCTCTCGTGACGGAGTACTGCACAAGTTCAACCGACCGCACGCTATGCACCGACGATGTTACGAGAGATGAAGACAAGCAAGAAAAATTCCCGGAAGGACTCAATGATGATTTGTCAGCATACCGATCTCGTGATTATGCTGACTTCCAAGAGCCTAGTCGACAAGGCGATTCGCCAAGAAGGCAAACACCAAGAGATGGAGAACGCAAGAGAAGAATGGCCGCACGTTCAACTCGAAGCTTTCCTAAAGCCGTAGGACTTTATCGCATCAAGGCCAACTCCACCAACAACGAAAAACCTACCAACTTGGAACCTCCAATATATCCGAGGAGCCGGGCACAAAAGGAACCATCATATGTTGCGGGCATCACGTGCTTCAATTGCCATGAAGTTGGACATTTCGCCAAGAATGTCCAAAGAGGCGCAGAGCACCAATCCAATCCAATCCCGAGTCAAGAAGCCGCAACATTACGGACGAGGACGTCGTGCAATGTCACAACTCAAATTACGTCGGATGATGAGCGGATGTGAACGACAACAACTCGGCTTGAAAACCTTGTACTCGAGCTTTCTTTCTAGCCACTCCGAATCTCGGGACGAGATTCCTTTTAAGGGGTAGTCCGAACATCCCAAAGTCTCATACTAAAATAAAAATAAAATAAAGTTATTGTTCTAATTGGATTTTCGAAATTTGCGAGTTTGATTGCTTTATTTGAATTTCTAAAGTTTAAAAAAATCAAAAGTAAAATTTATTGAAAGTTCTTGAAGTTTCATTTGGCTTGATTTGAAAATTAAAAATTTAATTAATTTCGGAATTTTCTCGAGTTTTAAAAGCCTTTTCCAAATCATTTCAAAAGCCCAAAATAAATTATTTGCAAAACTATAGCCAAGTTTAAGTTGGAACTATTTTAATTAAGTCCAAAATACCTCTGAAATTTCGTGAATTTTTCTAGAATTTTTGGATTTAATTTGCTATTTTCTAAAGCCTAAATGAATTATCCGAATTAAATCAATTAGAAAAGCATTTAAAAATCGGAAACGCCGGGGCCGAAATCTCGGACCGGCCCATCCTCTCTCACCGCGCGCCAGCCCAACCTGGCCCATCTCCGCGCCCCTCTCTCCTCTCTCACCATCAGCGCCCGATTTGAATCGGACGGCATCTGCACCACCCACGCCACCCCGCTCTCTCAACCGTTGGATGAAAATCCGGCGGCCACGCCTCCTTCTTCTTCCCCCCATCTTCTCCCTCGCACGCTCGCACCCGCCGCCATTAGCGCCGATAAAAGCTCAAGCAATCCCGCGAATCTCGCCCCCTTTCCTCCCGTGGACTTGCGCATCGGAGTCCCCTAATCACGCCGCGCCCGTTCCCGACCGTTACCCCCTTCGTCTCGCACGAAATCACCAGACGCGCCATCGCCGCGCAACGCCCGCACGGACCTTCGTGCGCCGCAAGCCGCCCCGCCCTCCTCCAGCCCCTATAAAGGGAGCACCGAGTACGCCTTCTCCTCCTCGCTCCAACCACGCCATCCACACCGCCCCTCCCCTCCTCTATCGGCCGGATTTTGCTTCGGAAGGTCTCCCGGCCGCGAGCTCTTCTTCCCCGATTCCGATGCCTATACCGCCAACACGTCCTCACCACCGACACCGATGGCATCGCCGTAGCCTCGCCACGCCGTGCGCACTTCGCCGCCCGAGCACCGCCGAACGCCGCACCGCCACTTCACCGAACACCGCGCCATGACTCGCGTGCGGCGACCGCCGCGTCTCCGTGCACCGAGGTGAGCACCGACTCGGTGAAGCCATCTCGCCCTCCCGTACTCTCGCCGAGGCTATCTCGCCGCCGTCACGGCACCGTGCGTGTTCGAGCCGCCGGCCGGCTCGTGCCTACGTGGCACCACCACGCGGTCGCCACGCCACGCCACCTCGCCACGCCGTCTCCCGCCCGCGTGTCCACCCACGTGGCTTGCCGCGTGGCAAGGCCACCGCCTCACCGCTCGGCTCGGTGGAACTACCCACCGTGGCCGTGGTCGATGACACGGGGCCCACCGTCGTAAATTTATTTTAATTGTTTTTATTCGAAATTCCAATGCTTGACGTCAAGATGCTCAATAATTCAATTTCCTTTAGAAAAGTAATTCAAGAAATTCAATAAAATCTGATTTTAGGGTTTATTTAGATTTAGAACTTCTGGTTCGTTCTCCTTCATACGAACTCCGATTTTGTCGATTCAAATTCCTAAATTCATATAAAATCAAGATCTAGCTATCGAACTCAAAATTATTTAATTTTGAGTTCATTTGATCAATGATTCCTTCAAACCCTAACTTATCATTTCATGTAAATTCAAACTTCTAAAATTCATATCTTTTGCATCCAAACTCCGATTTGGGTGATTCAAGTTGCAAAATTCATATAAAATTATTATCTAGCTAACTAAAGTAAAATATTTCTATTTGGAGTTAATTTGATCTGTCCTTTTGAATTTATTTGAATTTGAGTTGAATTTGTCGATTTTCACAATTAGATTTCACGACTTGAGAGTCGATTGACGCTGTTGGAAGAGCTTCATAAGAGGATTGATTTTGACTGTGATCATCGTGGTGTACACAACACACTACCTGAAGAAAGTACTTGTGAGTACTAGGTGACCTGTTGAGGAAAACAACATCACCTTAGTATCAGGTGATCTGCATCACCTCGTCAAGCGAGGCAAGTTACACCCTTGATCATATCTATCCTATTATTTTAAATTATTTATATTCTGTCTTAAATTATTATCGCATGCTTATTTATATCAAGATCTTAAATTCTGTTTTAAATATCTAGTTATGCCTAAACTCCTTTGTATGGCCAATTTTGATAATTGAAGTAAACACATTATCACCTTAGGTAAAACCTAGTTGATACAATAGTATGGACTAGGATCAGTTGGAAAATATTGTGCTTAGCCATGCTTATAGACCAAACTGCTTGTTTTGGGGAATTTCAATAGAAATCAATTGTTGTTTAAATTGTACCCTTGGCATTGGTGTGTCACGGAGTTTTACAAATGACTTGGAAAATAAAATAAAAATGGGTTTGGACTTGGCGAAATGGATGATTGGTGGGTGCGAGTTTATGCACCGCTTAACTGTTAGGTTAAGGCCCGGGGTTTTATGGAAAGTCGCCGTGTCGCTTAAGGACCGGTCTTGAGCGCATGATGCTACGCCTCACCGTACCACCACATGTCCCGTGTGGGCGGGACTTGGCTAAATAATTTGCGATGTCTTAGTGTCATTTGTGCTATATTGTTGGTATGGGTGTTGGTCGACAAGAGACCCATCCGGCGCAAGAGGGCTTAGGAGGATGGCCACCCAAAGGCAATAAACCTTAGCGGGCATGAATACATTAAGACAGAACATTGTAAAGGCCTCGTGATAATCACTTAGTCGCACACCTTCTGGTGTGTCGACGGACATTGAAAGTTGATTATCTCTTGTGGGTAAAGCTGTATAACCTCTGCAGAGTGTAAAACTATTCGAATAGCCGTGTCCGCGGTTATGGACATGCTAGCAGAACTACTCAAAGTTAGATTTTGGTTTTGTCAGAAAAGGACTTCTTCAAAAACTGGTTTATCCAAATGGGAATTGGGCAGGAAGCCATGTGATAGGAGGGTATCCTTCACCATTCATGTGTATTGACTATAAAAGTGAGAATTTATAAAATGATATTTAGTTATAGAATAATTGCTTTTGAACTTAGTATTGTATTTAATGACAAATGCTGCTTTATGCAAATTAACCCTATAAGCCATCCTTTGTTACATCCGTATATGCATGTCATTCTGTTACTTGACGGGTGTAACTTGCGAGCACGGAAGTTGTGCTCATTCTTGCTTATGCAAATAAAATTTCAGAGGAGAAGGACTTTGCTACTGATGTGGACCTCGACGACTAGGCCGCTTCCCCAGTCGATTGCCTATGGCAGATTAACTGGACCCTACTACTTCTTCGTCTTCCGCTGTGTCTATTTTATTGTGGGCCTGTAAGCCTCCTTTGTAATCAACTCTGTTGTTATTTATTAATAAAGTTGGGATATGAATTTGTTATCATTTTGTTTACTGTGTGGACTAGCTACTGATCATGGGACTAGTCCAGAAATGCACAGAGGATCCTGGATATTAATCCCGGGTTCTGACAGGGGGGAGAAGCGGTGGCGTCTGATTCAGATCCAACGGTCGTGATTGAGCGTGTGGCGAAGAGAAAGGGAGAGGAGGTGCGTGCCGTTGGATTTAGATCCAATGGTCGGGATTGGGTGGAGGCTGGCGCGTGCGGCGAAGAGAAAGGGAGAGGAGGTGCGGGCCGTTGGATTTAGATCCAACGGTCGGATTGGGTGGAGGCTGGCGCGTGCGGTGTGGGCTTGCTTGGGCTGTGCACGGGGTGACTTGGGCTAGGGTTTTGGGTTTCGACCCAGAACTATTTGAGGTTTTTCTTTTGATTTTTCGTTTATTTTAATTCTGGTAATCCAAATAAGCTTTAGAAAATAGCAAAATAATTCCAAAAATTATGGAAAAATTCACAGAAATTCCCATACTCATTTTGGACTTAATAAAATTATTTCCAACTTAATGTTGGCTTTTAATTTTGCAAATAAATTTGTTTTGGCTTTAAAATATTTATAAAAGCTTTTTTAAAATTACAGAAAATTCCATATAAATAAATAAATTTTATTTTCTGCTGAAATTTGAAAATTGGGCTGTTACATTTGCTACCTTTGACACCTAATAAAATTATGAAATGTGAACAAAAGATAGTGAAAATGAGAGCAAAGAACTTGAACATGAATATGAAAATCAAAGTAGTGAAGAATATTTTCCCATCTAAAAAAGAGAAGTTGGCACATAGTTCTAGGACTGAGGGAATTAAATTAAAGGGTTGTCATGCTTGCAACCAAACCTAATCTTGCTGAAAATTTTGATAATGATATGCCATGTGATGCTTTGAAATGCAAAGATGCTTCATTTTCACTTGATGATATATGTTGCTCTATGCTGTCGGCTGTCACTAACCTTTTGCAGAAAAATGATGATTTGGAAACAACGATTGAGTCAAAGACGACTCAAATTCAAGAAAGGGAGGATGATGAGGACATCAACTCTAAGGATGCAACCACTGCTTCGACTCGCTGCACGACATCCTCTACTTCGACCACATCCTCTCCGATGGGACTTTCGGCTACTGTACTACCATATTCACCAACTGGACCGAGCCACGTCTACTCATACGAGCCGAGCGTCGTCTACATGCCATGGTGCTACGCCTACATGTCATAGTGTTGTGTCACCAAATGTTGGTCCACAGGCTATGTAATGTATTGGCCGACAACTTGGCCCATTTTTGGACGACCTAGCCCATCTACTGACTGGCCACCCCTAGGGCTGTATTGTTCATGTGGGCCCTATTCATACATGTGAACAGTACCATGAACAGTACCTCAGCCTAGGTTCCACCTCCTGGCCGCCCTCCTCATATAGGAGCCGTCGCCCTTTAGTTTTGCTTAGGTTTTTCTTAGATTATTACGCCACTTTGAAGTTTCGCCGTTTGCTCGGTTTGAGGAACCCCACTGTGAACTTCATTATTATTCGCATACAGATGGATGGGCTGAAGAATCCAGCGATGGTAGTCTCCATGTTTGCTCTGACGAGCATGAATGTAAGTATCTGACAACACTCATATGCACGGTTTTTCCTCGCTTCTCACTACTTTCCTTTTTGTAGAAAATTTTGGAACAAATCGCCACGCTTGTGAATACAACCGCAACTTGTCAAGCTACGACGGAGAAAGCGGAACTCGCGAGTAGGTAGAGAGATGATAAGTCATCGATACTGTAGTCATTTTATGTTTCGACCACCTGTACAGTACTTGTGGGGGTTATCGTAGAAAATCTTACAACTTAGTACTGGTCGTAGAAACACTTACGGCCAAAAGTTTATCATAGAAAACTTACGACTAGGTATTGGTCGTAGTAGGACTTACGACCACCCGTTTAGTTTCATGTCTACTCTTAACCTTTGTAGGTTTAAAAGTGACGAAAAGACCTTGGATGATTCGCTCGATTATGAGAAAGTCGAGACGAAAAAGTTAAGGGTAGAAAAAGAGGACCTTCTGAAGAAGCTTCAGGCGGCCAACTCTGCAACTCAAAAGCTGTAGGGACAAATAAACAGTAAGTTCCAAACTTAAGACTGCTTATGTCATTGATCTTTATCTCTTTAACTCTTATTCCTTTTCAGAAAAAGAGGTCGAAGTGGGAATGCTCCAAACCGAGGTCCATGAAAAGACCTTGGTTATTCACGAGATCTTTCGCATTGCTAAAGACAAAGATTAGGAGATCAAGAAAATAGATTCTTGACTAGCAGGTAAGCAACTCTTTACCTGCGACCAATTTGGTTTTTAAGTCATCTAAGAGTTATTTTGTTTGACCAAATTTTCTCTTTTCAGAGCAAGCGGTTGAAATAAAACAAATCCATGAGGCTTCGACACGTAACGAGAAGGAGATGAAGTCAATGAAGGTCAATCTTCAAGACAACATCTCTCTCTTGAACAATGTACTTGGTGAGCTACGTGCTGAGGGAATAACTCAAGAAGACACGATAGCTGCTCACACAAGTACTATTGGGGAACAAGTCGGGACTTTGCAAGAGTTGGTGACCACTCTAAAGGCCAACCAAGCTGACTCGATAAGAGAGGCAGTCGAAGGTGTAGTAAGTTATGTTTTGGCAAATCTTAAAGCTTGTGACCCCAACCTTAGCGTGCAACCAATCGAAACTGACTTGGAATGCTCTGGAGCAGAAGCGGAGCGATTAATTGAAGAGATGCAGTAGGTCAGCAAGAAGGTCTTGGAGGAAATGTGTAACACCCTTGTTTTTGGAGCTTTTTGGAAATTTCAAAATAAAAGAAAACATTTGGTTTCATCAAAGTCTAAAAGCTTAAATTGAGATTTTGGACTGGGCTCCAATTGATCTCATCGTGACCGTTGAGACCTCCTTTGATCTCATCGTGGCCGTTGAGACCTCCTCTGATCTCATCTTGACCGTCAGGACCTCCTTTGGTTCCATCCTGACTGTTAGGACCTCCTTGGACCTCTTTCCTTAGATCTCTCCATCGATCCTTTCCCTTTTGAATCTCACCCAAAACTCCTCTTTGCTTTGGACCTCCTCCATCCCTTCATGTAGGCCGATTTTATGCACGCCTTCCCCTTTTGATGACCGTCAGATCTTGTTTGGATGGCCCAATCATGAGGAGGCGTTCGGATGGTCCGAACGTTCACTTGCATCGTGGTGTGTCCGATTGAGTTTGGGCGACCCGATGTAAGTAAGCGTTCGCGCGGTTCGAACGTTCCTATCTCCTTGGACCACCCGATCAAGATCATATGTGTCTGGTTCGTTGCACCTTTTTCTTTGTCCTTTGGACCTCCTCTTCCTCACGACCTCTGGTCTTTTTGCAAAGACCACCCTCTTGGTCAAGACCACCCTTTGTGGTCACGACCTCTAGTCTTTTTGCAAAGACCACCCTCGTGGTCAAGACCACCCTTTGTGGTCACGACCTCTGGTCTTTTTGCAAAGACCACCCTGGTGGGACAAGAAGAGGCTCAAACCGTATTAGACGTGGTCCTTGGTATGTTTCTTGTCAATTCCGTACCAGCAGCAGTTCTTTTTTATTCCAAAGCTTCTCATTCATTTGTTTCAACTAAGTTTGTGGGTAAAAATGGGTTATCTATATCTCCCTTAGTAAACCCTATGCTGATCCGCTCTCCGGGCTCAGAAATGAGGATTAGCTCCTTATGCCCAAACCTTACCTTGGAGATCTTGGGAGTACCCTTTTCTGCAGACCTACTAGTCTTGCACTCCCAAGGGTTAGATGTGATTCTTGAAATGGACTGGTTAGCTAAGAACCAAGGTCAGATAGACTGTGAAAAAAGTCTATTATGCTCACCAATGAGCAAGGGATTCAAGTTGAGTTCAGTCCCGAGACCTCTTTTAGAGGAGGCCCTAGCCTGGCCTGTTTGAAGGAATTGAAGCTAGAGGACCTCCCTGTGGTGAGTACCTAGATGTATTCCCATATGAGTTACCTGGAATGCCTCCAGACATGGACCTAGAGTTTGTCATCAACTTAGTCCTAGGGACATCACCAATCTCCAAGAGACCTTACAGATTGCCTGTCAATGACCTTGTTGAGTTAAAATAACAGATTGAAGAAATGCAAAGCAAAGGTTTTGTTCAGCCTAGCTCTTCACCTTGGGGAGCACCAGCGATCTTTGTAGCAAAGAAAGATGGCACTCAGCGCATGTGCGTGGATTACAGAGCACTTAATGACGTCACTATCAAGAATAAGTACCTTTTGCCTAGAATCGATGACTTGTTTGACCAACTTAAGGGAGCCGTAGTATTCTCTAAGATTGATTTGAGATCAGGTTATCACCAATTGAAGATTCGACCAGAAGACATCCCGAAAACAGCTTTCTCAACTCGTTATGGACTTTATAAGTTCACTGTCATGTCCTTTGGGTTAACCAATGCTCCTGCTTACTTTATGACCTTGATGAATAAAGTGTTTATAGAGTACTTGGATAGGTTTGTCATTGTCTACATTGATGACATTCTAGTGTACTCTAAGAATAAAACAGAGCATGAATAGCACCTTTGGTTGGTCCTAGATAAACTCAAAGACCACCAACTCTATGCAAAATTCAATAAGTGTGACTTTTGGATGAAAGAGGTCACCTTTTTGAGACATGTTATGTCAGCAACAGGTGTAGCTGTCAACCCCAGCAAAGTCTAAGATGTGCTAAATTGAAAGTCACCCAAATTAGTGCCGTAGGTCATAAATTTTCTTGGCATGGCAGGGTATTACCATAGGTTTATTGAAGGCTTTTAAAAAATAACAAGACCTCTCACCCAGTTGCTCAAGAAGGAAAGCAAGTATGTTTGGACACCAGCTTGTGAGCAAAGTTTTCAAGAGCCAAAAAAGCATTTGACCTCTGCCCCAGTGCTTGTTCTGCTAGATATCAAAAAGGATTTTGAGGTCTTTTGTGATGCCTCTCGGTAGGGCCTTGGTTGTGTTTTGATGCGAGAAGGAAGAGTGGTAGCTTATGCTTCCCGACAATTGAAGCCTCATGAGGCCAACTACCCCACTCATGATTTGGAATTGGCTGCCGTAGTGCAGGCCTTGAAAATTTGATGTCATTAACTTATTGGTAATCGCTGTGAGGACTTTACAGACCATAAAAGCTTGAAGTATATATTCACTCGGTCCAACCTTAATCTTAGGCAGAGGAGATGGTTGGAGCTCATAAAGGACTATGACCTTGGCATCCACTACCACCTAGGCAAGGCAAATGTAGTAGCTGATGCACTAAGTCGAAATAGCTATTGCAGTACTTTGATAGTCCAGGAAAGTCATCCCAAATTGTATGAGGAGTTGAGACGTCTAAATTTGGAAATTGTCAATCAAGGTTGTGTGCATGCTCTGAAAGTTGAGCCCACTGTCCAAACACAGATTCGAGAGAACCAAGCCAAAGATAAAGACCTCCATGAGATCAGAGAAAACTTGAAGAGAGGAAAGGCTCCTGGTTTTTCAGAAGATGAACAAGGAGTTCTTTGGTTCGGCAACCGCCTCTGTGTGTAGGATCGTCAAGAACTAAAGCAACTTATTCTTAAAGAAGCCCGCGAATCTCCTTATTCCATTCATCCAGGGAGTACCAAGATGTACCAAGACCTCAAAGAGAAGTATTGGTGGGTCAACATGAAGAGGGAAATAGCTGAGTTTGTAACACATTGTGATGTGTGCCAAAGGATCAAGTTCGAGCATCAAAGACCAGCAGGTCTGATGCAGCCCCTACCCATTCCCGAGTGGAAGTGGGAGCAAGTAGGCATGGATTTTATCACTGGTTTGCCTAGGACCCAATCAGGCTATGACTCCATTTGGGTAGTGATCGATTGTTTGACCAAAGTGGCACACTTTATCCCTATCAAGACCACTTTCCCAAGTAGCAAGTTGGCAGAACTGTACATAGCTCGAATTGTCTGTCTACATGGGGTGCCCAAAAGCATAGTGTCCGATAGAGGTTCTCAATTCACCTCCAGATTTTGGAAAAGTCTACATGAAGCCCTGGGAACAAGACTCAATTTCAGCACAGCTTATCATCCTCAAACAGATGAACAAACAGAGCGTGTGAACCAAGTTATTGAAGACATGCTCCGAGCCTATGCACTAGATTATAGACAGAGTTGGGACAAGAACCTCCCCTATCCTGAGTTTTCCTATAGCAATAGCTACCAAGCCATCTTGAAGATGTCTCCATTTGAAGCTTTGTATGGAAGATAGTGTCAAACCCTCTCCTTTGGGATAAGTTGGTGAACATCGCTTCTTTGGGCCCGAGTTGATCCAGAAGTCGAGAGTAAAGTGAAGCTCATAAGAGAACATTTAAAAGTAGCTCAGTCCCGACAAAAGAGCTATGCTGACAACCGAAGAAAGGAGTTGTCTTTTGAACTGGGGATTATGTGTACCTCGGGTAACTTCACTCAGAGGAGTAAAAGATTTCGATCAAGGGAAAGCTTGCACCAAGATTTGTCGACTGCTCAAGGTTTTGGAAAGGAAAGGTGAAGTGCTTATCTATTGAACTGCAAGCAACCTTGTTCATGGTACATGATGTCTTCCATGTATCTCGCTTAAAGAAGTGCCTTGAGTTCTAAATGAGCAGACTCTCCTAGAGAGTGTTGATATTCAAGAAGACCTCACCTATGTGGAATAGCTAATCAAGATTTTGGGCGTCGAGAACGTGTCACCCGAGGCAAAGTCATCCGATCTTGCAAGGTGTAGTGGAGCCATCACTCAAAGATAAAGCCACTTGGGAATGTGAAGAAGACCTCAAGGTGAATATCCCCACCTCTGTCTTGTCGAGTCCGAATCTCTGGTCGAGATTCCTTAAGGGGGTAGGTTTGTAACACCGGTTTTTGGAGCTTTTTCAAAATTTCAAAATAAAACAAACCATTTGGTTTCATTGAGGTCTAAAAGCTTAATTTGAGATTTTGGAATGGGTTCCAATTGATTAACTCAAGCTTTAACTAAATTTCCTACTCGCTTATCGGTTTCTTGGAGTGTTGGAGCTCGTGTTCTCTCGCCTTCTGTGGTTGTTTTGTTTTCCTTCGCCAACCTTCCTCTCGTGGTCCGCACCTCCTGGGTCTAGACCTCATCCGTGTTTTCTCTTTGGTTTATACCTCCTTTGTGTTTAGACCTTTTCTTTGTCCGGATCTCGCCGTGGTTCCGACCTCCCTTTTAAGTCATAACCACCCTCGAGCTGTCCTAAGCTCGGGTTTGTGTTTCAAACCTCCTTTGATCTCATCGTGACCGTTGAAACCTCCTTTGATCTCATCGTGACCGTTGGGACCTCCTTTGATCTCATCATGACCGTTGAGACCTCCTTTGATCTCATCGTGACCGTTGAGACTTCCTCTGATCTCATCTTCACCGTCAGGACCTCCTTTGGTTCCATCCTCACTGTTAGGACCTAGTTGGACCTCTTTCCTTGGATCTCCTCTGTTAGATCCTTTCCCCTTTTGAATCTCACCCGTTAAAACTCCTCTTTGCTTTGGACCTCCTTTGAAGTCTAGACCTCCTCCATCCCTTCGCGAAGGCCGATTTTGTGCGTGCCTTTCCCTTTTGGGGACCGTCAGATCTTGTTTGGATGGTCCGATCATGAGGAGGCGTTCGGATGGTCCGGACGTTCACTTGCATCGTGGTGCGTCTGATTGAGTTTGGGTGACTCGATGTAAGTAAGCGTTCGCGCGGTCCGAACGTTCCTATCTCCTTGGACCACCCGATCAAGATTGTATGGCTCTGGTTCGTTGAACCTTTTCCTTTGTCCTTTGGACCTCCTTCTCCTTGCGACCTTTGGTGTTTTTGCAAAGACCACTCTCTTGGTCAAGACCACCCTTTGTGGTCACGACCTCTGGTTTTTTTTTTCAAAGACCACCCTCTTGGTCAAGACCACCCTTTGTGGTCACGACCTCTGGTCTTTTTGCAAAGACCACCCTAGTGGGACAAGACCTCCCTTGCCCTCTGCGGGACCTCCTCCTCAGGACCTCCTTGTGAGGACCCGGGGTATTTAACTCGTAATACTCAACCTTCCAAATGGTTTTAATATTACCAGTCAAATATCCTAGACCTCGATGGACATATACTTTCCAGAATTGCAGTACACATACATCTTTACAAAATCATGCATCATTTCCATACAAGATCACAGTACCAAGTCTAAGGCAAAAGACACACATAATAAGGTTATTACAAAAGGGGCCGACCGGCCAAATTACACAATAACAACAGAAGGAACAGCGGAAGCAAAATGCCATAAGATGGCGAAAAGCAAAAGCCAACCGGTTTGCCATTTACCCACACGACGACTGACTGGGCCACCAAGCTATTCATCCAACACGTAGTCTGTCTCACAAAAGCTAACCCCTTGGGGGTCAACCTCCTCTGCAACAATAAAGCAATGCAACTGAGTACAAAAATATACTCGCGAGACTTACGAGTAATAAGCCTATACATAGCTACATGCAAGTTGAAACAAATGAGATGGTCATATGGTTCATTGGACGCATAAAGCAATTTTCATTTGCAATATTGTAATAGATTGAAGGCAATTTGACAAATCTATTTTTTAATTGTTGAAATAATAGCGAGACAACAATAAATAACATAAATAACCATCTAGAGGTGACTAACCCAATAGCCACCACAGCATAGCATGAATTCCCCATTCGTATCACCCAAGTCAAGTTTTAATTGAAAAGGTTATATATAATCTAATTCTTGCATGACCTTATCAAGCATGTCCATAACCTAGGACAAGGCTATTCGAATAGATTTAACCCTGCAGGGGTGTACCAATGTACCCACATGTCGATCGCTTTTTGCCAAGCTATCTAGCACACTTCCTTTGGTGTGTCACACGCTAAGTCCTACAAGACGTTTTCCAATATTGTGTATTAACCACGAGTCGCCCATATAGATAGAAACCCATACGTTGCATCGGAGTCATTGTAAAGCCGGGAGTCAACTATCCATTTAGGGTAAAGCAACCGAACAACTACAATACCCCTCGGTGTGGAGAACCTAGAAAGGATTCCACTCCCGTGCACCCAACACAAAAACTCCATCCACATTTTACCACAACACACACACACACACACACACACACACACACACACACACACACACATCCTCATGCGACTCGGAGCCAACACACGCTAAAGTACTAAGTCAAGAGAGGTCCCATATCCCTCTCATGTGGTTAGCACGCAAAAGTGCTTGGATCAGTGACACAAGTAATTTGGTCCTTGTTGACTCGGGCACCGACCATTCACACCCAAAAGCACACCATCTTACCATTGTGCCCAAGTCTAAAATATTTTATTTTCAGTTTTAGTTTTCTCAAAGTAACATAGCACAAGGTGCTGGACATAAAGTCATAATATGATTTGTGTGATCAAGGTTATCGATTAAGTCGATAACCGCCCAATTCTACTGTTCTAAGCATTTCTAAGCAACAACAACTCGTAGACTACAAACTAAGTGACAAGGGCTCATCCAACAAACCCTAAATCACAGAGGACATAATTCTAGGCTCAGTAGTAGAGGATGAACATTTGCCTATAGATTATGCATCTAGAGGATCAATTAATCGAACAATAGTATAACAACAAAATAGAGCATGCATACATAGACTTTGCAAACAAGATATTAGACTTTAAAAATAATAGGAGCAATATGATCAAATAAATTGTAACATCTGCTTGCCTTGCTGGAGATTACTGCCTTGCTGTAGAGGATCACTCTCGTACTCAATAAAATCGTCGGAACCTATCACAAGAACGAGAAAATCCAATAAGAACGAATAATACCGAAAAGACTCAAAAACCAAGGTCAACCAAAATCCATGAAATTTACACAGCAGGTAGAGCAAGATTTTAAATGAATTTAGCAACAAGAATCAATCGATTTGGATAAGGCATGCAAAAGTTATAGCCTAAGCAATTTTGATCGAGCTGAAAAATCCAATTAATTAGCTTTCTGTTATTGTTCATTGCATAAATTTGTAGAAGGTTAGTGAACATGAAAATTTTATGGTAGATAGAGCATGACATTCTAAGCACAACAAAAATTGGTTCACAACATTTGGAGTTCAAATTAATTTCTTATGATTTTTCCAAGTTAAGAAAGTAGTGCACAATAATTTCAGAGGCAATGACATATTTAAAACATATTCTACACTAAAGCATAGTAACAGAGGAACCTAACAAATTTTAGTTTACTTAATTTGGAGTTACAGAGAATAACTTATGCATTTTACAAGTTTAATGAATTTCTAGAGCAACACTTAATGCTAAATCGGATAATACAACTAACACAATTTTTCTAGTACAGAACAAGGTTCCAACGATTTTTAGATTAAAATTAAGCTAAACAGGGAATTAACAAAATTTGAATCATTCAAAAAGTAGTTAAAACGATTTACTTAAGCACTTCTGAAATTTTAAAGCAATTTACAGTTCACAAATAAAAGACAAACCGATTTTTAATAACCCACACGAAAATGTATGGGCCGTTGAGATTGAATCGAACGGCTCAACGAACGGGGTGAACGGCCACGCAAACGGCCCAAACACTCCTAGCGTTAGATCAACATCGGACGACTCAAAAGGAGGAGAGGTTCGGAGGCCCAAACGTCCCACACGATCTGGAGCGTTGATCTAAAGATGGGCGGCTGAAAGCGAAGGCACGTTTGGAGGGGTCCGAACGTCCCAAATGATTTGGAGCGCAGATCTAAAAATGGACGGTCAACTGGGAGCGGGGGCCCAAATGTCTGAAAAGATCTGAGACACAGATCTAAAAATGGACGGTCCAGAAACGATCTTAGCGCTACGCACGCACGCACTGGGGTTTAAGTGCGTGGGCCCACACGACAGTGGTCATAGCCAAGGGGGTGGGGTGGTCTTTGCAAAAAGGATAAGAAGGTGGTCTTTACAAAAAGGCAGAGAGGGTGGTCTGGGCTAAAGGCCAAGAGGGTGGTCTTTGCAAAAGACTCAGAAGGTGGTCTTTGCAAAATGCCAAGAGGGTCGTCGTGGCTTACGACAACGGAGTTTGAGCTCAGAGCTAGGATCACCACCGGCGACTTTGGTCATAGCATTGTGCAACTCATAGAGGCGACCTCGACGGCAGAGCTAGCCTAGAATGGCGGTGAGCCGGAGGAGAATAGCGGTGCAAAGCACGGCCAAAAGCGCAAGAGCGAAACAAGCTCCGCATTGTCCAAGGAAGCGGGTGCCCAAGTAACTAGGGACTACACAGGAGTTACCTGAGCACAGGAGAGGTTGAAAGGTGGCTGGAGGAGCTCCGGTGATGATGACCCGCACTAGCGTTGAGGAAGACAACACGGGGACGACGGTCTGAGCAAAATGAAAAGGACCGGGTGGTAAGGTTAGCTTCAATAGGCCTCATCGATGGTCCATGAGCAATTAATTGAAGAGTAGAAGTCCTTACCGGAGTTGGGGACGAAGGGGGTAAACTTCGGCCGCAAAGGATCAAACCCAAAATTAGATGATTCCTGATAATGCAATCCAAAATTGAGTTGGGAAAAGATTGAGGTGAAGAGAGGCGCAAACGGACGCGAAAGAATTGGCAAGGGAACCACTGGAACACCGGCGATGAAGGTGAGCTTGTCGGCCTTCAAAGGCGATTTGGGGATTCTCTGCGGCTTGAGCTCAACAAGCAGAGAGGGGCTAAGGTGGTGCTATAAAGAAATGCAAGGAGGAACACAAGGGCTATTTATAGTCAGAGGATAGGAGCTAAGCAAGGACAAAGCTCCAAGGTGAGCTCGGTTCATGGCTCTGCCATGGATGAGCTTGAGAAGATGGGGGCAGTTGCAAACGCGACGTTGAGGGCGAAAACATAGGTGGTGCAGAAAACCAAGGGCTAGGAGCCGTTGAAGGTGACGCATGAGGTTGAAAAAGAGGCTCTCTCCCATGCCCTACTCTGTACCACGCGCGCGAGCCAGAGGAAGAAGATGACCAGGACCAGCGAGGGCCCACACGTCAGTGAAAGCACAAAGTGGCTTGGTCGAAAAAGAAAGAGAGGGTTAGGTTAAGTCAAAAGATTGAGTCAGAAGATTTGGACGGTTGGATCAGAAATGGACAGCTCAGATTAAAAGTAACATTCAGAGGGTCTGAACGTTCAAATCAATCCTGGCGGTCCGATCAAGAATGAACGGCTTAGATTGAAGCGCACTCTCAGGCGGTCCGAACGTTCACTAAGATCTGGGCGGTTGAAAAAGAATCCAACGGCTCAAAAGGAAAGCGCCTTTTACAACGGAACTGAGTGCGCTTAGGTGGTTGGGTTCAACCACGAGTGTGAGTCCACTGCACTCCAAATAGTGGTTTTGACTAGGTTTGAGATTGAAGTGAAACTTTGAGGAATTTTTAAATGGAGCTACACTAATCCAAAAACTTCAAATTTTTTACAAGAGGTGCTCAACTCCAGGATTGACCTTGTATAAAATTTTCAGAGGTTTTCATGCAAAGAATTTTTCTCCAAAAATTTCTCAAGGTACTAATCTAGGGTTTGACCAAGAGCCAAACTGGTTTGTCTGGCCTCTTAAAATATTCAAATAATTTCTAAAAATTATGAAATTTTTAAGAGGAGTCACACAGCAGCTCTAGAACCAAGGAAAAATATTTCTAGAGGATGATCACAAGATTATCTAGAAAAGTTTCAAAGGGTCAAGACTTAGGTTAAAAGAAGCTTGTGATTTTGAATTTCCAGAATTCCTTTACAAGAATTTTCAGAAAATTGAACCAACAACAAGATGCAAGAAAAGTTTTAATTTCTTCATATTTTCTTACATTTGAAACACAAGCCAAGATTTTAGATATTACACTCCTCCCGCAGGACCTCCTCCTAGGACCACCCCCGTGGTTGGACCTCTCCTTTGGTCATGACTTTCCCCTTTGGCTTTGACCAACCTATTTGATTGAGCCAGCCTTGTCCACTTTGTCCTTTTTGCATGTTAGCAGCAGAAAGTCTCTGAGCATTTAATGCCGCTGTAGCGCATTAAATGTTGTCACCTCTGTGGTACCCATCTCTCCCTCTTGTCCCCTCCTTTACCTGCCCCCATCCCCTCCTCCACTTACCCTTGAACGTGTGTGCCCTTGAAACTCCCAGCAGCCCTAGCTCTATAAGCTTGGGCAGCTCCCTATCTTTGCCTTCTTCCTCATTTCAATTGTCTTGCCATCTCTCAGCTAGCTCTTTAATCCCCCTTCCCATCTTTGGACCTCCTCCGACCAGTTCTCTGGACCTCCTCCAAACCTTCGGAGTTCTTCTGTTGGTTTCAGTTGGTGTTTTCTTTGGAGTTCTTTTGGTTCTTACTTAAGGTTTGTTTTGAGTTGGTTTTGTTCTCTCGTGTAGATTACGATGACGTCGAGGCACCTGAGTTCTTTGAGGAGGAAGATACCCAAGCTTTCGAGCAAGGCAAGTCATACCTTTGGCCATATTGACACCCAGTATTTCAACTTATGTATTTCCTGTTTCAAGCTAAGTACTGCATGCATATTTTATTTAGTATTTCAATACTAGTGTCTACATTCATAGTTAGACCTAACCCCCTTTGTATGGCCAATGTCGACATTACAACTGAATTTGTTGTCGCCATAGTTAAAAACCTGGTTAATGCTTTAGTATGACAAGGACCTTTTGAAAAGAAATGCTTAGTTATGCTTAGAACAAAATCTTGATTTGGGAAGTTTTTGCCAAAGACCAATGTTTTATCTCAAATGTTTTAACCATGACATTGAGTTGTCATAGAAATCTGTTATTGTTTTCAAAGGCAAAATAAATGGAAAAGGATTTGGACTTGGGCGTATTTGGTTGTCTAGTGGGTGCATGTTTACGCACGGGCTCAACTGGGTAAGTTGAGACCCTGGGTTTTGTGGTTATCGCCCAAGTCAGTTAAGGACCGGCCTTCGAGCGTTTCTTTGCTATGCCCCATCATGCAACCACAAGTCTTGTGTGGGCGGGACCTGGCTGATTAATTTGCTATGTCTCACCATGGTTGTTCTGTTTGGATGAGTGGGTGGTCCTTCATGACTTACTTCTTTACATTCCCACTGCGCAAGAGGGGGCCTGAACCTCATGTGGTTAGCCCAATAGGGTGAAACCTTAGCGAGGGGGACCGTGGTGAGAAGGAGCATTGTAAAGGCCTTGTGATAACCTTTAGTCGCATACCTTCGTATGTGTGAGCAGCATAATACATTTGGTTATCTCTTGTGGGTAAAACTGTACACCTTTGCAGAGTGTAAATCTATTCGAATAGCCCTATCCATGGTCATGGACATGCTAGCAAAGCCACTCCAAGTTAGAATTTGGTTTTGTGTTTTTAAATGCCTTTGTTAATCGGTTTTGGATCTCTATCTAAATGGGTTTTGGGCGGAGCCCTCACAGCTTAGCTCCGGTGATAGGAGGTTATCCTTCACCCTTTTTATCTTGTTATCAATCAATCAAAACGTGTTAGAAAATGAGTTTTATATATGGTTTAATATGCTTTAGAACTTATTACTTGTATTTGGAAAGAAACATGGCTTTATGCAAATCAACCTTATAAACCCTCCTTTGTGATATCCATTTATGCATGTCATTCTGTTATTTGACGGGTGTGACTTGCGAGCACAGTTGTTGTACTTACTCTTTCTTGAATTAATCTTTTGAGCAGGTGAAGAGATCTTTGCTGAGGACCAAGAGATCCTGGACGACTAGGCTACGCCCTCCAGCCGATTGCCTGTGGTGTATCGGGTGGACTTGTCATTTGTTTCCGCTATGTAAAGTTGTTTTTGTTGGCTTGTAAGCCAACCTTGTAATCAACACTTCTGTTAATAAAGTTCTTATTGATGTATGATTATCACATGTGTTTGCTGTGTGAGCTAGCCGTTGATCCTTGGGACTAGTTCAGATCACAACAGATGTAGGGCTTTTCTAAGTCCCAAGACCTCCTCGGGTTGGGTCTCTCGACTCCTCGTGTCCGGTCGTGACATTTGGAAAGGTCCTGTGATGAGGATATCAACTCTAAGGATGCAACCACTGCTTCGACTCGCTGCATAACATCCTCTACTTCCACCACATCCTCTCCGATGGGACGTTCAACTACTGCACCACCATATTCCTCAGTTGGACCGAGCCACGTTGTGAGGACCCCAGTTTATTTGGTTTGTAATGCTTAACCAACCACCGGTCCTAGCATCACAAATCAAATAAATCGATCTCTAGATATGTATACTTCCTGAAGCGATATACACACCCTGCACAAAATTAGACATCAACTCCATTCCACACATAGAGTCCAAACACCACACTTCCAAACGGAAGATAAACAAATAGTAATAATATTATGCATAATGGCCGATCGCCACAAGATACACAAATAACAACAAAAAGACAATGAAGCAAAAGTGCCATAAGATGGCTATAAACAAAGCCAATCAAGGTGCCTTCAACCCACAAGGCATCCGACCGACCGCCAAGCCTAGTCGCCACCCACGGCGACAAAGACACTCACGTAAGTGAGGACCCCGAGGCTCACCTTCTTCCTCTCGCAACAAAAACATTAAGCAAAGCACCGAGTACAAAGATTGTCTTTGTACCCGCAAGACCGACGTGTGAACTAGCGCACTGCTCATATGCTACATGCAGCTTGTTTAGTGGAGGCCATATGTTTTATTTGCATAAAGCCAATTTTCATTTGCAATAAGGTAATACAATTTGAAGGCAAGTTTGCAATTCATTTTAAGATTGAAATAACAAGTAGGATATTAATAACAATAGCGAAAGATAAACAACCTAGAAGTGACTATCCCAATAGTCACCCCAACAATAGCACGAATCCTGCATTCGCATCACCCATCAAGTTTTAATTTAAATGTTGTAGTCTAGTTCTTACGGGCGATCCGAGCGTGTCCATAACCTAGGACGAGGCTATTCGAATAGTTTTAACCCCGCAGGTGTACCAATGTACCCACACTTGGATCGCCTTTAAGCCAAAGCACACTCCAAGGTATGCCACACAACTAAGTCCTACGAGACTGCTTTCCAATATTGTGTATCAACCTCGAGCCGCTCGTATGGGTAGAAACACCATACGCTACATGGTAAAGCCGAAAAGACAACTACCCACTCGGATAAAGCTTTTGGACAACTACCATGCTCCCACCTCCATCCTCCCGCGACCTCCTGCGACCCTGAGCCAATACACGCCAAAGTACTAGGTCAAGAGAGGTCCCATATACTCTAGTGTGGTTAGCACGCAAAATGCTCAAGACGGTGGCGCAAGTAACTCGGTCCTTAATTGACTCTGCACCTTTCCAATACACCCAACAGATCACACCAGCCTTACCATTGTGCCCAAGTCTAAACCATTTTTGTTTTCATTTTTAGTTTTGCGAGATAAACATAGCAGAAATGCTAAAACATAAAGTTATAGTAAATTTTAGGTGATCAAGGTTACCGACTAAAGTCGATAACCGCCAGCTTCTACCGATAGCTAAGCATGTCTAAGCAAGTTGACCCGAATCTACTAAGTGACAAGAGATCATCCAATGATCTCTAATCACAAAGAAATAACTTAGGCTCGGTAGTAGAGATCCATATTTTGTCTACAGGATATGCAACTACGGATTTAACTAACCATTTTAACACAAATTAAGCGATGCATACATACAAACAAACAAAATATTAAACTTTAAAATACCGGGATTAATCATGATCAAACCGCTTGCACGGTTGTCGTTGCTCAATATGGTGCGGAGGATCGTCCTCGTGGTTGCCGCAAATATCGAATCCTAACGATTAACAAAACAAATAATAAGAACGAATAACACCGCAAAACTCAAACATCTATACAAACACCAACATATACACCAAGGCTAGACTATCACAAAGAATGACAAATAATTGCTGCAGAGACCCATCCACTCATTTGCTAGGTTAACCACAAAATCAAACTTCTAACATGCTTTAAACTTTGGACAGGCTTTGATGGTGATTGTATGCACATCTATTATTTAATCATCAAGTTAATAAATCAACAACAGCTAGGTTCTCTAACTCAACCATTACAAGTCGATATTACGTAACCTACAAAAGCTATTGACAATATCGACTAGTCAATTATCCAACTATGAGGTGCTAAACAAAATTCTAATTATGGTTGGCCTTAATAAAATTTCAGTACTAACACACCTAAGCATTACACCAACATATAGGAAGGTTAATAATTACAAGATGCTATCACTACAAGACCTTACTACACTCGTAACAAAGAGGAAAGACAATTACAGAGACAAACCACTAGATTCATTAATGACTTCTTTAGATCACTTATGCCAACAAGGGTTTAAAAATCCAAATCACGAATCGACATAATTCCATACCAAACACTATTTCCTAAGGAACTCATCAAGACCTAAATAGCAAGCATGAAACCAATTTTCGACATCGACAATGTAAAACGACAACAGGAAATATACAGAGAACTAGAACTAAAATGCTTTCAAACCTCTAATACCAATATTGATCAAGCATGAGAGTGAACTAAAGAACAATCATAATCATGATTAGCACTAACTAATTGGTTTTGAAGGAGGGCCCCACCGTCGCATGCATGCAGAGAGGGAATAACGGAAGAAACAGGAGGCTCGGGCCGCTGGACTGAACTTGCCGGCGAGGAAGTGACGCGCGCCGGCGACGCAAATGGGTCGCTGAGGACCACCGGCCGATAAGGTCGCGGTTCGCGGAGAAGCACGGTGGCGCGCCATGACGAGCTTGGCGGCGGCAGTGGGGGGTGACAAGGCGCGATCGCACTAGAGAGGAAGACAATGAAATTTAGCGCGCATGGGCATCGCGAGTTACCAGAACTCACCGCGCGCTTGGCGACGACAGAGAGGCACCGAGTGGCTCCGGCGACGAGCCTACGCGGCGCAAGGCGATTAACGGCGACAGAGCCCGGGTGAACGAGGACGAGTGAGAGAGTGGAGAAGAAAGGTGGAGTCCGTGGTGCTCACCGAGCTAAGAATTGAGCCGAGCTCACCGAGAAGACGCGTCGGTGGAAAAGGCGGTTTCGGCGGACTTGAGAAGAAAGGCCACGCGCAGCTCCACAAGCGATGAAACCCAAATTCCTTGAGGGGTTTACTTCCCGTGGATGTGGAACACGCCGTGACGCGGCCGCCGTGCTCTGAGATCACCGAGCAGCAGAACGCCGGAGGCGCCGCACGCGGCGCCACGCCTCGGAGCTCGGGAGAAGAACGGCAATGGAGACGAAAACGAGGTAGGAAAGCCTTCTGAGGGTTTTGTAGGAGCAGCGGAGGCGCGAGGTGAGACGGTGGGCGGTGAAAAGACCGTGAGGTGAGGTGGCAAGACGCATGTAGGCGCGGCGGGCGAGCGCCGGGCGGCGAGCGCGGCGCTGAGCCGCGGCGACGGGCGGAAATGGCCCGGCAGGTATGGCCCACAAGTCACGCAGCAGCAAAACGGCGCGAGCCCGAGTTAGACTCGATCAATATCGCCCGACCGCTGGATCGAGATGGACGGCCGGATTGATGTATGCATTCGACAGTCGGTTGCGCGACGCAACGCGGATCGCTCGATTTGCATCGACGGTCACGATCGATTGGACTCACGCGCGTGCAGTTAGTTGACGCGACCGAGTCAAGTGGCGCGCGGTCGGACTCGAGCCGAGGTTGGGTTCGGGCCCGAGGAACAAAGATTTTTAGAATTTGATTTAAAAGACAGAGAAGGTTTGGGGAATTTTAGAGGTAGCTCCTGAGCTCCAAAAATTTCGAAATTTTTATGGTAGCTACTAGAGACAGAGAACAACCTTGTATAATTTTTCCAGAACTTTTATGCACTGCATTGTTCTAGAGAAAATTCACAAGCTGCTGTACAGGAGTTTGACCAGATTTCAAACAGAGTTGACTTGGCCATTTGAAATAGCAAACAAAATCTAAAAATTGTGAAATAATTCAGGAGGTAGATAGGATGATCAAGATGCTAGGAAAATAGTTTCAGAGGATGATCACAAGTTTGAAGGCTAAGAATTTGTCGACAACAATCTCCATTCACAAGAATTTAATTCTAGAAAATGGAACTTGCTAGGAAAATGTAGGAACTTTCAAATGATTTGAAGAGACAACAAAAGTTTTTATTTCTCCTCAAGATTTTACATTTGAAATACAAACCTAAGTTAGGGTTGTTACAAATCTCCCCTTACAGAATCTCACCCAGATTCGATCACCGAGAAGAAGGATGGGTAATCCGCCGAGACGATCTTCCCGCTCCCACGTGGCTTCATCCTCGAGTGGTTTGACCACTGAACTTTAAGGAACTTGATCACACGGTTCCTTGTTCTCGCTCAGCTTCTTCGAGGATACGAACGGGCGCCACGATAAGACAGATCTTCCCGCACATCGATATTTTCCAATGGTGTTTCCTCAACCGAACACGGAGGCACTTCTTCAATTGCGACACATGGAAAACATCATGCACCCTTCAAGTGTAGCCGGCAATTTAACTTGTATGCAACAGCTCCCACTCTATCGATGATGCGGTAGGGTCCGACATACCGAGGAGCCAATTTGCCCTTGACGCCAAACGACGATGACCTTTCGCAGGTGAGACTTTGAGATACACAAAGTCGCTGGGTGAAACTCACCACGGCGACGCCGACCGCATAGCTCTTCGCTCGATCGAGCTACGCGCAAGTGCTCACGAATCGACTGCACTTGACTTTCAGCCTCATTGATCGAATCCGGGCCAAAGAACTGCCTTTCACCAGTTTCTGCCTGACCAGTTCAATGGTGTTCTGCAGCGCCGTCCATACAAGGCCTCAAACGGTGCCATACCGAGACTGGCCTGGAAGCTGTTGTTGTAGGAGAATTCGGCAAGCGGTAGGCACTTCTCCCAATTCTTTCCGTAGGAGAGAACACAAGCACGGAGCATATCTTCTAGAACTTGGTTGACTCGCTCCGTCTGACCATCAGTCTGAGGATGATAGGCTGAGCCGAAGGAAAGACGGGTACCCATGGCCTCTCGCAGTCGCCAAAATCGGAAGTGAAAAGAGAGCCACGATCGACACTATCGCTCGTGGCACACCATGCGCACTCACAATGCGGATATGTAAAGATCCGCTAGCCGATTCACATCAATCTTCGATCGCACCGAAGGAAATGGGCCACCTTCGTCAATCGATCAATTATAACCCATAATGCATCCTTCCCGAAGAAGTACAGGCGGACTGATAAAATCCATGCCTCTAATCCCACTTCCATTCGGAATAGGTAAGGGTCAAGAAGACCTACCGACGCCGATGCTCGGCCTGACGCGACAACATACGCCACATCCGCCACGAACACGCAATCTCGCTTCATGCGAGTCCACCGTAATCTCGACGCAGATCTTGGTACATCTTGGTAGCCCGGGATGGATGGACAAAGGCGAATCATGGGCTTCAAGGATCAAATCCCGCAACTCGGGATCTTTGGGACCACGAGACGCTGCCCAAACCATACAACACCGTGTTCATCTTACGTGAAACACTTGGTGAACCATCCTCGATGTTCGCTTGATTTTACCCACGCCATCATCCGATTGCCGTGTCGCCTTGATCGATCCACCAAGGTTGGTTGCACAACCAAGGCAGCAAGGGAACCATGCTCAACCAAACCCAAGTTGAGACGCTGAATTGCAAGAAGCGCAGTTCTTGCTCTTGGATCATCAAAGTATTGCAATACACCTTTCGACTAAGTGCATCAAGAACCACATTGGCTTTGCCGTGATGATACCAATACCCATGTCATAATCTTTGATTAATTCTAGCCATCTCCTCTGCTCGAGGTTGGATCCGGCCGAGTGAATAAGTATTTCAAACTCTTGTGGTGGAATACACCTCACAGTGTTACCGATCAAATAATGCCGCCAAATCTTGAGTGCATGAACCACCGCAGCAAGCTCTAAATCATGGGTGGGATAGTTGAGCTCGTGAGGTCTCAATCGCTCGATGCATAGGCAATCGCCTTGCCTTCCCGCATAAGAACACACCCAAGTCCCCGACGAGAGGCATCACAATAAATATCAAGCTCTTGCGGATATCGTGAAGAGTGAGGACTGAGGCAAGTCAATCTGCTTGAGCTCCCAAAGCTCTCATCACAAGCAGAGGACCATACAAACTTCTTGTCCTTCTTAAGCAATTCACCATCGGCTTTGCGATTTTGGAGAAGTTCTCGATAAAGCGGCGATAGTAGCCCGCTAAACCAAGAAAACTCCGCACATCGCTGGATCGACTTGGCCGGCCCCAAGATAGAACATCATCGACTTTGCTTGGGATCCACACTATGCCTCCACTGAAAGAACATGGCCCAAGAATGCCACTTCCTTCAACTGTAACTCACATTTGTCGAACTTTGCATATAGTCGATGTTCCCAACTTGCCCAAAACAATCTTCAGATGCTCAAGATGCTCGTCACTTGGAATAGATAAGAATGTCATCAATAAAACCACCACAAATTTGTCCAAATACTCCATGAATACGGAATTCATAAGGTTCATGAACAACGCCGAGCATTGGTCAAACCAAAAGACATGACGTGTACTCATGCACCATAACGAGTAGTGAAGGCCGTCTTCGAATATCCTCACCCGATCCGACTTGATGATAGCCCGATCTCGCATCAATCTTGAGAACACTTGAGCTCCGCATAACCGGTCAAAAGATCATCAATGCGGGCGAGGATATTTGTTCTTCACCGTCACCTCATTGAGAGGACGGTAATCAACACACATGCGCAAAGTCTTGTCCTTCTTCTTCACAAAGATCACCGGACAACCCCAAGGAGATGAACGGGACGGATGAAACCCTTTGCTTGGAGCTCGCCAAGCCGCTTCTTCAATTCTTCTAGCTCATTGGGAGGCATCCGATACGGCGCTTCAAATCGGAGCGATGCACGGCAAGAACTCGATGGCAAACTCCAGATCTCGAACCGAGGCATCCCAGAAAATCTTCGGAAAGACATCCACAAAGTCGATACTATGGGAACATCTTGAATTTGCAAGGTCGGCTTTGCTTCTAATGCACATAGACACGCCCCACGGCCGGGCGAAACCCGACTTGCTCACCCGAAGGGTGGTAAGATAGACAATCTTCCCGGCACAATCGATTTGCCCCAAGTGTTGGGACAACCAATCCATGCCAAGGATCACATCCGCATCACTGAATCGAGCGTAATGAGATTTGCCAAAATCCCACTCCTTCAACTATGATAGAAACATCCCGACATCAGAATCACTCATTTCCGACCCCGAGAGCGGATGAGCAAAGGAACTCCCAAAGGAACACAGCGAAGACCACTAACAAAGCAGAAATGATCTTGAAATAAAGAATGCGATGCTCCGTAATCAAATAATACCGCAGCAGGACGGGAATTAACAAGAAGTGTACCAATCACGACATCCGCGCCCCGAGCCTCCTCACCAAAGGTGGTTCACTCGACCACGCCGCACTCCTCGGTCTTCAATAATCTTACGTCGCGGTGACCGCTCCTGCCGCGCCCTCCATTAGGACGAGGCTCTCGCAACACTCGAGGCGTGCATTCGCATAATGGCCCTTGTTGTGGCAAAAAACAAGTCACCTCGCCGCGGATTGCGAGACCGCTCGCCTTGCCGATCGCAGCGCACGTGGCTGAAACACGCCCGCGTGGGCGAGCTGCCGTGCAGATGGTCTCGGCGCCGGTGGAGCAAAAGAACGGGCCATCGGTGCCGCCCGCCGAGACGAACGAGGCGGTGTGAGCAGCATCGATCGCCTCCCATTTGCGCTATGGACTCACCGCGCCTTCGCTTTATGCTCGGCAAACAATGGCCTTATCTACCAAGGCCTCGAAAGTCCGAGAAGTCCACAATGGATAGCTTGTCCTGCAGCTCCTGACAAGCCATCCATAAACTTCTCCCGCTAGCCTCATCCGAGGCCACCTCACCCGAGCATAACGAGCCGATGATTGAACTCGTAAGGTACTCGTCACAGGATTTGCGCCTTGCTTGAGCGCGAGGAACTCTTTTTCTTCGCTTCATCGTGCCGTCCGGGATGGGCCCGACTAAAAGCCGACCGAACTCCTCCCACGCGACCACATGGCTCATGCGGTGCATGGCGAGATAGTTCTCCCACCATGAGTGCCGCGCCTCGCCGGTGGGACGCGAAGAGCGCCTTTGTCCTCGCGCTCGCATCGAGCTATGTTGAGCTTCGCCAACCATGCGCAGCCAATCGTCCGCACGAGGGTCCTCGAGCGGGAGAAAGTCGGCGGTCGTGGTACGGAGGAACTCGCAAGTCCCCGCGAGCTCGTGGCCGCCACCACCGGCAGGAGTGGAGGTATTCCTAGCAATAACCTCCAAGATGCGTGTCTCGTCCATGCGGTTTCGCTCGACCGAGCGAGCACCTCACCATGGTCTGAGGAGGAAGCTCCTCATCATGACCACCTCACGACTACCACGCTGTTCTCCCGGCCATCCTGCTTTACTAAGACAAGTTAGCAACAAATTTAAGAGCAAGAAAGCCCAAAATTCATGAAAGCAAATCGAGAAACAAACACAAGGCAGATAAAGTTCGACCAGGAAAAATCGGACACATAGCAACTCATACATATCTTACCCTTATGCTCCCACAAATTTTACTTAGACTTAATTCTCTATGGTTCTCCCAAAGACTGATTCTACCAAAGAGTAACTATCTTTTGAAAGGAAAGAGAGAAACCAAGTTTTAAACTCAAATTAGAGTAAGATGAGTAGAAGGCTAAGATAGGTAAGGAGTAAAATATGAGAATCTGCCTAGGTTTTCATAAACCCTTTTATACTTTGAAATTAAGCTTTTTCAAAATATCCTAAAGACGACTATGCTTGGGTTGCTACGGTCGAATGGCTCGATACCAACTTTGTGAGGACCCCCATTATTTGGTTTGTAATGCTTAACCAACCACCTGGTCCTAGCATCACAAATCAAATAAATCGATCTCGAGATATGTATACTTCCTAAAGTGATACACACCCCTGTACAAAATTAGACATCAACTCCATTCCACACATAGAGTCCAAACACCACACTTCCAAACGGAAGATAAACAAATAGTAACAATATTACGCATAATGGCCGATCGCCACAAGATACACAAATAACAACAAAAAGACAAATGAAGCAAAGTGCCATAAGATGGCTATAAACAAAGCCAATCAAGTGTGCCTTCAACCCACAAGGCATCCGACCGGACCGCCAAGCCTAGTCGCCACCCACGGCGACAAAGACACTCACGTAAGTGAGGACCCCGAGGCTCACCTTCTTCCTCTGCAACAAAAACATTAAGCAGCACCGAGTACAAAGATTGTCTTTGTACCCGCAAGACTCGACGTGTGAACTAGCGCACTGCTCATATGCTACATGCAGGCTTGTTTAGTGGAGGCCATATGTTTTATTTGCATAAAGCCAATTTTCATTTGCAATAAGGTAATACAGTTTGAAGGCAAGTTTGCAATTCATTTTTAAGATTGAAATAACAGAAGGATATTAATAACAATAGCGAAAGATAAACAACCTAGAAGTGACTATCCCAATAGTCACCCCAACAATAGCACGAATCCCGCATTCGCACCACCCATCAAGTTTTAATTTAAATGTTGTAGTCTAGTTCTTACGGGCGATCCGAGCGTGTCCATAACCTAGGGCGAGGCTATTCGAATAGTTTTAACCTCGCAGGTGTACCAATGTACCCACACTGCATCGCTTTGCCAAAGCACACTTCAGGTATGCTGCAGCACAAACTAAGTCCTACGAGACTGTTTCCAATATTGTGTATCAACCTGAGCCGCTCGTATGGGTAGAAACACCATGCGCTACATGGTAAAGCCGAAAAGACAACTACCCACTCGGGATAAAGCTTTTGACAACTACCATGCTCCCACCTCCATCCCTCCTACGACCTCCTGCGACCGGAGCCAATACACGCCAAAGTACTAGGTCAAGAGAGGTCCCATATACTCTAGTGTGGTTAGCACGCAAAATGCTCAAGACGGTGGCGCAAGTAACTCGGTCCTTAATTGACTCGGCACCTTTCAATCACCCAACAGATCACACCGTCTTACCATTGTGCCCAAGTCTAAACCATTTTTGTTTTCATTTTTAGTTTTGCAGATAAACATAGCAAAATGCTAAAACATAAAGTTATAGTAAATTTTGTGTGATCAAGGTTACCGACTAAAGTCGATAATCGCTTGATTCTGCGATAGCTAAGCATGTCTAAGCAAGTTGACCCGAATCTACTAAGTGACAAGAGATCATCCAATGATCTCTAATCACAAAGAAATAACTTAGGCTCGGGTAGTAGAGATCCATATTTTGTCTACAGGATATGCAACTACGATTTAACTAACCATTTTAACACAAATTAAGCGATGCATACATACAAAATGAAACAAAATATTAAACTTTAAAATACTGGATTAATCATGATCAAACCGCTTGCCCTCAGTTGTCGTTGCTCAATATGGTGCGGAGGATCGTCCTCGGGGTTGCCGCAAATATCGAATCCTAACGATTAACAAAACAAATAATAAGAACGAATAACACCGCAAAACTCAAACATCTATACAAACACCAACATATACACCAAGGCTAGACTATCACAAAGAATGACAAATAATTGCCGCAGAGACCCATCCACTCATTTGCTAGGTTAACCACAAAATCAAACTTCTAACATGCTTTAAACTTTGGGCAGCTTTGATGGTGATTGTATGCACATCTATTATTTAATCATCAAGTTAATAAATCAACAACAGCTAGGTTCTCTAACTCAACCATTACAAGTCGATATTACGTAACCTACAAAAGCTATTGACAATACCGACTAGTCAATTATCCAACTATGAGGTGCTAAACAAAATTCTAATTATGGTTGGCCTTAATAAAATTTCTGTACTAACACACCTAAGCATTACACCAACATATAGGAAGGTTAACAATTACAACATGCTATCACTACAAGACCTTACTACACTGCAATGTGAGGGAAAGACAATTACAGAGACAAACCACTAGATTCATTAATGCCTTCTTTAGATCACTTATGCCAACAAGGGTTTAAAAATCCGTAATCACGAACCGACATAATTCCATACCAAACACTATTTCCTAAGGAACTCATCAAGACCTAAATAGCAAGCATGAAACCAATTTTCGACATCGACAACAAAACGACAACGAGGAAATATACAGAGAACTAGAACTAAAATGCTTTCAAACCTCTAATACCAATATTGATCAAGCATGAGAGTGAACTAAAGAACAATCATAATCATGATTAGCAGCTAACTAATTGGTTTTGAAGGAGGCCCCACCGCCGCATGCATGAGAGGGAATAACGAAGAACAGGAGGCTCGGGTCGCTGGACTGAACTTGCCGCGGCGAAGTGAGTGCGCGCTGGCTGTGCGACGGGCAAATGGGTCGCTTGAGGACCACCGGTCGACAAAGGTCGCGGTTCGCCGGAGAAGCACGGTGGCGGCTGCGAGCTTGCTTAGCGGCCGGCGATGGGGGTGACAAGCGCGATCGCACTAGAGAGGAAGACAATGAAATTTAGCGCGCATGGGCATCGATGAGTTACCAGAACTCACCGCGTGCTTGGCGACGGCAGAGAGGCACCGAGTGGCCCGCGACGAGAGCCACACGGCGCAAGGCGATTAACGGCACAGAGGCACGGGGTGAACGAGAGGACGAGTGAGAGAGTGGAGAAGAAAGGTGGAGTCAGTGGTGCTCACCGAGCGAAGAATTGAGCCGGAGCTCACCGGAGAAGACGCGTCGGTGGAAAAGGCGGTTTCGGCGGACTTGAGAAGAAAGGCCACGCGCAGCTCCACAAGCGATGAAACCCAAATTCCTTGAGGGTTTACTTCCGTGGATGTGGAACACGCCGTGGACGCGATCTGCCGTGCTCGGAGATCACCGAGCGCAGAACGCCGAGGCGTCGTGGCGGCGCCACGCCCCGGAGCTCGGTGGAGAAGAACGGCAATGGAGACGAAACGAGGTAGGGAAAGCCTTCGGAGGGTTTTGTAGGAGCAAAGAGGCGGCGAGGTGAGACGGTGGCGGTGAAAAGACCGTGAGGTGAGGTGGCGCGACGCATGTAAGCGCCGGCCGGCGAGCCTTGCGAGCGGCGATGTGCGCTGGAGCCGCGGCGACGTGGCGAAATGGCCTGGCAGGTATGGCCCACAAGTCGGCGGCAGCAGCAAACGGCGCGAGCCCGAGTTAGACTCGATCAATATCGCTCCGACCGTTGGATCCGAGATGGACGGTCGGGATTGATGTATGCATTCGGACAGTCGGTTGCGACGCAACGTGGATCGCTCGATTTGCATCGGGCGGTCACGATCGATTGGACTCACGCGCGGTGCAGCTAGTTGACGCGACCGAGTCAAGTGGCGCGGTCGGACTCGAGCCGAGAGGTTGAGTTCGGGCAGAGGAACGATTTTTAGAATTTGATTTAAAAGACAGAGAAGGTTTGGGGAATTTTTAGAGGTAGCTCCTGAGCTCCAAAAATTTCAGAAATTTTATGGTAGCTACTAGAGACAGAGAACAACCTTGTGTAATTTTTCCAGAACTTTATGCACTGCATTGTTCTAGAGAAAATTCACAAGCTGCTGTACAGGAGTTTGACCAGATTTCAAACAGAGTTGACTTGGCCATTTGAAATAGCAAACAAAATCTAAAAATTGTGAAATAATTCAGGGAGGTAGATAGGATGATCAAGATGCTAGGAAAAATAGTTTCAGAGGATGATCACAAGTTTGAAGGCTAAGAATTTGCTGACAACAATCTCCATTCACAAGAATTTAATTCTAGAAAATGGAACTTGCTAGGGAAAATGTAGGAACTTTCAAATGATTTGAAGAGACAACAAAAGTTTTTATTTCTCCTCAAGATTTTACATTTGAAATACAAACCCTAAGTTAGGGCTGTTACACACGTCTACTCATATGAGCCGAGCGTCGTCTACATGCCATGGTGCTACGTCTACATGCCAGGGTGCTGCGTAACCAATTATTGGCCCATAGGCTATGTAATGTATTGGGTGACACCATGGCCCATCTTTGGACGACCTGGCCCATCTGGTGACCGACCACCCCTAGGCCTGTACTGTTCACATGGACACTATTTAAGCATGAACAATACCATGAACAGTACCATGAATAGTACCACAGCCTAGGGTTTCCACCTCCCGGCCGCCTCCTCATATAGGAGTCGTCGCCCTTTAGTTTAGCTTGGGTTTTTTCCTAGATTATTCTGCCACTTTGCAGTTTCGCCGTTTGTTCAGTTTGAGGAACCCCACTCTGTAAACTTTATTATTATTCGCAATACAGATCAGATCTTCTACTCTCTTGATTGTGTTCTTGATTCGCTTGCAGGAGATAGCCTTCTTGGCGAGGTCAACCACGTTCGGCATGGTTGATAACCAACGGAGCAGTGGTGTAGTGATTGCGAGGGGATCGATCTGTTCTGGTCGGAGCCTTTGGATCATCAACGTCATGTTCTCCACAATTGACTTATCTCTACCTATCGGAAGATCGGGCCAACACTCACATCGGGTGGTATTAGAGCAAAGGTTGCCCATTAGGTAATTCGTCCCTTTCAGATTAGTTTATGTTCATCGTCCTAAAAATCCAAAAAATTAGCCCCATAAAAATAATTTGTTCATCGTGCCTTCCACTGTCCCATCAACCCTTGTGCCTTGCATTTTTTCTTTTTAGTATTGCTTGTTGAATTTTTGGTTACATCGTCGTGTCAAGTGCTGATTCTAGTTTAGTTAGCATCTAGTTCGTCATTGTCTAGTTGCATCTTCATGGTTCCTTTGCATAGCTTTGTCATTGTCTATTTCACATCATGTGTGTTCTTACTCGCTGCCACGCCACCACCGATCGCTGCCGCGCCACCACCCGTCCACTACTGCCGCCTCCACAGATTGCTGCCGCGACAACCCTATCGACCACCAATCCCTGCCGCGTCACCAATCCTCCTTGCCGTGCCACCAATCCTCCTTGCCGCGCCACCAATCATCCTTGCCGTGCCACCATCCTCTACCACGCCACACAAATTCTCCTTACTGCGCCAGCAAGAACTCATCCCCTGTCGCCACCTCCACAAATCTCTATTGAGGCAAGCACCTCTCCTTGCCGCGGCCATCAGTACACCTGGCCACCACTGCCTCCCCTGCCGTGGCACCGAATCATTTGCCTCACACTGCCACTCCTGCCGCGGCAATGAAACACAAGCCAGCCCTAGATTGGTTTGGTTTCGGTTGGTTCTAGAGAAGAGAAACAAGGCAGAGAACAAGAGAGTTTGGAATTTCAGTTTGAGAAGGGAGAAAAAGGGGTTTCGACCAGGAAGAGTTGGTTTCGGGTTGAAAAAAAAGAAGAGAAAAAAGGAAAGAGAAAAAAAGAGAGAAAAAAAAGAAGAAAAACAGCAAAGAGTGAAACCCTCTGTCCGAATTTTGAAAAGCTACCAAACCTTTGCCAAATCTAGTTAAATTTGGTGGAGCCCTTCTTGCAACATCCACATACTTCCAAAAAAAATTTGAGCACGTTTGGCCCAAGGAATCAAAAGTTATTGCAAATTCAATTTGAGGTGAGTCCGATTCCGACACACCTTCAGTAAAATGGGCATAACTTTTGCATATGAGGTCGAAATTCGATGTTCTTGTGCTCATTTTGAAGCTATCGACGACACGCATCTGAAAATGTGACACGCAAAGTGCCTGTTGCCTTCCAAGACCCTAAAAATCGGCCATCTTTAGCCCTAAAATCGTGTCGCAAGTTTTTGGTTTTCTGTTTTTGACGATTCTTTTGGTCTTCCCTTCGGAATTTGGGGTTCGTCCAGTTGAGAAAGTTGTAGATCTCATCGAAACCTTTCAAACGAGTATATATAAGCTATATAAAACTTTTCCTTTTCATCGTTTGAGACTAGCTGTTGTATCTGCTCAATCTAGAGGGTTGTTCGTGTTTTTACCGATATCGCTGTTCTGTGCTCTACATCGCGCGATTAATCTTGTGCCCTTAGAAAGAAGTTTGAGTAGTGGGCTAGTGTTTCTCCTAGCACTTGTTGTGAGGTTCTCCTTTGCTTACATCAAGTCACATTGATCGTTGCGTGTGCGTACATACACTTCTTTGCATAGGGCTTTGATTAGCTAGTTGTGATTAGGCAAGGATTAGCAACTTTGACGAGTACTTTGAACAATCTTTCAACTTGTATTTACTGATTTGATTATTGCTGATCCTTTTGCTACCATATTGTGCCTTCCGAGCTCCACCTACTCTTGATCAGAACAGGTCCCCTCTTGCGATCGTACCCACACTCAACACGGTATCACGAACCAGCCACCGGCTGTACCATCTGCTGCGTGCTTTGGTAAGAACACTTGTAAGAGTGTGGTAAAACGCTTGAGAGTGTGTGATTCCACCTTCCATCACCTAGTAGTTGATTGGGATAATACTTTTGTGTTGTCTTTTGTTTCCTACTAACCATGGCAGGTTAGTCGTCTGATGAGAAAGAGTGTGTTGTAAAGGGAGAGCTCATGACATTCTTGGATGAACAACGTACAACCATTAATGAGGACATCAACAGGAAGCTTCAAGCTACTACGGCTACATTGCAGCGCTCAATCAACGATAGTATTGCAGCACTCACTACATGCCTTGAAAGAATAGTGAATCAGCCACTGAACAATAGACGCAAGTATGAACACGATGCAGCCCAAGATCTTGAGGAGGGATATGATAATGAGAGGCAATACCGTGACGCCGATGCTGCTCTTGCTGCCCAAGATGCACTTCTACGACACCGTCTACATTACAACCGTCACGATATGGGAGGTAATAATTTTTAGCACCACAATGCTCTTGTTAATGATGACCCATTTGCTAAAGTTAAATTTACCATACCATTTTTTGCGGGTGTTTATGATGCTGAAATTTATCTAGATTGGGAGATGACTGTTGAACAAAAATTTAATGCCCATCTAGTTCCTGAAGTGCATAGAGTCAGACAAGCTACTAGTGAATTTAAAGATTTTGCTATTATTTGGTGGAATCAAGTAGTTAATTCTGGCTTAACACCTGATACATGGGATAGATTGAAGGTAGCTATGCATGCTAGATTTGTTCCTCCTGCTTTAAAACGTGATATGCATAAGAAATTATAGCGTTTAGACCAAGGTAATAAATCTGTCGAGGAATATTATCAAGAACTACAAATAGGTATACTACGTTGTAATATTGTTGAGGATGAGGAAGATAAGATGGCTCGTTTTTATGGAGGCTTAAGACATGAAATTCAGGACATAGTAGATTATAAAGAGTATAATGATATCAATAGGTTGTTCCAGCTTGCTTGTTTGGCAGAAAAGAAATTGCAGGGAAGACAACAAAAGACTAGGAGCAACTTTGGAAGTACGTTTACATCGAGATCGACGCCGGGGCAAGCTGACACAGCCCCACCTCCTGCGTCTCGATCTGCTGCCACCTCTGTTAGTAGGGCGCGTTCAGCAGCACCGCCACTACTGTCGCGTGCACCCGAGGCAAGTAAATGTACTAGTGTGCAGGTACCAGCGAAGAGCTCTTCATCAGTTGCTTCTACGGGTCGTACAACGGGGATTGTGTGCCACCGTTGCAAAGGGATGGGTCACGTCATGAGAGATTGCCCAAGTCGTGAGCGTACATTGTGACAGAATATGGTGGTTATGTAAGTGCTAGTGATGTTGAGGATGAATATGCTCTTGCAGCTAACCTTGCAGGTAATGATGATGATCACAAGGCAGATAGCGATGGTGATGAAATTTTAGGTGCCGATGCTACAAAGAATTATAGGACCCTTATTGTGCAGCGAGTATTGAGCATTCAAAGAGAGCATGCAGAGAAGCTACAGCGCCATAATTTGTTTCAGATGTTCTTCATCGTCAAGGATTGCCGTGTTCGTGTTATAATTGATGGTGGGAGCTATAATAACTTGGTGGATTCAGGCTTGGTCAAGAAGCTTGGCTTGACCACACGTGCGCATCCTCACCCATACCACATTCAGTGGTTCAACAATAGCGGTAAGGTGAAGGTAACACAATATGCGAAAGTGCCTTTTTCCATTGGTTCCTATCATGATGTTGCTAATTTGGACGTAGTGCCTATGCAAGCCTTTTCACTTTTATTAGGTCGTCCATGGGAATTTGATACCGATGCAATTCATCATGGTAGAAGTAATAAGTACTCTCTTATGCACAAAGGAAAGAAAATAATTTTGCTACCTTTGACACCTGCTGAAATTGTGAAATATGAACAAAAGATAGCTGAAAATGAGAGCAAAGAACTTCAACATGAATCTGAAAATCAGCAAGTAGTGAAGAATGTTCTCCCATCTAAAAAAGACAAGTTGGCACATAGTTCTAGGACTGAGGAAATTAAATTAAAGGGTTATGTCATCCTTGCAACCAAACCTAACCTTGCTGAAAATTTTGATAATGATATGCCATGTGAAGCTTTGAAATGCAAATATGCTTCATTTTCACTTGATGATATAGCTAGTTCTATGCCGTCGGCTGTCACTAACCTTTTGCAGAAAAATGATGATTTGGAGACAACGATTGAGTCGAGGACGACTCAAATTCAAGAAAGGGAGGATAATGACGACATCAACTCTAAGGATGCAACCACTGCTTCGACTCACTGCACGACATCCTTTACTTCCACCACATCCTCTCGATGGGACTTTGGGCTACTGCACTACCATATTCCCCAGTTGGACCGAGCCACGTCTACTCATACAAGACGAGCGTCGTCTACATGCCATGGTGCTACATCTACATGCCAGGGTGCTGCATCACCAATTATTGACCCACAGGCTATATAATTTATTGGGCGACAACTTGGCCCATTTTTTGGATGACCTGGCCCATCTGGTGACCGACCACCCCATAGGCATGTACTGTCCATGTGGTCACTATTCATGCATGAACAGTACCAGAGCCTAAGGTTTCCACCTCCCGGCCGCCTCCTCATATAGGAGCTGTCGCCCTTTAGTTTAGCTTGGGTTTTTCTTAGATTATTATGTCACTTTGCAGTTTCGCCGTTTGTTCGGTTTGAGGAACCCCACTATGTGAACTTCATTATTATTCGCAATACAGATTGCATCTTCTACTCTTTTGCTTGTGTCCTCGATTCACTTGTAGGAGATAGCCTTCTTGGCGAGGTCAACCTCGTTCGACACGGTTGATAACCAACGGAGCAGTGGTGTAGTGATTGCGAGGGGATTGATCTGTTCGGGTCGGAGCCTTTGGATCATCAACGTCGTGTTCTCCACAATCGACTTATCTCTACCTATCGGAAGATCGGGCCAACACTCACATCATCCTGGGTCTCAAGACCTCGGGTCAGGTCTCCGGACCTCCAGCTGGACCTCTTGGGTGGTCCTGGAGGTCCTCTCAAGTGGTCCTGTTGGACCTCCTAGGAGGTCCTGGTGGGCTTTTCGGGAGTTCTTGGAGGACCTCTCGGACGACCCCTGGTTGGGTCGTTACAAAATGCAAATGGGATCTCCTTCGTCAGAGTAGCCTATAAAAGGAACCTGTAAAGACAAGCTTTTGTTGATGTATATAATCTATCCTTTTTCTTGCAAATCATCTTGTCGAGTAGTTTGTAACTCAAAAGATAACAAAGGAATTTTAAAACTAATAATTGAAGTCATATTAATAACTTTATCCTAGCCCCCGACTATTTGCTTAGTTTATTTAGATAAACTAAGTAAATGGTGTGAAATGGGTTTCTGAAAACAGAGATGTTTGGTTAGCCTATAGTTTTCGATCAAGATTATCATGCACTCATCGAAAGGTGAAAATAGTTGGCTCAAAATCTTTCGACCATGTTTTTTGATCCCAGCATCTTTGTATTGGCAGCAAAAGTTAGGAACAAGGTGACACTAGGAAGTTCCTTCTAGTGAGCAGGACCACATGCAGAGAGGAAAGGCTTCGACTAGTTGTTGTTACCTTCCTTCGACCAATGTAAAGAAAAAATTGAGCGCATAAAAAATGATCGAAAGATTATAGAAGCACTACTCAATATAAGACAATAAAGATAGAAGGAACCTGGTACTTTATTGTCGTGGTGGTCTGTTACACGTAAAACTTACGTAACTAATTGATATTCATCTGTGATATGTATCTATTTTCTGTATACTTGTTTCCAGAGGGCATGGCTAGCAATTCCTGAGGCTAGCCAAAAATAAAAAAAAATAGTTAGGATTAAAGAACAATCACAGACGATTCGATCGTTAAATCGTCTGTGATACGTATGATATCACAAACGGTTCTAGTTACCAACCGTCGTTGATATGATGATATCACAGATGGTTTGTAACTAGAACCGTCTGTGATATGTATGATATCACAGACGGTTGGTAACTAGAACCGTTGTTGATATATATGATATCACAGACGGTTGGTAACTAGAACCATCTATGATATCATATATATCACAGACGGTTTTTGAACCGTCTGTGATAACCGTTGTTATCACAGACGTAACAAAACATAGACGGTTCGAAAACCGTATGTGATGACGGTTCCGAACCGTCTGTGATGACTGTTTCTGTAGTAGTGCTAGCTCCACAACATTACTACACCTGTGCAGGCTACCTTCACTTGCAATCATTCTGCTCAATCTTCGACGACTAGTTTGACGCTGACAGCGGTGTGCTGATCACTACCTGCTGCTTGGTAAGAATTGGGTAAGAACTCTAGTGAAGTTTGAGTGACCGAGTGATTTTCATCCCCACATATTAGTAGTATTAGGGACTTGTTACTTTCACCTTCATTTCCTATTTGCTATTGCCATGTCAGGTGCACAAGGAATCGAAGAAGAGGGGATCCTCACCCCATGTACAAGAGGGCTGTGACAACACTTTGCAAAGATGGTCACGAACGCTGTGAGCAACTGGAGAACACTCACGAAGAGACCATTACAAGACTCGATGGAGTAGAAGCTGGCCAAACTGAGTTGAACGTGAAGCTTGATGCCATCTTGGCACGTTTGGAGGTGCTAGGCCGCGCCCCTCCACCTCCCTCTGCAACACCCCTTCGTGCTATTCCTGCTACTACCGGACTTCCACCATCATCGCCAAGCTTCCATAGCCAATAATGATTCCTCATCGGCTATGGATGAAGAAGAAGACGACGAGAACAATTTTGTCGATCCTCAACTTGAACAATGATCGTGATCACCGTCGATGTCGTTTCAATAGACAAGGTATGGGGTGTGATCCACCACCACGGGAGGTACGACACTGTGATGATGTTTTTTCTAAGATTAAATTTACTATGCCTCCATTTGCTGGTAAATATGATCCTGATGTTTATCTCACTTGGGAGCAAGAAGTAGAACATAAATTTAATTGCCACGATTTCTCTAAGAATAGGAGGGTTAGAGCTACTACTAGTGAGTTTATAGACTTTACCAGTATATGGTGGAGTGAATATGGTCGTACTAATCCTAACAACGTACCTGCCACCTGGAAGGCTTTAAAAAGAGCTATGCGTCATCGTTTTGTTCCCTCATACTATGCTCGAGACTTGTTGAATAAATTGACCCATTTGAATCAAGGTAGTAAAACTGTTGAGGAATAGTATCAAGAATTACAAACTGGTTTGTTTCGCTGTGGTATAGAGGAAACCGAAGATGCTAAAATGGATAGATTTTTATGTGGGCTGAACCATGAGATATGAGATATACTTGATTATAAGGATTACAATTCTATCACTCGCTTGTTTCACTTTGCTTGTAAGGCTAAACGGGAAGTGCAGGGACGTCATAGCAGGCAACGGAGCAACTCTAGGGGTATTTTTGCAGGTCATACAAGTCAATTTCAGAACCGTACTCCTGTTGCCACCTCCAACTAGGCTGCTGACCCGAACTCATCAAACAGTTCTCAATGTCCAGCGGCCTCTCCTACACCTTCATGAGCATCCGAGGCAAGCAAAACAACCAATTCGGCCCCTGCATCGGGTGTATCATCAGTGGCATCAACTAGACGAGCATGCGAGACTCAATGCCATTGCTGCAAGGGCTTTGGACACATGCAGAGGGACTGTCCTAGCAAGCGCACCCTCTTGATCAAGGATAATGGTGAGTACACTTCCGCTAGTGACATAGAAGAAGAACATACTTTGCTTGCTGACTCTGTAGGAAACGACAACGATTTTGATCATGAGGAGGAACAAATCAGTGCTAACCTCGTGGATAAGTACTTGAGCATCATCGCACAATGTGTACTTAGTGCCCAAATGGAGCGTGCCGAGCAGAATTAGAGCCACAACTTGTTTCAAAGAAAATTTGTCGTCAAGGACTGTTCGTGCCATGTGATCATTGACGGGGGAAGTTGCAATAATTTGGTGAGCATAGACATGGTCGAGAAGCTTTGCTTGAACACTCAACAACACCCCCATCCCTACTACATCCAGTGGTTCAATATGTAATACTCCGATTTATTCTAAGAAAGAAAGCGTTCAAAAGAGAAACTAGACATAAGAAAAAGAGAGTTTCTACAGTTTTTCGACAACCTGGGCCTCGGGTCTTGGCCCAGGAGGCCCATGAGGGGCTGGCCACTAATAAAAGGAGGGGAAAAACCCTATTCTCTACTGTAGCATGCCTGCCACAGTACCGCACTGACACTGTAGCACATGGGTACTGTAGCAATCCCCTTCCCTAATGCCATGCCAAGAGGAGAAATGAAGGAGAGGGAGGAAGAAGAAGAAAGGAAGAAGGGGAGAAGGAAAAGAGGAAGGAAAGGAAGGAGCCCTGCTGGGTTTTCGCGTTCGTCATCTCGTTCTCCAAGGGTGACCCCCCCAATCCCGCTCGATTAGTCGTATAACATTGTATTTTGGCAATGTCGGTATTAGATCGATTTAGGGCAGTCTGTAGTGGCCGACTGTTTTGAGGATGATAATTGTGAAATCAGGTCTGGCCATCTCCTAAAGAGTTGTAGCCGACATCGACACCTTTCTGTAGAGTACAAGATCGCATCGTTTGGACGAGCGGTTCAAAAGTTACGAATTTATTAGTGTGACTGTTCTACAAATCTATCGGTATTCTGACAGGTTTTAGTAATCTGATTTAAATGATCAGTTAAAGGAAAGATTAGAGGAGCTCAATGTAATTAAAGTTGTAGACAATTGTCGTAGATTTTTGGGAAGCTCAAGAACGCAAAATTTGGCCAAACGTACTGAAAGTTATGGTAGTTTTAGTATACAGTCCAGAGAACCTGACGTGAAATCGATGTTCTGTTAATTAGCTTGGTAGGGGTATTAGAAGCCGAATCAGGAAGGCTCATCAACTAGGTTTAGTTGGATAAATTGATAACCTTTCAAGGAAGTCCAAGAACACCTCATTTGGACTCCTGTACTAAAAGATATGAATTTTAGAACGTGACTGTCCACAGAGGGGACAGATCAACATTTAGGAATTTGAGTTGGGATCGCGTTAAAAACTATTGCGAGTTCGTATTTGCTTATATAGATTGTTTGGTCCATTACTATTGTCTTAGTATTCTTTTAAATGAATTTAGGTGGAGGATTGGTCCCGGAGGCAGCACCCTCTTCACATCCTCCGTTCTCTCGCGGTTAAGGTAAGTACTCTAATTGATAGAATAATTATGAATGTTTGATAGAGAGTGCTAGTATTTTGAGACATATTAGCTATGCATGGTTGATAGTGTGATATGTATGATTAAGGATGGTAAATGCTTGAGATATGATTAATTGTTATTCATGAGTGATTGTTCATGTTTGCTAGTTTTATGAATATATGTGCCATTCATGGATGCTAGAATGCTATGAATGTCAACGATGATAATTGCTACAAGTATGAATAAGTTTATTCATGTATGACGTGAATACATATTTATGATGGTGTAAAGTTTTGTTCATGTGCATCATGCTATCATATTGGAGACTTGGTCACATGGTGACTATGCATTGATTGAGGTCCCCGTCATGAATATGACTGGCTTGTGGTCCCCACACTAGTGGAGTGTGGGCATTGATTTGAGGTCCCCGTCATGTAGATGATGGGCTTGAGGTCCCCACACTTGTAGAGTGTGGGATTGAGGTCCCCTTTACTTGCAAGTATTGGGCAATTGGTCCTCGCGCTATGAGACACGGACATGGGTATGCAGCGACGGTTGCATACTTTGCATTACCGGTAAAATGCAAAAGATAAAGAGAAAGAGAAAGTGCACTTGATCATCTTGCATAGCATGAGCATATGACATGTTTATAATAGAGATTGTAGATGGATGTTGATGATTACAGTTGTTTATGTTATTTTTGCCATTTATTGTACTTGCTGAGTCTTTGGACTCACTCTTGCTGTTGTTGTGCTTTTAGGTACCCCTTTAAAAGAACGGCATACATAGGAGGGAGTAAAACTTAGAGTGGTTGCACGATGGCACAAACTACTCACATTTGAATTGATAGAATGATAATTTAGTAGATGAGAATTTTTTTTAAAGAATTCTTTATGATTACTCACTATGCTTGGAATAATTTGTAATAGAGTTGATTAGAGGATTATGGATGTCCTTTTGTTTATACTTTAGTGGTTTAGCATGCTATGGGTGATATAGTGATGATTAGCATAGCTTTGGTTGTCTCTTGATTATGCTGGATGTTGGATTATTTAACTATGTTTATTTAAATGTTGGGACCTTCGGTTTAGTAACTAAACAAAGGAGGTTCTGTCGGATTTTAGAGAATTGTATCAGTGTTTAAATGGTTGTAGTGTTAGTTTGGTAGCATTCCAGGCCTTTGTCAGGCTGGGGTGTTACACAATAATTGCGGTAAGCTAAAGGTAACACGCGTTGCAAGAGTACACTTCTCTATGGGTTCATATCATGACTATGCTGAATGTGATGTAGTGCCTATGCAAGTTTGTTCTTTAGTGCTAGGTAGACCTTGGCAATATGATAGAGATGCTATACATCATGGTTGGACCAACTGATACACTCTCACATTTAAAGGGAAAAGATTAGCTTGCTGCCCATGTCACTCGAGGCTATTTTAAAAGATAAATTAGAGAGAGCTCAGCATGACAAGACTAGTAGTAAAAGTGAAAAATCAGATTGTTGCGAAGGACTTTGTCGATCAATCCAAGAAGGAACCTAGTGCTAAAAACAATGAAATTAAGTTAAAAGGTTCTGTTCTGCTTGCAACCAAATCTGAAATCAGTACTTTGTAGCCCCATGACTCTATGTGCTATGCTTTAGTATGCAAGGATGCTTTGTTTTTATTTGAGGATATACCTCCATCCTTGCCTCCTGCTGTTGCTAACCTTTTGTAGGAATATGTTGATGTATTTTTCGAAGGAGGTGCCACCTATTTGAGGAATAGAGCACCAAATCGACTTGATTCTCGGTGCCTCACTGCCAAATCGTGGACCGTATAGGACCAACCCGGAGGAGATGAAAGAAGTTCAGCGCCAAGTACAAGAATTGCTCGACAAAGGTTATGTGCGCGAATCTCTTGGTCCTTGTACTGTTGCTGTCATATTAGTTCCTAAGAAAGATGGTTCGTGGCGTATGTGTGTAGATTGTAGAGCTATAAATAATATCACCATTTGTTATCGTCATCCTATTCCTAAGTTAGAAGATATGCTTGATGAATTAAGTGGTTCTACTGTTTTCTCTAAAGTTAATTTGCATAGTGGTTACCATCAAATTCACATGAAGTTAGGAGATGAGTGGAAAACAACATTTAAAACTAAGTTTGGACTGTATGAATGGTTAGTGATGCCTTTTGGCTTAACTAACACACCTAGCACTTTCATGAGATTAAAGAACGAAGTTTTGCATGCTTTCATTGGCAAGTTTGTGGTAGTATACTTCGATGATACATTGATTTATAATAAGTCATTAGAGGAATATTTGGAGCATTAACGTGCTGTTTTTAATGTTTTACGTGATGCACGTTTATTTGGTAACCTAGAGAAGTGCACCTTTTGCACAGATCGTGTATCGTTTCTTGGCTATGTTGTTACTCCACAGGGCATTGAAGTTGATCAAGCCAAGATCGTCGCTATCTAGAGTTGGCCACCTCATAAAATGGTCACACAAGTGCGGAGTTTTTTCAGGCTCACTGGTTTCTATCGATGTTTTGTTCGGGATTTCAGCACCATCGCTGCACCGCTGAATGAGCTTACAAAGAATGGTATTACTTTTACTTGGGGCACCATACATCAACAAGCTTTCGACGCTCTCAAAGATAAGTTGACATATGCCCCTTTGCTTTGGGAATTGGCAATAGAAGCATAACATAGCCTGGTACCCAACTCGTCACAAAGTCCTTGAAATTTTGTGCTCGAAAATTGCCTACCATTATCTGTGATTATTTGACTAGGGACTCCAAATCGAGTAATCTTGTATCTCATCATGAACTGTTTTGCTGCTTTTGTTGTAATCCCAGTCACAGGTTCGGCTTCTATCCATTTTGTGAACGTATCAATAGCCACGAAAAGGAACTCGAAACCGCCTGGAGCTTTGGGGAACAGTCTTAGGATATCGAGACCCCAGGTCACATAAGGCCAAGATAGAGGGATTGCTTGTAATGCCTGAGCCGGTTGGTGTATCTGCCTACTATGAAACTGGCATTGTACACATTTCTTAACCAGCACTTTGGCATCGTACAGGGCTGTTGGCCAGTAGAAACCTTGTCTAAAGGTCTTAATGACCAGCGTTCTGTTGGAAGCATGAGTTCCATAGATTCCTCCGTGTATGTCGTGAAGGAGTTTTAATCCTTCGCTCTGCGGAATACATCGCTTGAGCACCCCTTGAGTACCTCGCTTATAGAGGACTCCTTCGACCAAAGTATACATTTTGTCCTTTCGGGATAAGCGATCTGCCTTGAGATCATCGTCGGGTACGGAACCCATCTGAAGATACTCATAGATAGGAGTCATCCAGGTATCCTTGTATTCTAGAGAGGCTATCTCAATAGGAGGTGTCTCTGGCGCTTCAACCAGAGATGACTTCTGGAGCTGTTCCAAGAAGACTCCTTTTGGTACTTATAACATCCCTAATTTGCAGAGTTTTTGAAAATTTTCAAAATTTAAAAACTAACCATTTGACTCTGTTTAGTTGCAAAAGCATAACTTGAAATTTAGAAATAAAAAACCATTTAATTTGAATTAATCAGACTTCAATTAAATTAAAAAGTTGGTTTATTTGAGTTTTCTAGATTTTATTTGGATTTTAAGTCTTTTCTTGCTTTTTCTGGATTTTAGAAATGGTTTTTCTTTTGTCCGAAATTAAAATCTATTTTGTTTGCAAAATTAAAAGTTAGAGTATAGTTAAAAGTATTTTTATTAAGTTCTAAATAATTCAAGGGACTTCTGTGAATTTTTCTAGAATTTTTAGACTTTATTAGCTATTTTCTAAAAACCTTTTTGCCTTCCGTGTTTTCTTTAATCGAAATCCTTTTTTTAAATCCCCTTAGCCTCTTGGCCCGAATCCTTCTCGGCCCATACCTCCTTTCCCTCCGCGCGGCCAGCCCGCGGCCCATTTCCGCCGCGCAGCCCGCTCCCACGCATTCGATCACCCCGGTCATTGTGGACCGTCCGATCAAGATCGGACGGCTCTATCGCGTCGCACGTTCGGACGTCCGAATGTCCTGATCTTTGTGAACTGTTCGATGGAAATCGAATGGCTCGCCTGCGCAGCCGCTCCGCATGCCTCTCTCGCTCTCGCTACCATGTGGGCCGCACCTGTCAGTGCCTCCACTCTCCGGGTCGTCCCCTACCTCCCGACCCGCTGCCACCGCATTAGCGCCGTGCGCGCGTGCGCGCGTTTCGTGTGGCCGCACCTATCCCATCCCCGTCACCTCACCGTGCGCATTAAGTGCGCCGTGCTCCACCGCACCTTTTGCCGCCTATTGAGCCACCTCCTGCGTCCTATCGTCGCCCCACGCTTGCCCCTGTCCCTCACCGCACCCCACCACCGCAGGGCACCATAGCCCAACCCTCTCCCTCCAGCCTCCCCGCTTCTATTTAAGGCGAGCACCAGCTCCGCCACGCCCTCATCTCTCTTTTCCCTCTACTCCCCCGCTCTCTCTCGCTCTCCTCCAGCCGCGATTAAAGCTATTCGACGTCGACCACCGAAGAACGCCACCGCCATTTGCGCCGCCTCTGAACCTCCTCCAGCGCTGTCGACTCCGCCTTCGGCATCGCAACGCCGAGGGCTACCCCGTGCGCGCCTCCTCGTTGCCGGAGCCTCACAGGAGTGCCTTCGCCGCCTTCCACCGTCGCCACATCCGCTTGTCGTCCTCGCCGCCGGCCACCACTTCACGTCGGGTCTCCAAAACCGTGCGCATCGTGATCCTCTCGACTTCCTCTTCTCGTAGGTGCCCTCGCCGGTCACCGGAGCCCCGCCGTTCGTCGGTGACCATCGGGCCAAGTGTGCCACCGCTTGGGTCCAACGTGGCCGTCACGTGGCAGTCCTGGTGGTGCCACATCGCGCCACTCACCCTCGTGGCGTGGCGATCCATCGCTCTTTGTGGCATTTTCTTTCTTTTCGTTGAAAAGTAATTTGGCCAAAAATAAAAAACCCCAGGGCTGACATTAGCTGGCGCAATAAATCCACTTTCCTTAACAAAAATAAATCAGGAAAATCCCCTTTTTCTTCATTTTATGTAATTTTGAACTTCTAGAGGCCATATCTTCTTCGTTCGAACTCCAATTCGAGTGATTCAAATTTCTAAATTCATCTAAAATCCTCCTCTTGCTGTTAGTGCTAATTTGGTATTTATTTGGACTTTATTTGGAGTTATTTTATTTATTTGGCTTCATTCAAACGTGTAGATTCCGGTGTTTCAGAAGATTTCTCGGACCCGACGACCGAAGCACCTCAACTCTTCAACGAAGGCAAGTCGTAGACCTTTGATCATGTCGTACCCACTTTATAAAATTATATTGTTTGATATAAACATGCATTGCTAGTTTTATATTAAATGGTTTTGGGAGTAGATATGTACTTGTCGGTGTTTTAGAACCGAACTTACGTAAAGATTGTTTGATTCGGGGGGTCTCCACAATTGATCACACAGATAAAAAGACATCGATTTTTATACGTGTTCGGCCTTCTCTCCAGGAGAATAATAACCCTACTCCTGTGTGTATTGTATTGGGTATCCTGGTTACAATCAGTGGAAAAACTTGTGCTAATACTACTACTGATTGCCTCTCAAAAAGTCCTTCCCAAAAAAGTCCTCCCAAAAGGGTCTTCCATTCCTCTCTGAAAGAAGTCCATTTATAGTACGCGGAGAGGGAGGTTGTCATTCCAGATCAGGAGGTGCTCCATTATTCCGTAGTAATGAGAGTAATCACCGGAGTAGTAACCTTCCCACGTTGCCTGACCGTTATCAATCAGAGATAATGGTGAATTATCTGTAGTTATTCCAGGGAATAACTACGTATCTTGACTGCTTAGATCCACAATTAATAGGGCCTACTGGCAAGTGGGCCCAGTTATCTGTGGAGAAGTCGTGGCAGGACTGGTCATAGAAGGACTTAGGACCAGGGACCAGTCGTAGAAAAGCTTACGACTGGCTACTGGTCGTAGAAAGACCTACGACCAGAGGTAATCGTAGGAGAACTTACGATTACATGGTAGTTGTAGAAAGACTTACGACTATGGGGGGTGGTCATAGAAGTGAAGGGCAACGGGTAGGCTACACTAGCGCAAATTAAAAATTCTACCCGTAAACCAAGATCACTGCAGTTATAGATCACGATCTTACCACTAGACGCGCAGGTGCGGAAGTTGATGCAAGACGTCGTGGCGGTGTAGTCGTACTCGCTGATGCGAGACGTCGGGCGAGTAGTCGACTACTTCGCCCTCGCCGTGGCGCCCCACGCAGCTCCTTTCTTGCGGTTCGTCCCAACGCCACGCATGCGGCGCCTTCAAAGGTATCCACACGTGCGGGAGGAAGCGACGCGGCGGACTACTAGATCCGCACGAGCGACTAGGGCGTGGGAGGGTGGCGCCGTGGTTTGAGGATGTCACAAAACTCATCCTTCAACCGATGCGCCTGCTCTCCTTTATAGACGCCTATAATGGGCTTCTACGAATAGAGGCCCATTAGGACTCAATGCCGGCCTAGTCGGATCCAATCCGAATTAGGCTTCACTTCTTAAGTGTGTGACCCTATGGTTCACATATGTTTAGACATGACGCGAGTACACATACTTGGTCAATAGTTGGTAGCGGCCTCTAGCAAGACGTGCCAACTCCTAAACATACACAAAGATCATATCGGACGAACCATCACAACGTTATGTACATGCCAATCCCTTTGCCTCACGATATTCGGGCGAGCTCCAAGCTGACCACTCTTTCTCGATCCCGTGATCCGAATCCCTTACTAGGTTAACTCTTAACCTTAAGTAGCATGGCCATGCATTTACGGATCCGATTACTCGAGGCCCGAGATATCTCTCTCGTAGAGAGGGCAAATCCCATCTCGACCGACCATGCCTCGCAAAGATGCTTCATGACAAACCCGAAGCTACCTTTATAACTACCCGATTCATGAGTAGCGTTTGATAGCCCCTAAGTAGGTCGATTCACATCTCAAGTACATGCGACAATCTCGTGTCTAAGGACAAGGCGTATACATTGTGTAGAGATAACCATAAGAATAATTACTATGTCTCATGTTGGGTCGGTCCAACCCCATGTTCTAAACATGTGTCTACATTATTGGTTTGACATCTCCATGTCTATGACCTGTGAAACATGGTCATCAACCGATACATGTGCTAATCCATCATTCACGTGTGTCCTCACATGAACTTCGACTAGGGACAACTTTAGAATAACCATACAAGTAAAGAGTTTCACAAACAAGTCACATACTTGTTAATCAACACAAAGGTAATATTCAAGGAACATTTATTAAATCATGGATACAACGAAATATCATCATCAATATGATTGCCTCTAGGGCATATCTCCAACAAGAAGAACTTATGACCACCTGATTAACTTCTCCCTTACCACTGTAAGGGGTATATTCAATAGCTGTGTGACGTCATATTTACCCATAATACTAAATTATAGGTAAATAATAAAATGAGGATTATTAGATCCTTGTCAGTACCCTTGAATGACATAAATCCTTATACACCATAGGATGGGCTATTTTAGTTGGACATATTGTAGGACCAACTTGGGGTATCATATATGCTTAGCCATGCTTTAGTTATACGATGAATTCATGATCACTTTCTCGTATGAATAAACATGACTTAATGAATTATAGAATCATGGCGCGACCACTGTTATTAAAAGATGTTGTGCTAAGACTAGGGTGGCCTTTGGTCGTGTTGAACCAAAATGATTTATACTTAGGTGAGTGATCGTGTAGTAAAGGGGATGATTTTGGGATGTGGTTGCCTCGCCTGAGTAGCCAATAAGGACTTAACTTTGTGCGCCATTGATCTAGGCCATACCGTGCAACCACAAGTCTATTATGTGGGTAGACCTGGCCAACTAATTAGCAATATTTTGATTTGGTTTTGTTTTGGGTTGATAAGCAGTGCAAGAGGGGGCCCAGAATGGCGAATCCTTAGCGAGCAGAACCGGGTCAAAACAGAACTTTGTAAAGGCTTTGTCACATGCTCTAGACTACTTATGTAAGGAAGTGAGCGGTGGCATAGATATATGCCAGACAAACTAGAGAAGTCGTGTCTCGTGGGTCAAGCTCTCCAGATTGTAAAACTATTCGAATAGCCGTGTCCGCGGTTATGGGCAATGCCTATTGATTTCACACGAAGGGTAGATTTTCATAAAAAAATGGCAGGAATGATGGTCTGGGTGGAATGGTTGGGAAGTTCTCTTATTGTTTTCAAAAGGAACTTGTTTACTTACGTATTAATCTTTTGAATTGTGCTTTCAATCTACTTACGGTATTTACTGGAAATGCTGCTTTTTGCAAAATAACCATAAAGCTATCCTTGTCAAGCATTGCATGAATATTATGTGCATACATTTCCCTACAGCTTGCTGAGTACATTCAAAGTACTCACGGCTTTATGCCCTCTGGATGATCAGTCACTGAAGAAGACCCAGGAAGCTCGGAGTTCTATGAAGAGGAGTACTTTGAGAATTATGCGAACTAGGTCACGTCCTCCACACGATTGCCTGTGGGCACGTCAACTGCCCACCACGAGATATTTTGGGTTCCGCTACAAGTTATCTTTTGTTGTTAAGCCCAGCGTGGCAACTCTGTAAGACTTAACCATAAAGTCCTTTTGCTACTAAGTTGTGAGACCCCGGTTTATTAAGTTTGGAATACTTAGCCTTCCATCGGCCCTAGCATCACAAACAAAATAATCCGTGTCTCAATGGACATGTGCTTCCCAGAATTGCAGCACACATACATTCATACAAAGTCATGCATCATTCTCATACACAAAATATCACAAGTCTAGAGAACGACATACATAATATTAAGTTATTACAGAACAGTCGACCGGCCAAATGGCATAAGTATCAAGTAACAGCGGAAGCAAAAGATGCCATAAGATGGCTTAAACCAAAAGACGACCGGTTAGCCACATAACACCACAGGGCAACCGACCGGGCCGCCAAGCTAATCGCCTCACACACCGCCACAAAGACAACTCACAAAGTGAGGCCCTTCTGCTCACCTTCTTCCTCTGCACACAATAAGCAATGCAGGTGAGTACAATAATGTACTCGCAAGACTTACGAGTAACAAACCTATACATAGCTACATGAAAGCTGTATCAAAGGAAGGTTGGTTATATGGTTATTTGAACGCACAAAGCAAGTTTCATTTGCAATAATGTAATAGATTGAAGGCAATTTGACAAATCAGTTTTTAAGCATTGAAATAACAACGAGTAACAATAATTATCAAGTAACCACCTAGAAGTGACTAACCCAATAGCCACCACAAATTGCATGAATCCCGGATTCATACCACCCATCAAGTTTTAATTTAAAATATTGTAGTCTAACTCTTGAAAGACTTTGCCAAGTGTGTCCATAACCTAGGACGAGGCTATTCGAATAGTTTTAAACCCTGCAGGGGTGTACCAATGTACCCACACTTCAGACCGCCTTTAAGCCACATGACTTAGCACACTTCCAAAGGTATGCCGGCACGGCTAAGTCCTACGAGACATTTCCAATATTGTGAATCAACTACGAGTCGCTCGTATGGATAGAAACCCATACGCTTACATTGTAAAGCCAAAAAGACAACTACCCCTCGGGGTAAAGCTTTTTGGACAACTACAATGCTCCCAATCACAGCCAACCCATTTCACCACAACACAACACACACACACCCTCCTGCGACTCGTAGCCAACACACGCCAAAGTACTAAGTCAAGAGAGGTCCCATACCCTCTAGTGTGATTAGCACACAAGAAAGCTTGGTTTGGTGTAACAATATGTTCGGTCCTTGTTGACCCGGGCACCATTCCAATCACACCCAAAAGATCACACCATCTTACCATTGTGCCCAAGTCCAAATTATTTTTATTTTTAGTTTTAGTTTTACAATTTGAACATAGCACAGAGCTGAAATAAAGGGGTCATAATAAGTTTGTGTGATCAAGGTTATCGACAAGCCGATAACCGTCCATTTCTACCGATAGCTAAGCATGGCTAAGCAACAAACTCGTAAACTACTAAGTGATAAGGGTCCATCCAACGAACCCAAAATCACAGCAAGATAAACCTAGGCTCAGTAGTAGAGGATTAACATTTGCCTACTGATAATGCATCTACTAGGTGAACTATCGACAATAGTTAAAACAACATAGCAATGCATACATAGAATTTGCAAACAACATATTAGAATTTGAAAATAGTAGGAACAACATGATCAAATGAATGCTACATCTGCTTGCCTTGCTGGAGTGCAGGATTTGATGGCTGTGGCTCAGATTCAGTACCAATATTATCTTTAGAACCTAACGCGAAAAGGCGATATGCAAATAAGAACGAAGAACACCAAATAAATTCCAACAGCAAAAGACATCCAAATCTAATGAAATTTATACAGCAGCTAGGGGATGATTTTAGATAATTTTAGGAACAAGAATCATGCAATTTGGACTCAGGATGCAAAAGATATGGACAAAATGTTCTTTCTCAGCCTATTAATCCTCTAAATTAATTATGGGTGCTGTTCATGGCGAAAATTTCTAGAATGACCTAAGGTCTGAAATTTTTGTAGCAGTTAGATTATGCTATCCTAATGACAGCAAAGTTGAGTTTACCAATTTTGGAGTTATAGTGATTTATTTATGATTTTTCTAAGTTGTAAATCTAATGCAAGTCATTTTACAGAATTATAACTATGCCCAAAACCTATTTCTTATTAAAGTATATTAACAGAGGAATTTAACAAAATTGATTTTTTACAAATTGGATTTATACAGAAGGAGATATGCATTTTTCAAGTTTTAATCCTATTTCTGGAATATTCTAATGGCAGGAATCAAGTTATTTTAGTTACAACATTTTCTGATACTGAAATATGCCTAACTGCATTTTTATATTAAACTTTAGTGACAATAGAATTTATTACAGTTGGAATCATCTAAAAAGGCGTTAAAAAGTATTAGTTATGAGTTTTTAAAGTTTAAGTGCAATTTTTAGTTGATAAGTAAATGCTTACAGAAATGAAATCAACCTCAACCGGAATAAAACGACATGGAAGGTTGATAACCCTAGATCTAGAATCCTACGGCCAATGCGCGCCGGGAACAGCGCACGCGCGCGACTCTCAAAAGGATCCCACCGTTGGATCAAGATCCAACGGCTCACACGGAGGGATGCGTTCGGACGGTGCGGTTGCCGCAGCCAATCACAACCGCAGATCTGCAGATGGACGGCTCAGAGCGCACCTCCCTTCGGATGGTCCGATTGCATACGAGATCACAACCGCAGATCGCGAGATCGACGGTCCAGAATGATTTGGAAACCGGAAGGTCCGAATGCACTCTAGATCTGGGCCGCAGATCTGGAAACTAACGGTGGCTATTGACCGAAGTTTAAATTTACGCACTGCGAGGTGGGACCGCATGTCAGTGACCTTGAGTCACCCACGCGCTTGATTTCCACACATGCACAGTGCACGGGGCCCACTTGTCAACGACTAGAAGCGGCGGCTAAGACAGATTTAATGCTACTAATGGTTGGCATAAATAAACCTAAACGTGACACTAATGGCTTCTGGATTTTGACTATAACCCCTCGGCCCACATGTCAGTGACCCAGGGTCAACTTCCGACAGCACTTAACCGCCGACACATTAATTAATCAATGATTAATCCTTAATGATATCGGAACAGCACGGAGTTGTGCCAGCGGATGATTTAAGGATGTTGGGCCCACTGTCAGCGGCTCAACGACATAGTTTAAGACACAATTAATTAACTAATGATTAGCAATCACAGGGCAATTAATGTGTCTTAATCAAATGACAAAAACGGGAGTTCTCGCCGGCAAACTCCCAAGTGACTTCAACGGCTTGTCGCCGGCGACTCTGGCCACGGCGGCGCCAACTAAGAACTAAAATGGGAACGCAATAGCACTACGAACCTAATGGTGACATTCTCGCCGGCGGTGAGGGCTCTAATCGCCGGCTAGCCGGAAAACGAAAAATAGAGCTTTTACTGCCAAACACAAAAATAGCGAAATGCTCCGAAGCAGTCCAGAGAAGCGGGTGCCAAGGCCTCTTGGGACTAATAAGAATCTACCTTAATGAAGAGAAGCTTCGAAGGTGGCCGGAGAAGCTTGTCCACGGTGGAGGCTCGCCAGACTTGGAGAAGAAAGGTTGAAAATGGTATCCTGAGCCAAGTGAGTGATACCAAAGCATCAATATAGCTTCATTATGGTCCACAGAAGCTACATGAGCAAGTAATTTGAAAATAGAGCACTCACCTGAGCTGAGGAAGAAGATGACCAAATTCGGCCGAATTTGAACAAACCCCAAATTGGACAATTCCTGAGAATCAAATCCAACATTAAGTGAGGGGATATGTTCAAGATAGTATGGAGATAAGAATGGGGTAAAAAAATGTGAAGGAGAACCACTGGAACACCAAATTCACCACTGGAGCTCCACGGGTCAACAATGGTGGATTATCGGTTTTGGGGAGTTAAGCTCCACAATTGAAATTGGAGCTAAAGGGTAGCACAAAGGGATACTAGGAGGTATTGAAGGTGCTTATAAAGCTTTGAAAGCATTAGGGTTAGGACCAAGAGTTTTTCGGGAGACACGGTGCAAAGCTCAAGGCATGGCCGAAAGCAAAAAGGGGTGTAGATGACGATGTAGGGTATGGCTCGGCCGAACACCTCCCCCTCAACTCTTAATGTCGACTAGGGCAGCCGTAAGGAGCATGAAATGACACCCCTACGCCCTCGGTACTGTTCACTCACGAACCAGAGGAGAAAGAAGACACGAAATGCACTCGGGCGATTTTGGACCCTCGGATTCTAATCGGACGGCTGACAACGCGCCACGCCTCCGAGGTTCAAACACAACGAAGGAGATTGCGAGCCCTTGGATTAGAGATGAATGGCTCACACTGCCCCACGTCGCGAAAGTGGATTACACCAGAGGGGATTGCGAGCGTTGGATTTTAATCCAACGGCTCAGACCAACCGAAGCAACCGGATGGTCCGAATGCTCACACGCATAAGGGCCGCGCGATAAAGATCCAACGGCTGAGATTGGGTGCGTGTTTTAAAAGAGGCTCGGTGCGGTTAGTTGACCGGACCGAGTCAAGTGGCTTGAGCCCGAGTCTGACTCGAACCCAAGGAACAGTGAAATTAGGTTTTGAGTTTTAAATAGAACTAGGACTTTGAGGATTTATTTGAGATAGCAAAACGACTCCAAAAATCATGAAATTTTTACTGGAGCTTGCTAACTCGGGTATAAACCTTGTGTAAAATTTCCAGAGGTTTTTATGATGCGCATTATTCTCCAAAAATTATACAAGACTCTAGTTTAAGGTTTGACCGAAAGTCAAACAGGTTTGACTGTCCTCTAAAAATATTCAAACAATTTCTAAAAATTGTGAAACTTTTCAAGGGGGTCACATACCATCCCAGGAACTTAAGAAAATTATTTCCAAAGGATGATCACAAGATTTGAGATGAATGCTTTTGGAAGACAAGGCTAGGGATAAAAAAGACTTGTGACTTTGTATTTTCATAACTTCTTACAACAACTGTTCAAAGCATACAGGAAATACTAGGTGTAAGAAAAAGTTTTAATTTCTCCTCATTTTCTTACATTTGAAACACAAGTCTAAAATTGGGATGTTACAAAACCTCCCCCCTTACAAGAATCTCATCCCGAGATTCTGTTTACTCGGAGAAGAAGGATGGGTAATCTGCACGAAGACGATCTTCGCGCTCCCAAGTTGCCTCATCTTCGGAATGGTTTGACCACTGAACCTTAAGGAACTTGATGACACGGTTCCTTGTTCTCCGTTCAGATTCTTCGAGAATCTGAGCGAGATGCTCATGATAGGTCAAATTTTTCTGCACATCGAGACTTTCCAACGGAGTTTCCTCAATTGGAACACAGAGGTATTTCTTCAAGTGTGACACATGGAACACATCATGCACTCCCTCAAGTGAAGCTGGCAACTCCAATCTGTATGCAACAGCTTCCACTTTCTCGATAATACGATAAGGCCCAACATAACGAGGAGCCAACTTGCCCTTGATGCCAAAACGCTGATGGCCTTTCAACGGTGAGACTTTGAGATACACAAAGTTATTGGGCTCAAAGCTCAACTCACGGCGGCGACGATCTGTGTAGCTCTTTTGCCTGGACTGGGCCACACGCAAATACTCGCGAATTAACTGAACCTAGCTTTTGGCCTCATTGATGGAATTCGGGCCAAAATCGCTCACACGCCACCGACTGGCGGTGGGGTTCTGCACCTTCTCCCATATAAGGCCTCAAACGGTGTCATGCCAAGACTGGCCTGAAAGCTGTTGTTGTAGGAGAATTCAGCAAACGGCAGACACTTCTCCCACTTCTTTCCATAGGAAAGAACATAAGCACGGAGCATATCTTCTAACACTTGGTTGACTCTCTCCGTCTGACCATCAGTTTGGGGATGAAAAGTCAGATCAAATGAAGACGGTCCCCATAGCCTCTTGCGCACTATGCCAAACCGAGAGGTAAAAAGCGCACCACGATCAGAAATAATCGTCTTCGGTACACCATGAAGACTCACAATCCTCGAGACATATAGTTCGGCCAAAGGTCTCACACGAAGCTGAGTCTTGACAGGAAGAAAATGTGCTACTTTAGTCAACCTATCAATCACGACCCAAATGGCATCATTCCCCCTGGATGAGCGGGGCAGACCGGTGATGAAATCCATGCCAACGAAATCCCACTTCCACTCAGGTACTGGCAAAGGATGAAGAAGACCTGCCGGACGCTGATGTTCCGCCTTGACACGACAGCACACGTCGCACTCGGCAACGAACTTGGCAACCTCGTGCTTCATGCGAGTCCACCAAAATCTCTGACGAAGGTCCTGATACATCTTGGTAGTCCCGGGGTGAATGGACAAGGGAGAGTCATGGGCTTCGCGGAGAATCAAATCCCGCAATTCCACGACCTTCGGAACTACAAGTCGCTGCCCAAACCACACAACACCATGCTCATCCTCAGAAAAGCACTTGGCTGTCCCATCTTTGATGTTCTGCTTGATTTGAAAATTATTTCCAAAGGATGATCACAAGATTTGAGATGAATGCTTTTGGAAGACAAGGCTAGGGATCAAAAGATTTGTGACTTTGTATTTCCATAACTTCTTACAAAGAATTGTTCAAAGCATACAGGAAATACAAGGTGTAAGAAAAAGTTTTAATTTCTCCTCATTTTCTTACATTTGAAACACAAGTCTAAAATTGGGATGTTACATAAGTAATATTAATTTGTCTGCTTCATCGCTATTTGGTTGTATAGTTATGATTACATCTATGTTGTAACTGTGCAAGCTAGCTACTGATCTGGGACTAGTTCAAAATACACAAAGGGTCCAGGGGTTGCTTACCTGGGGTACCGATAGTACTATGGATCGGGAAGAACCATTCAAGCAAGCTGATCTGTGAGGAAATTATCCTTTCGAGGGATGAATTGTACCCCGAAACCGAAAAAAAATGCTTTTCAAGCTTTCGAACTTCCGATAAGTACCGAGACATTGTCGAATCAGAGGACTGGTACTCTTTTTCGACTTGATTCACGACCAGTTGAGAGTCTCCTCTCACGAGTAATCATCAAATTGCGAGTGCTTGCGCAGTTTGTATGCCAGCTAGCAAACCTTCGTACTCTGCCACGTTGTTAGTGATTTGAAAGTTTAATTGTATGGCATACTTTAAGGTCTCTCTGGTAGAAGATTCTAGGACTACTCCAGCCCCCGAGCCATTGAAAGTAAGTGACCCATCAGTACATCATCCATCGTCGTGGGAATCGATCGAGGATCCTGAAAGTTCAGGATTTGTCCATTCGATGACAAAGTCTGCCAAGATCTGGGATTGAATGGTCGTTCGGGACATGAAATGGAGGTCGAACTCCCCAAGTTCGACTGACCATTTTGCCATGCGTTCCGCAGTTTTCCTATTCTGGAGGATCGCTCCCAAGGGAAACTCAGACGGCACAACTATTTTGTGCACCTGAAAATAATGTCGTAGTTTCCTCGAAGACATGAGGAGGGCATATAGAAGTTTTTGGACTTGAGGGTAACACTCCTTAGGCCTATGTAAAACTTCACTTACGTAGTAAACCGGTCATTATACGTTGTCACGTTCTACGACCAGTCTGCGCTCACTGCCTGTGCCATGGCAGCTAGATAAATTAAGAGCGTCTCTTCTGGTTTTGGAGAAACCAGAACAGGAGCACTCGAAAGATACCTCTTGACATCCTCAAAGGCAGCGTTTGCCTCTTCTAACCACTCGAAACCCTCATGCTTCGTTAGAAGTTTGAAGAAAGATAGTCCTTTTTCTCCCAGGCGTGCGATGAAACGACTTAAAACCACCACACATTTGCATGATGGCCTTTATCTTTTTGGGATTTGCTTCGATTCCTCGTACAGAGACTAGGAATCCAAGCAATTTTCCTGAAGAGACTCCAAACACACACTTCTCAGGATTGAGTTTCAAGCGGTGCTTTCTGAGGTTGTCAAATGTTTCTTGCTAGTCGGTGATGTGATTAAGTCATTTGATGCTTTTTATGATTAGATCGTCAACATGGGCTTCCAAACTTCAGCCTAGTTGAGGTGAAAAAGTCACTTGTATCAAGCGTTGGAAAGAAGCGCCATCATTTTTTAGTTCAAATGGCATTTTGACATAGCAAAATATACCAAATGGTGTAATAAATGTGGTTTTTTCTTCATCTTCTAGACACATATTGATCTGGTGGTAACCAGAATATGCATCTAGAAAACTTAACACTTCACAACCAGTAGTAAAATCAACCAACTGATCGATACGAGGTAAGGGGAAATCATCTTTTGGATAAGCTTTATTCAGATCAGTGAAGTCTACGCACATACGCCATTTGCTGTTTAATTTCCTAACCATTACAGGGTTGGCCAACCACTCTGGGTGGTCAACTTCTCTTATAAAGCCTGTTTTAAGTAGCTTGTCCAATTCTGACCGAATAGCATCTCGTCGATTAGGGGCAAATCTCTGTATTTTTTGTTTTACGGGTACTTTGTTAGGCCATAAAGCTAGCCTGTCCTCGATCACTTCCCTGGGGACTCCGGGTGTGAGGACCCTGGAATATTGGAAATGTGCTTAATTAAAATTATACTGTAGCACAACTCTTAATCAAGGAATAGTACTGCCCCTTTATTAAAGATCATGCTAGAAGTATAAATTTAACAAGTAACAAATCCAATATTCAGGACTCCCGGATATATGTCTTACAATGGTTCCCAGGATCAGTGACCATTGCACATATATCCTTAAACAACATTGCATCATACACATACAAGTCATACATTTACATAATTAAACATAAGTTTACAATTTTTGTCTTAGTAATACAATATCAAGTGACTTAGTCACTATAAAAGACTAACAGCGGAAGCAGAATAAAACGACAAAACCACCAATGGCCCTATCACCTGCAGGCTATTGCGTGGAGGAAAGAAATAGCTACACTCGTTAGCGTTACCCTGATCGACGCTAACGGGCACTTCATACAAATAACCATCCTCACCTGCACAATAGGTTATAGCACCTTGAGTACGGAAGGTACTCAGCAAGACTTATACAAACTAATAAAAGAAGGTGTTTGATAGGACCTATTCAAAGGATTAGAATTTGTACATGCATAAGGTTACAATAGGAAGGCATAATGGTTCAATTTTGCATAAAGCAATACATCTTAACCTACAATTGCTAAGTTTTGATAAAGCAATTTAATAAATCAAATTGGACTAAAACAGCAAGTAATTGAAAATAAATGTAAACAGTACATTGCATGAATTCCCTCATGCTGAACCAGAACACAATCCGAAGTGAAAAGAAAATTCTATACAGGTGACATCAACTCAAGTTATCGTCCATGACCGTGGACATGGCTATTCGAATAGTTTTAATACCCTGCAGGGGTGTACAACTTTACCCACACGACTTAGTCAGCCCGTTGCCTTCGGATGCCTCCGAATGATGACACACTTCCTTTGGTATGCCGACCGGGGAAACTATGACTTGACATTTTTTAACAAGTTGACACTATTGAGTTGGATAACCCATGTGTGAACTGATCCCGCTTAAACAACGACTGAGAGCATCTGCTTAACCGGGGCACACATGTTGCGTTAGGAATGCCAATGTAACACCCTGGCTATTCGGAAGCCAAGTTGTCACCTAATTAATCTAACAATCTACACAAAGAGGAAGAATAAGAAATAGAGTATCAACTAATGGCAGTATCAAAACAACCAAGACATGATGAAGGTATCCTTCCTTCACCATCTAATATATATTTATTTTAGTTCATTGATAATAAAAGTTCACATGCAGTAAAAAAATCAACATCAATGCGGAGAAGGTATCCTTCCTTCACCAATTATAATTTAATTATTACAGTTCATCATTAACAAATGCAAGATAGAACTAAAATTTAATCTTGAACATGAATTGATGATGTGAACAAGTAGTGTGTGTCCACTCCTCCCAAGTGAGCCAACATCGGGGTTACCTAAAACAACAACAACGCAAGAGTGAGTCCACGACTCAAAGAAGTACTGATGAAAGAGACAGAACACATATACAAACAGACATCACCATTTAAGAATGCGAACATTGCATCGAATGAGCACTTAAGAAAACATGAAATGAATGAATGTAATCAGGATGGACTGCACACATGCTTATACCTGAGATAGCTAGTGACACACCCGTCGGTGTTCATTTAAACCCGCACCTTAACAAAAGTGCGGATCCAAGTCCCGTATGAAGAACGTTTCATACAGTGTCCAATCTGCCCATACCGGAATTGATGGGTCTTACGTGCCCATACCGGAATTGATGGGTCTTTCTATCCACTCCGTGGGCGGACATTACAATGTCCAAAACTGCCCACATTGGAATGGTGGGACTTACTCTCCACTCCCGTGGATAAAACATGAATGAGGATGCATGAACTGAAGTATGAACTACGAAAGACATCATATATATATACTCATGTATATAACGCATAAGATAAGGACATAATCTTTGAATATTCTCATGGATATCAGGAAAACACAATACAGTCATCAAGCATGCATCATACTCAAAGCATATGAACAACAAGGTATTTGCCTTCCGCGTTGCGACGCGTTAGCAGGCAACGAAGGTGCTCCCAAACCCGTAGCCTCGCCGCCTAAACAATTCAATAAACGAAATAAGAACCACATGGAACGCAACATGACTTAATACTCTACAATACTCTCTTGAATACCCAAGCAATAGCCGAAATCCCAAATCTGAAAAACAGACATCACCCTGGAATCGGATCTGGACAGCAGCACGGTATTGGCTGTAACTATTTACCCGGGACTCGAAACGAGGTGAACCCAGCTCCCACATAAAATTAACGATCATACCTACAACACTCTAGTTGATGAGGTAACCCAAATCGGCCAAATTATTATACTAACAGGTAATTGAAATAGCAGTACAGAATCTGTCCGAACAGTTAAGACAGCAAGATTAAAACATCCTTAACATTTAATCTACAACTCCGAATTGAGCGTTCTTTAACAATATGAAAAGTTTATGAAATTATCCACATTAACCTAGTTGGGATGAAACCCTGATTCGTCCATTAACATACACCTATTTTAAAAGACAACTTAGAAGGTAATTCTCGTCAGAATTCTGGACAGCAGATATAAAATCTATCATAACTTTTGACTCGTTCGTCGGATTTTAGTGTTCTTGGTGGCCACCGAAAGCTAAGAATAAGACCTACATAACTCCAGGAGATGAACATCTCAAATTCGGCTTCTAAAACCACGAAACAGACCGCGCAACATACTGGGCAGATTGATATCTACAGCAGACCGACATTGATCCAAGCAATTTTATTCGTTTTCTCTTCTACGACCAAACCACCAACAACAACCAAGAAACATTACCCTTGGAGCACCCAGGAACACAAAGATTGAACCGAGGAGACGTCCCCCACCATCTTGATCAGCAGCCTAGCGAAACCCCAATCACCTTCGCGGGAGACCAACAACGAGGAGAAAGACACCGAAGCAAAACTCCAGGAGATGGGGCGCAGCACCAGGCCTTGGGGCGACCCCAAAGGAGGTGGAGGAGGAGCAGCACCCTGCTGGAGGTGGCGCACAAGAAGGAGGAGGAGGAAGTGGCGGCTGCAGGGAGGAGGAGAGGTGGGAGTGGGGGAGGAAACTAGGGTTTTGGCCGCCCCCCCTAAGGCCCCCTTTGGCCGGCCACTAGGTGGGCTTGGGCCCCACGGCTGCCCCCTCCTTGGCTCCAAGGCAGCTCCCCTTGACCCACAAGGCCTCCTCTCGGGGCCTGCTGGCCAAAGGCCTAGGCCCAAAACTAGAAGAACCGACGAAACGCCGAATTTTCTATTTCTAAGTTCAAATTCGAACTGAAATCTTTCTAAACGAAAATGGGGTATTACAGCCAACCCAAACAAAAGAAATACAGGTTGTGTTCGCTACACATACTAGATTGTAATCGTCATCTTTAAGGTACGTACATGCGATAGAACACATATACGCCCTCACCCTCCTAAGAACATCTGATACCGATATAAAACTCACATGGCATAAGACATAGCCCGAAGACCTAAGCATCTATGCCATATAAGATTAATACACATGTCCTTACTTCCCTGTTTCCAACTCAATAGCATTAACTCTTTACTTAACCAAACAGTGCCCATACACCGCGTGTGGAAGTACGTCGGGACTTCAATAGAATAGTAAGAGTTCAGTCCTTAATTGGTCCAAACAAGTCCACCACATTTCCCAATCTCGTGCACGAAGGCACCACCACTAGCATCCTCTTGTCCAGATCAATTGAAATTTAAAATTCAGTTCTGATTTAAAGAAACTGGACAAAGAGTTAAAATGACTGAGATTTATTTGTTGTTCCCATGTTTGACAAGATAGTCTTGTCAAACTCTAACGTTCTATGGCCTGCATGGCTAAGCAAATTCTGAAACTACATGATGTAGTATACAGTAGTACTCTAAGTTTGAGTGTATGATTAGATTTAAGGTAATCCACAAGGTTAGGTCATAACTATATACTAACAGATCATCAATAATTTTTAAGGAGATGGCATGCAACAGCATCACTATGGTTTGTAAATCTACAGTTTAAAAATTGGGATCAACATGGTGCAAAGAGGATGCTTGCCTTGATAGTAATATACTTCTTGTGCAAAGCTGCTCGTTGCTCGAAATAGAATCAAATACTTCAAGAACCAGATTCTAAAAGAAACAATAAAATCCAATAAATACAAGAACCGACAACAAGTACAGATGAAAGAAAAATATATGATCAATATGGAATGCATGATTAACAAGCATGCTTAAGTTATATCTACCCCAATAAAGATAATAACCCATATTATCATCTATCGCTTTAAATGACGAAACTAGAGTTTCTGTCTAGTTACGCTTTTGATTTTGAGAAAATTGAAAACAGGCATTGCGATTTTAGTTTAAGTGAAAGTGTACCAAGTAAAAGATTCTAAATTAAAGCTTAACCTGACCTTTAGAGTAGATAATACCTAGACTAACCCTAATCGGCCGACATGGCTATCAAAATTTTAAAAGTTGTCGGTTTGGCGACAACAGATGACAGAGGTAGATCTCTGCTACAAAGCTAAGTGGAAGACAACAAGAATCAAAAGAACCATCGCTATATGCTACTAGGTTTAGCTAAGAACTAGCTAAGCTGAAAAGATAACATGGGAAACCCTAGAACTGGAAAACGACATGAAAGACCGAAAAGTTATGAAAACAACTTTTCAGTTTAAAGAAGGTGGGAGTATTACATGTACAAGTGAATGGTTCATATGAGCTTCTGAGGTCCTTAAGGTGCTCAAGATGACAAGAACTAAGGTCTTAGCTTACCAGGATAAGAAAAACACCGAAGGTTCCTAAAACCAACTCTGATCAACAGAGGGAAAAGTCCCCGGTTTCAACCTACAAAAGATGCTAAACCCATATTACAAGATGAATCAAGCATCTAGGATGGATAAGCAAGATGTAGGAGCAAGAAATTCCACTGGAATGAAAAAGAAGATGGGGAGCTTCTTTGGTCAACAATGGCAATAGAAAAAAGCTAGGGTATTTATATAGATGTTGAGCTACAGGGCAAAGGAGAAGTGTCTAGAGCTGATGAGGTGTCCAATTAGTGCCAAATATCCGAAAAATAGTTGCACAATCGTTGGGAAACATCTCCACTCCGGTCACGAAGCCGGCGGCGGCGCACAAAGGCAAGGAGGAAGAGAGGCAACTCCCTAACATGCGGGCCCCTCCGTCAGCCGCAGTCGCGCGCACCTCCTAAAACTCAAAAGAACATCGACCGTCCGATTGGAAAGGGGCGGCTGCGATGAAAATAGGTATTAAGAAAATCTAATCGATATCATTTAATATGGGCCGTGCGAACTCAAACGGACGATTGAGATTTAATGGAGCCTTAAGGAAGTCCGAAGGTTATATTCAAAGAGGAGCGTTGGATTTGAATCCAACGATCGACCTCAAAAAGATACACGTCACTTTAAATGAGATGACGTGGTACCGTTAGATTTGTTTTCCACGGTCAAGATTGATGGAAGATCCGGAGGTCCGAATGTTATCTCGTTATTGTGAGGACCCGGAATATTTAACTAGTAACACTTAACCTCCAAATGGTTCTAGCATTACTAATTAAACATTCTAAGCCTCGATGGACATATGCTTCCTGTAATCGCAGCATATGCACATCATCACAAAATTACACATCAATTCTATACACATACATCACTAAGTTCAACGACTACATACAAAAAGTAAAGTTATTACAAAGAGAGCCGACCGCCAAATAGAACAATACACAAGAATGACAATGAAGCAAAAGTGCCATAAGATGGCTAGAACAAAAGTCGACCATTAGCCACACACACCCACAAGGCAACCGACTGCCGCTGCTAGTCGCCCAAGAAACTACCACAACACAGCTGCAAAAGTGAGGCCCCTCAGCTCACCTTCTTCCTCCGCAACAAAACAATTAAGCATAGCAACTGAGTACAAAAATTGTCTTTGTACCCGCAAGATCGACGTGTGGAATAGCAGCACCTATTCATAAACTACATGCAAGCTTATTTAGGTGGAGGTTGTATGTTTTATTTTGCATGAAGCCAACTTTATTTGCAATAAGGTAATACATTTCAAAAGCAAGTTTGCAAATCTGCTTTGTTATCAAAGTAACAGTAAGTAAAGATACATACAAGTAACCACACTGGAAGTGACTATCCCAATAGTCACCACAACATAGCACTAATCCCCGATTCGCACTCACCCATCAAGTTTTAATTTAAAAGGTTGTAGTCTAACTCTTGAAAGACCTTGCCAAGCGTGTCCATAACCTAGACGAGGCTATTCGAATAGTTTTAACCCCGCAGGTGTACCAATGTACCCACACTTCTGCATCGCTTTAAGCCACAAAGCACACTTCCAAGGTATGTCAGCACCCGCTAAGTCCTACGAGACTTTTTCCAATATTGTGTATCAACCACGAGCCGCCGTATGGGTAGAAACACCATACGCTACATTGCAAGCGAAAGACAACAAATCCCATCACGGGTGAAGTCTTTCTGACACTACAATGCTCCCAACACCATCCCTCCCGCGACCTCCCGCCACTCGAGCCAATACACGCCAAAGTACTAAGTCAAGAGAGGTCCCATACCCTCTAATGTGGTTAGCACGCTAAAATGCTTGGTTTAGTGTAACAAGATGTTCGGTCCTTGTTGACTCGTGCACCATTCCAGCCACACCTAAAATCACACCAACATACCATTGTGCCCAAGTCTAAATCATTTTGCTTTTAGTTTTAGTTTTCATAAGTAGACATGGCACAAGGTGGAAATCATAATCATAATAAGTTTTGTAGATCAAGGTTATCGACAAGTCGATAACCGCCCATTTCTACCGGTTAAGCATGGCTAAGCAATTAATTCAGAACTACTAAGTGACAAGAGCCCATCCACGAACTCTAAATCACAGCAAGTAACCTAGGCTCATGGTAGTAGAGGATAATCATTTGCTAAGGAAATGCATCTACTAGGCCAACTATTAAAACAAAGTAGCAATGCATACATAGAATTTGTAATCAACATAAATACTTAAAATACTGGGATTAACATGATCAAACCGCTTGCCTTCTTGTCGTTGCTCAATTTGTTGTGGAGGGTCGCCTGGATTACCGCAAATGTCTAATCCTAAGCGAGAGGCAAAAAGAACCAAGAACAACCAATAAGACGCCACAAATAAACAAATGAGCAAGCAACAATCACCCAAATGCGATTTAAATTTATACATAAGGTAGAATACGAATATACCTAGACATAGAAACTGAAAAACCTAATTTGGATTTGTGGTGCAAAAGATATTGCCTAAAAACACATTTTCTACCATAATTAGCACTGTAGCAAAAACATTTTCTAGAAAGGTTTTGAAGCTGAAATTTTATGGTAGCTACCCACTGGGATAGTGGTAACCCATATAAAATTTCAGGTCATTTGGAGTTGAAATGATTTAGTTATGATTTTTCTAAGATGCAAAACTAACATAATGCACTTTCAGTAAATATAAACTTGTGCAAAACCCATTCCATATTATAGTATGATAACTGAGGGATTTCTAACATCAAATTTCTATTTTTAGGATTTACAGGAATTATCGTGTCTATTACAATATTAAATGAATTTTTAATTGCTACTAATAAGGTTAAATCTATTAACATATTTTTCTGGTGCTGATTTAGACCTATCACCATTTTTAGATTAAAGTTTAGTTAATAACAAATTTATCAAAGTTAAAATCATTCAATTTGCAGACATACAGAAAAAGATATGCATTTTCCAAGTTTTAATACAATTCTGGAATATATAAAATAGCAGAAAACAAGCTATTAAAGATTACAGAATTTTCTACTACAGAAGCATAGCTAAAAGTATTTTTATATTAAACTATAGTGGAATACAAATTTATTGCAGCTGGTTTCATGTAAAAAGGATTTATCTAGAATTAGTTATGAATTTCTAAAGTTTTGATACAATTTTTAGTTGATAAATAAACACTTACGTAAATAAAAACCAACCCAACCGAAAATAACGACGCTGACGCTGTGGGCGTCGATGCGAAATCCAACGAGCCACACGCGACGGAAACAAACAGACGCGCGATTCATAACAGAACCCACCGTTGGATCAAGATCCAACGGCCACGAGGACGCATGCAACCGAGGATGCGACACCTCGACAAACCACGCATCGCAGATCTAAAGATGAACGGCTCGTAACCCGTGATCTAACCGGAAGGTCCGATTGCACACATGATCTCACCCAGATCATGAGATGGACGGCCCAGATGATGAGGGGAACCTGATGGTCCGAATGCATACAAGATCCGAGTCGCAGACGCAAAATGGACGGGCGGTCCAAGATTGAAGTGCAAACAAGGGCATCGACACGTGGAGCCGCATGTCGTTGGATCGAGAGTCACACATGCGAAGTCTTAACACACGCATGCAAGCAGTGCACGGACCCACCGCTGCTGACTCAAAAGGTATTTCGGACACATTTATTGCTAACAATGATTAGCAATAAATAAACCCAAAATCAGCCATAACGACTTCCGTTTTCTCGATGAGGCTTACGCCCACAAGTCGGTGAGACATTAGGCCGATTAAGACACCATTAACACTACTAATGATTGGGCATTAATCGTGTCCTAACAAATGACGCACAACGGCCCCAAATGACAAAACCGAAGCGCTTTCACGCTTGTCGCCGGCGATCTTGCCATGCATGGCGCGCCACAAACTATCAAAATGGGTTCGCAATAGTGCCGCGACCCAATGGTGGTGACTCGCCGCGTGGAGGTTCGGAACGCCATGAGCCGGAAACAAAGAAAGAGGCCGACACGGCAAAACACGAAAATAGCAAGATGTCGGGATGCGGTCCAAGGAAACGAAAGCCATGACTTCTAGGGGACTACATAGAAGCTACCTTAACCGAGAGGAGCTTCAAAGATGGCGGGAAGACTTGAACACGATGAAGTCCACCGAGTCAAGAAGATGAAGTGGAGATGAGGTTTTGAGCGTAATGAGTGGAACCAAATCATTACCACAGCTTCATTATAGCTCAAAGAGGCTCCAAAAGCAAATAATTGCAAAAAGAACCACTTACTGAGTCAGAAGAAAGGGGGTGAAACCAACTGAAAATCTCCAAACTTAAAATTGAGTGATTCCCGTGAATGCAACCCAAAATCAAGTTAGGGAAGTATAAAGGAGGTTGAGGAGTTCAAAAGGGTGCAAGAAAGGTTGAAGATGAACCATCGACACCAAGGCCGCCATTGGAGCTCTAATGCCAACAATGGTGCTTTGAGGTGTGAGGTGGTTTAGCCGCCAAACACTAAGAAGAGCAAAGTGTGGTAAAGGGACACCGTGAGGAGCTAAGGGGCAATATAAAGGAAAGGATTAGGTTACGAGCGCTAACATGAGCCCATGGTGAGCTCGGTTCACGCTACTGTCACGACCAAGAAATGATGGGAGCAAGTGAGCACGGTGACATTGGAGGAGAAAGCCCGTGCGCATTAAATGCCCCGCAGAGACGTTGACGAAAGCAACTTGAGGTGACACATCAAAGCCGCCGCGCTCTCTCTCTCTCGCCATTCACGACGCGCATCTAGGCGACAGAGGAGGAAGAAGAACAGAAAAGAGAACGGTGACCGTTGGATTGAAAATGGACGGTCACGATTAAACGAAGTTCGCGGACAAATTCGATTGCCCTCGGAGTCCGGACTTGCTGATTGAGATCCAACGGTCCCAATTGGTCAATGCAACCGAGGGTCCAATGCTCACATGAACGTGGGCCGAGCGATTTGAATCCAACGGCCGAGAATGCACGCGTGTTTTGAAAGGGTGGCTCGTGCATTAGTTGATCGACTGAATCAATTGTTCGAGCCCAGTCCGACTCGAACCCGAGTAACAAGAAACCAAGTTTGACTTTGAAATAAAAACAGACTTTGAAAGATTTATTTGAGATAGCAAATTAACTCCAAAAATTATGAAAATTTTACAGAGCTTGCTAACTCAGATATTAACCTTGTGTAAAATTTTCAGAGGTTTTTATACTGTGAATAAATCTCCCAAAATTCTGCAAGGCTCGCTTTTAATGTTTGACTGAGAGTCAAACAGTTTGACTACCCTCCAAAAATATTCAAACAATTTCTAAAATTGTGAAATTTTTCAGAGGGTCACATACCATCCCAAGAACTTAGGAAAATATTTCCATAGGATGATCAAAACATTTGACAAGAATGTTTTTGAAGGAACAGATTTGTATCAAAAGACTTGTGACTTTGCATTTACAAGTCTTGTACAATACTTGTCCAATACACACTGAAACACATGATGTAAGAAAAAGTTTTAATTTCTTCTCATTTTCTTACATTTGAAACACAAGCCCAAAATTGGGATGTTACAACTCTCCTCTTACAAGAATCTCAACCGAGATTCCGCTTACTCGAGAAGAAAGAAGGAAAATCGCACGGCGGCATCTTCTCGCTCCAAGTTGCCTCATCTTCGTAATGGTTTGACCATCAACCTTAAGGAACTTGACAACACGGCTTCCTTGTTCTCCGCTCACTTCTTCAAGAATGCGAACAGATGCTCGCGATAGGTCAAATTCTCCCGCACATCGAGTTTCCAACTGAGTTTCCTCGCTTGGGACACTGAGGCACTTCTTCAGTGTGAAACATGGAACACATCATGCACACTCAAGTGCACCGGCAAGCTCCAATCAGATGCAATCGCCCGACTTCTCGACGATACGATAAGGCCCAACATAGCGAGGAGCCAACTTTCCTTGATGTCAAAACGCCGATGGCTCCTTCAAGGGAGAGACTTTGAGATACACAAAGTCATTGGGCTCAAAGCTCAACTCACGGCGACGGCGACCGCATAGCTCTTTGTCCGATCGGCCGCGCGCAGATGCTCGCGAATCAATCGAACTTGACTTTCGCCTCATTGATCGAATCCGCTTAAAAATCGCCAAAGCCACCGCCTCGAACAGCTTCAATGGGGCTCGCATTCTCCCATACAAAGCTTCAATGGTGCCATGCCAAGACCGCCTCGAAGTCGTTGTTGTAGGAGAACTCAAAGAAATGGTAGGCACTTCTCCCACTTCTGCCATAGGAGAGAACACAAGCACGAAGCATATCTTCCAACACTTGGTTGACTCGCTCGCTCGACCATCACCCGAGGATGAAAGGTCAGATCAAGTGAAGGTGGGTCCCCATAGCCTCTGCGCACTATGCCAAACCGCGAGGTGAAAAGCGCACCACGATCGTAAATAATCGCCTTCGTACACCATGAAGACTCACAATCCTCGAGACATAAAGTTCGCCAAAGGCCCCACACGGTCGAGTCTTGACAGAAGGAAATGTGCCACTTTAGTCAACCCGTCGATCACGCACCCAAATAGCATCATTCCCCTGGATGAGCGGGCAATCCGGTGATGAAGTCCATGCCAACTAATCCCACTTCCACTGCACCGGCAAAGGTCTGAAGAAGGCTCGCCGGACGCGATGCTCGGCCTTCACACGACAAAGACACGCCGCACTCCAGAACGAACTTGGCAATCTCGCGCTTCATTCGGGTCCACTGCAACTCTCGACAAGGTCCCGATACATCTTGGTAGCCCCGGGTGAATAGACAAAGGAGAGTCATGGGCTTCGCGGAGAATCATATTCCGCAATTCCATGACCTTAGGAACCACAAGACACCGCCCAAAACCACACAACGCCATGCTCGCCCTCCAAAAGCACTTGGCCATCCCATCCTTGATGTTCTCGCTGATCCGCTCACACCAAGATCTGCTCACCGTGCCGCTTTGATTTGGTCCACTAAGGTTGGTTGCACAACCAATGTAGCAAAAGAACCGCACTCGATCAAACCCAAATTGAGGCGCTGGAATTCTCGAATGAGGGTAGGTCCGCTCTTGGAGCATCAACATGTTGCAATACACCTTCCGATCGAGTGCATCCGCAACGACATTGGCCTTGCCCGATGGTACCGGGATACCCATGTCATAGTCCTGATCAATTCCAACCATCTTCTTTGCCCGAGGTTCGATCCGGCCGGTGAACAAGTACTTCAAGCTCTTGTGGTCTTAATACACCTCACAACTGCTACCAATCGTAATGCCGCCAAATCTTGAGTGCATGGACCACAAGCCTAACTCCAAGTCATGAGTAGGATAGTTGAGTTCATGAGGCCTCAACCGCCGCATGCATAGGCCACAACCTTGCCTTCCCCGCATAAGAACACAACCAAGACCGACGACGAAGCATCACAATAGATATCGAAACTCTTGTGAATATCGTGAGAACAAGCACCAATGAGGTCAACCGCTTCTTGAGTTCCCGAAAACTCACATCACAAGCAGCGACCACTCAAACTTCTTGTCTTTCTTGAGCAACTCTGGCCATAGGGCTTCGCAATCTTGGAGAAATTTCGATAAAACGCGGTAGTAGCCACCAATCCAAGAAAACTCCGCACATCGGTGACCGACTTGGGTGACCCAAGATAGCACATCACCGACCTTGCTAGGGTCCACACCACACCTCCCGCTGAAAGAACATGGCCCAAGAATGCCACTTCCTTCAACTGTAACTCGCACTTGTCGAATTTGGCATACAACAGGTGCCCACGCAGCCTTGCCCAACACAAGCTTAAGATGCTCAAAGATGCTCTTCTTCACTCTTGAGTAGATAAGGATATCGCCGATGAATACCACCACAAACCTATCCAAATACTCCATGAATACCGAGTTCATAAGATTCATGAATAAAGCAGAGCATTAGTCAAACCAAAGGACATGACTGTACTCGTAAAGGCCATAACGAGTAGCAAAAGTCGCCTTAGGAATATCCTCGACCGATCCCGACTTGATGATAGCCCGGTCTCAAGTCAATCTTGAGAAGACTCGTGTTCCGGCCAACCGATCGAAAAGATCATCAATACGGGCAAAGGATACTTGTTCTTTACCGCCACCTCATTAAGCTTGGACAGTAATCAACACATGCGCAAGGTCTTGTCCTTCTTCTTCACAAAGATAATCGGACAACCCCAAGGAGATGAGCTAGACTGATAAAACCTTCTCTTGCAAAATCACCTACCGCTTCTTCTTCACTTTCATCAGCCATGGGACATGGGCCCGACGTAAAAGTCGATCGGAACTCCTCCCACGACCACGTGTCTCGCAGTCGCATGGCGAGGAAGTTCTCCCACCATGAGAGTGCCGCACCTCCAACCGATGGGATGCGGTGCCCGCTCCGCTTCCTCGGCATCGAGCAACGTTGAGCTTCGCCAACCGCACGCAGCCGACCGCTCGCGGCCCAAGGGATCTCTGACCGGAGAAGGTGGAGGCCGAGCACGAGGAACTCCGCAAGTCCCCACAAGACCGGGAACCACCTCCGCATCCAAAGGCACCAGAGTGAGTGGAGGTGTTCTGGCGATAACCTCCAACACCTGCGGTCCTCCGAACGACATGCTCGATCGCATGAGGACTTCCGCCATGGTCGGAGGAGGGGAAGATCCTCATCGGGACTACCCGGCCGATTCCGCCGCCACGTGTCCCACCACCATCCCGATTTACTAAGACAAGTTAGATACGCTTCAAGACCCAAGAGCACGTAAATCCAAACTTAGTTAAAATGACCAACGAACACCACAAAAGAACATGAGACCATAAGTCACCGAATCCACTTCCAAACGACTAACCCGTATGGAAGAACGAGTAATCGCTTGAGAAGACCCAAAATTTCAGAACTAAAATCTGCTCAAAACAGTCCAAAATCAAGGTATAACCACCGATAGAGTATAGGCATTAGCTAATTTCATATCACTTACCCTTTTATTCCCACAAATTTTAGTTGTATTTACCTCTCATTTCCTACCTTATTTACTCACCACTAGCTAGTTGTCCAAATTTCTTTCTCCAAGCTCTCATGTTTTCCCCAAAACCAAGTTAATCGACAGAGGCTAATTTTTGAAAGGAAGAGAGGAACAACTTTTCAAACTTAAGTGAGAGTAAGGTGAGATGAGCAAGCTAAGATAGGTAAGGAGCAAAATTAGAGCACTTACTTAAGTTTTCATAAACTATTTGGAAGTAAGTTTTCAAAATATCCTAGAGGCTACTAAGCTAGGGTTTCTACCACAAGATGGCTCGATACCAACTTTGTGAGGACGCTGAATATTTAACTAGTAACACTTAACCTCCAAATGGTTCTAGCATTACTAATTAAACATTCTAAGCCTCGATGGACATATGCTTCCCGTAATCGCAAAGATATGCACATCATCACAAAAATTACACATCAATTCCATACACATACATCACTAAGTTCAACGACTACATACAAAAAGTAAAGTTATTACAAAAGAGAGCCGACCGCCAAATAGAACAATACACAAGAATGACAATGAAGCAAAAGTGCCATAAGATGGCTAGAACAAAAGTCGACGGTTAGCCACACACACCACAAGGCAACCGACCGGCCGCCAAGCTAGTCGCCCGCAAACTACCACAACACAGCTCAAAAGTGAGGCCCTCGTGCTCACCTTCTTCCTCTCGCAACAAAACAATTAAGATAGCAACCGAGTACAAAGATTGTCTTTGTACCCGCAAGATCGACGTGTGGAATAGCGCACTCTATTCATAAACTACATGCAAGCTTATTTAGGTGGAGGTTGTATGTTTTATTTTGCATGAAGCCAACTTTATTTGCAATAAGGTAATACATTTCAAAAGCAAGTTTGCAAATCTGCTTTGTTATCAAAGTAACAGTAAGTAAAGATACATACAAGTAATCCACTGAAGTGACTATCCCAATAGTCACCATAACATAGCACGAATCCCCATTCTGCACTCACCCATCAAGTTTTAATTTAAAAGGTTGTAGTCTAACTCTTGAAAGACCTTGCTAAGCGTGTCCATAACCTAGGACGAGGCTATTCGAATAGTTTTAACCTCGCAGGTGTACCAATGTACCCACACTCGCATCGCCTTTAAGCCACAAAGCACACTTCCAAGGTATGCCGCACTGGCTAAGTCCTACGAGACTTTTTCCAATATTGTGTATCAACCACGAGCCGCTCAGTATGGGTAGAAACACCATACGCTTACATTGCAAGCGAAAGACAACAAATCCCATCACTGTGAAGTCTTTCTGACACTACAATGCTCCCAACACCATCCCTCCCGCGACCTCCGCCACTCCTGAGCCAATACACGCCAAAGTACTAAGTCAAGAGAGGTCCCATACCCTCTAATGTGGTTAGCACGCTAAAATGCTTGGTTTAGTGTAACAAGATGTTCGGTCCTTGTTGACTCAGCACCATTCCAGCCACACCTAAAATCACACCAACATACCATTGTGCCCAAGTCTAAATCATTTTGCTTTTAGTTTTAGTTTTCATAAGTAGACATGGCACAAGGTGGAAATCATAATCATAATAAGTTTTAGTAGATCAAGGTTATCGACAAGTCGATAACCGCCATTTCTACCAAGCTAAGCATGGCTAAGCAATTAATTCGCAACTACTAAGTGACAAGAGCCCATCCACGAACTCTAAATCACAGCAAGTAACCTAGGCTCATGGTAGTAGAGGATAATCATTTGCTAAGGAAATGCATCTACTAGGCCAACTATTAAAACAAAGTAGCAATGCATACATAGAATTTGTAATCAACATAAATACTTAAAATATCGATTAACATGATCAAACTGCTTGCCTCTTGTCGTTGCTCAATTTGTTGTGGAGGGTCGCTCTGGATTACCGCAAATGTCGAATCCTAAGCGAGAGGCAAAAGAACCAAGAACAACCAATAAGACGGCCACAAATAAACAAATGAGCAAGCAACAATCACCCAAATGCGACAAATTTATACATAAGGTAGAATACGAATATACGAAACCCCAATCACCTTCAAGGGAGACCAACAACGAGGAGAAAGACATCAAGCAAAACTCCAGAGATGGGGCGCAGCACTGTGCCTTGGGGCGACCCCAAAGGAGGTGGAGGAGGAGCAAAGACTCTCCGAGGTGGCGCACAAGAAGGAGGAGGAGGAAGTGGCGGCAGGAGGAGGAGAGGTGGGAGTGGGGAGGAAACTAGGTTTTGGCCGCCCTAAGGCCCCCTTTGGCCGGCCACTAGGTGGGCTTGGGCCCCACTGCCCCCTCCTGGCTCCAAGGCAGCCCCTGACCCACAAGGCCTCCTCTCGGGGCCTGCTGGCCAAAGGCCTAGGCCCAAAACTAGAAGAACCGACGAAACGCCGAATTTTCTATTTCTAAGTTCAAATTCGAACTGAAATCTTTCTAAACGAAAATGGGGTATTACAACCAACCCAAACAAAAGAAATACAGTTGTGTTCGCTACACATACTAGATTGTAATCGCTATCTTTAAGGTAATGCATATGCGATAGAACACATATACGCCTCACCCTCCTAAGAACATCCGATACTGATAGAAAACTCACATGGCATAAGACATAGCCCAAGACCTAAGCATCTATGCCATATAAGATTAATACACATGTCCTTACTTCCTGCTTCCAACTCAATAGCATTAACTCTTTACTTAACCAAACAAAGGCCCATACACCGCGTGTGGAAGTACGTCAGACTTCAATAGAATAGTAAGAGTTCACCCTTAATTGGTCCAAACAAGTCCACCACATTTCCCAATCTCGTGCACGAAGGCACCACCACTAGCATCCTCTTGTCCGATCAATTGAAATTTAAAATTCAGTTCGATTTAAAGAAACGGACAAAGAGTTAAAATGATCGAGATTTATTTGTTGTTCCCATGTTTGACAAGATAGTCTTGTCAAACTCTAACGCTCTATGGATCATGGCTAAGCAAATTCAAACTACATGATGTAGTATACAGAGTACTCTAAGTTTGAGTGTATGATTAGATTTAAGGTAATCCACAAGGTTAGGTCATAACTATATACTAACAGATCATCAATAATTTTAAGGAGATGGCATGCAACAAAGATCACTATGGTTTGTAAATCTACGCTTAAAAATTGGGATCAACATGGTGCAAAGAGGATGCTTGCCTTGATAGTAATATACTTTTGTGCAGCTCGTTGCTCGTAAATAGAATCAAATACTTCAAGAACCAGATTCTAAAAGAAACAATAAAATCCAATAAATACAAGAACCGACAACAAGTACAGATGAAAGAAAAATATATGATCAATATGGGAATGCATGATTAACAGCATGCTTAAGTTATATCTACCCCAATAAAGATAATAACCCATATTATCATCTACTGCCTTTAAATGACAGAAACTAGAGTTTCGGTCTAAGTTACAGTTTTCAGATTTTGAGAAAATTGAAAACAGGGCAGATTGCAGATTTTAGTTTAAGTGAAAGTGTACCAAGTAAAAGATTCTAAATTAAAGCTTAACCTGACCTTTAGAGTAGATAATACCCTAGACTAACCCTAATCGGTCAGATTACAGAAGCTATCAAAATTTTAAAAGTTGTCGGTTTGGCCGACAACAGATGACAGAGGTAGATCTCTGCTACAAAGCTAAGTGGAAGACAACAAGAATCAAAAGAACCACTGCTTATGCTACTAGGGTTTAGCTAAGAACTAGCTAAGCTGAAAAGATAACATGGGAAACCCTAGAACTGGAAAACGACATGAAAGACCGAAAAGTTATGAAAACAACTTTTCAGTTTAAAGAAGGTGGGAGTATTACATGTACAAGTGAATGGTTCATATGAGCTCGAGGTCCTTAAGGTGCTCAAGATGACAAGAACTAAGGTCTTAGCTACTGTGATAAGAAAACACCAAGGTTCCTAAACCAACTCGATCAACAGAGGGAAAAGTCCCTGCTTCAACCTACAAAAGATGCTAAACCCATATTACAAGATGAATCAAGCATCTAGATGGATAAGCAAGATGTAGGAGCAAGAAATTCCACCGGAATGAAAAAGAAGATGGGGAGCTTTGGTCAACAATGGCAATAGAAAAAGCTAGGTATTTATATAGATGTTGAGCTACAGGCAAAGGAGAAGTGTCTAGAGTCGATGAGGTGTCCAATTAGTGCCAAATATCCAAAAATAGTTGCACAATCGTTGGGAAACATCTCCACTCCGCCACGGCCGCGGCGCGCACAAAGGCAAGGAGGAAGAGAGGCAACTCCTAACATGCGGGCCCTCCGTCACCGCAATGCGCGCACCTCCTAAAACTCAAAAGAACATCGACCGTCCGATTGGAAAGGGCGGCATGCATGAAAATAGGTATTAAGAAAATCTAATCGATATCATTTAATATGGGCCGTATGAACTCAAACGGACGATTGAGATTTAATGGAGCCTTAAGGAAGTCCAAGGTTATATTCAAAGAGGAGCGTTGGATTTGAATCCAACGATCGACTTCAAAAAGATACACGCTCACTTTAAATGAGATGACGTGGTACCGTTAGATTTGTTTTCCACGGTCAAGATTGATGGAAGATCCGAGGTCCAATGTTATCTCGTTATTGTGAGGACTTAATATTTAACTAGTAACACTTAACCTCCAAATGGTTCTAGCATTACTAATTAAACATTCTAAGCTCGATGGACATATGCTTCCTGAATCGCAGATATGCACATCATCACAAAATTACACATCAATTCTATACACATACATCACTAAGTTCAACGACGACATACAAAAAGTAAAGTTATTACAAAAGAGAGCCGACCGGCCAAATAGAACAATACACAAGAATGACAGCGGAAGCAAAAGTGCCATAAGATGGCTAGAACAAAAGTCGACCGGTTAGCCACACACACCCACAAGGCAACCGATCGCCGCCAAGCTAGTCGCCCAAAACTACCACAACACAGCTCGCAAAGTGAGGCCCTGTGCTCACCTTCTTCCTCCGCAACAAAACAATTAAGCATAGCAACTGAGTACAAAATTGTCTTTGTACCCGCAAGACTGACGTGTGGAATAGCAGACCTATTCATAAACTACATGCAAGCTTATTTAGGTGGAGGTTGTATGTTTTATTTTGCATGAAGCCAACTTTATTTGCAATAAGGTAATACATTTCAAAAGCAAGTTTGCAAATCTGTTTTGTTATCAAAGTAACAGTAAGTAAAGATACATACAAGTAACCACCTGGAAGTGACTATCCCAATAGTCACCACAACATAGCACGAATCCCGATTCGCACTCACCCATCAAGTTTTAATTTAAAAGGTTGTAGTCTAACTCTTGAAAGACCTTGCCAAGCGTGTCCATAACCTAGACGAGGCTATTCAATAGTTTTAACCCTCGCAGGGTGTACCAATGTACCCACACTTCGCATCGCTTTAAGCCACAAAGCACACTTCCGAAGGTATGTCGCACGCTAAGTCCTACGAGACTTTTTCCAATATTGTGTATCAACCACGAGCCGCAGATGGGTAGAAACACCATACGCTACATTGCAAGCCGAAGACAACAAATCCCATCACTGTGAAGTCTTTCTGACACTACAATGCTCCCAACACCATCCCTCCCGCGACCTCCCGCCACTGAGCCAATACACGCCAAAGTACTAAGTCAAGAGAGGTCCCATACCTCTAATGTGGTTAGCACGCTAAAATGCTTGGTTTAGTGTAACAAGATGTTCGGTCCTTGTTGACTCGTGCACCATTCCAACCACACCCTAAAATCACACCAACATACCATTGTGCCCAAGTCTAAATCATTTTGCTTTTAGTTTTAGTTTTCATAAGTAGACATGGCACAAGGTGGAAATCATAATCATAATAAGTTTTGTGATCAAGGTTATCGACAAGTCGATAACCGCCCATTTCTACCGGCTAAGCATGGCTAAGCAATTAATTCAAGAACTACTAAGTGACAAGAGCCCATCCACGAACTCTAAATCACAGCAAGTAACCTAGGCTCATGGTAGTAGAGGATAATCATTTGCTAAGGAAATGCATCTACTAGGCCAACTATTAAAACAAAGTAGCAATGCATACATAGAATTTGTAATCAACATAAATACTTAAAATACTGGATTAACATGATCAAACTGCTTGCCTTCTTGTCGTTGCTCAATTTGTTGTGGAGGGTCGCTCTGGATTACCGCAAATGTCTAATCCTAAGCGAGAGGCAAAAGAACCAAGAACAACCAATAAGACGGCCACAAATAAACAAATGAGCAAGCAACAATCACCCAAATGCGACTTAAATTTATACATAAGGTAGAATACGAATATACCTAGACATAGAAACTGAAAACCTAATTTGGATTTGTGGTGCAAAGATATTGCCTAAAAACACATTTTCTACCATAATTAGCAATCAGAGCAAAACATTTTCTAGAAAGAGTTTGAAGCTGAAATTTTTATGGTAGCTACCCACTGGGATAGTGGTAACCCATATAAAATTTCAGGTCATTTGGAGTTGAAATGATTTAGTTATGATTTTTCTAAGATGCAAAACTAACATAATGCACTTTCCAGAAATATAAACTTGTGCAAAAACCCATTCCATATTATAGTATGATAACTGAGGGATTTCCTAACATCAAATTTCTATTTTTAGGATTTACAGGGAATTACTGGTGTCTATTACAATATTAAATGAATTTTTAATTGCTACTAATAAGGTTAAATCTATTAACATATTTTTCTGGTGTTGATTTAGACCTATCACCATTTTTAGATTAAAGTTTAGTTAATAACAAATTTATCAAAGTTAAAATCATTTAATTTGCAGACATACAGAAAAAGATATGCATTTTCCAAGTTTTAATACAATTCTGGAATATATAAAATAGCAGAAAACAAGCTATTAAAGATTACGAATTTTCTACTACGTACATAGCTAAAAGCATTTTTATATTAAACTATAGTGGAATACAAATTTATTGCAAATTGGTTTCATGTAAAAGGATTTATCTAGAATTAGTTATGAATTTCTAAAGTTTTGATACAATTTTCGCTTGATAAATAAACACTTACGTAAATAAAAACCAACCCAACCGAAAATAACGACGCGACGCCGTGGGCGTCGATGCGTAAATCCAACGAGCCACACGCGACGGAAAACAATAAGACGCGCGATTCATAACAAACCCACCGTTGGATCAAGATCCAACGGCCACGAGGACGCATGCAACCGGAGGATGCGATTACTCGACGAACCACGACCGCAGATCTAAAGATGAACGCTCGTAACCCAGATCTAACCGAAGGTCCGATTGCACACATGATCTCACCGCAGATCATGAGATGGACGGTCCAGATGATGAGGGGAACCGATGGTCCGAATGCATACAAGATCCGAGCCGCAGATCGCAAAATGGACGGCGTCCAAGATTGAAGTGCAAACAAGGGTACCGACACGCAAGGCCGCATGTCGATGGATCGAGAGTCACACATGCGAAGTCTTAACACACGTGCACAAAGGCACGGGACCCACCGCCGCTGACTCAAAAGGTAATTTCGACACATTTATTGCTAACAATGATTAGCAATAAATAAACCCAAAATCACCATAACGACTTCGGTTTTCTCGATTTGAGGCTTACGCCCACAAGTCGCTGAGACATTAGGCCGATTAAGACACCATTAACACTACTAATGATTGGGCATTAATCGTGTCCTAACAAATGACGACAACGGCGCTCCCAAATGACAAAACCGAAGCGGTTTCCACGCTTGTCGCCGGCGATCTTGGTGCGCGCGCCACAAACTATCAAAATGGGTTCGCAATAGTGCTTTGCGGACCCAATGGTGGTGACCTCGCCGCGGTGGAGGTTCTGAACGCCGCGAGCCGGAAAACAAAGAAAGAGGCCGACACGGCAAAACACGAAAATAGCAAGATGCTGGGTTGCGGTCCAAGGAAACGAGTGCCATGACTTCTAGGGACTACATAGAAGCTACCTTAACCGAGAGGAGCTTCAAAGATGGCCGGGGAAGACTTGAACACGATGAAGTCCACCAGAGCCGAAGAAGATGAAGTGGGAGATGAGGTTCTGAGCAGAATGAGTGGAACCAAATCATTACCACAGCTTCATATAGCTCAAAGAGGCTCCAAAAGCAAATAATTGCAAAAAGAACCACTTACCGGAGCTGGAGAAGAAAGGGGGTGAAACCAACCGAAAATCTCCAAACTTAAAATTGAGTGATTCCTGTGAATGCAACCCAAAATCAAGTTAGGGGAAGTATAAAGGAGGTTGGGGAGTTCAAAAGGGTGCAAGAAAGGTTGAAGATGAACCACTGGACACCAAGGCCGCCATTGGAGCTCTACGGCCAACAATGGTGCTTTGAGGGTGTGAGGTGGTTTAGCCGCTCAAACACTAAGAAGAGCAAAGTGTGGTGTAAAGGGACACCAGGAGGAGCTAAGGGGCAATATAAAGGGAAAGGATTAGGGTTACGAGCGCGAACATGAGCCCATGGTGAGCTCGGTTCACGCACGGCCACGACCAAGAAATGATGGGAGCAAGTGAGCACGGTGACAATGGAGGAGAAAGCCTGGTGCGCATTAAATGCCCCGCAGAGAGACGTTGACGAAAGCAACTTGAGGTGACACATCAAAGCCGCCCCGCGCTCTCTCTCTCTCTGCCATTGTCGCACGCGCGCTCGGCGAGACAGAGGAGGAAGAAGAACAGAAAAGAGAACGGTGACCGTTGGATTGAAAATGGACGGTCACGATTAAACGAGTTCGCCGGACAGTCCGATTGCCCTCAGGAGTCTGGACGGTTGGATTGAGATCCAACGGTCCCAATTGGTCAATGCAACCGGAGGGTCCGAATGCTCACATGAACGTGGGCCGAGCGATTTGAATCCAACGGCTGAGAATGCACGCGTGTTTTGAAAGGGTGGCTCGGTGCAGTTAGTTGACTGGACCGAATCAATTGGTTCGAGCCCGAGTCCGACTCGAACCCGAGTAACAGTAAAACCAAGTTTGACTTTGAAATAAAAACAGAGACATTGAAAGATTTATTTGAGATAGCAAATTAACTCCAAAAATTATGAAAATTTTACAGGATCTTGCTAACTCAGATATTAACCTTGTGTAAAATTTTCAGAGGTTTTTATACTGTGAATAAATCTCCCAAAATTCTGCAAGGCTCTGTTTTAATGTTTGACTGAGAGTCAAACAGGTTTGACTACCCTCCAAAAATATTCAAACAATTTCTAAAAATTGTGAAATTTTTCAGAGGGGTCACATACCATCCCAAGAACTTAGGAAAAATATTTCCAGAGGATGATCAAAACATTTGACAAGAATGTTTTTGAAGGAACAGGATTTGTATCAAAAGACTTGTGACTTTGCATTTCCATAAGTCTTGTACAATACTTGTCCAATACAAACGGGAAACACATGATGTAAGAAAAAGTTTTAATTTCTACTCATTTTCTTACATTTGAAACACAACCCCAAAATTGGGATGTTACAGTTATAGACCCTACGATCAAAATCCAACGTTCCTCCGAAAATCGGGCCCTAAACTCACATGGTCGAAAGGGGTACCGTAGGATTTGAATTCGACACCAAAGATGAATGCGCGCTTTAAGTTCAAAACGGTAAGGGCGGCGCGTTGATCTAAGATCAACGGTGGAGATCAAGTGGGAGTCCGAGGTCCAATGTTATCACCCTCCCGATCGCCCGATCTAGATCCAAGGGCTCACGCCTAATTTGACCTCTACCCTAAGAAAATGGTCTAGCCTAAAAGTGAGCATCGCACGATCAAGATCCTACGCCAGATTGAATGAGCCCTACGGATGGCCCAAACGACACAAAGGATCCGCGCGTTGGTTTGGAAATCAACGCCACAATTGGAGGTGCGTTAAGAATTGATCTAAAGTCGGATGTCGTTGGATGGAGATCCAACGGCGGAGATTGTTTCGCATACGGGGTAGCCCACGCGCCGCAAATCTCGTCCGTTCGATTGGAGATCAACGGCTTGCATCACGTGCGGGGTTGGGCTCGAGCCCGAGCGTGACCGAGCCGGACCAAATACACCGGTTGGACCCAACCTCATTGGATTCAAGTCGCTACAAAGGTTAGGTTTGGGTTTAGACCAAAAGAGTTGACCAGACCCTATTCAAATGTTTTAAAAGTTTGACCGGGCTTTAGAAATAGTAAATAAATTTGTAAAATCATGAAATTTTGTAAGGGTGCTACTGGGATGATATATTTCCCAAATAAATTTCGAAAACCACGGCTTCACTTTTGAAATTCATAAGTAATTACCTTAACCCGAATAGGTTTATTTAAAGACAAATATTTTTCTCCAAGGCAAAATAATTTCTGAAAATTCAACAAAATTATTTTTAGGCAAGATAATTTATCTAGGCTTTGATAAAAAATACTTCACAGTCATAATACAAGCTCTAACTTGTATTTTCTTTGAAGCTTCGAATAGGTTTTGGATTTTGGGCTAGAAAAGGAAAGTTTTCATTTGCAACATAATGCCCGATCAGAAATGAACAAGTGATGCTATGAACAACATCTCATTATCAAGTATGAACAAGACATCATTGCTGGTCATAAAACATCTTATTATCGCTCATAAAATTGGGATCATATAAACCTACTCTTTAAGAAAATCTCGCCCCAGATTTCTAAAAGATTGAAGTTGGGAAAAGTGAAGTTGAAATGATTTTTATGGAAATCCAACATCCGTTGTCTTTATTTCCTTCAAAAATAGCAAAGAAAGATTTTACATAATAACATAGTATTATTATTACATCTTCTTTTACATTGCTTTGTTTAACCTTGTCTTTCTTGATTCAAAGGCAAGTTCTAAACAAAGAAAGAGATGGGGTGCTCAACTGCATCGATCTTTGTGCTCCCAAGTGGCTTCATCCTCGTAATGATTAGCCCATCAATTTTCAAAACTTGACAATGCGACTCGGTCCGCTGCTCTATTTCACGAGAATACGCACTGGTTGCTCTTGATAGGAAAGGTCGGGTTGAAGATCAAGATCGTCATACGCAGTTGCCTCAGTAGAAACACGAAGGCATTTCTTCAGCTGAGAAACATGAAAAGTATCATGCATCGCTGAGAGATTCAGTAGTTCCAGCAGGTAAGCCACGGCCCTCGCTTTGCAATGATTCGAAAGGTCCGACATAACGAGGTGCTAGCTTTCCTTTCACCTGAAAACGATGAGTGCCCTTCATCGGTGATACTTTAAGATAGACATAATCATCCACCTCAAAGCTTAACTCACGACGACGATGGTCGGTGTAGCTCTTTTGACGTGATTGTGCAATTTTCAAATGGTTTCGAATCAGGCGAATTTGCTCTTCTGCTTCTATCACCAAGTCCGGACCATAGAATGGTCTTTCACCCGATTCTGACCAATTTAATGGAGTCCTACATGCTCTTCCATACAAAGCTTCAAAAGGTAACATTTGAATACTTGCTTGGTAGCTATTATTGTAGGAAAACTCCACATATGGCAAAGATTTCTCCCAATTTTTGCCATAGGATAGCACATAGGCTCGAAGAAAATCCTCCATTACTTGATTCACCCTCTCAGGTTGACCACTAATTTGAGGATGATACGCAGGTCGAAAGAGAGTTCACCTCCATAGCTTGATGAAGACAATTCCAAAATAGGAAGTGAATTGAGGTCCTCGGTCAGAAACAATGACCTTCGGAACACCATGAAGACAAACAATCTTAGCAATATAAAGCTCTGCTAATTGCTTGCCACTGAAAATGGTTTTGACAGGAATAAAATGAGCCACCTTCCTTAGACGATCAATGATTACCCAAATGGCATCGGATCCATTTGGAGTCTTGGGAAGACCGGTAACAAAATCCATTCCGATCTCTTCCCATTTCCACTGTGGAATAGGCAAAGGGTGAAGGGTACCGGCTGGCTTTGGGTGCTCGGCTTTAACCCTTTGGCAAATATCATATTCAGCAACATATTGAGCAATTTGCCTCTTCATTCGGCTCCACCAAAATGTCTTTTTCAAATACTGGTACATCTTGGTACTCCTAGGATGTAAAGAAAACTTAGAGTTATGAGCCTCTTTAAGAATTAATCCTCTTAATTGAGGATCTGCAGGTACCACCAAACGATTGCAACATCGAAGGACACCGCAGACATCTTCAGAAAAATCGTTGGCTTTACCTGTTTTCAAGTTTTCCTTGATCTCGGCTACCTCGGCATCGCTTCGAGCCTCCGCACTTGAATTTCTAGCGTGGGCTCCACTTCTAAAGCAGCGAGAAATCCTTCCCCCACCATTTCGAGACTTAGGCGCTGAAAATCAGCACACAAGCTCTTAGCCACAGGTATAGAGGCTATGCAGTTGTACTGTGACTTTCTGCTTAAAGCATCGGCCACAACATTGGCTTTGCCTGGATGATAATGAATACCCATATCATAGTCCTTGATCAATTCAAGCCATCTTCTCTGTCTCATATTCAAGTCAGCTTGAGTGAATATGTATTTCAGGCTTTTATGATCAGTATAGATCTCGCAATGATTACCAAGAAAATAATATCGCCAAATTTTCAATGCATGAACTACGGTAGCCAATTCCAAATCATGAGTAGGATAATTGACTTCATGAGGTCGCAACTGTTGGGATGCATATGCCACAACTCGGCCTTCTTGCATAAGCACACAACCAAGTCCATGGCGAGATGCATCGCAATAAATATCGAAGCTCTTATGAATATCTGGGAGGGTGAGAACTGGAGCTTTAGTCAAGAGGGTTTTCAAAGCCGAAAACTCTCCTCACACTTAGTCGACTATCTGAATTTCTTCTCCTTCTTCAAAAGCTCACTGAGGTCTTGCAATTTTGGAGAAAGTTTCAATGAACCTATGGTAATGACCCGCAAGTCCAAGAAAACTTCGATATCGTGAACATTCTTGGGTCAAGCTTCCAATCCAGTACATCTTGTACCTTGCCTGGATCAATAGCAATACCTCCTTCAGATAACATATGTCCCAAAAATGCAACTTGCTTGAGCTAGAAGGCACACTTGCTAAATTTAGGATACAGCCGATGCCTGTGAAGTGTTTCTAACACAAGCCTCAAATGTTGCTCATGGTCTTTGTCAGACTTGGAATAAATAAGAATGTTGTCAATGAACACGACAACGAACTTATCCAAGAAATCCATGAACACCGAATTCATAAGATTCATGAAATAAGTCGAGCATTGGTTAGACCAAAGGACATGACAAGATACCGCACAACCCGTAATCAGTAGAAAAAGTGTTTAGGATGTCCTCACTCTAACCTTGATTTGATGATAGCCCGATCGTAAATCAATTTTTGAAAAGATTCGGGCTCCAACTAACTGATCAAAAAGATCATCAATACGAGGCAAAGGATACTTATTTTTTATGGTGACTTCATTTAATGGACGGTAGTCCACACACATACGCAAAGTATTATCTTTCTTCTTGACAAATATGGCCGGGCATCCCCAATGTGAGGAACTCGGTCGAATAAATCCTTTGTCAAGCAATTCTCCGAGCTGTTTCTTTAATTCAACTAGCTCATTGAGAGTCATTCGATAAGGACTTCGATATAGGAGCAGCCCAGAACTAGGTCAATTACTTAACTCCACTTCCGATCCGTGGCACTGGGAAGGTCTTCGTGAAAGACATCAACATATTCACAAACAATTGGTACTGACTCAATGAAGGAGTAGCATCAACTTAGTGAGCACAAAGATGAGAACCCACGGTCTTGGACTGAAAATGACTGAGGTGCCGCTTTCATTAGTTAAAGAAATGGATCTTTGAGCACAATTAATTTGCCCTGTGTTCTGGACAACCAATCCATTCCTAAAATAATATCCAACCCTTTAGAATATATCACAATCAAATCCGACCAAAAGTCTACCCTTCAATATTTATGTTGACATTATTGCAGACTTGATCACCATAAAGACTCGATCCGTGAGTGGATGCTATGGGGTGGATGAAGATGATGCACAACTAATCGATGTTGAGCAGCAACCGTTTACTAACAAAAGAATGGGATGCTCTAATCAAATAAAACACCGTGAGTGCTGAAATTAACTAGGAGCATACCAAGGACAACTTCAGAGTATCACCGCTTCTTCAATGCAGAATCGATTCACATGGCTCGAATCGAATCGGTCGCTTGACCACGGCCGAGGAAGATGGTGCAGACGCACAACACCGGAGAAGGTTGAATAGGTGGTATCCCACGCGCCTTTGCATAACATTGGTTGGCAAATGTCCCGGCGCCCACAATGATAACAAATCACACCCGCCCGACATTGACAATAAGAGGCCGATTCCCACCAGGCCCCTACCGAGTAGTGGAGGAGATGGACGAGGTGCAAACACCGCCGGCCTCGGTGAAAAAGGAGCTGGTGCTCGCGGAGGTCTAGGCAACCACATGCGAGGCCTTGGTGAACTGCCACTAGCAACAAACTGAGAAGTCCTCTGTCGCTTGTATGACTCCTCCAAAGCCTTACTCTTCCTTTCATCAACAATGGCTTTGTTGACAAGATGGAAGAAATTTCTGAAGTCATGCAAAGCTACAGCCATCTGCAATTCTTCAGACAGCCCATTCAAGAATCGGTTCCGACGACGAAGGTTAGTCGAAACATCATCAGGGGCATATCTAGCCAGGAAGTTGAATTCATGCAGATACTCGGTCACAGACTTTCGCCCTTGCTTAAGAGCGAGAAACTCCTGCTGCTTGATCATCATGACTCCCTCAGGAATATGGGCTTCACGAAAGGCCTCCATGAACTCATCCCAAGTAGGGACATGTCCAGCAGGCTGATTGGCGAGAAGATTATCCCACTAAATGCTAGCCGCCCCATCCAATTGGTAACTAGCAAAAAGGACTTTCTCCCTTTCGGAACATTGAGCAATCAATAGCTTCTTCTCAATAGTCCGAATCCAATCTTCAGCTTCCATTGGATCTTGGGAACTGGAGAACATCGGCGGGTTAGTCCACTGAAAATCAGCAAGACTTCCCTGCACATGATGGCCTCCTACTCTGACAGCTGGGGTAGCAGTGGAAGAAGTGTTGCGCGCAATTTGCTCCAAAATGCGCATCTGGTCCATTCGGTTGCGCTCAATTTGCATGAGCACATCAGCCATAGTGGGTGGTGGAGGAAGCTCCTCTTCCTGGGGACCACCTTGCGGACCATGAGAACCAGAGGGTTCAGCCTGCTCTCCCTGAGAGTGGGGCACTGGAGTTGAAATGCCCTTCCCTTGTTGTGTTTGCGCACGAGTAGTGGGTCCTGTCATCCTGTTACCACACAATGGTGAACAACATAACAAGGATATACTCTCTCAAGCACAAACAAGGTTATAAATAGAAAAGAAACAAACACTACACTTATAATGCATTATGTTATGTCATGCATTCAGATCAACACCAAAACCATAAACTTCATACATACAACAAAAGAAGTTTGGTCCCAGTCTCATATAATAGTCGGCTATCAAGGTCATAATACAAACCAAAAGTCTGACATACATAACCTTTACAAAATACCACTACCCTATTACATTTATTGAAGGGCAACTACTTGTCAACATAACACTTATCCACGAGGGTTCATCGTCGAGGAACTAGCATAAAGATCACAGTTAAAGTTCACCGGAAACTCATTCAGCAGATGAGCCCCAGGGGAACCCGTGTCAATAGGATCCAAAGGACTGATGAGACGCCTCGGAGAACCTAGTAATGGCTGATGACCTCCAGGAGGTGCAGTCCGCAGAGTGCAAGGAAAACCTGCAGTCATCCGGGCTTGACGCACTTGTCCATAAATAGGAACACACCCGGCTACATATGGAAGTCGATAAGCTGGTGGTGCAAAGAAGAATGGAGAGATCTTGTTGTCACCACAAAGCACGCACGAGGAACGCGATTCATGTTGACTCCAAGTCTAAGGTACTCTCGGCCTCGTTAAGACGATGCCGAAGTTTCCCACAACTCCTCACAAGGCGCGATGGATTTGGTCCATGATGTGGACCATCCGCCAACCGTCGCACTCGAGGGTCTTCCCAAATCAGATCTCATCAAACGTGCCCACTCGCACTAGGACCTTGCTTCGGAAGTGATCATAGGGTGGTTGAGACAACTCCACAAATCATGACGAAGAAGGCGCATCATCCTACTAGCAGCTTCCCGAACAGCCATAGGCTCAAAAGTAGCAAGTGATTGGACACAAGATGGGATACTACCCGCCACCGCCTCGGCGATGACGTTGATGATGGCATGGTACTCTTCCATCCCTGCCTCGATCTCGCCGATAAATGGCGCACTCGGCCGGTAGGTGAAATTAGCTCACACATCATGTCCCGCAAAGAAAGCCGAAATCCATCCACATCCTCACTGGTCTCCTTGACCAAGTACCACCCGCCATCTATAGACAAAAGGCAAGGTAAGAAAACAATTCACTCTTGAAAGATCAACAGAAAAGTGAGAAAAGAATTGTTACTAGAGAAGATAAGAAATAAAAGATGTCATCCTTAAACTTTCAAAATTATATTACTAACTTGAAAATAATTTCTCGAAGACTCTCTAATGACTTCTACCACGCTATTTCTAGCCTCATAGTAACGATGCTCGATATCAACGCTTTGAGGACCCCGGAATATTGGAAATGTGCTTAATTAAAATTATATTGTAGCACAACTCTTAATCAAGGAATAGTACTGCCCCTTTATTAAAGATCATGCTAGAAGTATAAATTTAACAAGTAACAAATCCAATATTCAGGACTCCTGATATATGTCTTATAATGGTTCCTGTGATCAGCGACCATTGCACATATATCCTTAAACAAAGATTGCATCATACACATACAAGTCATACATTTACATAATTAAACATAAGTTTACAATTTTTGTCTTAGTAATACAATATCAAGTGACTTGGTCACTACAAAAGACTAACAGCGGAAGCAGAATAAAATGACAAAACCACCAATGGCCCCATCACTCGTAGGCTATTGCGTGGAGGAAAGAAATAGCTTCACTCGTTACCATTACCCTGATCGACGCTAACAGGCACTTCATACAAATAACCGTTCTCACCTGCACAATAGGTTATAGCACCTTGAGTACGGAAGGTACTCAGCAAGACTTATACAAACTAATAAAAGGTGTTTGATAGGACCTATTCAAAGGATTAGAATTTATACATGCATAAGGTTACAACAAGAAGGCATAATGGTTCAATTTTGCATAAAACAATACATCTTAACCTACAATTGCTAAGTTTTGATAAAGCAATTTAATAAATCAAATTGGACTAAAACAGCAAGTAATTGAAAATAAATATAAACAATACATTACATGAATTCCCTCATGCTGAACCAGAACACAAATCGAAGTGAAAACAAAACTCTATACAGGTGACATCAACTCAAGTTATCGCCCATGACCGTGACACGCTATTCGAATAGTTTTAATACCTGCAGGTGTACAACTTTACCCACACGACTTAGTCACCGTTGCCTTCGGATGCCTCAATGATGACACACTTCCTTTGGTATGCCGACCGGGGAAAATAAGATTTGGCATTTTTCAACAAGTTGACACTATTGAGTTGGATAACCCACGCAGAACCGATCTCGCTAAACAACGATCGATAGCATCTCGCTTAATCAGCACACATGTTGCGTCAGAATGCCACCCAAACAAAAGAAATACAGGTTGTGTTCGCTACACATACTAGATTGCAATCGTCATCTTTAAGGTACGTACATGCGATAGAACACATATACGCCTCACCCTCCTAAGAACATCCGATATCGATATAAAACTCACATGGCATAAGACACAGCCCGAAGACCTAAGCATCTATGCCATATAAGATCAATACACATGTCCTTACTTCCTTGTTTCCAACTCAATAGCATTAACTCTTTACTTAACCAAACAGCGCCCATACATCGCGTGTGGAAGTAATGTCTGACTTGAATTGAATAGTCGAGTTCACCTTAATTGGTCCGCATAAGTCCACCACATTTCCCAATCTCGTGCACAAAGGCACCACCACTAGCATCCTCTTGTCCGAACAATTGAAATTTACAATTCAGTTCTGATTTAAAGAAACTGGACAAAGAGTTAAAATGACTGAGATTTATTTGTTGTTCCCATGTTTGACAAGATAGTCTTGTCAAACTCTAACGTTCTATGGACTGCATGGCTAAGCAAATTCTGAAACTACATGATGTAGTATACAGTAGTACTCTAAGTTTGAGTGTATGATTAGATTTAAGGTAATCCACAAGGTTAGGTCATAACTATATACCATTAGATCATCAATAATTTTTAAGGAGATAGCATGCAAGAGCATCACTGTGGTTTGTAAATCTACAGTTTAAAAATTGGGATCAACATGGTGCAAAGAGGATGCTTGCCTTGATAGTAATATACTTCTTGTGCAGGCTCTGGTTGCTCAGAAATAGAATCAAATACTTCAGAAGAACCAGATTCTAAAAGAAACAATAAAATCCAATAAATACAAGAACTGACAACAAGTACAGGATGAAAGAAAAATATATGATCAATATGGGAATGCATGATTAACAGCATGCTTAAGTTATATCTACCCTAATAAAGATAATAACCCATATTATCATCTACTGCCTTTAAATGACAGAAACTAGAGTTTCGGTCAAAGTTACAGTTTTTAGATTTTGAGAAGAATTGAAAACAGGGCAGATTGCAGATTTTAGTTTAAGTGAAAGTGTACCAAGTAAAAGATTCTAAATTAAAGCTTAACCTGAACTTTAGAGTAGATAATACCCTAGACTAACCCTAATCGGTCAGATTACAGAAGCTATCAAAATTTTAAAAGTTGTCGGTTTGGCCGACAACAGATGACAGAGGTAGATCTCTGCTACAAAGCTAAGTGGAAGACAACAAGAATCAAAAGAACCACTGCTTATGCTTCTAGGGTTTAGCTAAGAACTAGCTAAGCTGAAAAGATAACATGGAAAACCCTAGAACTGGAAAACGACATGAAAGACCGAAAAGTTATGAAAACAACTTTTCAGTTTAAAGAAGGTGGGAGTATTACATGTACAAGTGAATGGTTCATATGAGCTTCTGAGGTCCTTAAGGTGCTCAAGATGACAAGAACTAAGGTCTTAGCTTACAAGGATAAGAAACACACCGAAGGTTCCTAAAACCGGCTCTGATCAACAGAGGGAAAAGTCCCCGGTTTCAACCTACAAAAGATGCTAAACCCATATTACAAGATGAATCAAGCATCTAGGATGGATAAGCAAGATGTAGGAGCAAGAAATTCCACTGGAATGAAAAAGAAGATGGGGAGCTTCTTTGGTCAACAATGGCAATAGAAAAAAGCTAGGGTATTTATATAGAGGTTGAGCTACAGGGCAAAGGAGAAGTGTCTAGAGCTGATGAGGTGTCCAATTAGTGCCAAATATCCGAAAAATAGTTGCACAATCGTTGGGAAACGTCTCCACTCCAGTCACAAAGCCGGCGGCGGCGCACAGAGGCAAGGAGGAAGAGAGGCGACTCCCTGACATGCGGGCCCTCCGTCAGCCGCAGTCGCGCGCGCCTCCTAAAACTCAAAAGAACATCGACCATCCGATTGGAAAGGGGAGGCTATGATGAAAATAGGTATTAAGAAAATCTAATCGATATCATTTAATATGGGCCGTGCGATCTCAAACGGACGATTGAGATTTAATGGAGCCTTAAGGAAGTCCGAAGGTTATATTCAAAGAGGGGCGTTGGATTTGAATACAACGATCGATCTCAAAAAGATACATGTCACTTTAAATGAGATGACGTGGCACCGTTAGATTTGTTTTCCACGGTCAAGATTGATGGAAGATCCGGAGGTCCGAATGTTATCTCGTTATAGACCCTACGATCAAAATCCAACGTTCCTACGAAAATCGGGCCCTAAACTCACATGGTCGAAAGGGGTACCGTAGGATTTGAATCCGACGGCCAAAGATGAATGCGCGCCTTTAAGTTCAAAACGAAAAGGGCGGCGCGGTTGGATCTAAGATCAACGGTGGAGATCAAGTGGGGAGTCCGGAGGTCCGAATGTTGTCACCCCTCCCGATCGCCCGATCTAGATCCAAGGGCTCACGCCTAATTTGACCTCTACCCTAAGAAAATGGTCTAGCCTAAAAGTGAGCGCCGCACAATCAAGATCCTACGGCCAGATTGAATGAGCCCCACGATGGCCCAAATGACACAGGATCCGGCGCTGGTTTGGAAATCAACGCCACAATTGAGGTGCGTTAAGAATTCGATCTAAAGCCGATGTCGTTGGATGGAGATCCAACGGTGGAGATTGTTTCGCATACGCAGTAGCCCACGCGCCGCAAATCTCGTCCGCTCTATTGGAGATCAACGACTTGCGCCACGCATGGGTTGGGCTCGAGCCCGAGCGTGACCGAGCCGGACCAAATACACCGGTTGGACCCAACCTCATTGGATTCGAGTCGCTACAGTGCTAGGGTTTGGGTTTAGACCGAAAGAGTTGACCAGACCCTATTCAAATGTTTTAAAAGTTTGACCGGGCTTTAGAAATAGTAAATAAATTTGTAAAATCATGAAATTTTGCAAGGGTGCTACTGGGATGATATATTTCCCAAATAAATTTCAAAAACCACGGCTTCACTTTTAAAATTCATAAGTAATTACCTTAACCCGAATAGGTTTATTTAAAGACAAATATTTTTATCCAAGGCAAAATAATTTTTGAAAATTCAACAAAATTATTTTTGGGCAAGATAATTTATCTAGGCTTTGATAAAAAATACTTTCCAGTCATAATACAAGCTCTAACTTGTATTTTCTTTGAAGCTTCGAATAGGTTTTGGATTTTGGGCTAGAAAAGGAAAGTTTTCATTTGCAACATAATGCCCAATCTGTAAAAATGAACAGTGATGCTATGAACAACATCTCATTACTGTTATGAACAGTACATCATTGTTGGTCATAAAATATTTTATTACTGTTCATAAAATTGGGACTGTTAACGGCATGCTCTGACGCTACCATTATTATCGCTACACGCACATTATTATCGCTCGCCGCCGCCCAACTCCTTTCAACCACTCGCTTTCCCTACCGCTCAAGAGTAGGAAGCGCCCCTTGTCGGAGTAATAGTCCTCGAAGCCGTTGGAAAACTCAACAGCTATGACGGTCTTATCCTTCCTTTTTATGGAAAGGACACCACCTAGGCTTGTCGCTCTTTGATCGGGCGCTTACCTTTGCCTCGGTCGGAGTTTGGTTTGGAAGTGCGTGGCTCCTTATCGCCACGCGAAGACCTCCTTGGAACCGCTGGCTTGAGGCTTTGACCCTTCGCCTTGTTCTTTGATTTCCGGCCTTTTGCCCTTCTTTTACCACTTTACCGCCTCTTGAGGTATGTTGTCCTCCTCGATCGATGGTGTTATTCCACTGATCGCTTCAATGTAGTCACATACCGATAAGCCATCTCAAAGAGTTCACGACAAACAAGCGTGAGCATTCAAAGCGATGTCCTCCATTATCCTTCATCATGCGGACTCCATGCTTGAAGGATCTAATAATGATGAGTCAAAACCTCTAGAATTGAATTATGAACCTGACTGAAATGCTTGATGAATTGGCGCAGGGTTTCGTGGTCGTTTTGTCTCATCCGGTGCAGGTCGTCCTCCTTTCTAGGGCGGTTGTAGGTGCCCTAGAAGTTCGCCAGCAGAAGGTCGCAGAGGTGTTGCCATGAGTAGATCGACTCGAGTGGTTGGTTTAGCAGCCACGATCGAGCAAACCCTTAGAGCATGGTTGGAAGGTAATTCTCCATTACATGCTCTCCTCCTGCTGCTGCTCGGACAGCTGTTATGTAGATCTGAAGGAATTCGATGGGATTTTGAGATCTATCGAACTTCTCCATGTTCACTGGTTGAAACCATGGCGCTTAGCGAATCGCTTTGAGGTCGCAGAATGCCCGACATCCGGTAATAACTTCTTGATGCCTTCTTTGTAGGAAAGAAGGGTTGACGTCACCAGGTGATCGTACAAGACGATACCCGATCACAGGTGGACTTGACCTACAGTAGGCCTCAGTCTTACGAGGGAAATACTCCTCGTATTCCATCTGCTGCTACAGTTTTTTGGTTCGGAGAGGTGAGTGATCACCTCTCCTGAGAGCTTGTTGATCGTTAGTCATTCAAGGAACCTTTCTTCGACTGGAGTTAAGGTTAGGGGAACGACGTGACCTGTAGTCACGTCGATCTCTGTGCGTGAGTTGTTCGAACGACTGGTTGCTGATGGAGTCGTACTGCTACGACTTCCGGAATGATGTCGGCGAGGAGGCTCCAGTCTTGCCATCATGCTCTGAAGCCTTCGTGCGATCTCCCCGGCGAAGAGATCGTAGCCTGGCACTCGAGCAAGCTCTCGAGTTGGATTCTCGAGCAAATCGTTGATGTGCTAGAGTTCCTAGGCTTGCTTTGACTGGTACTGAGCACGCCCAACAAGATTTTTCTGGGCCGCTATTCTCCTCCATCGAGTTGTCTCAGGATTACCCACATCAGATCCTTGAGTTTGTCTTAGTGGAGTGTGAGTATGTCGAGGATTTCCCGTACGCTCATCAGGGTGTTGACCCTGTTCATCACCGGTGGTGCTCTTGCCATTATCATGAGGGGGTACAGTGTGTTCTCGTCGGGGAGTGTCGTCAATCCTGCCTCTAGGAGAATGATCATTATCAGAGGAAAGGACGAAGACCTCCTGTTGAGGATCTTCACTTGCGCTCGAGGCCTCCTCGCTTGAGGAGTAGTCGAGAGACACGATCTGGCGACTTGGAGTAAACCACTCTAGGAAGGGGAACTCTGGGTCATAACCGTCTCTGTCCGCAGGTGTGCCCTGTGAAGGGATGGTCGAACTCGCAGGAAAAGCGTGTTTGATCCCCTCCTATGTGAGGTTAACCAGAGAGAGAGAAACACCAGGTGTTGATGAAGCTCCAAAATGATGGCTTCCAGAACTTGCCTCGCCAGGTCGGACTGCCTTAGGTGGACTTGAATATTCGGAGTGAGAACTCTCGTCATGTTGTGAGTCTGCCTTGACGCAATCCTTGTTGTGGTCGGATTGACCCTTGCCCTCTGAGCAAACTAATCCCTCAGCTGGACGTACTGTTGTGGGGGTTAAGGATCTCTCCTCAACTCCATCGATGGCATGGTCACCGGGATTTGATGAAAGATCCCTGGAGGCAGCATCACCATCGGATGAATTACTCGTCTCGTAATCGAAACTGGCATCCATGACAATATCTACGTAATCGGCCAAGTCGAACAAGTTCTCCTCGTTCCACTCTCCTGCCATGGAAGCATTAAGAGAAAAAGAGAATCTGTTGACAAGGAATTACCAGAAGATCCCCAGGGACGGCGCCAACTGTCGGTATTTTAGAACCGATCTTATGTAAAGATTGTTTGATTGGGGGGGTCTCCACAATTGATCACACAGAAAGAATGATACAGGAATTTTTATACAGGTTCATGCCTTCTCCGAAGAGAATAACAACCCTACTCCTATGTGTATTGTATTGTGTATGCTGATTACAATCAAGGCAAAGTCTAATGCTTGTGCTCCTGATTCTCTCTTCCCGCCCCTATTATCTCTGACTAAAACCCTTTTATAGTGCATGGAGAGATAGTCGTTCCTCCAGATCAAGAGATGTCTCATTATTCCATATAACAGACGTAATAATGGTAGTAATCACCGGAGTAGTAACCCCTCCACATCGCCTGGTAGTTACTTGTCAGAGATAATGACGCACACGCGCGCTACTCTGAGAATAAAAGCGATATTAATCGCTAGATCCCGTAATCAATAGAGCCTACGCACAAGTGGGCCCAATTGATTACTGTGGTGGTCATAGCTGAGCTAGTCATAGAAGAACTTACGACTAGGGGTAGTCGAGAAGGACTTACGACTAGTTACCGTCGTCGAGAGGAACCTACGACTGAGGTGATCGTAGAAGAACTACGACCAAGGGGTAGTCGAGAAGGACTTACGATCGGGTACCGGTCGAGAAGAACTTACGACAAGAGGTGATTGTAGAAGAACTTACGATCATGAGGTAGTCGTACAGTATTTACGACTATAGGGGTGGTCGTAGAAAGACTTACGACCACCTGGTTGGCTTTTCCCTTAAGATCATAAGGGGTATACCTAAGGACCATATGATGGTATATTTTACCTATAATAAGGATTATAGATAAATAATAAAATAAGGATTATTAGATCCTCATCAATAATCATCTTATAATGTCCGTTTAACACACTTCCGAAGTATGCGACTAAGTGATTGTCACAAAACCTTTCAGAAGTTTCATCTTTCAACCATTGACTCTCTCGTTGTACAGTTAAAGCCCAGTTCAATGACGCACAAGATTAAGTCATTGACAAGTTACTCAGACGAGACTACCACAAACCCACAGTGTACTCATCGTACCCTCCATATCCACCGACCACTCGTCCGAGCGAAAACCATTTTGTTTAACTAAGACCAATGACACACCCTATCATGGTACACAAATTTTAACAACAGTGACGAACCACCATGATTCCATATATCATTAAGTCAAGATTAATCATTATGACACATGTGATAATGAACTCATTGTATCTAAGCTGAACTAAGCATCTCTACGATACCTATGTTGGTAATAAAAATATTTCCAACTAAAATTACCCATGTTAAGGTGACAATGGATTCATGGAATTTAAATAATCAATGGAGGCATAACGACAATAGGTAATAGCTAAACCCAAAATAATTTCTATAAAGATAGCATGCAATTGTATAAAAAAATATAGTTTTGAAATCATAGGTTTAATATGATAAAAGGACCATGACTTGCCTTGGAATAAATCTTGGGATTGATCTTGATCTTGGTGAACTCCTCCTTGCTCAAAACTTTCTGAAGTATGAACGTCAACTCGCAATCAAGTAAATAAACCAAATAAATAAATAACAGAGAGAAAAAACTCCCAAAATTAAATAAAAATCTTAGATAAATAGATCTTGAAAATAGATGAATTTAGGAATTTGAATGGGCTCAATCGGAGTTCAGATGCAAAAGATATGGGTTCTGGAAGATTGAAATCACATAAATTGATGAAAATCGAAATTATGGATTTACTAGAATTATCTTTCTGAAGGAAAAGATAGTTATGATGTCAGCATGACGTTAGTAGAGGACGTTCGGACGGGATGAAACCGATCTGACAGGTGGGTCCCACATGTAAGTGCTTGGCTCACAAGGGCTGGGTCCACTAAGGGATTGGATTGGCTAGGGCTTTGGTGTTCCATGTGAGCATCAACGTGGATGCCACGCATGCGACACCTAGGCATGGCTGCTGACATGGCAGAAAACTTAGATGGCCATGTCTTTGGTGATGTCAGATCGACGGTGAAGGCTTCGGGTGTGGCCGACAACGGCGAGTGGCAGAGCGGGGCTGACAACGGACACGCGCATTGCACAAAGGGCGATATTGCGCACGTAGGGGGTACCAGAATTAGCTTGGGGGGACAACGGTGATCACCAAAGTTTGCGACGGAGTGGATGACAAAGTCGGCTATTGTTGGACACGACCACCAGAGCACCAGAGACGCTTCGAGCCAACGGAGTGGTGCGTGAGGTTGATCTTGTGACGAGGAAGCCAGTGTTGTAGTCCACGAGACGGAGCATGGCTGACGGCGGCAGATTTTGAAGATTGGGGCTTCGGCACCGAAACCCTAATTTCACAATTGCGTTGTCCCTAGGGTTTTAGAAGAAGAATGAAGTGGGGTTTTGAGATGAGGAGGCACGGCGAAGCTTGGGGTCCCTTTCATTACCCGAGATCGGGCGTAGATAGGAAATCCCCAAAAATGGGAAAATCTCGGATTTGTTTGTTCTTAGCTCGAGACATGGCGTTGTCAGACGCGCGTGCACGAGGAAGGAGCTGGAGGAAGGAGACAAAGGCGCGGGCCCACCTCGCAGCGGAACAAGGAAACAACGCGCAGGTGGACTGTGTGAAAAGGGAAAGGCCGAGCGAGCTAGCCTGCGCCGAATGATAAATGGGCCAGAAGGTTAAAAGATTAGGCCCGAACCTTGTTTTCATATTTTAATTAGTTTTCTTTTTTAGAAAATAGCAGAAAAGGCAAATAACAAATAGAAAATAGCAAATGCACCTAGAAAAATTGTAGAAATTATATCCTAGCACATAGAATCCAAATAAAATAGTTTTGATAATGGTTGAAGTTGACATTAATCATATTAAATTGTTTTTGATTCAGAAAATTCAGATTAAGCTTTAACTTTAACAAAAAAAATTTGAATAGTTATTTTTACTTTTAAAACTTCAAAAACAAACCAAATTTTGGTATTTTACAGTCTACATGCCCTCTTCCTCCCCTCCCCTCCCCTTCCCCTTCCCCGCTTCCCCCTTCCCCTCCCTTGCCCTTCCTTCCACCCGATGGCTTGGCTTCCCTCCTCCTCCTTCACTGCTCGACACCCACCCCCGCCTCCTTCCTCTTCCCCATGAGCTCCCCCTCCTCCTTCCTTCCACGAGTTCTGCACGCACTCTCCCCCTCCCCTCCCCTTCCGCTTCCCCGTTTCCTGTTGATTATTGTGATCCGAATTTCTAATATGTAAGGATCTAGATTAGTTGCCATATTAGAGGATTAGTTTCTTACTTGGACTCCAAGTCCGTTTACCCCTTTATATACCTTTTGTAAGCCGCACTGGGAGATTGACGCTAGACGGCTCATTGTAATCCTCCGACGTTTTGTAAATACTTCTCATATAGTGATCATCGCCGGTTGGCGTCTGTGATTTTTTCCCCGTAAGAGTTTTTTACGTAAAAATTTGTGTCTCTCATTTCTATTGATCCGCATTATTTGTAACAAGTGGTATCGAGCGAAGGAGATTAAGGTTGGAGAGATACACGAAAAAAATAACAGATCGATTTGCGCCGCCGTCTCACGTCGAATTCAGGCTTCGTCCTTCGTCGCCTCGCATCTTCGCGTGCATCAACATCAACCAAGCCGGGCGCCAGCATCGCTCCTGAGGAAGCCTTCGGTTTGTTTGGTTTACCACCCTAGGTAGCTGTACCAAAATTTTGTCCCTCCAAGTACTCTAAATTTTTTGTTGAAGTAAGGAACGGAAACAAAATATCTCTTTTCAATTTTGTTTCAATGCGACGTTCTTTATGGTAATACATTGCTTTTCCAGTCGTGCTTGAAAAAGATTCATGAATTCTGAATGTGAGGTAGCAGTTCACAGGTAGAAAGCGACACAGAATCCCTGTTCTTGCACACATTTGTTGGTTATTGTACAATAACAGTGATAGTAGATAAGCAAGAAGAATCCTGTTTGAATAGCCACTATCTTGCAGCAATCTTATTGAACATATCTTCAGCTCAAACAATAGCTACAAACCCATGGACAGCGATTCTAAAGGCAAGGTATCAACGAATTACCTCCCTTGGAAAAAAAAACCCGAGATAGCTCATGGATATGTCACTAAGTCTGGAGTTTTTCCCACGGGTTAATCCCTCATGAAGATGGATAGGCAGGAGCCATGGAAGGTACGATGACTGCCTTTTAGTATTGCATTGTTGTTTGATCTCAATTTGATTTCATGCTACTCTATTTGCCTAAAACTATGGATGTAGCTCATCTGACGTTGTTTTTGAACTTTGACGTGACTAGCCTATTTACTTGTTTAATAGCTTGATGATGGCTTGGAGTTTTCCTTCATTGACAAGAGGCGCTTTGCAAGAGTTCGGTTGTTTGATGATTTAAGTGTTTTCACAAGTTCTTTCTAAATTATCCGACTATTCTTATTCTATTGATTTCCTATGTATTTCCTCGCTCAAGTAGTATATGCAGCCTGAAACTGTACTCCCAATTTCTGAGTTAGGTCCGGATGCTCTCTTTGATCCGATGTCGGTTGACAAGTTTGTGGACTCCCTAAGTGGAAATAAGATTGTAATAAAAGCCCTTTTGCTTGATCAGGTGATCACCATCCAATCAATAAAAGTTCTTGCTCTACAAATATTTTTTCCCTTCTATATACAGGATTAGCTCCTATTATTTTCTTCTGACAAACATACTTGACCTGTTGCACTTTTTTTTTTAACGAGCAGAGGTTCATATAAGCATTGGTAATTATATTGCATATGTAGTGCTTTACCAGGTATTGGTACACGAGCTGGTGAAGCTTGCATGAAATGTAGTGTGTTTCAAAAAAGATGTAATGCAGAAATTTAAGTTTGAAGTTTAAACCCTTGTTATTTTTTCAGTCTAGGATCCATCCGTTGCAGATTGCCTCGAGTTTATCAAGGGAGAGTTGTGAAGCACTACACCGAAGCATACAGGAGGTGAGTTTAACTTTATACTGCTTTGAAGAACTATATTGTATTTACTTAGCCTTACATAATACTAGGCCTTAACCCGAAGAAACCATTAGCCGAACAAACCATTAGGTTGTGAAATATGCAGTTGAAGTTGATGCTGATTGTGACCGCTTTCCAAAGGATTGATTGTTTCATCACCGCTGGTGCAAGAAGCCTGGTAAAGTCGATGGTGATTTTCTCCTCAAGTTCCATCGTGGTTGTCTTGAAAAATTTTGGCATGTCCTTCGCTCGTATCTGCTATTTGATATGATGAAGTGTCCATTATCTGATGCATATCCTTACAAGCCCACATCGATTGGTTTCTTTAATAGGATTTATCACCCCAAATGTGGATGCAATGTTGGCCTCCTGAGTTCTGCTCATCCAATTGTTCTGTTTACTCGAATTGATGCTCAAGAAACCACCACTTTCTGCCCATCTTTTGTTGGACTGCAAAATGTAGCTCTGGTTCTGCCTGTTTGGATGTGTCATTAACCAGACATGAAGGCCAGTGCTTGGTGAGTTCTCTTGCTTGTCATCATTCATATGAGCACTCACTGCTAATTGTAGCTTGCGTAAGATTGTGATCATATTTGTATTCTGCTGTATTCTGGGCTAGAGTACGAAATCCTTGTACATTGTACTCTGTAGCTTCGATGGTTATCTGTGTGCGACAAATCTTATATGCAACCGGTTCTTCCATACATAAGTGTTTCAAATTTGGTGTAATCAAGAGGCTTGGTTTGAACTTTGAGGTTGCTTCAAAATAATTTTACCTTTACTGCTCACAAATACCTTACATTTTGCCTCTTTTCTGTATTATTGAGGTATATAGGGCCCTTGAGGTTAATGAACAGCCATTTGTTTTACTTTTCATACTATACTCGTGAATTGTTTTAGTTAGTTTAATGTAGTGATAGTAGTACTTACTGCATTGTTTCGTAAGGAGATAATGATATTTGTTTTTGTTTTGGAGGGGCCACAGAACTTTCACTCTTTTCTTGTTGTGCCTTTTTGGGACTAATCTTTATTTTGTTGTTTTTTCGCTTAAAAGTTGAATTAGAATACAAAGTTTGAATCTTTATTGGTATTGGTTCTATCAGGACGTTATAATGATGATGAATATACCAAATACAATAATGCCTTCTTGCCTTGATTTTGAAGGTTGAAACTGCAAAGTGACATTTGGATGTCGAAAATTAGAATATTTTGTCCTGTAAATACAATAATGCCTTTTATACTTTGCAATAAAGAAAATTGTCTGTGTGAGTGTTACTATTTTGACATTTCCATGTCTGATACAATTGTCAGAAGCGTGTCATCTTATCATTAATAGACAATTTCCCTACTCCATCGTTTGTTCAGTTCATTGTGCTGCATCACTTAGCTGCTGATTTTCTTATCTGTTTTCGGGAATGCCTACGTAATTGACCATTTGCAAACTTTGCTATCTTTATTTTTATACTATGCCGATCGCTTGTTCGAGTTAGTTTACTATATTGGTAGTAGTACTTATTGTACAGTTTCCTAAGGAGATAATGAGATATGGTTTTTTAGGGACCACAGACCTTTCACCCTTCTTTTTTTTTTGTTGCACCTTTTTGTATTGCTCCCTTATGCATGTACAGTTTGATTATCAAATTGGATGATCTATTTGCTTCCAGTTTTTCTTTACACTTACCTCGACCTAACTCATCTATATCGTGTTCTTTCTGCAGCGTGTCGTATAGGGGTGTAAGTGGCGGTGGCTGGCCTGCCAGCCCGCTTGTCCCACCAGAAAAAATAATCATGTGGCTATTACGGGCAAACTGCAACAACTAAGTGGCTTAAGTGGGCCGAAATGCCATAACTCATGTTCAGCCATGAAGACTAGGGGTGTAAGTGGCGACGGTTGGCCCACGAGCCCGCTTGTCCCACCCGCAAAAAACAATCATGTGGCTGTTGTGGGCAAACTGCAACAACTAAGTGGCTTAAGTGGGCCCAAATGCCATAACCCACGTTCAGCCACGAAGACCCGCATAGGATGAGTGCCCAACCATGCCAAAAGGGAGTCCAAGAAGCAGAGCATGAGAGGAATCCAAGAAGCAGAGTAGTGAGGGCATCCATGGCGCCACCGCTGGCCACGCTGGCGGAGGAACCGGGCGGAGGCGAGGAGGAGGTGGCGCGGGCGCGGCGGAAAACTGGCCTCCACGCCGCGCTCCACCGGTGGGCTCGGACGTGCATCCCCCTCCGCTTCCTCTCCGGCGGCGGTGGCCCCTCCGCTGATCTCCGTGTCCTCCTCTCCGTCCTCGCATGCCCGCTCTCTCCCTTCCCCATCCTCCCATGCCACCCACTCCACGTACGTGCACCGAGCTGCATAGCCATGTCCTGTCTCTTCTCTTCGAGTTCTTGCGTTTATGCGTGTGCGCGTGTGCAAGTGGCGCCGTCGGCGTAGTACATAATCGAGCAGTTCTGGGCGACGACAAGGTGCGCCAAGATCGAGGGCACAGTGAAGAGCATGTACGCGGCGGCGGCGCGCGACCCCTCTAGCGCGCGCTCCAGGTTGGCACTGCATGCCACTGGCATTGGCATTGTGATGCACGTCCGGGCCCACTGGTGCAGCGAGGCGTGGAGGCGGGCTCTTCGCGCCCTTGCGCCTCCTCGCTCGCCGGGACCTGCATTACGATTCGAACCTCTGTATACTGCACTAGTCCAGGATCACGCTAGCGCACACAGGGTCAACATAGGTGAATATCAATCCACACAAACGATAAATAAAGTAAACGATTAGTTTGAATAACAAATAAAGGTTTTGGCCTTATGGTCGAGTTTACACTTATTAAGCCACGCAGGGCTAACAGAGAATAAAGCAGCAGCGGAACGGAAATAACTCCAGCGTAGATCCCGTCAATTCACCACAAGCAACCGACTGGGATCCAGACCTTAACGATCAGCAACCTTCGACGAACTCCTCCTCGAAAGCAGGCGTAGACTCCTCCTCTTCTGTAGGTTTGGGCGCAAGTTTTACAACAAACGTGAGTACACAACCGTACTCGCAAATCATACCACAGAATGCAATTTATAGATGCAGGCTTATTCCAAAGAAAAGGCTTATGTGGTTCTTTTGCATAAAAGCAACATTTGCAATTAAATACAATAATAGATTGAAAACATGATTCAAAACAAATAGACAACAATAATTTAACAATTGTTTCCACAAAGCTAAACAGATTATTTCACATAACCATATGATTGAGGTCACATAGCTCCCATCCCAAACATTTTATGAAAACTACCCCTCGTGTGAAATCCCCGAGCATGTCCATGACCGCTGACACGGCTATTCGAATAGATCGACTTAACACTCTGCAGAGGTTGTACACTTTACCCACAAGATACAACTAGTGTAGCAAGCACTAATCATAACAAAACAGTTCGGAAACTTCATCTCAAACATTGACATTTCCGATGTGCTTTCCCACTATACCAGCTCACATAAAATTAGTATAACACACACCGCTGGACAGGGATGTGGCGAACCGTCCCGCGATGCAACCACTAAGTAGTCACACCTCCACCCTGTCACACAGACTAACCTATCCACCTGAACATCAATGCCGAGAGTCCATAACTTACTAAGTTAGGCCCGTCCCATACCAGGCATGTGGTCGTACAGTAAGGCCCAATTCAATGGCACGCAAAGTTAAGTCCTTAATTGACCAAGGCAAGACTTCCATGTTCTAACTAAATCACAAAGATTATCAATCCCATCACATAGTCCACCATATCACACAGCTTCCACCACTTGCCCCAGTCCAAATCCTTTACCACCCAGTTGGTTTTAGTGCAACATATGCCATCACGAAGTAATAACAAATAACACACAGTTTTACATAAAGTTCCATAGTCACTTAGTCACATTTAATAATTGCAACTTTCATGAGACGTGAAACTCGTAGCATGGCTAAGCAATTGTACTCGCATCTAACCAACCCACGTTGGTGCTACAATAATACCAACTAATAAACCAATCTAGGGTGACAAGGAATTATGGCATACAAAGTCAAGGGGTGATAACAAATTAGATAATAACTATGCCCAAAGCATTTAAATACATAATTAAAATAAAATGCAATACTTTAACACAAAGTAATTTGAAAACTGGGTTCAAGATGATCAAGGTATGACTTGCCTTGGAAAAGTTCTAAGTACTGGTCTTGATCTTGAGGTGCTCCTTCTTCTCCAAAATTCCCCGACGAAACGACGTCTACTCGTAACCGAGACAAATAAATAAAATAAATAAATAATAGAAACAAAACAAGCTCCAAAAATTAAATAAAAATCTTAGATAAATAGAGCTCCAATTTAGATAAATTTAGAAATTTGAATGGGCTCAATCGGAGTTAGGATGCAAAAGTTATGGGCTCTGGAAGTTTAAATCTAAAAAGAAACCCTAATTTGGATTTTCTGGAATTTCCGAATTATTTCGCTAAAGAAAAATCGGATTATTGCGCAATGCTCACGTCAGCAGGGAATTTCGGAAATAAAAGAATTTAAAAGAAAAACCTGACATGTGGGACCCACATGTCAGAGACACGGCTCATGGTGGACTAAGCCCACCGAGCCTCGGGATCTGGAGACCGTGGACTGCCATGTGGATCGATCCGACCGATCTTGGCGCGACATGTCGGCCGACGCATCGCGACCGATGCTGACTCGGGCGTACACGTGCGGCTGACGGGGATGCAACGCGAGACGACACGTCGGTACCGGAGCTGAGGTGGCGAGCCACGCGGCGTGACACGTCAGACCGGCAGGCGGCGGCGCTCGGGAACCGATGACAACGGCGAACGACGGCGATCCACCGGCGGTGAGTTGTACCGGTGTGTAGCTGAGGTTATTGCGAACCTGATGGTGCAACGCCGGGTGCTTGGGGTGGACGGTGGCGACCGGCGGCGAGCTCAAAGCGGCGGAGAGGTTCGGCTTTTGTCGGACGGGGGTTCCGGCGAGGTTTTGGCGACGGCGAGAGCTCCCGGAGATAGAGGCTGTGATGAGGAACACGTCGGTGTGCTCCACGACGGCGCGACGACGATGACGACGACGATGGCGCAATTCGACGGTGACGAAATGTGGCCGAAAGCCCTAGATCTCCAATTACGGCGGCGCTAGGGCTCGGGCGGAGGTGAGGGTGGCGGCTCTGGGTTGCGGTTGAGAGGGCGAACCCGAGGGTGCCTTTTATAGGTGCCGGGAGCGGCTAGGGTGGCGTACGGCGACGAACCCTAAAAGAGTCCGAGATGAACTCGCGGGAAAAACGGAGTTAGAGACAGAAACGGAATAAGATTTTGATCCGGAAGGATGCGGGGAGATAGAGGATAAGATTCTACGCGTTTTCTAGAAGGGGTTCTGTTAGAAATCTCGTGTTGTCGTGACGGACTCGAGATCGGCAATGGCGACAGCGCGCCGTCGCGAGGAAGAAGCCGGGCGCGGGACGAAGACTGATGTGGGGCCCACACGCCACGCAGACAGCGGGCGCGCGCGGGAGCTGGGCCTCGCGCGGGAAAGGGCCAGAAAGAAAGAAAACGAGCCGGAGGAAAGGGATTCGGCCCGAAAGGATTTTCTGGGATTTTAGTAGCTTTTCTATTTTAGAAAATACCAGAAATTCAGATAAGCAATAGAAAATAGCAAATGAACTCAGAACAATTCTAGAAAAATCTAGAAAATATATCTGAGCACAAGGAACCCAAATAAAATAGTTTTGGCTATTGTTCAAGTTGGGATTATTCACATTAAATATTTTTGATTGTAAAGTCCAATATTAAGCTTTTGAATTTAAACTCAAATAAATCCAAATTGTGACTTTTTCCTACTAACTATTTAAAGGATTTTTAAACTCAGAAATTTGGGATGTTACAAACCTCCCCCCTTAAAGGAATCTCGACCCCGAGATTCCGGCTAGCTAGAGAAAAGGCTAAGAAACTCGGCTTTCAGCTCTTCTTCACGTTCCTACGTTGCTTCTCCTTCCAAGTAGTTGCTCCACTGAACCTTGCAGAAACGAACAGTTTTGCTTCTGGTGTGGCGCTCCGCGACATCCAAAATCTTGACTGGCTGCTCGTTGTAGGTAAGATCCTCCTTTAAATCAATCGATTCCAGCGAGGCTTGCTCTTTTGGCACACGAAGGCACTTCTTCAACTGCGAGACATGAAAGACGTCATGCACTCCTGCTAACGACTGCGGTAGCTCCAACTGATAAGCAACCTCTCCACGGTGTTCCAAAATCTTGAATGCACTAACATACCTAGGGCAAGCTTCCTTTGGCATGAAACCTTTGACACCTCCGAGCGGGTGACTCAAGATAGACGAAATCCTCGTGTTCAAAATCGAGATCTCGACGACGATTATCGCGATAGCTCTTTTGCCTGGACTGAGCTATCTTCAATCTTTCTCTGATCATGGCCACTTGCTCTTCTGCTTCTTGAATAATGTCTGGACTGAAAACCAAACGTTCAGCTGTTTCGGACCAATTTAACGGGGTCCTGCAGGCACATCCATACAAAGCTTCAAATGGTGACATTTGCAGACTAGCTTGATAACTGTTGTTGTACGAGAATTCTGCATATGGTAAACTTTTATCCCATCGGGCAGCATTAGCTAGAGCACAAGCTCTCAGCATATCTTCCAATATCTTATTAACTCTTTCAGTCTGTCCATCTGTCTATGGATGATACGCAGTACTGAAATTCAGATGGGTACCCAATGCTTCATGCAAACTCTGCCAAAAACGAGAGGTGAATTGAGATCCTCGATCTGATACTATCTTCTTGGGTACACCGTGCAAACTGACAATTCTGGTCATGTACAACTCCGCAAGGCGGTCTCCTGAGTATGTGGTTTTGACAGGCAGGAAATGGGCGACCTTAGTCAAACGATCGACTATTACCCAGATCAAATCGTAACCCGATTGGGTCTTGGGTAAACCGGTAATGAAATCCATTCCGATCTCTTCCCACTTCCATTCTGGAATCTTCAGCGGTTGCAACAAACCTGCTGGTCTCTGATGTTCTGCTTTTACTTTCTGACAGATGTCGCACAAGGCAACGAACTCTGCGACTTCCCGCTTCAAATTCGGCCACCAGAATTTGTTCTTAACATCCTGGTACATCTTAGTACTTCCAGGGTGAATTGAATACTTTGAGTCATGGGCATCCTTTAAGATTAAATATCTTAGACCATCGATATCTGGTACACAGATACGACCATTAATCCAGAGTATGTCTTGATCATCCTTGGTAAAATCTTTGAATTTCCCTTCTGCCATTTTGACCTTGATGTTTGACAACACGGAATCCTTTGGTTGTGCTTCACGAATCTGCTTCTCCAGGGTAGACTGTACCTCCAAATTGGCTACAAAACCTTCGGACACAACTTCTAGCCTTAGCTTCTGAAACTCGTCTTGAAGTTCTGAACAAAACTCTTCCACTTCCAAAGCATTGCAGTAACTCTTGCGACTCAAGGCATCTGCAACTACATTGGTTTTTCCGGGATGGTAGTGGATTCCAAGATTATAATTCTTGATCAATTCTAACCATCTTCTCTGTCTCATGTTCAAATCTGACTGGGTAAAAATGTACTTCAGGCTCTTATGATCTGTGTAGACTTCACAGCGACTACCGATGAGGTAGTGACGCCAAATCTTTAAAGCATGCACTACGGCACTAATTCCGCATCATGAGTGAGGTAATTCTCCTCGTGAGGCCTCAATTGCCTTGACGCATGTTTACGCCTCTTCCTTCTTGCATCGACGCATCCTAATCCTTGACGCCAAGCATCACAAGAGATATCAAAATCCTTGCGAATATCCGCAAAATCGATCGGGTGAAGTCAAATGCTTCTTCAATTCTTGAAAACTTTCTTCACAGGCTGGAGTCCAAGTGAATTTTTTCTCCTTTTTCAACAATTGCGTAAGAGGCTTAGCAATCGATGAGAATCCTTCGATAAAACGGCGGTAATAACTCGCCATTCCCAAGAAATCGCGAACTGAAGTTACGCTTTGGGCTGCTCCCAATGTAACATCGCTTTAACTTTACCGGTCAATCGCTACTCCTACTGTCATCACATGACCAAGGAAATCAACTTCCTTCTTTCAAAAATCACACTTACTGAACTTGGCATACAACTGATGCCCTCTGAGTTTTTCCAAGACTATCCTTAAATGTTCGACGTGTTCTTCCTCCGACTTGGAGTACACTAGAATATCATCAATGAACACAACTACGAACTTGTCCAAATATTCCATGAATACTTTATTCATCATGTTCATGAAGTATATAGGGGCATTAGTCAGACCAAAAGACATGACTAAGAACTCATAATGTCCATACCGCGTTGAGAAGGCGGTCTTTCGTATATCCTTAGGACAAATCTTTAGCTGGTGGTAACCTGATCGCAGGTCGATCTTTGAGAACACTCCGGCTCCTTTCATCTGATCAAACAGATCATCTATCCGGGGTAGTGGGTACTTGTTCTTGATAGTAACCTCGTTGAGCGAACGGTAATCAATACACACAAGGTAGTTAGAATCGCGATCCTACTCTTAGAATCTTACGATTCTATGAACTCACGACAGCCTGTCGATCCAAATCGCATCGTGAATCGGAATCAGGTAGAATCGTGGTAGAGTCGCGATCCAAATCGTAGAATCGTGTAGAATCGCAGAGTAGAGTCGTTTGGACAAAAAAAATTGCATTTTTTTTATAGGTCAGGGCTTGTTGATATTTTGTTTTAGAGCAAAATTTATTGATATTAATTTCTGAGAATGAAACTATAAATATCATTGTGATAATGCTAGTACAAATATCTATATTATGACATGAGCAATCTTGAGCTTGAGAATGATAAGCTATTTTTATTCCTAAATGTCTAGCTGCTTTTAAGGAACATGCAAGTGTTGCAATTAGATATTGATTTACAAAAGTTGTGAACATTTATCATGTAATTGTAGTAAACTAGTCATGGCCATTGGTTGTTCTCCTGTAGTTCAGAACTATATCACCTATCATGTCAGTACCATTATGCTTTTCACAGCGATAAAAGTTCTTTGTCCCTTTTTAGATTATAAGTAAGTGGTAAACCATATAAGAATCATACAAACTTATAATATAAATGTTAAATATGTGTATTTTTACAATTCCGTAGAATCGCCGATTCTACGATTCGATACTACGATTCGATCCTACCGGAGGCAAATCGATCCAACTTAGGATCTTGACTCTGACTACCTTGAATACACATCCTCATACTTCCATCTTTCTTCTTGACAAACAACACTGGCGCTCCCCATGGCGACGAACTAGGTCTCATGAAACCTTTCTCAAGAAGTTCTTCTATCTGTTTCTTCATCTCTACCAATTCATCGGCTGGCATCCGATAAGGTCGCTTTAAAATTGGTGCTGTCCCTGGCACTAGGTCGATGACAAACTCAATGTCACGATCCGGTAGCATTCCTGGTAATTCTTCTAGAAACACATCTGGATATTCACTGACCACTAGTACTTCTTCTAAGGGAAGGGTCTTCAAACTGTTTACTAGCAAATGCCCTTCACGAACTGAGGTGGCTAGAAACTCTACCTTGTTTCCCTTGGTATCCTCGATTGTTACGGCTCTTCGGCCACAATCTAGCACAACATTGTGCTTAGTCAACCAATCCATGCCAAGAATGACATCTAAGGTTTGGGTGTCTAGTACGATTAGGTTGGCTAGGAACTCAACTCCAGCTATGAGTAACTTAGCTCCTAAACATCCCACCCTAGTGCTTAGCTCTGCTCCAGGCGACTGGACTAACAGAGTATGCTTAAGATGCATAACCTCCAAATTATTCTTGGTTGCAAACATTCTAGAAACAAACGAATGCGAAGCTCCAGAATCAAACAAAACTGATGCAGGTACTGAGTTAACCAGAAACTTACCCAGTACGACGTCCGGTGATTCCTGGGCTCCTTCCAGAGTGACGTGGTTGACATGGCCTCTGATCACAGACTGTGGTGCTTCTCCAGCTTGACCAGCAACTTGTGAAGCTCCTTGGTTGATGCCTGGCGTTGGCATCTTGGATGGAGCAGCTCCAAGGTTAAAACGCATCGTGATTGTTCCCTTTGCGACATCGTTGGCAAAATGTCCTGGCTGACGACAGGCATAACAGACTTTTGGTCCGCTTTGCTGATTGCTTCCCAGGTTGGGGTTGACAGGTGCAGGGTTGCGGAAGTTCTAGGCACCTGGACGGGGTGCTGAAGTTGGTACAGGTGCTCTGAACGAAGTCTGGGGTGGAAACCGGTTGAACTGTGATGGCACCGTTCTTGCCCTCTGTTGTGATTGATGGTTCCCTTACTGAGCCATCCGGCGTTTGCGGTTATCTTCCAGTTCCTTGCGTTTGTCCTCTAGAACAAAGGCTTTATTGACGAGCTCTTGAAAGTCAGGAAAAGTATGGGCGATTAGACTGACTTGTAGTCTAGTGTTCAGCCCCTTCAGAAAGCGACTCTGGCGAGCCTTATCTGTGGCTGCATCCTCTGCTGCGTAGCGAGCTAGCTGGGAAAACTTGTTGAGGTAGTCAGACACTGACATAACTCATTGCTTGAGAGCGCGGAACTCATCCTTCTTTAGATCGATAATGCCTTCCGGTACATGATACTGGCGAAATGCTACGGAAAATTCCTCCTAGGTGATATCCTGTAGCGTCTCATGGGCGGCACAGAAGTTCTCCCACCATTCGGCAGCTGTGCCCTCCATTTGGTGAGTAGCGTACAAAACCTTCTCACGGTCGCTGCACTGGGTGATCAGCAGCTTCCTTTGGATGACCCGAAGCCAATCATCTGCTTCTACTGGGGAGACGTGTCCGGAAAATATTGGTGGACGGGTTCTCATAAACTCTGCAAGTTTAGATGGTCCATGGTGACCTTAAGTAGCTGGGCCCCATACTGTTGATTGTTGTTGTTATTCTGATTGTCGATGGCCTGCATCTGATTCATCATGGTATTCATCAGTTGAGTCTATGCTGCCATGAAAGCTCCAAAGTTTTGCAAGTCAATCGGGGGTGCTTGTGGCGGAACTGCTCCTGCGGCTGGTTGCTCATTGCTTCTTGGTGCTGGGGTACCGGAACCACTTGCAGCAGTTTGACGAGTTTGAACCATCTAGCGAAGCTCCATGGGTTAGATAAGGTAGCAAGCACAAGATAAGTTAAGAACTAAACAGGGGGTAGGTTAAACCCAACAAAACACAGCTCAAGAACTCAAACGAAATTCTTTTATTAATTAGGGTCTTAGCATGGCTGCAACAAATGCCTAAGGGCCTTTGCAGCTCATACTTGCACACAAAAGAAACAACGACCTAAGCACACAAAACTACCGCTTAAAAGGCGACTTACTAAACTGAAACTGGCTAAGCCTGAAAAACTGAGACTAAGACAACTACTCAAGAAAGCCTCCACAACCGCGGCGACGCTCCTGATGGCTGTAGACTTGGAAGCGAGCCGGTATCTTAGCAAACTGATCCTGATGCCCTGAAATTGGTGCAGCAGGAATAGGCGCTCTGCAGCAATCGTTCACCGCTCCTCCGCTCTTCCGCTCACCGGCCTTCCTCCGATCTTCTTCTAATCCTCTTCAGGGTCTTCCTCTTCTTCGGGATCTTGGTCGTAGAGAATCTCTTGCAGAGTGGTGACCTTCTCTTCAGCTCTCTGTAAAGCCTCATAGACATGATCCAGCTCTGTGATAGTCCTCTCCAATGCTTCCTCCTGGGGATGCAAACTGAGCGAAGTGCACGACTGTAGCATAGCTCTCTCCTTCTATAGATGGGTAGCGTGCTGGCAGATCCATAGCTGCAGCTCTGGGGTGGTAACGGAAGACGGTGTCTTGGAGCTCCCGTGCGTAGATGTTGCAGATACGTAACATGGCCAAGCGCGACGACTCCTGGATACCTTCCAGCCAAGTGATCTTCCTCACAGAGATGTGCGAAGGTCAGCTTGCCTTGTCGTTCCTCCTGGCGTAGATCGTCAGACGACAGATCACTCCACGGTTTTGTCCATTCACTATCCAGTTGTTGCCGACGTACAACAGACGATCAAAGCCTCCAAGAACCTGTAGCAGCTTCCAAAGCTCAAGAACAGATCCTCCCGTGCGCCACCATAGCTCGAGACGAGGCATCCACAAGACAGCATTTAAGAGGGTAAGAGCAACTTTAAAACAATGGGAGAGAAAAGATTATAGCAATAGTTGAGTCGAGAGAGATATGAGAAGAGTTAAGCAATTAATTAACCTTGCAAGTTAAATTTTCCTTTAGAAAATAGTTTGGACACTCTAAAGACGGCCAATCTAACTAAGGTCAAGACCTACAGTCAGTACGGCTCTGATACCACCTCTATCGGGACCCAGAATTACGATTCTGGAACCCTCTGTGTATACTGTACTAGTCCAGGATCACGCTAGCGCATACAGGGTCAACATAGGTGAACATCAATTCACACAAACGATAAATAAACTAAATGATTAGTTTGAATAACAAATAAAGGTTTTGACCTTATGGTCGAGTTTACACTTATTAAGCCACGCAGGGCTAACAGAGAATAAAGCAATAGCGGAACGGAAATAACTCCAGCGTAGATCCCGTCAATTCACCACAGTAACCGATCGATCCGCACTTTAACGATCAAGAACCTTCGCGAACTCCTCCTCCAAAGCAAAGCGAGACTCTCTTCGTAGGTTTGGGCGCAAGTTTTACAACAAACATGAGTACACAACCGTACTCGCAAATCATACCACATAATGCAATTTATAGATGCAGACTTATTCCAAAGAAAAGGCTTCTGTGGTTCTTTTGCATAAAAACAACATTTGTAATTAAATACAATAATAGATTGAAAACATGATTCAAAACAAATATATAATAATAATTTAACAATTGTTTCCACAAAGCTAAACAGATTATTTCACATAGCCATATGATTGAGGTCACATAGCTCCCATCCCAAACATTTTATGAAAACTACCTCTCGTGTGAAATCCCCGAGCATGTCCATGACTGCGGATGCGGCTATTCGAATAGATTGATTTAACACTCTGCAAAGATTGTACACTTTACCCACAAGATACAATTAGTGTAGCAAGCACTAATCATAACAAAACAGTTCGAAAACTTCATCTCAAACATTGACATTCCCGATGTGCTTTCCTGCTATACCAGCTCACATAGAATTAGTATAACACACACCGCTGGACAGGGATGTGGCGAACCGTCCCGCGATGCAACCACCAAGTAGTCACACCTCCACCCTGTCACAAAGACTAACCTATCCACCTGAACATCAATGCCGAGAGTCCATAAGTTACTAAGTTAGGCTCGTCCCATACCAGGCATGTGGTCGTACAGTAAGGCCCAGTTCAATAGTGCACAAAGTTAAGTCCTTAATTAACCAAGGCAAGACTTCCATGTTCTAACTAAATCACAAAGATTATCAATCCCATCACATAGTCCACCATATCACACAGCTTCCACCACTTTCCCCAGTCCAAATCCTTTACCACCTAGTTGGTTTTAGTGCAACACATGCCATCACGAAGTAATAACACATAGCACACAGTTTTACATAAAGTTCCATAGTCACTTAGTCACATTTAATAATTGCAACTTTCATGAGATGTGAAACTCGTAGCATGGCTAAGCAATTGTACTCGCATCTAACCAACCCACGTTGGTGCTACAATAATACCAACTAATAAACCAATCTAGGGTGACAAGGAATTATGGCATACAAAGTCAAGGGGTGATAACAAATTAGATAATAACTATGCCCAAAGCATTTAAATACATAATTAAAATAAAATACAATACTTTAACACAAAGTAATTTGAAAACTGGGTTCAAGATGATCAAGGTATGACTTGCCTTGGAAAAGGTCTAAGTACTGGTCTTGATCTTGAGGTGCTCCTTCTTCTCCAAAATTCCCCGACGAAACGACGTCTACTCGAAACCGAGATAAATAAACAAAACAAATAAATAACAGAGGCAAAATAAGCTCCAAAAATTAAATAGAAATCTTAGATAAATAGAGCTCGAATTTAGATAAATTTAGAAATTTGAATGGGCTCAATCGGAGTTAGGATGCAAAAGTTATGGGCTCTGAAGTTTAAATCTAAAAAGAAACCCTAATTTGGATTTTCTGGAATTTCTGAATTATTTCTCTAAAGAAAAATCGGATTATTGTGCAATGCTCACGTCAGCAGGGAATTTCGGAAATAAAAGAATTTAAAGGAAAAACCTAACATGTGGGACCCACATGTCAGAGACACGCACGCGGTGGACTAAGCCCATCGAGCCTCGGATCTGAGACCGTGGATCGCCACGTGGATCCGATCTGACCGCCTTGGTGCGACACGCCGCGCGATCGCCACCGGATGATGACTCGGGCGTACACGTGCGGCTGACGGGGATGCAACGCGAGACGACACGTCGGTACCGGAGCTGAGGTGGCGAGCAACGCGGCGTGACACGTCAGACCGGCAGGCGGCGGCGCTCGGGAACCGATGACAATGACGAGCGGCGATGATCCACCGGCGGTGAGTGGTACCGACGTGTAGCAGAGGTTATTGTGAACCTGATGGTGCAACGCCGGGTGCTTGGGGTGGACTGTGTCGACCGGCGGCGAGCTCAGAGCGGCGGAGAGGTTCGGCTTTTGTCGGACGGGGGTTCCTGCGAGGTTTTGGCGACGGCGAGAGCTCCCGGGGGTAGAGGCTGTGATGAGGAACACGTCGGTGTGCTCCACGACGGTGCGGCGACGACGACGGCGCGGCGACGACGACGGCGGCGCAATTCGACGGCGACGAAACGCGGCCGAAAACCCTAGATCTCCGATTACGGCGGCGCTAGGGCTCGGGAGGAGGTGAGGGTGGCGACTCTGGGTTGCGGTTGAGAGGGCGAACCCGGGTGCCTTTTATAGGTGCCGGGAGGGGCTAGGGTGGCGTACGACGACGAACCCTAAAAGAGTCCGAGATGAACTCGCGGGAAAAACGGAGTTAGAGACGGAAACGGAATAAGATTTTGATTTGGAAGGATGCGGGGAGATAGAGGATAAGATTCTACGCGTTTTCTAGAAGGGGTTCTGTTAGAAATCTCGCGTTGTCGTGACGGACTCGAGATCGGCAATGGCGACAGCGCGCCGTCGCGAGGAAGAAGCCGGCGCGGATTTAAGACTCGACGTGTGGGTCCCACACGCCGCAGACGGAGGCGCGCGCGCGCGGAGCCGGGCCTCGCGGATTGGGCCGAAGAAAGAAAACGGCCGAAGGAAAGGGATTCGCCCGAGAGGATTTTCTGAGATTTTAATAGCTTTTCTATTTTAGAAAATACCAGAAATTCAGATAAGCAATAGAAAATAGCAAATGAACTCAGAAAAATTCTAGAAAAATCTAGAAAATATATCTGAGCACAAGGAACCCAAATAAAATAGTTTTGGCTATTGTTCAAGTTGGGATTATTCACATTAAATATTTTTATTGTAAAGTCCAATATTAAGCTTTTGAATTGAAATTCAAATAAATCCAAATGTTGACTTTTTCCCTACTAACTATTTAAAGGATTTTTAAACTCAGAAAATTGGGATGTTACAGCCTCCGCCTGGCTCCTCCGCAAGCGTGGCCAGCGACTCAGTTGCCTTTTGGCGTGCTTGAGCTTTTTGGCGTGGTTAAGCTTGTTTCTTCGACTCCGTTTCCTTTTGGCGCTGCGAAGAAGCCGTGCCGCTGGCATGAGGTTTAGTGTGGTGGTACTTGCGGCCTTGCGGGCAGCCGCCAAATGCTTAGCGGCTAGCGCATTGTGGTTGGCTGCAGCCGTAGATGCATAGCGGCTAGTGCGGGGTGGGTAAGTTTGGAATATTTTCGGTACAGTCTCTATATACGGCGCTAATTGGAAATTATCGAGCCCCCGTTAGGGATTCTTTTTGGTTAATTAACATTCCATTAAAAGTGAAAATATTCCTTTGGTATCTCAAAAGAGGGGCAGTTTTAACTAAAGATAATCTACTCAAAAGAAATTGGAAGGGGAGCAAAAAGTGTTGTTTCTGTATTACAGAGGAAACAATTCAGCATCTTTTTATCGATTGTCCCTTTGCACGTCTTGTATGGTGGGCTGTTCAATGTGCGTTTAATTTATCTCCTCCCGTGGATATAGCCAACATGTTTGGGAATTGGTTAACCGATATCCCAAATATTTTAAAAACACAACTCCTGGTGGGAGCCAGCGCCTTATGTTGGTCTATTTGGTTATGTCGAAATAATATTGTTTGTGATAAAAAGATTATCACTAATCCTGTGCAGGTTATCTTATTAAGTGGGCAATGGCTAAGGGCGTGGGCAAACATGCAGAAACCAACCCAGAAAGAGTCATTGTTGCTTGGAAGCGCCAGATTAGAGTATGTGGTGAAGCAACTCTTCAACAATCATGGGTGACGGTTTAGTCACATGATTTGTAATGACTAAATTTAAAATTCAGTCATCATTTGATTGTAAGGTTGCGTGCCATCTTCAACTTTTTTATGTTGTTTCAGAACTTTAAATTTTGAAATAAATTAGACTGTGTTCATTCTTAATGCAAAGGCCGGAGAGTTCTCTCTCCTATTATCTAAAAAGTACGGGGTGGATGTGGGCTGTCCTCAGCCTGCTCACTTACACCCCCCTAGTGTCGTACAATACCTCTGCTGAAGCGCGGCTTTTGTTCTCCTGCTATCGTACGCGCCTCTAGCACGCCCTCGTTATCAACGTCGTCAATCTTGTCTGCTTTATCTTAGTCTGCTTCAATTATGTGCTGTACATATACCTGTATGCTCCTGTCAATAGACAACTGCACCGTATGTTCTGTCTTGCACTTCAGCTGCACACGGTCCTTTTACCGGTTTCAAACGACCTTGCTGTTGGTCGGTTAACCATTTGTCGTCTTTTATATTATCTCTGTGCGGGTTGTCTCTTAAGTTTCTACTCCGCTGTTTCGTACCATCAGCTACATCATGTTCAGTGTTCTGTTACAGATTGCTTATCTATCAGTGTGTTGTATTGCCATCGATACGACGTATCTCATTACCCTTTATCACGACTGTATTTAGCAGCCCAATGTTGTATTTCTTTTTCGTATCTTCAAAGCGTCCACTCATAATTCCTGTTTTACCCTAATTCTATTCTCTATCAGTAATACCTAGGCAGATGCTTAGTGCGGTGCTCTGCCGGTGTACCTAGTTTTTATAACTAAAGTAGCTATAAAGCCACCCCTCCATCTTTCTTAGGTTTCCATCTCGTTATCCCTTGTCTTGGGCCTTTTATGCTGTAGAATCCCATCAATACGCGCATCATAGGCCACTATATTTGTTACTTGGGCCTACTTTATCAAGGAAAACAAACCGTGCATAGCGCCCAAAATAGCAAAAATAAAAATACCGATCTCCTGGGATTCAAACCTGACCACAGGGTCAACTTGCGCGCATCGATTTTTGAGCAATTGGGTGATTTGCTATTTGATATGGAGCTCGATTATATATGTGATAAACCGTATCTTATTCCCAGGCAACTTGGTACATGGCATAAACTGAAACAATACACTATCGGTATCATTTGGGAGAAGACAAGCCTTTCAAAGTCAATCATTGTTCAGTCACAAACACGCTACCTCAGAAACCTCCTCGTGCAACGAGTATTCAGATATAAGTGTGTCCCATAGCACCAGGTCAGGCTTTGTCGAACCTCATCGAATGCCTTCCTTGCGTCCTAAACACTGCAACATTTGGCACACAAATCGACAAGGCCACTCGCCACATGTGGATCGTGAGTGAAATCAGGTGGTTGGCGAGGAAGGAGGTGGGTGGGAGGCGCGACTTGGCGTACCGTGAGTGCAGGGAGGCGCCGGAGGCCAGGTCGCCAGCAGCCACGATGGCCCTCAAGAGGGCGACGAGTTGGGCCTCGCCCGCGGCATCAAGGCCATGGGCACAGTGAAGGGTCATCTAGGCATGGCTACTGTATGCGGTCTACCAAGCTCACAGATGCGGGCGAAGCCCCTGCGGAGACGCACCCATTTCTGTTGCCATTCGCCTCGACCACATCCTCTGTTCAGGATTGTGGAGAGAGCAGAGAGCTGGGTGACATACGGAGAGAGAAGAGGAGGAAGAAAGGGGATCCACTGGCGCGGCACCATGGTGCGGAGGATGAGATGGGAGGAGAGGAGAGGAGCAATGCGTGGTAGTTTCCGTTGCGAGCACCTGCCAGAGTGGGATTACGCTGCCATCATGGATGGAATTGGAGGCAGGAAGGAGGAAGAAGAGCATCTGAGTATGGCATGTGGGCCGGGACATCACAGTGGTAACATAAATCCATGTGGATGTCGAGTTGGCACAAAATCGGGTTGTAATGGCCTCAAGATGGTTAGTAGCCGGGTTTTAACGGTTCATGCGGACCGATTACCCGGTTTTGTATTTGATGGCTGATTTTTAAATTCAGGATCAAATGGTCTTATTCCTTCTTCTAGTCAATAATAGAGTAATAAGTGATTTGTGAAACATATTACTTTGACAATTTTTAGTTCCAACTAAAGCTAAATGTTTGTGAACATTCGCTTGTAAATGATTGTTGTTTTCTTTTGGGTCTGTATACACAGAATTCGATCGTTTTCACTGTAAAAAATAGCTACATTCTGAAAGTTTATTTACAACTTTATTATACATAAATTACAGTAAATTATTTATATAATTTTAGTTCTTTGTCACTGTAATTATTCTTGAAAGTCTTAATAACTCATATTTCCATCACATAATTCAAAATCTCACATATACTTTTAGAGGTTGAGCAAAAAAAAGACAAAAAAAATTGTATACCAACAAAGTACGGTAATGTGGTGAACTCGTTATGTTCTTCACATGTACTTTGAAAGGTTGAGCAAAAATAAAGACAAAAAATAAAATTATATACCAACAAAATACGACAATTTGGTGAACCCGTTATATTCTGAATAAAAAATCATAATAAATTCGGACCCAATTCATCAGATTAAAAAAAGTACAAATCTCAAAGCATATAAGACGAATAAAAATTCAATTATTATAGTTTTTTCTTATAGCACATTAACAACACGAATTTTATAGCAGAACAGAAAAGTGACGGTTTTAGTTTCAAAAAACTATCAGAAGTTATATAGCAGTTCCCTTTCTTTTTCTTTCATTCAACTTTTGCTTGTTGGATTTAATGGGAAACGAGAACGCGCCGCGGAGATGCATTTTTGAAACCATGCATATGCATTTCACAATCATTAATTGGTTTCGTTCTTACACAGTTGATCCTGACACTGTAAAGCTCTTCACCGAAATTAATTGACAGCCACAGAACTGCAACCAAAAGAAACGCAACATTTGTCACGCAAGGCACATTCCACTCTCCTAAAACCAAGGCAAGCCACGCGTGCAGGGAGAACAAGTCCTTGGCCCTAAAACTCCTATGCAAAGGCGGCGCTAGTATATAACCCCATGCAGGCCTCACCTCTCCTCCTCGCCGCTGCAAGAAACTCCAAGAACAGCACAATTTGCTAGCTCCCTCCGCGACCATGGCCACTCCTCGCTCTCTCGCTCCCCTCTTCCTCCTCCTCCTCGTATCCACCGCGCCCGTCGCCCGCCCCATCCCCCTCGGCGACAACCTCCAGGACGCGTGCAACAAGACGCTGTTCCCCAAGGTCTGCATCCAGGCGCTGACGACCAACCCGGAGAGCCGGACGGCGAACGCGCGCCGGCTGGCCGAGCTGTCCGTGTACGTCGCGGCCGAGGTGGGCACGACGGTGGCCGCGTTCGCCCATCACGAGCTCAACGATGTCAAGGAAGACTCCCTGTTCAAGTGCCTCGACAGCTGCTCTGACGACATCGAGGAGGCGGTGGCGCACCTCAGCGCGCTCACCCGGGAGCTCACCGACGCCAAGTTCCTCGAGGTCAAGTCGTGGCTGTCGGCGACGCTCGGCGGCACGTCCACCTGCGAGGACAGCTGCAAGGACGCGCCCATCAGCGAGATCAAGAACGCCGTCGTCACCAAGAGCCTCGAGTTCGAGAAGCTGCTGCGCGTCACGCTGGACCTCATCACCGAGGCCTCCGGCTCCATGTCGGCCGAGGTTGCCGTGCCGCCCTCGGCGTGGGACGCCAGCGCACCGTCGCCCTACTCTTACGGCGCCAGCGCGCCGGGACCGTACTCGTCCGACGCCAGCGCGCCGGACGCCGACGCGCCGGCGTCCTCGTATGGCGCCAGTGGGCCGGCCGCCGACGTGCCGTCGCCATCCCCATCAATCGCCAGCTCGCCGTCATCCGGGGCCGCCGACGCGCCGGCGCCGTCATCGGGCGCCAGCGCACCGGAGGCCGACGCGACAGCATGAATGAAAATGTTTGTCGAGGCTTCGATCGATGCCTAGGCTAAAGAATTTTGTTCTTTCTGTCGCAAATTTATTGTTTGTTGAATGAATCTTCAATAATCGACAATACAAATAAAGGGTACGATAGGCTCATTATGGCCAAGTGGAAAGCGCATCGAGGCGATTATGTGCTGCTTAGGAGTTCAACCTAAGTTGGGGTATAATTGAGGTTGAGGCGCATGTAAGAGGCCAGTGGATGGCATGTAGCCCTGAGTTGGGTGATTTATTGTAAAAGTGACATTAAATTGTTATGTGATTTTGTTACACTGGCATTTTTGAGTGAAACTAACGCTCCATATAGCATTACATTAGCTTTCTAAATGGACTTTTATTTTTATATTTAGGATAAACAACTAGTTAAAATCATCTTATAGCTAGTTGCTAGGAAAGACAAATCCAGTAACATTATTCATGTAATCAATTTATATACTTTTGTATATACTAATGGTCGAGGTTTCGAAGCCAGATTGAGGGAATAAGAAGCTCCAGCGTTGCATGTCTTTTATCCTTACAATCAAATCCACAAATGGCAGATTACTCAGTGGAGAAGCAGAAAAGCTCGAACAACTGAAACAAATGAAACTAAAGAGATCTGATCGAACTTATAGAAAACCAACATGTCACCAATCCAATCAACGCCGGCGGTGAGAACACCGTAGAAGAGAGGAGAGGGGCCAGCGACGGACGGGTGGAGTTGTGGTCGGGGTAGATGTAATGGCCTCACATGTAAATGATGGTTCATTCTCTAATGCATTCAAAGATACAAGTCATTTTTTACTTTTCATTCTCTAATTTATGACTTTGGACTATGGTTCTCAATCATTACACACTATGAAAGTACTTTGCGTCACAAATCCAATGACATTATTTTTATGTAATCAATCTATATACAAGTGTTTCATGCACTTTGGTGCCTGGCCATCCAAATCAATACCCGTGGATGAGCTTGAGATTCGCGATGTTTGACGCGGGTATCTTCATATACCCATAAAAAGTGTATTTGAGATATCAAACTCTAAAAAAATATTAAATTCAACTTAATACTGTAGCATTAATTCTTAATACATATAGCTCATGTAGATCATATATACTATACTAATTAATCAATTCAATATTTAACACTAAATTGTTATATGTGTAGCGTAGTTGGACCGAAGCTGGATGTACATTGAAAACCGTGTGAGTAAAGAGTAAATTAATGGTGTGTCTACTTTTACAAGAGTTGCCGATGAGGATATGTTGAATAAGGGGGTGGAATATATGTACTGTCCATGCATTGACTGTGAGAATCTGAAGATGTTTAAGAACCGAGCGCAGATCGAAGCACACTTGATTCGAAGGGGTTTCAAAAAGGAGTATACACGTTGGACTAGTCACGGTGAAGCGCAGATTATACAGAAGGTAGTAACAATGACATCGCCGATGAAGTCAACGATATGCCACCGGATGATGTCAATTATGGTTCTAATTCGGATAGGCTGCACGATGACAATCTGAATTAGATGCTTTACGATGCAAAAGGGAACTGTGCTGAGAGAGAGTATGTTAATTTCTTGGGCTTGATGGAGGACTCAGAGAAACTTTTGTTCATGTGCTGCAAGTTGAAGTACACAAGGTTGTCATCCGTGCTTGAACTACTGAAATTGAAGGCAAGTAACGGTTGGTCCGATAAGAGTTTTATGGCGCTGTTAGGTCTCTTAGCGGACATGCTTCTGGAGGGAAACGTGTTGCCTAAAACCACCTACAAAGCCAAGAAGGTTCTTTGTCCATTGGAAATGGATGTAGAAAGAATGCATGCATATCCGAATGACTGTATCCTCTATCGTAAAGAGTATGCAAACATGCATGTATGTCCGTGTGCAATGCATCCCGATACAAGCGTAAGAATCAATCAGATGACGGTGAGGGAATCGAGGTGAAGAAAGGACTTCCTACTAAGATGGCGTTGTATCTTCCTGTAATTCCCCGTCTGAAGCAGATTTTTGCGAACCCAAAGGAGACAAAACTACTATGTTGGCACTCGGAGGAGTGTAAGAAGGATAGAAAGCTAAGACACCCTACTGACTCCACACAGTGGAGAAACAATGATAGGAGGTTTGCAAACTTCGGTGCAAAACCGAGGAATATAAGGTTTGGATTGAGTACAGATGGAATGAATCCTTTCGGTAACATGAGCAGCTGACATAGCACTTGCCTCGTGACTCTGTATCTACATCCTTCCTCCTTGGTTGTGTATGAAGCAGAAGTATATTTTACTGTTGATACTTATCAAGGTCCGAAGCAACCTGGGAATGATATTGATGTGTACCTAGCACCATTGATGGAAGATCTAAAAATATTGTGGATCAAAGGGGTACATGTATGAGTTGCGTACAAATAAGAGAACTTTACTTTACGCTCCTTGTTGTTCTGCAACCATAAATGATTATCCTGCTCTTGCTAACCTGTTGGGCCAGAGTACAAAAGGGGCCAAAGCCTGTACTCACTACTTAGATGATACCCAGAGTGTGTGGCTGAAGTACTCACGTAAAATTGTGTACATGCATCATCGTAGGTTCCTTCAGAGGGCTCACCCATACCGTAGGATGAAGAAACAATTCGACAGAGAGAAGGAGTACAGTTTAGCTCCAAGGCATTTAAGCGGAGAAAAGGTCTATGATATGGTTAAGGATTTAGATATTGTGCTTGGAAAGGGACGTAAATCGAGGACCCATGAGAAGAACATCTAGAAGAAAAGATCAATATTTTGGGACTTACCTCATTCGGAGCACCTAGAAGTTCGCCACTACATCGACGTCATGCACATAGAGAAGAATGTATGTGGCAGCTTGATTTGTCTCTTACTGAACATTCGTGGCAAAACAAAGAATGATGTCAACGCACGGCTTGACTTGGTTGATATGGACATCAGACCTGAGTTAGCACCGACAAAGACCGATAAAGGACGAACGTACATTCCCCCTGCTTGTTACACTTTGTCCAAGGCCGAGAGAACGGAACTGTGCGAGTGCTTGCATAGTGTGAATGTTCGTCCGGTTACACCGCCAACATGAAGAAACTTGTTTCGATGGAAAATTTGAAGTTAATTGGCATGAAGTCTCATGATTGTCATGTGCTGATGACACATATGCTTCCTGTTGCAATTAGAAGTATTTCTTTAACACAATCGCTCAAAAGGTCATCTATCCCGAAGGACTAGATGCTCTAGAGGACAAGATGGTGACGACTCTGTGTCATCTTGTGTATTTCCCTCTGTCATTTTTCGATATCATAGTCCATCTCATTGTTCACATTGTGAGGGAGATAAAGATGTGTGGACTCGTGTTCCTACGTAGCATGTACCACTACTACAAAAAGGACAATACAAGATGCCTCATCATAAACGGTTGACCAAAATCGTCTATATTATTGATGATATGCCCTAGAGGCAATCATAGAGATAATTGTATCACATCTATGTTTATGAGTTATTGAATAAATGTTATTTTGTTCCTTGATTGAATCATTAGTTGTATAGATCAATGAGTATGTGATTTGTTGGTGAAACTCTTTAACTTATATGATGTCGTTCTAAAAGTATCCCTGGTCGAATGTCACTAGTTAGAACACCAGTGACTCTATGACCAGCACATTCATTGATTGATGACCATGTTTCACCGGTCATGGATATAGAGATATCGAATCGATAATGTGAACACATGTTAGAGAATATGGCATTGGATAGACCCACCTTGAGACACTATTGAGATTGTTATGATTCTTTGTGTCATTAGTTGGTCTCAAACAATGATGATGTATAATCCTTAGACCTGAGATCAGCATGGTTTTCTACATGTGTAATAGCACTCTTAGGGGTTGCCAAACGCTACTCGTAACTAGGTAGTTATAAAGGTAGGTTTCGGGTATGTTATGAAACATGCGGAGGGATGTGTCTGGTCAGATATGTGATTTGCCCCTCCTAACATAACAGGAGAGATATCTCTGAGCCCCTCGAAGATGAACCGGTCGTACCTAAATACAGACTGGTCGTGATGAGATATGAGTTGGTCGTAAGTGATGAGGACCTAGTCGTAGATCATATTGCATTAAGGTTCGTCGGATATAATTTATGTGTATTAGGAATCATTATGTCCTACTAGGGACCGCTACGACTCGAGGTCGGAAAAGGGTTTTTGAGTCACAACCGATTACACATAAACCTAATGGGTCACACACTTAACGGGTTAGAACAAACCAGTACGAATACGATTTGTCAAATGTGTTTGGATAGGATCCGTCACAGGGCTCTATATAAGGAGATGCTTGAGGCTATTGGGGAGATGCGAGAGACATGAGTTACTCCACCGATCCCCTAGCCGCCATCTTCCCGAGAGAGCCCCGCCGTTCGACTTGGTGCTAGCACACCGACGTCCGGTTGTTCCTTCCCTAGACATGTGGATACCGTAGAGGCGCTACTATGGTTGCTGTTGCACTTGATGACGATCCACGATCTTCACAAGGAACTTCAGAGGTTGCTGGAGGAGACAATCGATTTGTGAGAGCGCTGGACGATCAACTACGACCACTTCATCGACGCGCTCTTCGTTGGACCAGGCTGCTCCGACTCTTCTTCCGCTGCACTGCGCGTTTGGTGGTAACGATCTGTGATCATCTACTTGCTTGGCTTCCTGGTTTATGTGGTAGAAATTTTGATTTGCTGCTGGCGTAGCCTACCCGTATCCCTTCAGTGGTATCAGAACCATCCTGCATAGTTTTTGATCTAGATCGGCAGCATATACTGGATATGTGGCAGTAGTAGATTGGATCTATCACTAGTTTGGTCTGATGACCTAGATCGATTCATATGGATGGAACAATCTAGACACTGGTCGATAGGATCGATTAGTGTTCGGCGATAGTAGATAGGTTTTTCGAGGAGGTACAAGTTAAGAGCACCAGATGATTTACTCAACTTGTTTTCGACTGCCTTGCATAATACTCCTATCAATCGGGATTCCTCCATCGGAGTGTGCCGCAATGCGTGGTCGTATCAAGGCGTGAATCGATTGGTTCGGAATAGGGTTAATATGATTAATCTGATGATTTCCAAGGCTCGGTAATGTGAATAAGATTCATGTCTCGGAAATATTTTCTGAGAGCACTGCCCCTTCGAACCCTGCCCGCTAACCAGCTAGTGGGATCGGCATAGTCATAGTCGTGTTGTAAAGTAGTATGTGTTCATGTCGCCCGATAGAATTGGATTCTATGCATAACTCATTTTTAAAGGGTTTGATGTGAATAATATGTGCCCATTGTGTATGTGATGCATAAATGGATTTTCATGGCCCGTGTCATGCTGTGAGATAGCCATCGAGCTACATATTATTATATAACGGTCTGTGTACCAACATGTGATGTTTGATATTATCCTATGTAATTCATTACTAGCTTTTAGGAGTAATTGCTTAGTACATGAATACGGTCGGAGACTTCAAGCATGGTGGTTGGAGAACAGGAAGCATGCTGATGGAGATCGATATGTTAAGGGCCATACTATTTCACAGTTTAATATGATTATCTGTGAATGTTTGTGTTTATTCCTGTTATGCTATTTGATCATGTTTTATCATTAGATGTTCACTCAAGAAAAATTAAGTAAAATTGATGCCTTTTCAATTGCTGCGCCTATCACGGTTTTGATCGTTAACTGGCAGGTCTACCAAAGTAGGGTGCTATTAATTATCTTAATAAGATGGGGTGAGTGTTGGATACCCACATGCGTAGTGTTGGTTTGACTTGACATGGCTATCAAAATAGTTTTGGGCCTTGGGGTATAATGTTGGTTGCTGGGGCATAGAGATGTCACCCAACAAATAAGAGTCATTTGTGATATGATTGGCAAGAGGTTGCCTACCTTAAATCACTAGGTTTCTAGTAGTGATGCCAAAGCTCACTAGGACTTAATGACTTTTGGATCTTGAACTCACTAAATGATGTTAGAGGGAAACATGGTTTAGAACATTTAGTGGGAGTATCTTTTATTATCTTTGTTGATTAAGTTCGACCAAGTATGAACTAGTCGTATAGTGTTACGACCAGGTTTAGACTAAGTCGTATGGAGATACGACCAGATCCAGACTAGTCGTATGGTGATACGAGCTGGTCATAGACTGGTCGAACATAACCACCAACACGAGTGTCTAATAGAAGATCTTACATAAATATAGTGTTGAATTTTTACATATATTTTTCTGTTGTAGATCATGGCACCTACTACTTCTTCTGCACCTACCTTTAATTTACAATCTATTCTTGAGAAAGAAAAGTTGAATGGTTCAAACTTCATTGACTGGTTTCATAATTTGAGAATTGTTTTCAAACAAGAAAAGAAGGAATATATTCTAGAGGTTCCCTATCCTGAGGAACCAAGTGCCAATGCTCCTCGTGCTGAAAAGAATGCTTATGAAAAGCATTGCAATGACGTAGTCGATGTGCACTTCCTAATGCTTACTACCATGAACTCTGAGCTTCAGAAGCAATATGAGACCACGGATGCTTACAATATGATTGTGAGTTTGAAGGGTATGTTTCAGGATCAAGCAAGGGCATAGAGGTTTAATACCTCTAAGGCATTGTTTTCTTGTAGACTGTCAGAAGGTAACCCGGTCAGTCCTCATATGATCAAAATAATTGGTCTCATTGAGAGCATGAAAAAGCTTGGTTTTCCCCTTAGCCAAGAGTTGGCTACTGATGTGATTCTCCAATTACTCCTTGTGAGCTTTGAGCGTGTCGTATTGAATTTTCATATGAATGGCATGGAGAAGTCAATTATCGAGTTACATGGCATGCTTAAGGGTGTTGAGGAGAGCATCAAGAAAAGTTCTAATCATGTGATAATGATTCTGTAACACCCCAACTCTCAAAGAGCCTGGAATGCTACTGGAAATAAACTATTCTAGCACAAATACAAATTTTCGGCAGAGTCTCATTTGTTTAATCAGCAAATCTGAGAGTTCAATACTATCACATGGCATAAACAAAATCCTCATAATCAATTTATCCCAAACCTACATGAATATCAAAAGAACCAACCAAAGCTAATAACCTCATTATTACAACTAAACAGTAAATTCAACCACGCCATCCATGGGTGTTATTTAAACAGTTCATTTAATTCTAAATTTGGACTAGCGAAGAAACGCCTTAAGAATGTGATATAGTGAGTGCATCCACATCTACTCCCTCCCGATCGTATCGTTCCTGCCATGGGTACCTAAAACACATTAAAGCAAGAGTGAGCCCAACGACTCAGCAAGTATCAACAAGGCTATAAATATGAACTTAAACATAGCATCGTTAATCCGCAACAACAATACACTAATCATAGCCATCTATTTCATGACATGCAACCAATGCAATGCTCCTTTGAACTTTATCTCTTTTCGCATTTTACCGGTAATGCGGAGTATACAACCGTCGCTGTATACCCTTGCCTGTGCCCTCTGGCACAGGGACCAAGAGCCTATACACCACATGTATAGGGAGGGACCTTTGCCCATCACTTAATGATGGGGACCTCTTTATTTCATAGCCCACATTCCACGAATGTGGGGACCTCAAGCCCGTCATCTTCATGACGGGGACCACAACTGTATGTGCTTGGTCACCACGTGACCAAGGCACCTGTATGCTCACAACATGCATATGCACCATGATAACATATTCATAAGCAAGAATACATCAAATTCTCATTAACAAGTAATCAATAACAACATACAGTAGATCCATTTAACTATACTAGCATGTCATCAAGGTAAACGGTACTCATCTCATAACAGGCAAGCATGGCTATACTATCAAGATACATCACAAACACATCAAACAAACATACACATATAATAGCCCGAATACTTGCCTCAACCGTGCGAGAACGGTGGACGCGAAGAGGGTGCTGCCCCTGGAACCGCGCTCCCACCTGAACATAAAGGTACCCCAATCTAAGACCAACATGCTGGATCAAAAGCATAAATAATAACACAACAGAACTCGCTAACTCTCAAGTGTTAACAAAACCTCAAATTTCTAGCGATCGCTTTGGTGCTCACCAAAACACCAAATTCTAAAATACATAACTTTCTGCTCGGAGTCCAACTAAGATGCTCTTAGACTTTCTGAAAAGGTAATTGAATTACCTAAACAAACCTAGTTGGGAGCTCTTTTGATTCTGCCCTTAACTACCCCTAGCAACCCAATCCATCGGACAACAGAATTCTCGTCGGGTTCTCACGGACAGACGCTAAAACCACCATAACTTTTGCTACGAAAGTAAAAATCTCGTGTTATTTATCTCTATAAAAAGGTACAGAAATTACCCACATTTTTCGTTATTATGAGATCTCCTGATTCTCCTTTTAAATAGCAGTTTTAACTAAATTACCATAGACCGCGAAACCGTGAATTACTGTGCAGCGATACTAAAAATTCATAACTTCCTGACCGTTAATCGGATTTGGGTGATCTTAGTGGCCACTGAAAACTAAGAACATAACCTACGTATCTCTAGGAGACCAAAACTCCTAATTAGGCCTCTAAATAAATGAGACTGGCGCGCAACATTCTGGACAGAATTGAACAGAGAATGCAATTAAACCGATGCAATCGATCTAATAGCAATCGCTTCTAATGACTATCACACATCACAAGAAACCCACTGTTACCCTTGACGACGTCTTTGCACGACGACTAATAGGCCCCAAGAAGATCCTCCTTCTCCTCTCTTCCTTCTCTTCTCCTCTTCTTCTCCCTTCTCTTATTTTCCCTTCTTCTTCCTCCTTGGCCGGCCGCAATGGGGCTTCCTCCTCTATTTGGCCGCAGCAATGGGGTGGAGGAGGTAGGGAGGTGCAAGGGGGTGGAGGAGGTGGGGGAAGGTGGCGGCGAATGGGGAGTGGGGAGGAAAGAGGGAGGGGGAGGTCGGCTAGGGTTGGGAAGGGAGTGCCCCCTTAGCTTTGGCCGCCACCCCTTGGGCCTCTCTTGGGCCGTGGGCTCCAGCCTAGGATGCCGCAAACCGCAATTTCCCCTACAACTGCAACAATACACTCTTTCCAATTATTCCCTCCCAAAATTCTGTTTAATACTCTCCCGAACCAATACTCCCTTCCGACTTCTAGCGCGTCACACCATCGGGGTATTACATTCTACCCCCCTTAACAGGATTCGACCCCGAATCTAAACGCCAAACTTCAAGAGTTGAAGCCGAAGCGCGAAACTTAGCAACAAAAGTACGCACCTGAGGTGAACAAGTCTGGATAAAGCTCGCGCATGCGAGACTCCAGTTCCCAAGTGGCCTCCCTTTCGCTCATCATGACCAAAGCACCTTAACATACTTGTGGTTTTGTTCCTCAACTCTTTTCCGATCTTTCCGAGTGCACCGTTTGGACTCAAAGGACAGATCCTGCTCAATAGTTAGGGGTTCTAATGCAATAAATTGTTCCGAGTCCCTCAAGTACTTCCTCAACATGGACACATGAAAAATATTATGCACTCCCCGCATAGCCTCTGGTAAGTCTAAGCGGTATGCCAACTTCCCGATCTGAGCCAAGATCATGAATAGCCCAACGTACCTCGGGCTAAGCTTCCCTCTGGTACCGAACCTGACCACACCTTTAGTGGGGGATACTCTCAAGAGCACCTGATCTCCGCTTCAAACTCAAGTCTCTTCTCTCACATCCGCATAACTCTTCTGCGCTTTGAGCCGCTAATAGATTCTGCTCACCAAGGCCACTCGCTCAACCGTCTTTGTACCCACCGGTCCCAAAGCGCCTTCTCACCCACGGCTTCCCGGCAAAGAAAGAGGTGACCTGCACTTACGCCCATACAAAACCTCAAACGGAGCGGCTTTTATGCTTGAATGATAGCTGTTATTGTACGCAAACTCTGCCAATGGCAATTGATCCTCCCAACTACCCTTCCAGGATAGGACACAGGACCGCAACATGTCCTCCAAGGTCCGAATAGTGCGCTCTGACCGCCCATCTGTTCGAGGATGGAAAGCTGTACTCCAGACGGAGTTGTGTGCCCATTGCACTCTGCAAACTCTCCCAAAACTTAGATACGAACTTGGCATCCCTGTCAGAAATGATGGTCTTTGGTACTCCATGCAATCTTACAATTTCCCGAACATAGATAGGAGCCAAGTCACTAGCTGAATTGGTTGTGCGGATGGGAATAAAATGTGCAGATTTGCTGAATCGATCCACTATAACCCAAACCGCATCCTTACCTCGCGGTGAACGAGGCAACGCAACAACGAAGTCCATAGAGATATCATCCCATGGCCATTGGGGGACCTCTAATGGTGCAATAACCTCTTTGGGCGCTTATGCTCCGCTTTTACTTGCTGACAAACGCCACAAGAGGCTACATAATTAGCAATATCCACTTTCATTCGTTTCCACCAGAAGTTCTGCTTCAGATCACGGTACATCTTTGTCTCACCCGGATGAACAGTATACGGTGTGCGATGTGCCTCCTTTAGTATGTCATCCTTAACTCCTGCCTTCTGCGGCACACACAAGCGACCTTTAAATCGCAAAGCTCCAAACCCATCCAAGCTAAAATCTCCTTCCTTGCCCAAATCCAGACGTCTCCTGACCCTTTGCAATAACGGGTCACTCTGCTGTGCTTCCCGCACACGCTCTGGAATAGCTGACTCTAAAATCAACTGGGTCTCGGCATGAGCCGTACCTGCATAGCAATAAGATATCCCCATACGGTCAAAATCCGCAACTAGACAATCCAGTGTAGCCGGCGTCGCCTTGCGACTAAGAGCATCAGCCACCACGTTGGCTTTGCCTGGATGATACTGAATCGTGAGATCATAATCCTTGATCAGCTCTAACCATCTTCGCTGCCTTAGATTCAGGTCCCTCTGCGTAAAGATGTATTTAAGGCTTTTGTGATCAGTAAAGACATCACAAGACTCACCATAGAGATAATGCCTCCAAAGCTTCAAGGCGAACACCACCGCAGCCAACTCTAAATCATGTGTTGGGTAGTTCTGCTCATGTTTCTTCAGCTGCCTAGACGCATAAGCCAGAACCTTACCATCTTGCGTGAGCACACAACCCAAACCAACTCGAGAAGCATCGGAATAGACTGTGAATCGCTTCCCAGGCTCAAGAATAGTGAGAACAGGAGCAGTCACCAGCTTTTCCTTCAAAGTCTGAAAGCTGCGTTCACAATCATCATCCCACCGAAACTTCACATCTTTCTGTGTGAGCCTGGACAACGGCTTCGCAATGATGGAGAAATCCTGCACAAAACGCCGATAATAGCCTGCCATACCAAGGAAGCTTCTCACTTCTTTGACGTTGGTCGGCCTTCCCCATTCTACCACTGTGGAAATCTTACTTGGATCCACTGATATCCCCTTATCATTTATGATATGCCCCAAGAACCCCACTTCAGACATCCAGAACTCGCACTTTTTAAGCTTGGCATAAAACCTATTTTCTCTTAACGTCTCCAACACCATCCTCAGATGACGCTCATGCTCAACTTCAGTCTTTGAATAGATCAAAATATCATCAATAAAGACGACGACAAAATCATCCAGATACTCATGCAACATCCTGTTCATAGTCTCCATGAAAGCAGCAGGGGCATTCGTTAGTCCAAAAGACATAACTTTAAATTCAAAGTGCCCATACCTTGTAGAGAACGCCGTTTCCTCGATATCCTCTTCTCGGACGGAATCGTTATAGCCCGATCAAGGTCTATCTTTGAAAATACCTTTGCCCTCTCAACCGATCAAATAAATCTTCAATGCGGGTAAAGGGTATTTATTCTTGATGGTCAGCTGGTTGAGAGCACGGTAATCGATACACATGCGCCAACTACCATCCTTCTTTTTGGTAAACAAAATCGGAGCTCCCCACGGAGATACGCTAGGTCGAATAAGATCCTTCGCCCTTAAATCATCCAATTGCTTCTTTAGTTCCTCCCGAAGGGACGTGCGATCGGTGGGGTCATAGAAACCGGTCGACACCGTACTAAATCAGTTCGAACTCCACTGGACGTGGTGGGGGCATCCCTGGCAACTCTGCTGGAAAAACATCTAAAAATTCTCGAACCACCTGAATTAATTCTGCAGTCAAAGAGGAACTCGACTTCCCCACCAGAGACAAAAGAAACCCACTCTTCGCACTCGACTACCAGATACGACTAGCCAAAGACGCAAAGAGAGTAAGAGGGGCACTCCTGAAATACTACCTCCTTCCCGAAGGTGCACGCAAGGTTCTCGTCTTCCGTAAACGGATATAACGCTCGATAGCTATGCAACCAGTCCATACCTGAATAACATCAAACGACTCCATCTTCATGACCATTAGATTAGCAATAAATTCTTCCCCATCCAAGGAGATCACACAACGGTGACATACTTGTGGAGCTATAAAGGATTCCCCAGAGAGTTAACTAAAATCGATGAGCTATAGATCGCATACTCAACTTGGCCTCGCTAGCAAACTCTAACGATACAAAAGAGAAAGTAGCTCCGAATCAAAAGTACAAATGCCTCCACTTGAGTCCACTAGGAGCGCACTGTCACCACATCGGGACGACTCGCCGACTCTGGCCGGTATGGCATAAGCTAACTCTTTGGGGCGGTAGGAGCCCCAACACCCTGGTATGGGGGTGCGGCGGCTGCAGGAGGTGCTGAAGGTGCCGCAACTGGAAACGGTGCCGCAGGGACCGGTGGCCAAAAGTACCCAGCCGTGGAATCCTCGGGATAAGGAAGATAAGATCGGTGACCCAGGCCCGAGTAGGAGTGGCCGCTAACATCTGCACTGAACCCCGAGATGAAGCTGCCTGCTCTGGTGCTGACACTGGTTCTGGCTCCCACTTGATTATACTGGCAGGGTCCCGCCGACACACCAACGCCTTGTGGCCCTCCCGACCACAATGGCGACAAGATCCAGACCAAGTACACTCCGAAGCGCGATGCTCATTGCCACATTTGAAACATGTAACAACCCAAAATCTCTAAGTTGAATTAGTTAAGCATCTAATGTATATTTGTGAAATTTTAGACTTTTTAAAACTTTTTGTTGTAAACCTTATGTTGAAGAATTCTTGATTTTCAACGGATAGGACTTTAAACCTAGAATCAAATACTCTTTCTCCCTTAAACATTTCTCAAAGTGAAACTTAAGAAAAACTAAAAAGGTTTCCATTGTGGGAATATTTCAATTAGGATCTATCTCCTCTCATATGATTGTTTGGATTTCCTGAAATTTTTGAAGATTAGTTGGTTCCTTGTTTATTTGCTTATTCAAATCGGGTTTGAATTTAAAATACAAACAAAACTTAAGTGAACAATGCCTGGGAATATTTTTCCTAGGTTTTGGCACATGTTAGAGACTCACCCTAAAAATTTCACAAATTGTAGAAATTATTTGCTATTTTAAAACATTCCGTCAAAGTGGAGATTTGAAAATCAAATATCAAAAAAAGGAGCTTAAAATAATTCTAGAGACAAATATAATACACGAAAACCTCTAGAAATTTTACACCATGATTTTCACTAGGTCCTCTGGCTGCCCTAAAATTTTCTTGAATTTTGGAGCTAGGAATCTATGTCTAAAAACTCCCATAAGTCTCAGCCATTTTCCAAAAATCAGAAAAATTCATTTCCTTCTCCTCATCGTTTCCTCGGCCGAGCCGGTTGAGCCATCAAGCAGCCAAACCAGCTCGCCCGAGCCGCTCTCTCTTCCGGTCATTGTCGCCCGCCCCACCCGCCAGTTTCTTCCACTCAACGCATACGCGCCTCGCCATGTGCTTCGCCACCGCCCGCATGCATGCGCGCCACCGAGGTCATCGCCGGTTTTGGTCTTAGCGCCCCTGGTTTTCGCCGACCTCGTCCACCGCTTCTCCTGCCCATGCCGCACCCACGTTTGCTGGTCACGAGCCCATGCTTTGCCCGGCCTTCCCGTGACCGCACCGAGCTTGCCGCCACCCTGGCCGTCGGCTTTCTTCTCGGTTTACTCCGCCTCCTTTGCCTATTTAAGCCAAGCACTGTATGCCCCGACTCCTTTTCTCCATTTTCCCCACCTCCTTTCTTCAATTCCACTCCTCTTAGAGCTCCAAAGGGTTCGAGCTCCGAATGCCGCTCTTGGACCGCCGCAACGCCTTCTAACTCTCCGGCCGCTCCGGTGAAGTCTGGACACCCACAACCGCGTCACGGCTCGTCCCTCACCTCAAGAAGCAAGAACCCTTCGTCAATTTAGAGCTTGAACCCCCGGAGCACCTCGCGTCGCCATTCTTCCTCGGCTCCAGCCGAAACCACTTCTTCCGTCGCCGTGTCTACTCCGGCGACTCCCTCTCCAATTCCTCCCTTCTGGAGCACCCTCTAGGCTCCCTTGACGTTCTCTGATCACTCACTTACGCTCTCTTTCTCTCGAGGATCCTCCACGGTGGACCACCCAGCGCGCCATGCTTCCGTCGCCGGACCACTCCGCCACTCCACCCTCGGCGACCACACCGGTATGCTCACCACACTCCATGGCTGCTCATGCTCACGCTAATTCCTCCCAACTTCACCCGACGCTGTCACCCTTTCCACCTCCACGGCCGCCGCCGCCTCTGCCGCGCCGCCACAGAGCCGCTCAAGCCGCACCACTGCCACCCCTAGCCTCCTTGTACTCCGGGCAACCCATTTTGGCCATCTCCATCGCCTCCGCACCACTCCCCTCGCCGACGACGAACCACGGCCAGAGCCTCCTGTTCCTCTCTCGGTTCTCACGAATATGTTTGTATCTCTGTATATTGTTGTCTCTGGCGGTGGGGCCCACTTCCTTAAGCTAAGCAATTTGCTGCTAATCATCTATGAAGTTATGCTTAGGTCACTTTAAATGGTTTAGTAAATTTGAAGGTTGAGGTTTGGATGGAGGTTAGGCATTAGTTTCATTTCTGAAATTTTCCTCTGTATTGTCAGTAACCTCCAGTTCTTGTATCTAGTGTGGTAAAGAGGGTGAGGATAGCTAATGCCAGTGAGCCCTTGACTGTGTAGATAGCATTCACCAAGATTGGTTAGTTGATTAAACGTTCGTTGGATAAGTTGTGTGTATAATCCAGTGTTTATCAGTGACCTTCTATCCTTATGTGATTCTTAGTATTTGCATGTGTGCTTGGATGTATGGCAGTAAGTAGGGCAAATTTTTGAGGTTAACTAGGAAATGCTAGAAGTATGACCTTATTTTTGAGCAGCCTTGTATGCTATTTGGATGTTTGCTAGCTGGCAGTGGTTTGAGCAAGAGTTGATTTAAGACTTTGTGAGTCAACAAGAATTGATTAGTGTATTGCTATCATATCTTGCAAAGGCAAGTATGTTGTCGGTATGATTAGCAGTTAGTGGTCTAACTGAATCCAACTTGTAGGATTTCGGTTGCATGCAAGCCTTATTGCACTTATGTGTTAAGTTAATTAGCATCTAGTAGTTGGCTAATTAGTTAGTCAATGTTCCAATAGTATATTTTGTAGGTCTAAAATGATCTTATCACAGTAAAGGTTGCATAGAATAGCTGGTTAATTAAATTATTGATGATTGGTTACTTAGCTAATAGATGTGCACACAATCACCATCTAAGTCTGTCGAAAGAAGAAAACATATAAGAGGATTAATTTTGATTGTATGATTATCGTGGAAATAAGTGAGTTTGGAAAGATCCGTAATAAGAAATCCTGTATAATTTAAATAATCTGCTAATTTGTTGTTCCTAAATTCATGATCTATCTTCTGTGATATTGATTTTTGAATGCTGTTGGCGTTCTCGTGTTTATTCGCTGTTTTTCGCTTTGGCAGTTTTTATCGCTAGATGACGTTGATATCGAGAGTGATCCTCTGCAGCAAGATGTTTATCTCAAACAAAGCAAAGGCAAGCAGTTTGATCATATCCAGTTCATTCCCATTATTTTCAAGTCTAATATTTTGTTTAACTTGTATGTATGCATGCTTTTGTGTCAAAGTAATTTTGTCGATTAGAGGTAGTTAATCCCATTGCATTGTTGCCCTGAAAATTGTTCACCCCTGCCACTAACTTAGGAATATTATTCTCACTGGTGAATTAGAGCCCGGTGAATGATTTAGGGCCTTTTTATTTGTCATTACGATATGATGCTTAGCCATGCTTAGATACCGGTAGAATTGGGCGGTTATTGTAACAGCCCTAACTTAGGGTTTGTATTTCAAATGTAAAATTTTGAGGAGAAATAAAAACTTTTGTTGTCTCTTCAAATCATTTGAAAGTTTCTACAATTTTCCCTAGCAATTTCCAAATTGTAGAATTTAATTCTTGTAATTGGAAATTGTTGTCAATAAATTCTAGCTTTCAAACTTGTGATCATCCTCTGAAACTATTTTTCCTAGCATCTTGATTATCCTATCTACCTCCTGAATTATTTCACAATTTTTAGATTTTGTTTGCTATTTCAAATGGCCAAGTCAACTCTGTTTGAAATCTGGTCAAACTCCTGTACAGAGCTTGTGAATTTTCTCTAGAACAATGCAGTGCATAAAAGTTCTGGAAAAATTATACAAGGTTGTCCTCTGTCCCTAGTAGCTACCATAAAATTGTGAAATTTTTGGAGCTCAGAGCTACCTCTAAAAATTCCCAAACCTTCTTTGTCTTTTAAATCAAATTCTAAAAGTCTTTGTTCTCGGGCCGAACCCAACTCGGGCTCGAGTCCGACTCGTACCACTTGACTCGGTCGCGTCAACTAAACGCACCGCGCGAAGTCCAATCGATCGTGACCGTCCGATGCAAATCGAACGATCCACGTCGCGTCGCGAACCGACTGTCCGAATGCATACATCAATCTCGACCGCCCATCTCGAGATCCGGCGGTCAAGATCTTCCGATCGAGTAGAACCTTCGGCTCGCGACCGCTTTGCTCCTCGCCGCCGACATGTGGGTCCCACACATCGATCGACCTCGTCTTCTCCGCACTCACCGGAGCTCACGGCCAGGCGCGCATGCTTGCCACGCCCTCGTCAGCGCCACCTTTTTGTTCTCGTGTCGGCACCGTGAAGCATCGCCGGATCTCATCTACCCACCGAGCCCATCCACTACCCTTCGCGTCCATTCTCGTGTTTTCTCCGCCCAAATTTCCTTTCCGCCGGAGAAGAACCCGAGCAACGCCGCCGTGTTAGCGCCCTCGAGCCCGAGACCGCACCTCGTGATCCACTCTCTTGCGCTTCCATTTTGCCCATCCGGGACCCTCGGCGTCCGGTGTATCGCCAGGCACCTTCGCTGCTCCGCCTCCGGTGATCTCGGCTCTGCAAGCTCATCTGCGTTCTGGTGAGTTCCTAGTATCGACTTTTGGTCCTTTAGGATCGCAATCGACCACTGAGTCTAACCGTGACCTTGTTTAACTCTTTGGTGCTTCACCGAGGCTTTGCGACGCCTTCTTCTCCAAGCTCGGTAAAGCGCCGCCGTGGCAATTCCGGCCGCCTCGGACCTTCTTCTTCGACGTTATCTTGTGCTTATTGCTCCTGGAGTCGAGGCGATTCCGTGGCGCACCTTCCCGAAGCTTCTCGAAGTCTGTAGCATCTTCTCCACGAGAGCCGTAGCTTCTTCTCCGCCTCCGGCCGTCGTGAGCCCATCTCCGGCGACCATTGTGCTCCGCGTCACCGTCATCGAGTTCGCGAGGTTCTTGCGAACCCGAAGGTACCACTCTTTCGCCCAGAAACCTCCTGGTTTGCAAGAACAGTTGCGCGGCCGCGCCACCGTGCCCGTGCTCGCCGGTGAACCGCCGGTGATGATTTGTTCGACTCTAATCATGTCTACCTTGAGTCTCTGTCTTGTGGGCCCTGTTGGCTAATCCCGTTTAAAGAACCTTTAATCCAGCCCGTTATATTTCCCTCTGAGTCGCTGTCATGTGGGCCCAGAATGTCAGTTAGGGATTGTGTAGTTTTGTTAATGCGTTTTCTCTGTTGGGAAGCGTATTTCTCTGTGTGGGTATGTTAGGTTTGCACTTTGGTAAGCCGAAGACGTATTCTTAGAATACGCCTTCGACGTCACTTCGCGGCGGTGGTATTGCAGTCGACATTTTCGCGGAGCCGCCGTCGTTGTCCGGGTTAGATAGGCGTGGGTAGAAAAAGGGTTTAATGCTTTAGTATTTCAAATGCTTTTACATTGCCTTCGTTAAATCGATTAAACTTGTAAAATGCATAACTAATTCAATTTTTATCCAAATTGCATAAAACCAATCTTTGTTAATTTTATTTTAAATGTTCTATTTATTAAAATTAGTTTCAACCTCGTCTCAGATCGAAAATCTGTTAAATGATTAATTGATGCTTTATGCATTTTCCAAAATTAGAAAATTCATACCTTTCTCAATAATTGTCCAAATTAAATGAACCCAATTCAGTAAATTTCATTTTCAGTATACTAACTATTAGGATAGATTTTATACAGTTACGTTCATGAAAATTTGCTAAGTAATTAACTAGTGACTTGTTGTGTTTCTAGCTTAGAAAATTCATAGACAATTATTAATAACTTAAAATAATTTGTTCTCTGTTTCTAAAATTTTGTTATTTCATGCTTAAGTCTCTGTGTGAGTTTTGGCTTGTTTTGATGTTGTTGTATGATTGAGTTTTGTCGGTGTTATTCGTTTCTTATTTCTTTGTTATGTTCGATCGTTAGGCTTCGATATTTGCGGCAACCACGAGGACGATCCTCCATGACATATTGAGCAACGGCGAATGCAAGCGGTTTGATCATGTTTAATCCCAGTATTTTAAAGATTAATATTTTGTTTCAATTGTATGTATGCATTGCTTAATTTGTGTTAAATTGACTAGTTAAATCGTAGTGCATATCCTGTAGGCAAAATATTGATCTCTACTACTGAGCTTAGGTTATTTGTTGTGATTAGAGGTCATTGGATGATCTCTTGTCACTTAGTAGATCGATTTCAACTTGCTTAGACATGCTTAGCTATCGGTAGAATCAAGCGGTTATCGACTTTAGTCGGTAACCTTGATCACACAAAATTTACTACAACTTTATGTTTCAAAGATTTTGCTATGCTTACTTGCAAAACTAAAACCAAAAACAAAAAAATGATTTAGACGCGCACAATGGTAAGATTGGTGTGATCTATTGGGTGTGATCGAAAGGTGCCCGGTCAATTAAGGACCGAACATCTTGTGAGTTTTTGTTATCCAGCATTTCGGCGTGCTAACCACACTAGAGGGTATGGGACCTCTCTTGACCTAGTACTTTGGCGTGTATTGGTCCCGGTCGCAGGAGGTCGCGGGAGGGACGGAGGTGGGAGCATGGTAGTTGTCCCAAAAGCTTTATCCCGAGTGGGTAGTTGTCTTTCGGCTTTACCATGTAAGCGTATGGTGTTTCTACCCATACGAGCGCTCGGGTTGATACACAATATTGGAAACAGTCTCGTAGGACTTAGTCAGGCTTGGCATACCTTCTAAAGTGTGCTTTGGCTTAAAGGCGATGCGAGGTGTGGGTATGCAGTGGTACACCCTGCAGGTTAAAAACTATTCGAATAGCCTCGTCCTAGGCGATGGACACGCTTGGGTAAGCTTATCGAGAGTTAGACTACAACATTTAAATTAAAACTTGATGGGTGGTACGGATGCGGGATTCGTGCTATTGTTGTGGTGGCTATTGGGATAGTCACTTCTAGGTTGTTTATCTTTCGCTTTTGTTATTATTATCCTTACGTTATTTCAATCTTAAAATGAATTGCAAACTTGCCTTTAAACTGTATTACCTTATTGCAAATGAAAATTGGCTTTATGCAAATGAAACATATGACCTCCACCAAATAAGCTGCATGTAGTCTATGAACAGTGCATTAGTTCACACGTCAGTCTTGCGGGTACAAAGACAATCTTTGTACTCGTGTGCTTTGCTTAATGTTTTTGTTGCAGAGGAAGAAGGTGAGCCTCGGGGCCTCACTACGTAGTGTCTTTGTCGCCGTGGGTGACGACTAGGCTTGGCGGTCGGTCCGATGCCTTGTGGGTTGAAGGCACACCGATTGGCTTTGTTTATAGCCATTTTATGGCACTTTTGCTTCCACTTGTCTTTTTGTTGTTATTTGTGTATCTTGTGGCGTTGGCCATTATCCTGTAATATCTTTACTATTTGTTTACCTTCCGTTTGGAAGTGTGGTGTTTGGACTCTATGTGTGGAATGGAGTTGATGTCTAATTTTGTGCACCGTGTATATCTTTGCTCGAAGTATACATATCTCGAGGATCGATTTATTTGATTTGTGATGCTAGGACCGGGGTTGGTTAAGCATTACAAACCAAATAAACTGGGTCCTCACAAAGTTGGTATCGAGCCATTCTCGATAATAGTAACCCAAGCATAGCCGTCCTTAGGATATTTTGAAAGTCTTATTTTCAAATTATAAAAGGTTTATGAAAACCTAGGCGATTCTCAGTTTTATTCCTTACCTATCTTAGTTTTCTACTCTCATCTTACTCTAATTTAAGTTTTGAAACTTGGTTTCTCTCTTTCCTATCAAAAGATAGTTAATCTGATAGAATCGGTCTTTGGGAGAACCATAGAGAATTAGTTTAATTAAAAATTTGTGGGGGCATAAGGGTAAGGTATGTATGAGTTTGCTAAGTGTCCGATCTTTGTCGATTGGTTTTGTAACTTAAAAGTCTTGTGCTTGTTTTGTCTTTGTTAGTAAGTTAATTGCGGTGGGTATTGACTTCGTGTTTTCGGCTATTGCTAACTTGTCTTAGTAAAACAGGATGGCCGGAGAACGCGTGGTAGTCAAGAGTGGTCATGATGAGGAGCTTCCCCCTCCGACCATGGTCGAGGTTCTCGCTCGATCGAGCGAACCGCATGGACCAGACGCGCATCTTGGAGGTTATTGCTAGGAATACCTCCACTCCTGCCGGTGGTGGCGGCCACCGGACTCGCGGGGACTTGCGAGTTCCTCGTACCACGCCGCCGACTTTCTCCGCTCGAGGACCCTCTCGATGCGGACGATTGGCTGCGCATGGTTGGCGAAGCTCAACATAGCTCGATGCCGAGCGCAGACAAAGCGCTCTTGCGTCCCACCGGCGAGGGCGCAAAGACTCATGGTGGGAGAACTATCTCGCCATGCGGCCGCGCCATGTGGTCGCGTGGGAGGAGTTCAGATCGGCTTTTACGTCGGGCCCACATCCCGGATGGCCCGATGAAGCTGAAAAGAAAGAATTCCTCGCGCTCAAGCAAGGGCGCAAATCGTGACGGAGTACCATGCGAGTTCAATCATCCGCTCGTTATGCTCGGGTGAGGTGGCCTCGAGATGAGGCTAAGCGGGAGAAGTTTATGGATGGCTTGTCAGAGGAGCTGCGAGGACAAGCTATCCATTGTGGACTTCTCGGACTTTCGTGCCTTGGTAGATAAGGCCATCGTTGCGAGCATAAGGCAAAGCGCTGGCGAGTCATAGCGCAAATGGGAGACGCATCGCCTACTCACACCAGCCTCGTTAGTCCTCGGTGGGCGGCCTGATGGCCGTTCTTTTGCTCCACCGCGCGAGACCATCTGCACCAGCTCCTCGCCCACCGCGAGCCATGTTTCAGCCACGTGCGCTGCGATCGGCAGCGAGCGGTCTCCGCAATCCGGCGACCGAGGTGATTTGTTTTCACGCCACAACAAGGGCCATTATGCGAATGCACGCCTCAGTGTTGCGGCGACCCCTCGTCTAATGGAGGGCGCGGCGGAGCGATCACCGCGACGTAAGATTATTCAAGACCGAGTGCGGCGGCGGTCGAGTGAACCACCTTCGGTGAGGAGGCTCGGAGGCGCCGGATGTCGTGATTGGTACACTTCTTGTCAATTCGTCTGCTGCGGTATTATTTGATTACGGAGCATCGCATTCTTTTATTTCAAGATCATTTGCTGCTGCTAGTGGTCTTCACTTGTGTTCCTTTGGAAGTTCCTTTGCTCATCCGCTCTCGGGTCGGAAATGAGAGCCGATTCTGATGTCGGGATGTTCCTATCATAGTTGAAGGAGTGGGATTTTTGGCAAATCTCATTACGCTCGATTCGAGTCCGATGTGATTCTTGGCATGGATTGGTTGTCCCAACACTTGGGGCAAATCGATTGTGCCGGGAAGATTGTCTATCTTACCACCCTTCGGGTGAGCAAGTCGGGTTTCGCCACGCGACTTGGGGCCGTGTCTATGTGCATTAGAAGCAAAGCCCGACCTTGCAAATTCAAGATGTTCCCATAGTATCGACTTTGTGGATGTCTTTCTGAAGATTTGCTGGATGCCTCGGTTCGAGATCCGAGGTTGCCATCGAGTTGCTTGCCGATCTGCTCCGATTTGAGGCGCCAGTCGGATGCCTCCCAATGAGCTAGAAGAATTGAAGAAGCAGCTTGGTGAGCTCCAAGCAAAGGTTTCATCCGTCCCAGTTCATCTCCTTGGGGTTGTCAGGTGATCTTTGTGAAGAAGAAGGACAAGACTTTGCGCATGTGTGTTGATTACCGTCCTCTCAATGAAGTGGCGGTGAAGAACAAATATCCTCCGCCCGCATTGATGATCTTTTTGACCCGGTTATGCGGGCTCGGGTGTTCTCAAGATTGATCCGAGATCGGGCTATCATCAAGTCGGATCGGGTGAGGATATTCAAGCGGCTTTCACTACTCGTTATGGCTGCACGAGTACACGTCATGTCTTTCGGTTTGACCAATGCTCCGGCGTTGTTCATGAACCTTATGAATTCCGTATTCATGGAGTATTTGGACAAATTTGTGGTGGTTTTTATTGATGACATTCTTATCTATTCCAAGGTCAAGCAGAGCATGCCGAGCATCGAAGATTGTTTTGGGCAAATTGCGGAGCATCGGTGTATCACGAAGTTCGACAAATGTGAGTTACGTTGAAGGAAGTGGCATTTTGGGCCATGTTCTTTCAGTTGGAGGAATAGTGTAGATCGACAAAGTCGATGTTCTATCTTGGGGCCACCCGTCGATCCATCGATGTGCGGAGTTTTCTTGGTTTAGCGGGCTACTATCGCGCTTTATCGAGAACTTCTCCAAGATCGCCAGCGTGATGAATTGCTTAAGAAGGACAAGAAGTTTGTATGGTCCTCTGCTTGTGATGAGAGCTTTCGGGAGCTCAAGCGTGATTGACTTCAGCTCGGTCCTTACTCTTCTGATATCCACAAGAGCTTGATATTTATTGCGATGCCTCTCGTCGGGGACTTCGGATGTGTTCTTATGCGGGAAGGCAAGGCGATCGCCTATGCATCTAGGCATTGAGGCCTCATGAGCTCAACTATCCCACCCATGATTTAGAGTTGGTCTTTGTGGTGCATGCGCTCAAGATTTGGCGGCATTATCGATCGGTAACATTGTGGTGTATTCCGATCACAAGAGCTTGAAATACTGTTCACCCACTCCAGATCTGAACCTCGAGGCGAGAGAGATGGCTAGAATTGATCAAAGATTATGACATGGGTATTGAAGATCATCTGGCAAAGCCAATGTGGTTCTTGATGCACTTAGCGAAAAGTGTATTGCAATACTCGATGATCCAAGAGCGACAGAACTGCCTTGCTGCGAAATTTCAGCGTCTCAACTTGGGTGCGATTGAACATGGTTCCCTTGTTTGCCTTGGTTGTGCAACCAACTTTGGTGGATCAAATCAAGGCGACAGCAATCGAATGATGGTGTGGGTAAAATCAGCGGAATATCAAGGGTGGATCGGCCAAGTGTTTCACGAGAAGATGAGCACGGAGTTGTATGGTTTGGGCAGCGTCTTGTGGTCCCAAAGGTCCGGAGTTGCGGATTTGATTCTTCAGGGAGGCCCATGATTCGCCTTTGTCCATCCATCACGGGCCACTAAAATGTACCAAGATCTGCGTCGAGATTCAGGTGGACTCGCATGAAGCGAGATTGCGAGTTCGTTGCGGATCGGCGTATGTTGTCGCGTGAAGGCGAGCATCGGCGTCAGCGGTCTTCTTGAGCCCTTGCCCATACGGAGTGGAAGTGGGATTCCGTTGGTATGGACTTCATCAACGGTCTACCGTACTTCTTGAGGAAGGATGCTATCCGGGTTGTTATCGATCGATTGACGGGTAGCGCATTTTACGCGGTGTGTACCGCCCTCGTCGATAAATTGGCGAACCTCTACATATCCCGCATTGTGAGTTTGCATGGTGTGCCACGAGCGATTGTGTCGAATCGTGGCTCTCTTTTCACTTCGGCTATGGCACGATTTACGGAAGCCATGGGGACCCGTCTTTCATTATTTCGACCTATCATCCTCGGCCGATGGTGAGACGGAGCGCGTCAACCGGTGCTTGAAGACATGCTCGTGCTTGTGTTCTTTCCTATGGGAAGAATTGGGAGAAGTGCCTACCACTTGCCGAAGTTCTCCTACAACAACACTTCGGCTAGTCTCGGTATGGCACCGTTTGAGGCTTTGTATGGGAGGCGCCGCGAAACACCATTGAGCTGGTCGAGAGGCGGTGAAAGCGGTTCTTTAGGTCGAGTTCCATCAATGAAATTTGAAAGTCAAGTGCGATTGATTCGTGAGCACTTGCGCGTGCTTCGATCGAGCGAGAAGAGCTATGCGGATCGTCGTCGTCGTGGTGAGTTTCCGGCCAATGACTTGGTGTATCTCAAAGTCTCACCTTTGAAGGGACATCGTCGTTTGATGTCAAGGGCAAGCGGCTCCTCGATATGTCGGGCCATATCGCATCATCAAGAAAGTGAGCCGTTGCATACAAGTTGGAGTTGCCGGCTACACTCGAAGGGTGCATGATGTTTTCCATGTGTCACAATTGAAGAAGTGCCTCCGTATTCCAGTTGAGAAACACCATTGGAAAATATCGATGTGCGAGAAGATCTGCCTTATCGTGGCGCCCGTTCGTATCCTCGAAGAAGGCTGAGCGAGCGAGGAACCGTGTGATCAAGTTCCTCAAAGTTCGATGGTCGAACCACTCAGGATGAAGCCACTTGGGAGCGGGAAGATCGTCTCAGGCAGTTACCCATCCTTCTTCTCCGATGATCGAGAATCTCGGTGAGATTCCTGTGGGGAGATTTGTAACAGCCCTAACTTAGGGTTTGTATTTCAAATGTAAAATTTTGAGGAGAAATAAAAACTTTTGTTGTCTCTTCAAATCATTTGAAAGTTTCTACAATTTTCCTAGCAATTTCCAAATTGTAGAATTTAATTCTTGTAATTGGAAATTGTTGTCAACAAATTCTTAGCTTTCAAACTTGTGATCATCCTCTGAAACTATTTTTCCTAGCATCTTGATTATCCTATCTACCTCCTGAATTATTTCACAATTTTTAGATTTTGTTTGCTATTTCAAATGGCCAAGTCAACTCTGTTTGAAATCTGGTCAAACTCCTGTACAGCAGCTTGTGAATTTTCTCTAGAACAATGCAGTTCATAAAAGTTCTGGAAAAATTATACAAGGTTGTCCTCTGTCCTAGTAGCTACCATAAAAATTTCAGAAATTTTTGGAGCTCAGGAGCTACCTCTAAAATTCCCCAAACCTTCTCTGTCTTTTAAATCAAATTCTAAAAATCTTTTCCTCGGGCCCGAACCTTTCGGGCTCGAGTCGACTCAATACCACTTGACTCGGTCGGCGTCAGCTAAACGCACGCGCGAGTCCAATCGATCGTGACCGTCCGATGCAAATCGAGCGATCCACGTCGCGTCGCAACCGACCTGTCCGAATGCATACATCAATCTCGACCGTCCATCTCGGATCCGGTGGTCGACATCTTCCGATCGAGTAGAACCTCGGCTCGCACCGCTTTGCTCTGCCGGCGACATGTGGGTCCCACCATCGGCATCGACCTCGTCTTCTCCGCACCTCACGGAGCTCACGGCGTCGCGATGCTTGCCACGTCCTCGTCGCGCCACCTTTTTGTTCTCGTGTCGGCGTGAAGCATCGCCGGGATCTCATCTACCCACCGAGCCCATCCACTACCCTTCGTCCCATTCTCGTGTTTTCTCCGCCCAAATTTCCTTCCGGCGGAGAAGAACCCGAGCAACGCCGCCGTGTTAGCGCGCCCTCGAGCCCGAGACCGCACCTCGTGATCCACTCTCTTCGCGCTTCCATTTTGCCCATCCGGGACCCTCGGCGTCCGATGTATCGCCGAGGGCACCTTCGTCCTCCGCCTCCGGTGATCTCGGCTCTGCAAGCTCATCTGCGTTACGGTGAGTTCTAGTATCGACTTTTGGTCCTTTAGGATGCAATCGACCAGAGTCTAACCGTGACCTTGTTTAACTCTTTGGTGCTTCACCGAGGCTTTTTGCGCCTTCTTCTCCAAGCTCGGTAAGCGCCGCGTGTAATTCGGCGCCTCGGACCTTCTTCTTCGACGTTATCTTGTGCTTATTGCTCCTGGAGTCGAGCGATTAGTGGCGCACCTTCCCGGCTTCTCGAAGTGCGTAGCATCTTCTCCACGAGCGTAGCTTCTTCTACGCCTCGCCGTCGTGAGCCCATCTCGGCGACCATTGTGCTCCGCGTCACCGTCATCGAGTTCGCGAGGTTCTTGCGAACCAGAAGGTACCACTCTTTCGCCGAAACCTCTGGTTTGCAAAAACGATTCTTGCGCCGCGCATACACGTGCCGTGCTTTCGCCGGTGAACCGCCGGTGATGATTTGTTCGACTCTAATCATGTCTACCTTGAGTCTGTCTTGTGGGCCTGTTGGCTAATCCGTTTAAAGAACCTTTAATCCAGCCCGTTATATTTCCCTCTGAGTTGCTGTCATGTGGGCCCAGAATGTCAGTTAGGGATTGTGTAGTTTTGTTAATGCGTTTTCTCTGTTGGGAAGCGTATTTCTCTGTGTGGGTATGTTAGGTTTGCACTTTGGTAGGCCGAAGACGTATTCTTAGAATCGCCGGGCGTCACTTTCGCGGTCGTTGGTACATTGCAGTCGACATTTTCATGTGAGCCCGCTATCGATGTCGGGGTTAGATAGCTGTGGGTAGAAAAAGGGTTTAATGCTTTAGTATTTACAAATGCTTTTACATTGCCTTTGTTAAATCGATTAAACTTGTAAAATGCATAACTAATTCAATTTTATCCAAATTGCATAAAACCGATCTTTGTTAATTTTTATTTTAAATGTTCTATTTATTAAAATTAGTTTCAACCTCGTCTCTGTATCGAAAATCTGTTAAATGATTAATTGATGCTTTATGCATTTTCCAAAATTAGAAAATTCATACCTTTCTCAATAATTGTCCAAATTAAATGAACCCAATTCTGTAAAATTTCATTTTCAGTATACTAACTATTAGGATAGATTTTATACACTGGTTCTGTTCATGAAAATTTGCTAAGTAATTAACTAGTGACTTGTTGTGTTTCTAGCTTAGAAAATTCATAGACAATTATTAATAACTTAAAATAATTTGTTCTCTGTTTCTAAAATTTTGTTATTTCATGCTTAGGCTGCTGTGTGAGTTTTGGCTTGTTTTGATGTTGTTGTATGATTGAGTTTTGTCGGTGTTATTCGTTCTTATTTGCTGTTATGTTCGATCGTTGAAGCTTCGATATTTGCGGCAACCACGAGGACGATCCTCCGCGACATATTGAGCAACAATGACGGGCAGCGCTTTGATCATGTTTAATCGGTATTTTAAAGATTAATATTTTGTTTCACTGTATGTATGCATTGCTTAATTTGTGTTAAATTGACTAGTTAAATCAGTGTTGCATATCCCGTAGGCAAAATATTGATCTCTACTACCGAGCTTAGGTTATTTCTTTGTGATTAGAGGTGTTGGATGATCTCTTGTCACTTAGTAGATCTGATTTCAACTTGCTTAGACATGCTTAGCTATCGGTAGAAGCAGGCGGTTATCGACTTTGTCGGTAACCTTGATCACACAAAATTTACTACAACTTTATGTTTGACATTTTGCTATGCTTACTTGCAAAACTAAAACCAAAAACAAAAAAATGATTTAGACGGGCACAATGGTAAGATTGGTGTGATCTATTGGGTGTGTTTGGAAAGGTGCCGGGTCAGTGGGACCGAACATCTTGTGAGTTTTTGTTATCCAGGGCATTTCGCGTGCTAACCACACTAGAGGGTATGGGACCTCTCTTGACCTAGTACTTTGGCGTGTATTGGTCCCGGTCGCGAGGAGGTCGCGGGAGGGACGGAGGTGGGAGCATGGTAGTTGTCAGAAAAGCTTTATCTGAGTGGGTAGTTGTCTTTCGGCTTTACCATGTAGCGTATGGTGTTTCTACCCATCTGACGGCTCGAGGTTGATACACAATATTGGAAACAGTCTCGTAGGACTTAGGCGTGCGATACCTTCTAAGTGTGCTTTGGCTTAAAGGCGATGCGAGGTGTGGGTGCTGATGGTACACCCTGCGGGGTTAAAAACTATTCGAATAGCCTCGTCTAGGTGATGGACACGCTTGGGTAAGCTTATCGAGAGTTAGACTACAACATTTAAATTAAAACTTGATGGGTGGTGCGGATGCGGGATTAGTGCTATTGTTGTGGTGGCTATTGGGATAGTCACTTCTAGGTTGTTTATCTTTCGCTTTTGTTATTATTATCCTTATTGTTATTTCAATCTTAAAAATGAATTGCAAACTTGCCTTTAAAGCGTATTACCTTATTGCAAATGAAAATTGGCTTTATGCAAATGAAACATATGACCTCCACCAAATAAGCTCTGCATGTAGTCTATGAGCAGTCTGTTAGTTCACACGTCGAGTCTTGCGGGTACAAAGACAATCTTTGTACTCGGTGCTTTGCTTAATGTTTTTGTTGCAGAGGAAGAAAGGTGAGCCTCGGGGCCTCATACGTGGTGTCTTTGTCGCTTAAGTGGGTGGCGACTAGGCTTGGCGGTCGGTCGGATGCCTTGTGGGTTGAAGGCACACCGATTGGCTTTGTTTATAGCCATTTTATGGCACTTTGCTTCATTGTCTTTTGTTGTTATTTGTGTATCTTGTGGCGATCGGCCATTATGCATAATATCTTTACTATTTGTTTACCTTCCGTTTGGAAGTGTGGTGTTTGGACTCTATGTGTGGAATGGAGTTGATGTCTAATTTTGTGCAGGGTGTGTATCTTGCTTTAGGGAAGTATACATATCTAGAGATCGATTTATTTGATTTGTGATGCTAGGACCGGGGTTGGTTAAGCATTACAAACCAAATAAGCTGGGTCCTCACGATTATCGACTTAGTCGGTAACCTTGATCACACAAAATTATTATAACTTTACCTTTTCAGCCTTTGTGCTATGATATTTGTGAAAACTAAAAATAAAAACAAAATGATTTGGACTTGGGCACAATGGTAAGTTGGTGTGCTTTTGGGTGTGATGGAAAGGTGCAGAGTCAATTAAGGACCGAGTTACTTGCGCCACCGTCTTCGAGCATTTTGCGTGCTAACCACACTAAAGTATATGGGACCTCTCTTGACGTAGTACTTTGGCGTGTATTGGCTCGGAGTCGCGGGAGGTCGCGGGAGGATGGAGGTGGGAGCATGGTAGTTGTCAGAAAAGCTTTATCACGAGTGGGTAGTTGTCTTTCGGCTTTACCATGTAAGCGTATGGATTTCTATCCATACGAGCGACTAAATAGTTGATACACAATATTGGAAAACGTCATGTTAGACTTAGCCGCGCTGCATACCAAAGGAAGTATGCTAACCGTGGTGGTGGAAAGGCGGTCTAAAGTGTGGGTACATTGGTACACCTGCGAGGTTAAAACTATTCGAATAGCCTCGTCCTAGGTTATGGACACGCTCGGATACGCCCCGTGAGAACTAGACTACAACCTTTAATTAAAACTTGATGGGTTGGTATGAACGGGTGTTCATACTATTGTTGTGATGGCCAATGGGTTGGTCATCTCCAGGATATCTTTTTGTCACTACTTACTTTGTATGTTTATTATTTACGCAAATAAAATTGAATTGTTAAAACTGCCTTCAAACTATTGCATTATTGCAAAAGAAAACTGGCTTTATGCTAAAAATAAGTCCAGAGCCCCCTCCACTTAAATAAAGCTTGCATGTAGTTAAATTATAGTTACATACCCCTTACACGTCGGTCTTGCGAGTACAAAAACAATTTTTGTACTCGGTTGCTTTGCTTAATGTTTTTGTTGCGGAGGAAGAAGGTGAACCCAAGGGTTTCCCTTTTGTGAGCCGTCTTTGGTTTGACGACTAGCTTGGCGGCGGTCGGTTGCCACAATGGTTATGTGGCTAACCGGTTGGTTTTTGTCTTAGCCATCTTATGGCATTTCTGCTTCCGCTGTTTATTTATTTGTTTTTCTGTCTTTTATTAGACTTGTATTTATCGTAATGTATGGTTTTGATGCATAATTTTGTATAGAGGTGTGTATACTGCAGTTCTGGGAAGTATACATATCTCGAGGCTTGGTTTATTTGATTTGTGATGCTAGGGCCAGGTGGTTGGTTAAGCATTACAAGCTAAATAAATCGGGGTCCTCACAAAGTTGGTATCAGAGCTGTGCTGACCGTAGAAACCCCTAGCTTGGTCGTCATTAGGATATTTTGAAAAACTTATTTTCAAAATGTCAAATGGGTTATGAAAACTTAAGTAAGGTCTCAGATTTTACTCCTTATCTATCTTAGCTTGCTCATCTTGCCTTATTCTTGTTGAGTTTTCGAAAAAGGTTGTTCCTCTCTCTTCTCCTTTCAAAGTTAGTTGATTATCGGTTAAATTCGGGTTGGGGAATAATGAGAATTGAAAATATAAAGTGTTAGTTGTTATTTAGTGAAGATTTGAAGCACTCAGAGTTGAAGCACTCATCTCGGAGCTCGGATACAAAATCTGGACAGCAAGTACAAGTTTTGGACTACAAGCACTTAATTCGTCGTTAGGGTTAAAAATGAAATGTTAAATCAACTAAAACTCATGGGGTTAAAAGGGTAAGATGTGATATTAGATGGCTAATGCCCAATGCACCCTTATATGGTTTTTACCATGCACGTTAGATGCGATAGAACTTGATTTGTGTTCTAAAATTCTATCATCCTAAACGATTGCTCGTTCATTCAATACGAGTTAGTCGTACCGGGAGGCAAATCTTTTGCTTTGTAATTTTGCACTGATCTTATGCTTTCATACAAACATTTGGAGTTCATTTATTGTTATGTGTTTGCAATCGGGTTAGGTAATGTCAATTTCCCTAGGCGATGCCTTATTGCGATATTAGGATTAAATTAGGGTTATTCTTAGAATATATACACCTAAATGGTATTACTTAGCTTGTAGATCTTTGGATTTTGTAATCGTATGCTCTCCTTGTTCCAAGTAGTTGCACATCGCCTACGGACGGCATGTCTGACAACTATGTCGGAACCTTTTGGAGTAGTTAGTACATGTTAGAATTAAATTGCATACCCATTGTCATTCCCTCACCTTATGCCCATTCTTTCCTTAACTTATCTTTCATGTGCAAAATATTTAAGGGGGTATGGATACCTCAAAATACTTGGTAGGCATCTTGATTCTCATACTTTGATCATGCATATAGTTTCTAAATTAAGTCAAGCATGTCATGTTAATCAAGTTGCATAGAACAAGAAGCATGTAGGCATACATGTGAGCATTTGCACGCTCACTAATCAAAATTTAAAATTTCTTAGTAGGACTAATTTGCACACATGCATCCTCGTGCATTCATCTGTGCAATTCTGTCCCACCAAGCAAATAGAACTAGAGAGGTGAGATTAAGCGAGACCACCTTAAACCTTGCTTGCCTTCTCTTTTCATGCTTGAGTCACGGTATTGATGCAGTTACCATCTAACCGAGTCTTTCCGTTCTATCGATTGATGCCCCTTTCTGGACGGTCGAGTGGAACCAAGTCTTTCGTACTACGAGAGACAACGTGAAGCATGATGTCAAAGTACCTTCAAATCAAGAAAGGAAAGGTTAAACAAAGCAATGGAAAGGAAAATATGGCGACAGCGTCGAATCTTGCGTCATGCTCTTCGGCACTATCTCGAAGGAAGTCAAGACAACGGATGGTGCATTTCGTTTAGAGTTGAAAAGAACCACCGAGGAAACACTTATCAGTACATTAGAAAATTTTCAACAAAGCTTCCCACTTTAGCACCTAAAACTTCGAAGAACCTCTCGGATTCGAAGTTGAGTTCGGCTCGCGTCGAAATCCGAAAAGTGACCAGTGATCGGACCACCTAGGTTGCCACCGCTTTCGTTCCGACTTAGAACTCACAGGAATCTCGGACGAGATTCTGTTAAGGGGGTAGATTTGTAACAGCCAAAATCTCTAAGTTGAATTAGTTAAGCATCTAATGTATATTTGTGAAATTTTAGACTTTTAAAACTTTTTGTTGTAAACCTTATGTTGAAGAATTCTTGATTTTCAACGGATAGGACTTTAAACCTAGAATCAAATACTCTTTCTCCTTAAACATTTCTCAAAGTGAAACTTAAGAAAAACTAAAAGGTTTCCATTGTGGGAATATTTCAATTAGGATCTATCTCCTCTCATATGATTGTTTGGATTTCTGAAATTTTTGAAGATTAGTTGGTTCCTTGTTTATTTGCTTATTCAAATCGGGTTTGAATTTAAAATACAAACAAAACTTAAGTGAACAATGCACAGGAATATTTTTCCTAGGTTTTGGCACATGTTAGAGACTCACCTAAAAATTTCACAAATTGTAGAAATTATTTGCTATTTTAAAACATTCACAAAGTGGAGATTTGAAAATCAAATATCAAAAAAAAAGGAGCTTAAAATAATTCTAGAGACAAATATAATACACGAAAACCTCTAGAAATTTTACACCATGATTTTCACTAGGTCCTCTGCTGCCTAAAATTTTCTTGAATTTTGGAGCTAGGAATCTATGTCTAAAAACTCCCATAAGTCTCAGCCATTTTCCAAAAATCAGAAAAATTCATTTCCTTCTCCTCACTTTGTTCCTCGAGTGAGCCGGTTGAGCCAATTGCAGCCCAAACCAGCTCGCCTGAGCCGCTCTCTCTTCGAGATCATTTGCCCCACCCGCCGTTTCCTCTTCCACCTCAACGCATCACGCGCCTTCGCCATGTGTGACGCCACCGCCCGCATGCATGCGCGCCACCGAGGTCATCGCCGGTTTTGGTCTTAGCGCCCGGTTTCGCCGACCTCGTCCACTTCTCCCGCCCATGCCGCACCCACGTTTGCTGGTCACGAGCCCATGCTTTGCCGGCCTTCCGTGACCGCACCGAGCTTGCCGCCACCACGCCGTCGGCTTTCTTCTCGGTTTACTCCGCCTCCTTTGCCTATTTAAGCCAAGCACTGTATGCCCCGACTCCTTTTCTCCATTTTCCCCACCTCCTTTCTTCAATTCCACTCCTCTTAGAGCTCCAAAGGGTTCGAGCTCCGAATGCCGCTCTTGGACCGCCGCAACGCCTTTCTAACTCTCCGCGCTCGGTGAAGTGCGACACCCACAATCGCGTCACGGCTCGTCCCTCACCTCAAGCAAGAACCCTTCGTCAATTTAGAGCTTGAACCCCGGAGCACCTCGCGTCGCCATTCTTCCTCGGCTCGGTAGAAACCACTTCTTCCGTCACCGTGTCTACTCGTGACTCCTCTCCAATGCCTCCCTTAGGAGCACCCTCTAGGCTCCCTTGGCGTTCTCGATCACTCACTTACGCTCTCTTTCTCTCCGGGATCCCTCCACGGTGGACCACCCAGCGCGCCCAGCTTCCGCCGCGGACCACTCGGCCACTCCACCTCTCGGCGACCACACCGGTATGCTCACCACACTCCATGGCTGCTCATGCTCACGCTAATTCCTCCCCAACTTCACCCACGCTGTCACCCCCTTTCCACCTCCACGGCCGCGCGCTTCGCCCTTGCGCGCCACAGAGCCACTCAAGCCGCACCACCGCCACCCCTAGCCTCCTTGTACTCGGGCAACCCATTTTGGCCATCTCCATCGCCTCGCACCACTCCCTCGCCGACGACGACCACGGCCAGCCTCCTGTTCCTCTCTCGGTTCTCTGAATATGTTTGTATCTCTGTGTATATTGTTGTCTCTGGCGATGGGGCCCACTTCCTAAGCTAAGCAATTTCTTTGCTAATCATCTATGAAGTTGTGCTTAGGTCACTTTAAATGGTTTAGTAAATTTGAAGGTTGAGGTTTGGATGGAGGTTAGGCATTAGTTTCATTTCGAAATTTTCCTCTGTATTGTCGATAACCTCCGGTTCTTGTATACGGTGTGGTAAAGAGGGTGAGGATAGCTAATGCCGATGAGCCCTTGGTATGTAGATAGCATTCACCAAGATTGGTTAGTTGATTAAGCGTTCGTTGGATAAGTTGTGTGTATAATCCGGTGTTTATCGGTGACCTTCTATCCTTATGTGATTCTTAGTATTTGCATGTGTGCTTGGATGTATGGCGATAAGTAGGGCAAATTTTGAGGTTAGCTGGAAATGCTAGAAGTATGACCTTATTTTTGAGCGACCTTGTATGCTATTTGGATGTTTGCTAGTGGCGATGGTTTGAGCAAGAGTTGATTTAAGACTTTGTGAGTCAACAAGAATTGATTAGTGTATTGCTATCATATCTTGCAAAGGCAAGTATGTTGTCGGTATGATTAGCAGTTAGTGGTCTAACTGAATCCAACTTGTAGGATTTCGGTTGCATGCAAGCCTTATTGCACTTATGTGTTAAGTTAATTAGCATCTAGTAGTTGGCTAATTAGTTAGTCAATGTTCCAATAGTATATTTTGTAGGTCTAAAATGATCTTATCACAGTAAAGGTTGCATAGAATAGTGGTTAATTAAATTATTGATGATTGGTTACTTAGCTAATAGATGTGCACACAATCACCATCTAAGTGCATCGAAAGAAGAAAACATATAAGAGGATTAATTTTGATTGTATGATTATCGTGGAAATAAGTGAGTTTGGAAAGATCCGTAATAAGAAATCCTGTATAATTTAAATAATCTGCTAATTTGTTGTTCCTAAATTCATGATCTATCTTCTGTGATATTGATTTTTGAATCTTTGTTGGCGTTCGTGTTTATTATTTGTTTTTCGCTTTGGCGGTTTTATCGCTAGATGGCGTTGATATCGAGTGATCCTCTGCAACAAGATGTTTATCTCAAACAAAGCAAAGGCAAGCGGTTTGATCATATCAGTTCATTCCCATTATTTTCAAGTCTAATATTTTGTTTAACTTGTATGTATGCATGCTTTTGTGTCAAAGTAATTTTGTCGATTAGAGGTAGTTAATCCCATTGCATTGTTGCCACGAAAATTGTTCACCCACCACTAACTTAGGAATATTATTCTCATGGTGAATTAGAGCCGGTGAATGATTTAGGGCCTTTTATTTGTCATTACGATATGATGCTTAGCCATGCTTGAATCTGGTAGAATTGGGCGGTTATCGACTTAGTCGGTAACCTTGATCACACAAAATTATTATAACTTTACCTTTTCAGCCTTTGTGCTATGATATTTGTGAAAACTAAAAATAAAAACAAAATGATTTGGACTTGGGCACAATGGTAAGTTGGTGTGCTTTTGGGTGTGATGGAAAGGTGCAGAGTCAATGGGACCGAGTTACTTGCCACATGTCTTTGAGCATTTTGCGTGCTAACCACACTAGAGTATATGGGACCTCTCTTGGCGTAGTACTATGGCGTGTATTGGCTCGGGTCGCGGGAGGTCGCGGGAGGATGGAGGTGGGAGCATGGTAGTTGTCCAAAAGCTTTATCCCGAGTGGGTAGTTGTCTTTTCGGCTTTACCATGTAAGCGTATGGATTTCTATCCATACGAGCGACTCGTAGTTGATACACAATATTGGAAAACGTCATGTTAGACTTAGTGCCTGCATACCAAAGGAAGTATGCTAACCGTGGTGGTGGAAAGGCGGTCTAAAGTGTGGGTACATTGGTACACCTGCGGGGTTAAAACTATTCGAATAGCCTCGTCCTAGGTTATGGACACGCTCGGATACGCCCCGTGAGAATTAGACTACAACCTTTAATTAAAACTTGATGGGTTGGTATGAACGGGTGTTCATACTATTGTTGTGATGGCCAATGGGTTGGTCATCTCCAGGATATCTTTTTGTCACTACTTATCATGTATCGCCGTTATTTACGCAAATAAAATTGAATTGTTAAAACCGCCTTCAAACTATTGCATTATTGCAAAGAAAACGGCTTTATGCTAAAAATAAGTCGAGCCCCTCCACTTAAATAAAGCTTGCATGTAGTTAAATTATAGTTACATTACCCTTACACGTCGGTCTTGCGAGTACAAAAACAATTTTTGTACTCGGTTGCTTTGCTTAATGTTTTGTTGCGGAGGAAGAAGGTGAACCCCAAGGGTTTCCCTTTGTGAGCCGTCTTTGGGTTTGACGACTAGCTTGGCGGCGGTCGGTTGCCACTGTGGTTATGTGGCTAACCGGTTGGTTTTGTCTTAGCCATCTTATGGCATTTACGCTTCATTGTTTATTTATTTGTTTTTCTGTCTTTTATTAGACTTGTATTTATCGTAATGTATGGTTTTGATGCATAATTTTGTATAGAGGTGTGTATACTGCAGTTCTGGGAAGTATACATATCTCGAGGCTTAGTTTATTTGATTTGTGATGCTAGGGCCGGTGGTTGGTTAAGCATTACAAGCTAAATAAATCGGGTCCTCACAAAGTTGGTATCAGAGTCAGTCGACCGTAGAAACCCCTAGCTTGGTCGTCATTAGGATATTTTGAAAAACTTATTTTCAAAATGTCAAATGGGTTATGAAAACTTAAGTAAGGTCTCAGATTTTACTCCTTATCTATCTTAGCTTGCTCATCTTGCCTTATTCTTGTTGAGTTTTCGAAAAAGGTTGTTCCTCTCTCTTCTCCTTTCAAAGTTAGTTGATTATCGGTTAAATTCGGGTTGGGAATAATGAGAATTGAAAATATAAAGTGTTAGTTGTTATTTAGTGAAGATTTGAAGCACTCGAGTTGAAGCACTCATCTCGAGCTCGGATACAAAATCTGGACAGCAAGTACAAGTTTTGGACTACAAGCACTTAATTAAATCGTTAGGGTTAAAAATGAAATGTTAAATCAACTAAAACTCATGGGGTTAAAAGGGTAAGATGTGATATTAGATGGCTAATGCCCAATGCACCCTTATATGGTTTTTACCATGCACGTTAGATGCGATAGAACTTGATTTGTGTTCTAAAATTCTATCATCCTAAACGATTGCTCGTTCATTCAATACGAGTTAGTCGTACCGGGAGGCAAATCTTTTGCTTTGTAATTTTAGACTGATCTTATGCTTTCATACAAACATTTGGAGTTCATTTATTGTTATGTGTTTGCAATCGGGTTAGGGTAATGTCAATTTCCCCTAGACGATGCCTTATTGCGATATTAGGATTAAATTAGGGTTATTCTTAGAATATATACACCCTAAATGGTATTACTGAGTACAAAGATTGTCTTTGTACCCGCAAGACTGACGTGTGGAATAGCAGACCTATTCATAGACTACATGCAAGCTTATTTAGGTGGAGGTTGTATGTCTCATTTTGCATGAAGCCAACTTTATTTGCAATAATGTAATACATTTTAAAAGCAAGTTTGCAAATCTGTTTTTAATGTTGAAATAACAGATAATAAAGGTACATACAAGTAACCACAGGAGTGACTACCCCAATAGCCACCACAACATAGCACGAATCCCGATCGTACCACCCATCAAGTTTTAATTTAAAAGGTTGTAGTCTAACTCTTGAAAGACCTTGCCAAGCGCGTCCATAACCTAGGGCGAGGCTATTCGAATAGTTTTAACCTGCGGGGTGTACCAATGTACCCACACTTGGATCGCCTTTAAGCCACAAAGCACACTTCGAAGGTATCTTTGTACAGCTAAGTCCTACGAGACATTTCCAATCTTGTGTATTAACTACGAGCCGCTCGTATGGGTAGAAACACCATACGCTTACATTGCAAGCGAAAGACAACAAATCCCATCACGGGTGAAGTCTTTCGGACACTACTGTCTCCCAACACCATCCCTCCCGCGACTCCTGCGACTGGGAGCCAATACACGCCAAAGTACTAAGTCAAGAGGTCCCATACCCTCTAATGTGGTTAGCACGCTAAAATGCTTGGTTTAGTGTAACAAGATGTTCGGTCCTTGTTGACCGGGCACCATTCGATCACACCCAAAAATCACACCATCATACCATTGTGCCCAAGTCTAAATCATTTTGTTTTCAGTTTTAGTTTTCATAAGTAGACATAGCACAAGGTGGAAATCATAATCATAATAAGTTTGATGTGATCAAGGTTATCGACAAGTCGATAACCGCCCATTTCTACCGAAGCTAAGCATGGCTAAGCAATTAATTCGCAACTACTAAGTGACAAGAGCCCATCCACGAACTCTAAATCACAGCAAGTAACCTAGGCTCATGGTAGTAGAGGATAATTCATTTGCTAAGGAAATGCATCTACTAGGCCAACTATTAACACAAAGTAGCAATGCATACATAGAATTTGTAATCAACATAAATACTTAAAATACTTGGGATTAACATGATCAAGCGCTTGCCTTCTTGTTTGTTGCTCAATTTGTTGTGGAGGGTCGCTCTCGGGATTACCGCAAATGTCGAATCCTAAGCGAGAGGCAAAAGAACCAAGAACAACCAATAAGACGAGCCACAAATAAACCAATGAGCAAGCAACAATTATCCAAAAGCGTGAAAATTTATACATAAGGTAGAATACTGAATATACCTAGATATAGAAACTGGAAAAACCTAATTTGGATTTGTGGTGCAAAAGATATTACCTAAACATCCATTTTCGCCATAATAAGTCTGTATGCAAAATATTTTCTAGAGGTTTTACGGACTTGAAAATTTTATGATAGGTTGCTCTCGACATTTTAAGGCTAATACAAGTGGTTTCATCTCAATTGGAGTTAAAATGATTTAGTTATGATTTTCTAAGTTCTAAAACTAGCATATATCATTTCTCAGAACATGAATAAAGACAAAGCCTAGTTCAAATTAAAGCATGTTTACAAAGCCAAATTTACTAGGTTGAGATTGCCTGATTTGCAACTACAATGAGGAAGTTATGTGTTTTACAAACTTTTCCATGAATTTTTAGACATCATCTTTCATTAAACAAGATCATCTTTGTTTAACTCATTTTACTGCTACAACATAGGGCCTAATTTCATTCTCGGACTAAAGTTCATACTATAACAAAGCTACAAAGCTGGAATCATTCAAAAGGAGTTAAAATGACAAAGTTAAGCACTTTTGAAATTTGAAACAGCAAAAGACTTAGGAGACTTTGAGCTCTCGGAGGTCCAACCGAACTGGAAGACCAAGGAGAGGTGCGTGGGCGTCGATCTTGCATCGCGAGGCCACGAACCACGGCTGCAGCGCGCACGGAAGACCTCCTCCCGCCTGGGAGGTGGGACCGTTGAGATCTGATCCAACGATCCGCGACCGGTGCGTGCCTGGCGCACGCAAGGAGGTCTCACGCGCCTAACAGAGGTCGTGGCCGTCGGATCGAGATCTGGCGGTCCAGAGCACTAGGGAGGTTCTAAGGCTTTAAATCCAAGGAAAGAGGTCGGGCGGTCGAGAATCTCACGAGAGGAGGTCCCAACGGTCTAGATCTCGAGAGAGGTCTCGGCTAAATCCACGAAGGAGTGCGGGCGGTGAGATCGGAAGGAGGAGGTCTTTGGCGGCTAAGATCTCCGAGGAGGTCTTAATCGCCAATGACCCTACCGACGGATTTAGATCCAATGGCCTCGTGAGATGGGATGTTCGGGCCATCCGAGCGCCTCAGCGAATACGGGCCTTGGGTCTTGGATGGATGGCCCAGATCAAGATTGCATCGGAGGGTCCGAATGTTCTCCGATCCGAGCCGTAGATCTAAAGGCGAGCGATAACGAGAGAATCAAAGCGGTAGAGTTGCAAATAGGCGAAGAGGTCTGGCCGTTAGATCTCAATCTAACGGTCGGAGCCGGAGGAGGTCCTACACGGGTTTTATCGAGGAGAGTGCGGGCGGTTCGATTAGACCTAGAGAGGTCTGAGCGGTCCAGATCGACACGGAGGAGAATCGGCGCTAAAGATTTTACAAAATGAGATCTAACGCTCGGATCTAAGCCGGAGAGTCGCGAACGGCTAGGATTGAGCCTAGGAGGTCTGGCGGGGTTTTCTTTGAAAAGGCCATGGGTGGCTTTTACAAAGACGACCAGAGGTGGTCTGAGTGGTTTTGACAACACGACAAGGGTGGTCTTTTCACAAAGAGGACCTCGGGGTGGCTCAGGTGGTCTTTGCAAAAGGACCGAGGAGTCTTATACCTAAAAGGTTTTGCGGAAAGATCCAAGGTCGAGATCTAAACTTGAGGAGGTCTTAGGCGCTCGAAGAACCCGAGGAGGTCAAAGTGCTTTTAAAGCGCGGGACCTCGGACTTTAATCCTAGGCCTAAGGCCCACAAGACAGCGACACCACGGCGCAGATCAAGACAAGGTTAATCGCCAATGATAGCAATAATTGGGCATTAATGGTGTCCTAACAAAATGGCATAACGGAAGTTTTGAGCAAGCAAATCGAGCGGGCTCAGCGGTTTGCATGGCGATGGGGACCTCGCGGCGCCGACCAAGGGCACCGATATACTCGCAATAGTGTCGCGGACCTAGCGGAGGCACTCTCGGCGGCGGCCTTTTAAACGCCGCGAGCCGAGAATGGCGGAGGACAAGTTTTCGGCAAAATCAAACGGTGAATGAGCGCTACGAGCTATGCTAGCTAGACCTTAAGCTCTAAGGGACTAAAATGAACTCACGAGTGTAGGAAGGTCGAGAGGAAGGCGGAGGACTTGGAGAAGGTCGATGAAGTCCGCGGTGATGTGTTTGCTTGGCGAAGGAGAAGAAGACGACCTCGACCCGACAAGCGGCTCCCAACTTGACCACCTCTGCGATGGACAACCACGACAAGTTAGAGAATGCTCGAGGTGCTCGAGATGACAAGAAAACATGTAAGAACGTTGATGGAACCACCGGGCTCGAGCTTCTGGCGAGGAGCTCAAGGGTGACAATGGAGGTTCGGGGTGGTGGTGTTCTTGGGGTTTGAGTTTGAGGACCACTCAGCGAGGAGCTCAAGCCAGACCAAGAACGAAAAGGAAAGGAGAGGAAGTTTCGGGCTATGTATGGCACGGGAGCTTGGCAAGGGCTAGGGCAACCTCACGTGAGCAAGAACCATGCCCACGCCAAGCAGCACGCACGCGGGACAAGTGGCGGAGCGGTGAAGACTTTGGAGGTTAAGGCGGCAATAAATGCATGTCGATGAAAGAGCCGTTGACAAGAGGCAAAGGTGACATCTCACGCCCCCAGCTGCTCGACCACGACACACGCATGGGTGCGGAAAACCATGATGACGGACCTCCGGAGGTCGTGAGGAAGAAAGCGAGGCCGAGGAGGTCACGGGCGTCCCGGTTGCTTGGGGTGGGGAGGTCTTGCGGGCGAGGAGGTCTGGGAGGTCGTGGGCCCCACGATGGACATCCCGGCTTGGACCACCCCAAGCGGCGAGGCGCAAGAGCTCCGGATCGATGGGAGGTGCGTGGCGGTGGATGGAGATCAATGACTCGGCTGCGCGCAACAGCTAGGGCCCGAGTGCGGCGGCGGCGTGGTCCAACCAAGTCGGTTGAGTTGGGCTGGGTCCGAGCCTGAGTCCGACTCAACGATTTAGTTTTACGGTTTTAGAAGGAGCTCCTTGGAGAAATGTTGAGGCGACAAACCGACTCGAAATTTCTGAAATTTTTACGAGTTGGCTGACTCAAGCGAGGACCTAGCATAAAATTTTGAGAGGCTTGGTCTGAGGATTTTCCTCCAAAAATCTAGCTAGGTGCTGGTCAAGGTTTGACCAGATTTAAATTGGTTTGGTGACCTCCAAAAATATTCAAACAATTTCTAAAAATTGTGAAATTTTGAGAGGTCACATACCATCCCAGAACTTAGGAAAAATATTTCGGAGATGATCAAGAGATTCGACAAGATTGTTTTGAAAGCTCAAGATTTGGATCAAAAGACTTGTGACTTAGTATTTCCATAGCTTCTTGTACAATACTTGCTTGGTACAATAGGAAATACAGGATGTAAGAAAAGTTTTAATTTCCCCTCATTTTCTTACATTTGAAACACAAGCCTAAAATTGGGATATTCAGATACATAAGCGCATGCAGCGCAAGATTACAAGCGAAATTGTAGTGTTTGCAAATAAAACATAACGATTCGACCTCTACTACCCTATTACATAAACCTAAGGATACAAGCTCAAACATAGAGCTCCCTTCCTAACGACCTAGATATTATTCGGTCAAAGTTCAGGAAAGTCATCGAGCATGTGGTATCCGAGGATCTGTGTCTTCGGGTCTCCGGGTTGGTGAGCGTAGGGGATCCTACGCCAATGATATGGCCTCCTACTTCGGAAGGCGATAGTCGTGGCGTAGAAATGCGGTGAAACCTCATTAGCGCCATCTGACACATCCGGACGAATGAGCCTCATGTCATGCATAAAGCGCAAATGCTCTGAGCTATAATGAGGCGGCAGCGCGTCTCCCATAACTCATGCATTATGCATCGATGCATTTGGTCCATTACGTGAACCAATCTGCGCCAAGCGCTGCGACTTGGGGTCCTCCCAAAGCGGATCTAGCAAAGCGAGCTCACGTCCTAGCGGCGTGTGCGCATCGGAAAGTGATCATATGAGTGGGCTAACTCACGCCGGTCGTGGCGAAGGCGACACATGACCACCAAAGCCACTTCTTATAACGCCATGGCCTCGAAGTACCACGCACAGGCGGTAAGGTATGCTCGATAACTTGTCTAGCGATATCTATCAACGCCATAAATTCCTCCATTCCGGTCCTCGATCACGGTGGTAAATGGAATAAGTGGGCTGATATGTGAAGTTAGCCCTCCACATCATGTCTCGTAGCAATGCAGGGTATCCATCCACTCCTTGACTTGAGTTTCGGACAAAGTGCGAGGTTCATCTAAAGGCAAGAAGGCAAGGTAAGTTAGTTTCATAAACCAAAGCAGGATCGGGAGAGAAAAGATACTAAGATGGATAAGGAATAAAAGATATTCTTAACTTAAACTTTACGAAAATACTTTGATAATTTGCAAAATAATTTGACCAAGGGACTTACTAACAATGTCGAGTGCTACCTCTAACCTCAGATCAATATGACTGATACCAGCATGTGGGGACCCGGTAATTATCTCCATAAGGCCGAGATTAGACAAGGTCTTAGGGACATAATCATGGTCTCCGTAAATAATTCAATTTAACTCTATCCAAGTGAGAGGCTTAGTGAATACTAGAGCCTCAGCGATCATGCGCCTTTGCTCCTTTGCGGCGCTACATGATTGTCGATTCTCTTTCGATTGAAGCACTACACTTAGTGAGTTAAATGGAATTCATCAACAACAGTATGACTTATATTGGCTCCCAAGATCAACGGCCAATATACTCATACTCTCATCAACATTGATTACATCCATACAAGCGCATACAACAAGAGATCAAAGACATCACGCATAATAGTCAAAGTCTCTGACTTATTACATACGTAATGGCCAAATTCAAAGTAAAGTATCAAGTAGCGTGGGGAACAAATAAATAAAGCAAAGACCGGTAGTGGTATGCCCATCACCCATCGACAACCATTGGGGTTAAATGATAGCACACTACTCGTTAGTGTCACCCAAGTCGACACTAACAAGATCGTCGAACTTATAATCTTCCTCACGAAAAGGCGGCAAACATCAGTGAGTACAAGTGTACTACTGAAGTCTTACACAAATAAAAATAGTTATGCATAAGGGTCATTCAAAGGATGGCTCATATTGGTTTAGTTTTGCGGAAGAGGCATAGCGATTAACATCCTACACATACTAGTTTTCATGTGCCCATTTAAAATCAGCTTTGAAGTAGAAGTAAAACATATAGTAAAGCATTTGATAATAAACAATTGAATCATACAGCGACCAAAGTGGCAGCCCACTTTGATGTACTAAACACATGAACATCCCGTTCATGGCGAATACCAAGTTCAACCACAATTTTTAATTAAAAGTCTAACAATAGTAACTCCCGAACTCAAGCGGTTGTCCATAACCGTGGACACGGCTATTCGAATAGATTGATACCTGCGGTGTACTACTTTACCCACACGACTTGATTAGCCCGTAAGCCTCCAGAGGCCTGCAAGAAATAGCATACTTCCTATGGTATGCGTACTGGTAAATCAAGATCTGATCATTTTAACAAGAAAGCCCTATTGAGCCAAGTCCCCCTTGTGAGATGGTTCCTTGCCTAGTACAAGCATCTGATTGCACTTGCTAGGGGCTCACAAGTTATATTGGACATATCGATGCAATCAAAACAAGTAAAATTGGTGCTCCCTTGCACACTATAAAGGATTACATCGGCTCCTAAGGAACATAGGATTTCACGGTCGCTATGCCCCTTACACCACCATGGGACTTAACACAATAAAACCCTCCCCCTACTTAACCATACGGCTCCCAACCAGCGTATGGCAGCACGAGTGTGCTTGATTAGCAGCGTTACCAAGTATACAATGAGAGTTATGTTTATCCCATAATTGTCGGGTTAGCCCCGGCAAACAAACTACTGAATCTAGACTTGCATGACTAAGCAACCCATATTCAGTAATCATCACATCCTATCTTAAGCATGTAGGTACTGGCATAATTCAAGATTAACCTCAAGCATAGGACATAACTAAACTACACATCACAAAAATATTTACATAATCAAAATAGCATGCAAGCAATTATCATTGCACTAACTTAACCAAAGCGGGATCAAATATGATGCAAAGAAAGTTCAAATGTTGCTTGCCTTGCTGGTACAGTAGCTGCTCACTCTCAGTAGCGTAAGTGTGCGATATCAATATGCTCGGGATCTATATAATTATAACATCAAATAAATATCGAAAACAACTCAAAACCAAAATGCTCAAAAATGCATGATTTTCTACAGTAGTTAGGTCATGATTTTAGATGGATTTAGGTAAAAAATTATTCCATTTGGAGTTATGAATTGGAAGTTATGCTATTTTGAATTTCAGTTTCATTAACCCCAAGTTATGTAATTTAATTATTTGGCCAAAATTTGTAGAACAGTGGTGGGGTAAAGGATTACATAGGTAAATAGGTAATATTAATACAAGTTCAAAACCGTTGAGTTTGTCCCATTTGGAGTTTTCTGATTTAGTTATGTATTTTCAAAGTTATCGACCTTTTATAGTATAACAATAATAGAGTTAAAGATTACATTCTCCCAAATATAGTTTCTGTGACAGAAGTAATATGGAGACCATTTTTAGAATTAAGTTCACTGAAAATGAAAATTATAAAAAGTGTTCTCACTCCTTTTGGAGTTTCAATAATTACTTATGCATTTTTGAAGTTATCGATCCTTTTCTATTGTTCAAATAATAGGATTAATAGCTTATTTTCCAAAATAGTGCTCTCTGTTATAGAGACATGTTTGAACTCAATTTTTATATATAGTTCATTAAATTTGAAAATTATCAGAAGTGGTTTCACTCATTTTGGAGTTAAAATGAATTAGTTATGTATTTTCAAAATTATACATATTTTTGGTGTGCAATTAACTCATTTCGAATTTCATAAAGTATTTACTACTTTTCCTACGAGCGCTAGCCTAGCCATGCGAGAAGAATGCCGAGTGGGACCGAGGTCAAGGTTTTGACCAGTCGGCGTTGACTCGGTCCGCCACAACTGATCGAAGGCGTATTCCTCGAATCGTTTCTTCAAAACCCTAAGCGTAAAACCATTTTAAGCATGCTAGGGATCGTTTTCTATTTAACAACGTGCTCTATAATTTACGCATCCACTTAAACAACCCTTAGGCCCACAAGTCATAGACTCATAACTATCTAACCACAATCATTAGCGTTAATTAATCAGACAAAAATCACCTTCTTACGGTACATGGCGTCAGACAACGAGAAAGCGGCGCGGCGGTGGTGTTGCGTGCTCGCCGGCGGGAAAGGCCGTGAAGTGCAAAGACTAAGTGCAAATGGAAAGGCAATAGCAAGGACTACCTTCCGGTGGTGACTTTGGGAGAATAAACACGGTGGCGTCTGGCGGCGCGAGTTGAGCGGAGGAGGAGGATCACGGTGACGAGGATCTCGGCGGAACCACTCCGAGGCAAATGGGTGCTGGATCTACACTCATGGGGTTCAAGCGGCGAGGAAAAGGCACGGGACCAAGGGTATTCGTGTTCAACTCCGTGGCAAGAATCGTGGCGGTGCGAGAGGTCACCGCGGCGGGTGTTGAGAACAAGAAAGAACAATGTGAGGTGGGAGTAGAATCGGGGCACCCATGAGCGGTCCGAAGGAGGAATGGGTGGGAGCTCACCGTCTTGACGTCGGGGAGAAGATGAGCTCTCACGGTAGTGGTTTGAAAACAGAATTCACCTGCGGCTCATTGCATAATCAGACAAATAAGTTGAGGGTTTTACTCCTTAGAACCTAGCACACAGTGACAGCAGAAATGGAAAGAACTCACTTAGAGCTAAGAATGACACAGTGAGACCTCAGGTGCGCTGCTGGAGAGAGCTCGAAGATGGAACACGAGCTACAAGCGACAAGAGAGGCTCGCATTAGCAAAAATGGATAGGGCATTGCACAGAAGAGAGAGGAACCATGCGGAGGAAGCTTACCGGCGAGGAGCACGGAGAGCTTCCCCTTCCTCAGGCCGTAGAGAGGAAGAGTGAGGAGAACTAGGGTTACGAGGTGTCTTATGCTCGGGCGATGAGCGGAGATGGGCGGCGTGAGGCGGAGTAGCTGGGAGTGGTCACCGGCGGTGGGTGGCGGGTACGCGGCTCTCCAGCGGGCGGGCGAGATGCTCGGGCGCGTGGCGCCACGTTCGAGCTCGCTGCCGAAGGAGATGACCACGCCGCGTGGGCCGCGCGACAGCGACTCAAGCGCCGAGGTGAGTCCTCACTACGTGGCGAAGGTGGTCCATTAGATTAGGATCGGGTGGGCGAGATCAGTCGCGATGATTTGAGCGCCCAGCGGCGATGAGATCGGACCATCGATCTATGATCCGATGGCTGCATGTCACGAGTGCGGTTAGGCGGTCGGGTGAGTCGGCTCGCCGATTCGGACTCAAGCCCAAGAGCGATGGCTTAGTTGATGCGAGTTTGGTGAGAATTTAAATGTTTTCTCCACTTTGACCAAGGGCTTAAAAGAAATAAATTTCAAAAATCATGAAATAATTTGTGGGGTTCTGGGAAGATATAGTTCCCATAAAATTATGAAACCCACTGTTCATGTTAAAATTTGTGACATTTAAATTCAAACATGTTGTATGTCTATGAATGTTGTTTGAATTTTAATTAGGTTCAAACTAGTCCCAAAATTTTGGAAAAATTATATTTATTCATGAGAATTAATGTAGTATTTAAATAAATTGATTCAGATGATGATCACAACTTTTATTACAGATGCTAAAAAAACCGAAATTTGAAGTGTATGTTTATATGAAATGAGATTTTCCAAGTACAATATATTATGAAATGATTTGAATTTGATAATGCATGTTAGTGAGATGCATTATAATCCATTTTAATAGTTGGGGCTGTGACACGGGTGTGTGATAAGTCCGACGGGAGTAATGAAGCGGTCTTGGCTCGTCCTCCTTGGCCATGGCGCTGTGAACCGTGGACTTCAAGTTGAGCCAGGGCGAGAGCGGTCGTGGGGATCATTATCTGTTAAAGCGTCGGTGAGCAGGAGGTCGCGAAGCTTCCTCTAATGTAGTTAGCACGCTAAAATGCTTGGTTTAGTGTAACAAGATGTTCGGTCCTTGTTGACCCGGCACCATTCCATCACACCCAAAATCACACCATCATACCATTGTGCCCAAGTCTAAATCATTTTGTTTTCAGTTTTAGTTTTCATAAGTAGACATAGCACAAGGTGGAAATCATAATCATAATAAGTTTGATAGATCAAGGTTATCGACAAGTCGATAACCGCCATTTCTACCGAAGCTAAGCATGGCTAAGCAATTAATTCGCAACTACTAAGTGACAAGAGCCCATCCACGAACTCTAAATCACAGCAAGTAACCTAGGCTCATGGTAGTAGAGGATAATTCATTTGCTAAGGAAATGCATCTACTAGGCCAACTATTAACACAAAGTAGCAATGCATACATAGAATTTGTAATCAACATAAATACTTAAAATACGGGATTAACATGATCAAACCGCTTGCCTTCTTGCTTGTTGCTCAATTTGTTGTGGAGGGTCGCTCTGGGATTACCGCAAATGTCTAATCCTAAGCGAGAGGCAAAAGAACCAAGAACAACCAATAAGACGAGCCACAAATAAACCAATGAGCAAGCAACAATTATCCAAAAGCGATGAAATTTATACATAAGGTAGAATACGAATATACCTAGATATAGAAACTGGAAAACCTAATTTGGATTTGTGGTGCAAAAGATATTACCTAAACATCCATTTTCGCCATAATAAGGTAATCAGAGCAAAAATATTTTCTAGAGGTTTTCCGGACTTGAAAATTTTATGATAGGTTGCTACCTGACATTTTAAGGCTAATACAAGTGGTTTCATCTCAATTGGAGTTAAAATGATTTAGTTATGATTTTCTAAGTTCTAAAACTAGCATATATCATTTCTCAGAACATGAATAAAGACAAAGCCTAGTTCAAATTAAAGCATGTTTATGTGCCAAATTTACTAGGTTGAGATTGCACGCTTTGCAACTACAATGAGGAAGTTATGTGTTTTACAAACTTTTCCATGAATTTTTAGACATCATCTTTCATTAAACAAGATCATGTTTGTTTAACTCATTTTCTGCTACAACATAGGGCCTAATTTCATTCTCGCACTAAAGTTCATACTATAACAAAGCTACAAAGAATCGAATCATTCAAAAGGAGTTAAAATGACAAAGTTAAGCACTTTTGAAATTTGAAACAGAAAAGACTTAGGAGACTTTGAGCTCGGGAGGTCCAACCGAATCGAAGACCAAGGAGAGGTCGTGGGCGCCGATCTTGCATCGCAGGCCACGCACCACGGCACACGGCGCGACGGAAGACCTCCTCCCGCACCGGGAGGTCCGGACCGCTGAGATCTGATCCAACGATCACGACCAGCGCGCGCACGCGCACGCAAGGAGGTCTCACGCGCTTATCAGAGGTCGTGGACCGCCGACGAGATCCGCGGTCCCGAGCACTAGGGAGGTTCTAAGGCTTTAAATCCAAGGAAAGAGGTCGGGACGGCCGAGAATCTCACGAGGAGGTCCCAACGGCCTAGATCTCCAGAGAGGTCCTCACGGCTAAATCCACGTAAGGAGGTCTCGGCGGTGAGATCGGAAGGAGGAGGTCTTTGACGGCTAAGATCTCCGAGGAGGTCTTAATCGCCAATGACCCTACCGACGGATTTAGATCCAATGGCCTCGTGAGATGGGATGTTCGCCATCCGAGCGCCAACGAATACGGGCCTTGGGTCTTGGGATGGATGGCCCAGATCAAGATTGCATCCGGAGGGTCCGAATGTTCTCCGGATCCGAGCCAGATCTAAAGACGAACGATAACGAGAGAATCAAAGCGGTAGAGTTGCAAATAGGTCGAAGAGGTCCAGCCCGTTAGATCTCAATCTAACGGTCCGTGAGTCGCGGTGGAGGTCCTACACGGGTTTTATCAGAGGAGGTCTCGACGGTTGATTAGACCTAGAGAGGTCCCGAACGGTCCAGATCGACACTGAGGAGGTCCGAGCGCTAAAGATTTTACAAAATGAGATCTAACGCCGATCTAAACCGGGAGGTCGCGAACGGCCAGGATTGAGCCTAGAGGTCCTGAAGGGGTTTTTTGAAAAGGCCATGGGTGGCTTTTACAAAGACGACCCCGAGGGTGGTCCCGAGGTGGTTTTGACAACACGACAAGGGGTGGTCTTTTCACAAAGAGGACCTCGGGAGTGGCTCAGAGGTGGTCTTTGCAAAAGGACCGAGGGAGGTCTTATACCTAAAAGGTTTTCGCGGAAAGATCCAAAGGTCCAGATCTAAACTTGAGGAGGTCTTAGACGGCTACGAAGAACCCGAGGAGGTCCAAAGTGCTTTTAAAGGCGCGGGACCTCCGGACTTTAATCCTAGGCCTAAGGCCCACAAGACAGCGACACCACGGCACAGATCAAGACAAGGTTAATGCGCCAATGATAGCAATAATTGGGCATTAATGGTGTCCTAACAAAATGACGCAAACGGAAGTTTTGAACCGGCAAATCCCGAGCGGCTCAACGGTTTGCCGCCGGCGATGGGGACCTCGCCGGCGCCGACCAAGGGCACCGATATACTCGCAATAGTGTCGCGGACCTAGCGGAGGCACTCTCGACGGCGGCGACGGTTTAAACGCCGCGAGCCGAGAATGGCGGAGGACAAGTTTTTCGGCAAAATCCAAAACGGTGAAATCGAGCGCCACGAGCTATGCTAGCTAGACCTTAAGCTCTAAGGGACTAAAATGAACTCACCAGAGTGTAGGGAAGGTCCAGAGGAAGACGGAGGACTTGGAGAAGGTCGATGAAGTCCCGCTGTGATGTGTTTGCCGCGAAGGAGAAGAAGACGACTCGACCCGACAAGCGGCTCCCAACTTGACCACCTCTGCGATGGACAACCACGGCAAGTTAGAGAATGCTCGAGGTGCTCGAGATGACAAGAAAACATGTAAGAACGTTGATGGAACCACTGGAGCTCGAGCTTCGCAGGAGCCCAAGGGTGACAATGGAGGTTTCTGGTGGTGGTGTTCTGGGGTTTGAGTTTGAGGACCACTCAACCGAGGGAGCTCAAGCACGACCAAGAACGAAAAGGAAAAGGAGAGGAAGTTTTCGTGCCATGTATAGCCCGGGAGCTTGGCAAGGGCTAGGGCAACCTCATCGTGAGCAAGAACCATGCCCACACAACGCACGCACGACAGGACAAGTGGCAGAGCAGTGAAGACTTTGAGGTTAAAGCCGATCGCAATAAATGCATGTCAAGAGAAAGAGCCGCGACAAGAGGCAAAGGTGACATCTCACCGCCTCTAACCGCTCGACCGACACACGCATGGGTGCGGAAAACCATGATGACCGCACCTCCGTGGAGGTCGAGGAAGAGAAACAGAGCTGAGGAGGTCCCGACGTCCCGCATTGCTTGGGGTGGGGAGGTCTTGCGCGGCGAGGAGGTCCCGGGAGGTCGTGAGTCCCACGATGGACATCCCACGGCTTGACCACCCCAAAGCGGCGAGGCGCTAAGAGCTCCGGATCGATGGGGAGGTCGTGAGCGGCCGGATGGAGATCCAATGACTCACCTTGCGACGCACAGCTAGGGCCCGAGTGGCGGCGCGACGTGGTCCAACCAAGTCGGTTGAGTTGGGCCTGGTCCGAGCCCGAGTCCGACTCAACCAGATTTAGTTTTTCTCGGTTTTAGAAGGAGCTGCTCCTTGAGAAATGTTCGAGGCAAAGAAACCGACCAAATTTACGAAATTTTTACAGGAGTTGGCTGACTCAAACGAGGACCTAGCATAAAATTTTCAGAGGCTTCTGCCTGAGGATTTTCCTCCAAAATCTAGCTAGGTGCTGGTCCAAGGTTTGACCAGATTTAAATTGGTTTGACTGACCTCCAAAAATATTCAAACAATTTCTAAAAATTGTGAAATTTTTCAGAGAGGTCACATACCATCCCAAGAACTTAGGAAAATATTTCAGAGATGATCAAGAGATTCGACAAGATTGTTTTGAAAGCTCAAGATTTGGATCAAAAGACTTGTGACTTCGTATTTCCATAGCTTCTTGTACAATACTTGCTTGGTACAATAGGAAATACAGGATGTAAGAAAAAGTTTTAATTTCCCCTCATTTTCTTACATTTGAAACACAAGCCTAAAATTGGGATGTTACAGTACATAAGCGCCCGCAGGCTTAAGATTACAACTGAAATTGTAGTGTTTGCAAATAAAACATAACAGTTCGACCTCTACTACCCTATTACATAAACCTAAGGATACAAGCTCAAACATAGAGCTCCCTTCCCTAACAGCCTAGATATTATTCCGGTCAAAGTTCACCGGAAAGTCATCGAGCATGTGGTATCCAGGGGATCCTGTGTCTTCTGGGTCTCCCGGGTTGGTGAGGCGTAAGGGGGATCCTACGCCAATGATATGGCCTCCTACTTCAGGAAGACGATAGTCCGTGGCGAGAAATGTACGGTGAAACCTCATTAGCGCCATACAAAGACATCCGATTTAATGAGCCTCATGTCATGCATAAGCCGCAAATGCTCTGAGCTATAATGAGACGACGACGCTGCCTCCCATAACTCATGCATTATGCATCGATGCATTTGGTCCATTACGTGAACCAATCTCGCCAATCGCCGACTTGGGGTCCTCCCAAACCGATCCTAGCAAACGAGCTCACGCCCTAGCGCGCAGCGCACGGAAAGTGATCATATGGGGTGGGCTAACTCACGAGTCGAGCGAAGACGACACATGACCACCAAAGCCACTTGTAACGCCATGGCCTCGTAGTACCACGCGCCGAAGCGTAAGGTATGCTCCCGAACTTGTCTAGCAACGATATCTATCATCGCCATAAATTCCTCCATTCCGTGTCCTCGATCACGGTGGTAAATGGAATAAGTGGGCTGATATGTGAAGTTCGCCCTCCACATCATGTCTCGTAGCAATGCAGGGTATCCATCCACCTTCACTTGAGTTTCCTGACAAGGCACCGAGGGTTCATCTAAAGGCAAGAAGGCAAGGTGTTAGTTTCATAAACCAAAACAGATCGGGAGAGAAAAGATACTAAGATGGATAAGGAATAAAAGATATTCTTAACTTAAACTTTACTGAAAATACTTTGATAATTTGCAAAATAATTTGACCAAGGGACTTACTAACTTAATGTCATTGCTACCTCTAACCTACAATAATATGACTCGATACTAACGCGTGGGACCCCCTGTAATTATCTCCATAAGACCGAGATTAGACAAGGTCTTAGGGACATAATCACGGTCTCCGTGAATGAATTCCAATTTAACTCTATCCAAGTGAGAGGCTTAGCTGAATACTAGAGCCTCAACGATCATGCGCCTCGCTCCTTTGCGAGCGCTACATGATTGTCGATTCTCTTTCGATTCAAGCACTACACTTAGTGAGTTAAATGGAATTATCAACAACGAGTATGACTTATATTGGCTCCCAAGATCAACGGCCAATATACTCATACTCTCATCCAACATTGATTACATCCATACAACGCATACAACAAGAGATCAAAAGACATCCTGCATAATAGTCAAAGTCTACACTTATTACATACGCCGACCGCCAAATTCAAAGTAAAGTATCAAGTAGCAATGGAGCAAATAAATAAAGCAAAAGACCAGTAGTGGTATGCCCATCACCCATCGGCAACCGACTGGGGGTTAAATGATAGCACACTACTCGTTAGTGTCACCCAAGTCGACACTAACAAGATCGTCAGACTTATAATCTTCCTCACCTGAAAAGGCCAGCAAACATCTGGCTGAGTACAAGTGTACTCGCAAGTCTTACACAAATAAAAATAGTTATGCATAAGGGTCATTCAAAGGATGGCTCATATTGGTTTAGTTTTGCGGAAGAGACGCAACGATTAACATCCTACACATACTAGTTTTTCATGTGCCCATTTAAAATCAGCTTTGAAGTAGAAGTAAAACATATAGTAAAGCATTTCAGTAATAAACAATTGAATCATACAACGACCAAAGTGGCAGCCCACTTTGATGTACTAAACACATGAACATCCCGTTCATGACGAATACCAAGTTCAACCACAATTTTTAATTAAAAGTCTAACAATAGTAACTCCCGAACTCAAGCGGTTGTCCATAACCGTGGACACGGCTATTCGAATAGATTGATACCGCAGGTGTACTACTTTACCCACACGACTTGATTAGCCCGTAAGCCTCCAGAGGCCTCTGAAATAGCATACTTCCTATGGTATGCCTACTGTAAATCAAGATACATCATTTTCAAAGAAGAAAGCCCTATTGAGCCAAGTCCCCCTTGTGAGATGGTTCCTGCCTAGTACAAGCATCCGATTGCACTTGCTAGGGCTCACAAGTTATATTGGACATATCGATGCAATCAAAACAAGTAAAATTGGTGCTCCCTTGCACACTATAAAGGATTACATCGGCTCCTAAGGAACATAGGATTTCACGGCCGCTATGCCCCTTACACCACCATGGGACTTAACACAATAAAACCTCCCCTACTTAACCATACGGCTCCCAACCCGCGTATGGCAGCACGAGTGTACTTGAATTAACGACGTTACCAAAGTATACAATGAGAGTTATGTTTATCCCATAATTGTCGGGTTAGCCCCACAAACAAACTCATCAATCTAGACTTGCATGACTAAGCAACCCATATTCAGAATCATCACATCCTATCTTAAGCATGTAGGTACTGGCATAATTCAAGATTAACCTCAAGCATAGGACATAACTAAACTACACATCACAAAAATATTTACATAATCAAAATAGCATGCAAGCAATTATCATTGCACTAACTTAACCAAAACTGGGATCAAATATGATGCAAAAGAAAGTTCAAATGTTGCTTGCCTTGCTGGTACAGTAGCTGCTCACTCTCAGTAGCGTAAGTGTCGATATCAATATGCTCGGGATCTATATAATTATAACATCAAATAAATATCGAGAAAACAACTCAAAAACCAAAATGCTCAAAAATGCATGATTTTTCTACAGTAGTTAGGTCATGATTTTAGATGGATTTAGGTAAAAGAATTATTCCATTTGGAGTTATGAATTGGAAGTTATGCTATTTTGAATTTCAGGTTTCATTAACCCCAAGTTATGTAATTTAATTATTTGGCCAAAATTTGTAGAACAGTGGTGGGGTAAAGGATTACATAGGTAAATAGGTAATATTAATACAAGTTCAAAACCGTTGAGTTTGTCCCATTTGGAGTTTTTCTGATTTAGTTATGTATTTTCAAAGTTATCAGCCTTTTATAGTATAACAATAATAGAGTTAAAGATTACATTCTCCCAAATATAGTTTCTGTGACAGAAGTAATATGGAGACCATTTTTAGAATTAAGTTCACTGAAAATGAAAATTATAAAAAGTGTTCTCACTCCTTTTGGAGTTTCCAATAATTACTTATGCATTTTTGAAGTTATCAGTCCTTTTTCTATTGTTCAAATAATAGGATTAATAGCTTATTTTCCAAAATAGTGCTCTCTGTTATAGAGACATGTTTGAACTCAATTTTTATATATAGTTCATTAAATTTGAAAATTATCGTAGTGGTTTCACTCATTTTGGAGTTAAATGAATTAGTTATGTATTTTCAAAATTATACATATTTTTCAAGTGCAATTAACTCATTTCGAATTTCATAAAGTATTTACTACTTTTCCTACCGGGCGCTAGCCTAGTGCAGAGAATGACGAGTGGGACCGAGGTCAAGGTTTTGACCCAACAAGATTGACTCGGTCCGCCACAACAATCAAGGCGTATTCCTCGCACACGTTTCTTCAAAACCCTAAACGTAAAACCATTTTAAGCATGCTAGGGATACGCTTTCTATTTAACAAAACGCACTCTATAATTTACGCATCCACTTAAACAACCCTTAGGCCCACAAGTCATAGACTCATAACTATCTAACCACAATCATTAGCGTTAATTAATCCGACAAAAATCACCTTCTTACGGCTGTAAGCGTCCGACAACAGAAACGGCGCGGTGTTGAAAGTGCTGCAGCCACGGGCGAGTAGGGAAGGCCGTAGAGTGCAAAGACTAAGTGCAAATGGAAAGGCAATAGCAAGGACTACCTTCCGGTGGTGACTTTGCGGAGAATAGGCACGCATGCGTGCGGCGCCCGCGAGTTGAGCGGAGGAGGAGGATACGGTGACGAGGGATCTCGGAGCCGGAACCACTCCGAGGCAAATGGGTGCTGGATCTACACTCATGGGGTTCAAACGACGCTGAGGAAAAGGCACGGGGACCAAGGGTATTCGTGTTCAACTCCGGCGGCAAGAATCGTGGCGGTGCAGAGGGGTCACCGCGCGGGTGTTCGAGAACAAGAAAGAACAATGTGAGGTGGGAGTAGAATCGGGGCACCCATGAGACGGTCCCAAGGAGGAATGGACTGGGAGCTCACCGTCTTGACGCGGGGAAGAAGATGAGCTCTCACGCCGTGGATTTGAAAACCAGAATTCACACACTCCGTGCATAATCCGACAAATAAGTTGAGGGGTTTTACTCCTTAGAACCTAGCACACGAAGTGACGCGCAAGAAATGGAAAAGAACTCACTTAGAGCTAAGAATGACACAGTGAGACCTCCGGGTGCGCGCTCTGGAGCTTCAGAGAGCTCGAAGATGGAACACGAGCTACAAACGACAAGAGAGGCTCGCATTAGCAAAAATGGATAGGGCATTGCACAAGAAGAAGAGAGGAACCATGCGGAGGAAGCTTACACCGGCGAGGAGCACGGGAGAGCTTCCCCTTCCTCAGCCGCCGAGAGGAAGAGTGAGGGAGAACTAGGGTTCTGAGGTGTCTTATGCTCGGGCGATGACGGAGATGGAGGCGGCGTGAGACGGAGTAGCTCGGGAGTGGTCACCAGCGGCGGTGGGTGACGGAGCTGACGGCTCTCCAACGGCCGAGCAGATGCTCGGGCGCGGGCGCCACGCTCGAGGCTCGCTGCCGAGGAAGGAGATGACCGGCGCGTGCCCGCGCGCGACGCGCGACTCAAGGCGCCGAGGTGAGTCCTCACTACGTGGCCGAAGGTGGTCCATTAGATTAGGATCGGGTGGACGAGATCAATTCGCGATGATTTGAACTGGCCAACAGCGATGAGATCTGGACCATCGATCTATGATCCGATGGCTGCATGTCACGGTGCGGTTAGGCGGTCGGGCTGAGTCGGCTCGCCGATTCGGACTCAAGCCCAAGGAACAGTAGCTTGGTTCGGTCTGAGTTTGACTGAGAATTTAAATGTTTTCTCACTTTGACCAAGGGCTTAAAAGAGAAATAAATTTCAAAAATCATGAAATAATTTGTGGGGTTCTGGAAGATATAGTTCCCATAAAAATTATGAAACCCACTGTTCATGTTAAAATTTGTGACATTTAAATTCAAACATGTTGTATGTCTATGAATGTTGTTTGAATTTTAATTAGGTTCAAACTAGTCCCAAAAATTTTGGAAAAATTATATTTATTCATGAGAATTAATGTAGTATTTAAATAAATTGATTCCAGATGATGATCACAACTTTTTATTACAGATGCTAAAAGAAAACCGAAATTTGAAGTGTATGTTTATATGAAATGAGATTTTCCAAGTACAATATATTATGAAATGATTTGAATTTGATAATGCATGTTAGTGAGATGCATTATAATCCATTTTAATAGTTGGGGCTGTGACACGGGTGTAGCAGTAAGTACCGACGGGAGTAATGAACGCGGTCTTCAGCTCGTCCTCCTTGGCCATGAGCGCTGTGAACCGTGGACTTCAAGTTGAGCCCCGGGGGCGACAGGCGGTCGTGGGGGATCATTATCCTGTTAAAGGCGTCGGTGAACAGGAGGTCCGCCGAGCTTCCCCCGTCGACGAGGACTCGCCGGACCTCGAACTCGGCGATGCTGGCGGAGACAACGAGGGGATCTTGGTGTGGGAAGTACATCCCCTGGGCGTCCTCGGGGCCGAAGGAGATGGGTATCTTGGCGTAATGAGGCGGGCTGGATACCGGGTACGTTGCGAGATGGTGGATTTGGCGAGCGTACGCGCGGCACTGTCTTTTGGATGAAACGCCGAGCGAACACCCTCCGGCGATCATGTTGATGATCCGATGATGGCGGTCTCCCCGGTCTTCCTCTATCCGGGGTCTCTGTGGCGGGGCGGATAATGCATTGCCGGTGTTTCCTCGGTCCTCCCGCTCGGCCTGCTGGCGGTTTTGGCCCATGTAGTACTTCATGGCCGGGATGGTGCGGCACTCGGTGGTCGTGTGCTATCCCTCGCCGTGGAAATCGCAAAATAGCGGCGGGCGTCCGGCGCCGCGCGCGCGCCGCCGCCGCCGTCATGCGGCCCGCCTCGGCCGGCGGCATCTTCTGGCCCGCCGCTTTGCGCTCTCGAGGCGGGCCGCCCACGTGGTAGACGCCGCACCTCTTGTGTTTGTAGTAGCTGGCGTGAGGCTTGGTGGGCGCGGCAGGTGTGGGTCGATGCGCACGGGGTCCTTCGTGTCTTGTCCTCTTACGCCGCGCATTCTTCCATTTTGTCGAAGAGCTCCGCCACCGTGCGAATGGGCTTGCGGGCCAGCCTCTCCGACAGGGGGCCCTTCTGCAGCCCGCAGGTGGCTGCGTTTATGACGGTTGTTTCATTGACGCCCCCCACCTGGCACTTCACTTCCGCAAATTTCCTGAAGAAACTGCGGAGGGTTTCGCCGGGGGCCTTCTTCACCGCGAACAGGTGCCCGACGTCCTTGGGCTCCGCGTAGTTTCCCTGAAAGTTGTTGCGGACAAGGTCCCGCAGTTGCTCCCACGCGTATACGGACCGGGGTATGGTGAAGAACCATGTGAGCGCCACGCCCTTGAGGGCGAGGGTGATGCTTTTCGCCTTCGTGCTATCGTCTCCCCCCGCCGCCTCAATGGCGGTCTCGTATACCCTTAGAAACTCCGACGGGTCCGTGCGTCCTTCGAATGGCGCCACCTCCGGCATCTTGAAACCGAGCGGCCAGCGGGCCGCTAATCCGACGCTGGGCGGGGAGCTAGGGTCTCCCCAAAGCAACGGGGCCGGTGCCGAGGATGGCAACTGCGCCGGGGGTGGCAGCGGTACCGAGGGTGGCAACGGTACCGAGGGCGACAACGGTACTAAGGGTGACAACTGCCCCCTCCGGCCGCCCTTGGCCCCCCTTCGGGCCTTTTGGCGGAGTCGGCACGTTTGGGCGCTTACCTGGCCACGGGGGCCGGTGGGCCGCCCCTACGACACTTCTTGTAAACACAAGGTTCTTCTTCGTCCTTGATGAAGTCAAACCCTTTGACTACTTCATCAAAACGAATGTTCCAACTCCGAGATGCTTGCTTTAATCCATAGATGGATTTCTTAAGCTTGCATACCTTTCTAGCTTCTTTCGGATTGACAAAACCCTCAAGTTATGTCATGTACACATCCTCACTTAGGTTTCAATTTAGGAAAGCCGTTTTGACATCCATTTGTCATATCTCATAGTCGAAATATGTAGCAATAGCTAGAATGATCTGGTAGACTTAAGCATAGCGACGGGCGAGAAGGTTTCATCATAAACAACACCTTGAATTTGTCTGAAACCCTTCGCGACCAGTCGTGCCTTATGAATGTGAGCATTTCCATCCATATCTATCTTTTTCTTAAAAATCCATTTGCGCTCAATGGTTTTAACACCATCAGGTAGATCAACCAAAATCCAAACTTGATTATCATACATGGACTTTATCTCGAATCTCATGGCTTCAAGCCATGACTCGGAGTTTGGGTCCACCATCGCTTCCGATTAAGTTTTAGGCTCATTATTATTCAACAATAATACGTCATGCCCATACCTTATAGGCATTTGACATGGCCTTTTCGATCTACGTGGGGTTGATGCTTCATCTACAGGTTTAACAACATTTTATTCATCCTGTAAAGGTTCAAAAGGAGTTGAAATATTTTCAGATGGTTCCCGAATTTCTTCGAGTTGCACCTTGCTCCCACTGACTCCTTTGGAAAGAAACTCTTTCTCCAAAAATACACCATTACGGGCAGCAAACACTTTGTTATCAACCCGATTATAAAAGTAATATCCTTTAGTTTCCTTAGGATACCCCACAAAGAAACACTTATCGGACTTGGGTGTGAGTTTATCAGACGTCAAACGTTTGACATATGCCTCACAACCCCATTCCTTGAGAAAAGACAAACTGGGACACTTCCTAATCCATATCTCATATGGTGTCTTCTCAACAGTTTTTTATGGAACCCTATTTAAAGTGAAAGCCGTTGTTTCTAGAGTGTATCCCCAGAATTGCAATAGAAGATCAAATTGGCTCATCATTGACTGAACCATGTCCAACAATGTTCGGTTCCATCGTTCCAAAACCCCATTCCATTGAGGTGTTCCTGGCGGAGTAAGTTGTGGAACAATTCCACACCTCTTTAGATGATCACCAAACTCATAGCTCAAATATTCACCTCCACGATCAGATCGTAGACATTTGATTGTCTTGCCAAGTTGATTATGTACTTCATTTTGAAATTCTTTAAAGTTTTCAAAAAGATTCCGACTTATGTCTCATGAAATAGACATAGCCATATCTACTGAAATCATCAGTAAAAGTTATGAAGTACTGAAAACCACTTCTGGCCGAAGTGCTCATTGGTCTACATACATCCGAATGTATAAGGGCCAACATGTCACTCGCCCTCTCACCTCTGGCCGTGAAAGGTGTTTTTGTCATCTTGTCAAGTAAACAAGATTCACATGTTTCAAATGATTCAAAATCAAATGAGTTTAGAAAACCATCTTTATGGAGCTTCATCATGTGCTTCTCATTTATATGACCTAGTCGACAATGACAAATAAAAGTGAGATTCATTTCATTGGGTCGATGTTTCTTAGCATTAACGTTATAGATGGGCATATCATCAATATTCAAAATATGCAATACATTTACCAATGGAACATGGCCATAAAGCATATCTTCAAAATAAATTGAACAACAATTGTTCTTTATTCTGAACTCATAACCTTCTGCTCCTAAACAATAAGCAGAAATAATGTTTTTACTTAAGGCTGGAACATAATAAAAATTATTTAATTCCATAACTAATCCTGAAGCTAAAGCTAATGGTAAAATACCAATAGCAAATGCGGCAACTCTTGCTCCATTGCCCACCCGAAGATCAACATCTCCTCTTGTCAAGCTTCTACTCCTTATTAGTCCCTACATCGAATTGCAAATATGAGCAACCGATCCGGTATCAAATACCCAAGAACTGGTCAGAGAAGTGGTAAGATTAATTTATATAACATTTATACCTGAACTGGAAGTCTTACTTTCTTTGTTCTTTTTTGCTTCTGCCAAGTACTTCTTGCAATTTCTCTTCCAATGCCTAGTCTCATGACAATGGTAACATTCTGTGTCACGCTTAGGACCCAGCTTGAGCTTCTTAAGCTTAGCCTTGACACTCTCGATCTCATCTTGAATCTTTCCTTTGCCTTTTCCCTTTCCCTTCGACTTACCCTTCTTCTTGAAGCTAGTAGTCTTTTGAACCTGTAATACCCCGTTGGTGTGACGCGCTAGAAGTCGGAAGGGAGTATTGGTTCGGGAGAGTATTAAACGGAATTTTGGGAGGGACTAATTGGAAAGAGTGTATTGTTGCAGCTGTAGAGGGGGGGGAATCGTAGTTTTATGGCATCCTGGTGGAGCCCACGCCCAAGAGAGGCCCAAGGGGTGGCGGCCAAAAGCTAAGGGGGCACTCCCTTCCCAACCCTAGCCGACCTCCCCTCTTTCCTCCCCACTCCCCATTCGCCGCCACCTTCCCCACCTCCTCCACCCCCTTGTGCACCTCCCTACCTCCCCTCCACTTACCATTGCCGGCCAAATAGAGGAGGAAGCCCCATTGCACTGCCAAGGAGGAAGAAGAAGGGAAAAGAAGAGAAGGGAGAAGAAGAGGGAGAAGAGAAGGAAGAGAGGAGAAGGAGGATCTTCTTCGGGCCTGCTTCGTCGTCGCCCAAAGACGTCGTCAAGGGTAACATGCGGGTTTCTTGTGATGTGTGATAGTCAATAGAAGCGATTGCTATTAGATCGATTACATCGGTTTAATTACATTCTGCTCAATTCATCCCGTAATGTTGCGCGGACAGTTTCATTTATTTAGAGGCCTAATTATGTAACATCCTCATTTTGGCTTGTGTTTCAAATGTAAGAAATTGAGGGTAAATTAAAACTTTTCTTACATCCTTGTGCTTTTGGAACTTTTCTGAAAATTCTTGTAAAAGAATTTTGGAAAATTCAAAATCAAAAGCCTCATTTATCAAGTCAACAACCTCCTTGGTCAAATCTTATGTCAAACCCTTGGTAATAATTTTCCCTGGGTTCTAGGGTTGCTTGGTAACACCTCTGAATTATTTCATATTTTTTGGAAAATATTTGAAATATTTTAGAGACAAGTCAAACCTTTGAATTAGCCTTCTGGAATTTCTTGAGAAAATCCCAGTGCACAAAAATCTCTGGAAATTTTATGGAAGGTTAACCCTTAAGTCAGGAAGCTCCAGTCAAAATTTCATAAATTTTGGGGTTGATTTGATGCCTCAATTAAATCCCCAAAGTTTCAGTTGAAATATCAAACCCTAACTGGTTTGCACTGCCTCGGTGCGAGTCGACTGGGCTCGCCAACCGACTCGGCGAGTCAACTAACCGCACCCGCCGCGAAGCGAAGCGGGCGCGCGCGCTATGGACAGTTGGATTTCAATCGGGCGGTCGACGTTGCCCGACGCCGCTTTAACTCGATCGCGTGTTAACCGTTGGATCTCCATCGAACGGCTCGCATCCGTGTAGGCATTCGGACCCCTACGGTTGCCCTCGATTCTCGGCGTTGATCAAAATCGACGCCGCCCGTCATCTCCTTCGCGCTCCGCTGCTGCGTGTGCGCGCCATGGGCCTCGTCACCTCCGCCTTCGCCAACGGCTCTGCGCAGCGCATTAAATGCCCGCTCCCACCGCCCGCTTAGTCGTTGTCTCAATCGCTCCGCCGCCACGGCGACCGTAGCGCAGTGAGAACCCGAGGCGCCAACGGTGCCCTCCTCGCTCCTCGAGCCTACTTAAGCTCCCGCTTCTCTCGAGCATCTTTCGCCATCCTCACCTCTTGGTTACCTTCTCGAGCTCGAAGCGAGTTCCGAGCGCCCAAAGACTCATCTCTCGCCATTGCCGGCCGCGAGCTTTGGCGCCGACAGTGTTCCAGTGGCTCTCTTGCTCCCCTCGCTCCTCACCTTCGCCTCACTTCACGGAGCTTAACCCCACTCCATTTCAGGTTCCGCTGGAGGAGCTCACAAATCGGAGTTTTCCCAAATTTGCCGCAAATCTCCATCTTCTTCCCGCACCGTAAGACTCCCATTTCCCAATCCATTCCTCGGAGCTTCTCGTGGTATTGCGGCTCATGGTACCACCCGTGTTGCCGGTTTGGCCCAGTCGCCCTCCGCGCTGAGGCATCCCCGCACCGCCGATCCTCGCCGCCGGGCTGCTCCGCTCATCCTCCGTCCACCCCAACCTCGTCATCATCTTCGCGAACCCCGTGAGCTTAAGCTCTTCCCGCTTAGCTTTTGCCGCACTGCGGCCGTGGTTCCTCTGTTTCGCGCGCCGCCGCGCCGTTAGCCTCGCCGCGGCGGCTACCGTATGGCCTCCGGTTGGTCGCGTTAAGTCCATAGGACCCCGCCATAGCTTTTGCACCCGCCCATTTGTGCGTAGCTTAGCCATGCCATCGCTGCGTTTCGTAGTACTCTCTCCGCCTCGCGCCGCGCGCCGCCGTCGCCATTGGCCTCGCCGCGGTGCCATCTCGTGCGTAATAGCGATAGGTTTCGCTTTAGCTCCTTCCGGCCTCGCCGAGCTCCTCGCCGGCGACACGCCCGCGAGCTCGAAGTTTTGCTCGGCTCGTTGTCGGACGAAGCGCAGCAGCTGGCGGGCGACGTGGCTCGTTAGTGGTCGTCCGATCTAGAGATCTATGGCCTCGCCTCTCACGTCGCCGCCCTCTTCTGCGCGCCGCGCTCGTGTCGCCGGGTTCAACTGGGACGCCCGATCTGAGATCGCGCTCTCAATCGCCCACGCCTCCGGTGTTAGGAAAATCCCGAAAATGCTAAGTCCAAAAACTAAAGAACTTTAGAGTCTTGTCATTTTTGCATCTCTGTAACTATAGATCCAACTTAGATGATTCCAATTTTGTTAGTTTCCTTATACCTTGAACTTAAATAGAAAAATAATTGTAGACTATGATCAAACCTGGAAAACCTTTTTCAAAAATAGTAAACAAGTGAACTTAATACTGTTTTTCAGAACTTTTAGCAAACTTGTAAAATCCATATCTTTTTATCTATAGCTGATTTGTGTGTGAATCCAATTGGATTAGCTTCCACTGATAGTATATTTGCTAGGAAAATTGGTTTCACAAATTTTACTGTTTTTAAAAAATCATAAGGATCATATTTTAGTTTAATACCCTAAACAGTTTAGACAAATCATAACTCTTTCAATATAGCTCCAAATGACCTGAAATTTTATATGGCTTATCACTATACCAGTAGGTAGCTACCATAAAAGTTTCAGCTTCAAAATCTTTCTAGAAAATATTTTTGCTACAGTACCTAATTATGGCCGAAAATAGGTTTTTAGGGAATATCTTTTGCACCACAAATCCAAATTAGGTTTTTCCAGTTTCTATGTCTAGGTGTATTCCTATTTTACCTTGTGCATAAATTTCACAGAATTGGATAATTTTTGCTTGCTCTTTGTTTAAGTGTTGCTCGTCTTATTGGTTGTTCTCGCTTCTTTTGCTTTTCGCTAGGCTTCGACATTTGCGGTAACCCCGAGAACGATCCTCCGCAACAGTTTGAGCAACAGCAAGCAGGCAAGCAGTTTGATCATTTCCCATTTGATCCCATTACTTTTAAAGTCTAATATTTTGTTTAACTTCTATGTATGCATTGCTATTTTGTTGTTAAATTGATTAGTTAATCCTCTAGATGCATAATCTGTAGGTAAATGTTTATCCTCTACTACCTGAGCCTAGGTTATTTGCTATGATTAGAGTTCGTTGGATGAGCTCTTGTCACTTAGTAGATTTCGAATAAATATTGCTTAGCCATGCCTAGATATCGGTAGTATTGGGCGATCATCGACTTAGTCGGTGATCTTGATCACACAAATGCTATTATTATTCCATTATGTCCAACCCTTGTGTTTTACCAATTTGCAAATCAAAAACTGAAAACAAAAATTATATCTTGGCTTGGGCACAATGGTATGTTGGTGTGATCTGTTGGGTGTGAGTGGAATGGTGCCTAAGTCCCTAAGGACCGAGTTACTTGTGCCATTGATCCAAGCAATTGTTGCGTGCTAACCACACGAGGGGGATATGGAACCTCTCTTGACTAAGTACTTTGGGAGGTGTTAATTATGAGCTGGTCGGTGGGTGTGTTCCTGTGTGTGTGTGTTTGTGGTGTTTGGAGGGGAGCATTAGCAGACCGGTTAGGCTGCCTAATGTGTCTTTCTCCGTGGGTTGCGGCTCTTAATTAGCATCGTCCATTGGAAAGCGCCTTGTTAGACTTAGCCATGCCTGCATACCAAAGCAAGTGTGCTAACCGTGGTGGTGGAAAGGTGGTCTATCGTGTGGGTACATTGGTACACCCCCGCAGGTTAAAACTATTCGAATAGCCTCGCCCTAGGTTATGGACACGCTGGTTATTTCCGCAAGAACTAGACTACAACCTTTTAAAAACTTAAACTTGACATGGGTGGTATGAAGGGGGACTTCATGTTATTGTTGTGGTGACTATGGGTTAGTCACTTCTAGGTTGGTGTTGTCATCTATCTATTGTTATAATTGTCTCTCTTTATTTGAACAATAAAGTTAATTGCAAACTTGCTTTGAATCTATTACCCTATTGCAAATGAAAACTTGCTTTATGCTGAAAATAAGTCCAAAGCCTCATCCACTTAAATAAAGCTTGCATGTAGTTAATTATAGTTCTGTTATCTCACACGTCAGTCTTGCGAGTACAAAAACAATTTTTGTACTCATCTGCTTTGCTTAATATTAATTGTTGCAGAGGAAGAAGGTGAGCCCCAAGGGCCTCACTTTTGTGAGCTGTGTTGTGGCGCTGTTTGGGACGATTAGTTTGGCGGTCCGGTTGGTTGCCTTGTGGGTGAAGGCACACCGATTGGCTTTTGTTTATCGCCATCTTATGGTCATTTTGCTTCCGCTGTGTATTTATCTATTTGTATGTCTTTTGGCCGGGCGGCCTCTCTTTTGTACTAACTCTCTTTATATTATGTATGTCTTTAAGTTATTGTTGTGCTTCGGTTCTATGTGAATGAAGGGAATTGATGCATGATTTTGTAGCGAGGTGTGTATACTGCATTTCTGGGAACTATACATATCTCGAGACTTGGTTTATTTGATTTGTACTGTTAGGACCAAGTGGATGGTTAAACAGTACAAGCCGAATAAACCGGGGTCCTCACAAATTAGGAGTTTTGGCCTCCTAGAGATACGTAGGTTATGTTCTTAGCTTTCAGTGGCCACCAAGATCACCCAAATCCGATTAACGGTCAGGAAATTATCAATTTTTTTAGTATCGCTGCCTGGTAATTCTGTCAGTTTCTGGCAGTCTGTGGTAATTTGGTTAAAACTGCTATTTAAAAGGAGAATCAGGAGATCTCAGAATAACGAAAAATGTGGGTAATTTCTGTACCTTTTTATAGAGATAAAGAACACGAGATTTGGACTTTCGTAGCAAAAGTTATGGTGGTTTTAGCGTACTGTCCAGAGAACCCGATGAGAATTCTGTTGTCTGATGGATTGGGTTGCTAGGGGTAGTTAAGGGCAGAATCAAAAGGGCTCCCCAACTAGGTTTATTTAGGTCATTCCATTACCTTTTCAGAAAGTCTAAGAGCATCTTAGTTGGACTCCTGAGCAGAAAGTTATGTATTTTAGAATTTGACTGTTTTCAGTGAGCACCAAAACGATCGCTAGAAATTGGAGGTTTTGTTAACACTTGAGAGTTAGCGAGTTCTGTTGTGTTATTATTTATGCTTTTGGTCCAGCATGTTGGTCTTAGATTGGGGTACCTTTATGTTCAGGTGGGAGCGCGGTTCCAGGGACAACACCCTCTTCGCGTCCACCGTTCTCGCACGGTTGAGGCAAGTATTCGGGCTATTATATGTGTATGTTTGTTTGATGTGTTTGTGATGTATCTTGATAGTATAGCCATGCTTGCCTGTTATGAGATGAGTACCGTTTACCTTGATGACATGCTAGTATAGTTAAATGGATCTACTGTATGTTGTTATTGATTACTTGTTAATGAGAATTTGATGTATTCTTGCTTATGAATATGTTATCATGGTGCATATGCATGTTGTGAGCATACAGGTGCCTTGGTCACGTGGTGACCAAGCACATACAGTTGAGGTCCCCGTCATGAAGATGACGGGCTTGAGGTCCCCACATTCGTGGAATGTGGGCTATGAAATAAAGAGGTCCCCATCATTAAGTGATGGGCAAAGGTCCCTATACATGTGGTGTATAGGCTCTTGGTCCCTGTGCTAGAGGGCACAGGCAAGGGTATACAGCGACGGTTGTATACCCCGCATTACCGGTAAAATGCGAAAAGAGATAAAGTTCAAAGGAGCATTGCATTGGTTGCATGTCATGAAATAGATGGCTATGATTAGTGTATTGTTGTTGCGGATTAACGATGCTATGTTTAAGTTCATATTTATAGCCTTGTTGATACTTGCTGAGTCGTTGGGCTCACTCTTGCTTTAATGTGTTTTAGGTACCCATGGCAGGAACGATACGATCGGGAGGGAGTAGATGTGGATGCACTCACTATATCACATTCTTAAGGCGTTTGCTGCTTAGTCCAAATTTAGAATTAAATGAACTGTTTAAATAACACCCATGGATGGCGTGGTTGAATTTATCGCTTAGTTGTAATAATGAGGTTATTAGCTTTGGTTGGTTCTTTTGATATTCATGCAGTTTGGGATAAATTGATTATGAGGATTTTGTTTATGCCATGTGATAGTATTGAACTCTCGATTTGTCGATTAAACAAAGGAGACTCACTAAAATTTGTATTTGTGCTAGAATAGTTTATTTCCAGTAGCATTCCAGGCTCTTTGAGAGTTGGGGTGTTACAGCTGGTATCGAGCTGGTCAGAGGTCCGTGGATGATGAAGTATTAAAATTGACACACTAAGCACGTAGGTGGGGTTGGGTTTCTTTGCTTTGCTTGCTGCGTTCATCAGAGACTCTTTGGCTACTCTAGTGTTGTAGTTATTATTTAACCGGTTCGTGTGATGATAGATATTCTATGTGCTTAATGTTTGTTTGTTCTGCTGTGGTGTCTAGAGATGGCAAGAGGCGCAGGTCATGGTCGTGGCCGGCAGGTGCCGACGAGGCGAGCGATGCCCCGCGTAAGCTCGTAACTCTGTAGTCGGGAAGCTAGTCCGAGGGGTCGAGGAAGAGGTCGCCAAAGAAGGTAAGAGAATCGAGCTCCACCGGCCGCACTGCTGCCACCCATTGGTGGCTCCGTGGTGGTACCCGCGCGCTACAATGGGGTTGCATCGATGGAATGCCCCGCGCGTGGATACCTTTGACGGTTAAGCACGCGATGGACGCCGCCAACCGGTCTGCGTCACATGGAGAGGCACTTCGCGACCGGGATGACGCCCGAGATGAGGGCACGCTTTGGCATTCCACCAAGGGCAAGCGGACATCCGTGGGAGGGAGTCTTGTCGCCTAGGACCACGCCCATGGCCCACCACTTGGGAGTTGTTTGTGGAGCGCTTTGGAGGAGGTTTTACCAAAGATCTTTGTGGAGAGAATGGAGGTCTCGTTGCAGAGTTACAAGGTGGCAAGATGTCGGTGTCGGATTATGAAGCGTGTTTTAATAACTGATCCGCTTTGCCCGGCGGTGGCTACGGATGAGGCAGAGAAGGCCAAGAGGTTTCGCAGAGGGCTCGACAGAGTTTCGCCAGTATTGGGGCATTGAGCTGCGTGACTTTAGCTCCACTGGTAGAGCAAGCCTGGGCATGGAACTTGAGATGCGGCTTGGGAAGATTTACTGTGCAGGAGGTACCATGGTTCGGAGGGTGTAGGTGGCAGTCGGAAGAAGAACTTCGGAGGAGGTAGTGGGTCATCTTTGAAGCCAGTTCCTAAGAAGTTTAAGGGCCCACAGAATTCTTCCAAGTCCAGGTTTTCAAGGCCACAGTCATCCTCTACTTCACAACCTATGGCGAGTGCTCCCAGATTGCGCCCAGTCCCAGGGCAAGGTATGAAGTGTTTTGTGAGGACCCCGATTTATTTAGCTTGTAATGCTTAACCAACCACCTGGCCCTAGCATCACAAATCAAATAAACCAAGCCTCGAGATATGTATACTTCCCAGAACTGCAGTATACACACCTCTATACAAATCTCCTTTTTTTTTTGATATTTGATTTTCAAATCTCCACTTTGACGGAATGTTTTAAAATAGCAAATAATTTCTACAATTTGTGAAATTTTTAGGGTGAGTCTCTAACATGTGCCAAAACCTAGGAAAAATATTCCCAGGCATTGTTCACTTAAGTTTTGTTTGTATTTTAAATTCAAACCCGATTTGAATAAGCAAATAAACAAGGAACCAACTAATCTTCAAAAATTTCAGGAAATCCAAACAATCATATGAGAGGAGATAGATCCTAATTGAAATATTCCCACAATGGAAACCTTTTTAGTTTTTCTTAAGTTTCACTTTGAGAAATGTTTAAGGGAGAAAGAGTATTTGATTCTAGGTTTAAAGTCCTATCCGTTGAAAATCAAGAATTCTTCAACATAAGGTTTACAACAAAAAGTTTTAAAAAGTCTAAAATTTCACAAATATACATTAGATGCTTAACTAATTCAACTTAGAGATTTTGGGCTGTTACAAATCTACCCCCCTTAAACAAAATCTCGTCCCGAGATTCCGGTAGTTCGGAAGTCGGAACGAAAGGCGGTGGCAACCTAGGTGGGTCTGATCACGGGGTCACTTTTCGGATTTCGACGCGAGCCGAACTCAACTTCGAATCCGGAGAGGTTCTTCGGAAGTTTTAGGTGCTAAAGTGGGGAAGCTTTGTTGAAAATTTTCTAATGTACTTCTGATAAGTGTTTCCTCAGTGGTTCTTTTCAACTCTAAACGAAATGCACCATCTGTTGTCTTGACTTCCTTCAGAGATAGTGCTGGAAGAGCATGACGCAGTATTCTGACGTTGCTGCCATATTTTCCTTTCCATTGCTTTGTTTAACCTTTCCTTTCTTGATTTGAAGGTACTTTGACATCATGCTTCACGTTGTCTTCTGGTAGTACGAAAGACTTGGTTCCACTCAGTCGTCCGAAAAGGGGCATCAATCGATAGAACGGAAGATCGGTTAGATGGTAACTGCATCAATACCAGGACTCGGTGAAAAGAGAAGGCAAGCAAGGTTTAAGGTGGTCTCGCTTAATCTCACCTCTCTAGTTCTATTTGCTTGGTCGGGACAGAATTGCACAGATGAATGCACGAGGATGCATGTGTGCAAATTAGTCCTACTAAGAAATTTTAAATTTTGATTAGTGAGCGTGCAAATGCTCACATGTATGCCTACATGCTTCTTGTTCTATGCAACTTGATTAACATGACATGCTTGACTTAATTTAGAAACTATATGCATGATCAAAGTATGAGAATCAAGATGCCTACCAAGTATTTTGAGGTATCTCACACCCCCTTAAATATTTCGGTACATGAAAGATAAGTTAAGGAAAGAATGGGCATAAGGTGAGGGAATGACAATGGGTATGCAATTTAATTCTAACATGTACTAACTACTCCAAAAGGTTCCGACATAGTTGCTGTACATGCCGTCCAGAGGCGATGTGCAACTACTTGGAACAAGGAGAGCATACGATTACAAAATCCAGCGTCTACAAGCTAAGTAATACCATTTAGGTGTATATATTCTAAGAATAACCCTAATTTAATCCTAATATCGCAATAAGGCATCGCCTAGGGAAATTGACATTACCCTAACCCGATTGCAAACACATAACAATAAATGAACTCCAAATGTTTGTATGAAAGCATAAGATCAGTGCAAAATTACAAAGCAAAAGATTTGCCTCCCTGCATTTACTAACTCGTATTGAATGAACGAGCAATCGCTTAGGATGATAGAATTTTAGAACACAAATCAAGTTCTATCGCATCTAACGTGCATGGTAAAACCATATAAGGGTGCATTGGGCATTAGCCATCTAATATCACATCTTACCCTTTTAACCCCATGAGTTTTAGTTGATTTAACATTTCATTTTTAACCCTAACGATTTAATTAAGTGCTTGTAGTCCAAAACTTGTACTTGCTGTCCAGATTTTGTATCCGAGCTCCGAGATGAGTGCTTCAACTCGAGTGCTTCAAATCTTCACTAAATAACAACTAACACTTTATATTTTCAATTCTCATTATTCCCAACCCGAATTTAACCGATAATCAACTAACTTTGAAAGGAGAAGAGAGAGGAACAACCTTTTCCGAAAACTCAACAAGAATAAGGCAAGATGAGCAAGCTAAGATAGATAAGGAGTAAAATCTGAGACCTTACTTAAGTTTTCATAACCCATTTGACATTTTGAAAATAAGTTTTTCAAAATATCCTAATGACGCACTAAGCTAGGGTTTCTACGGTCAAGACAAACTGATACCAACTTTGTGAGGACCCCGATTTATTTAGCTTATAATGCTTAACCAACCACCTGGCCCTAGCATCACAAATCAAATAAACCAAGCCTCGAGATATGTATACTTCCCAGAACTGCAGTATACACACCTCTATACAAAATTATGCATCAAAACCATACATTACGATAAATACAAGTCTAATAAAAGATGAAAAACAAATAAATAAACAATGAAGCAGTAAATGCCATAAGATGGCTAAGACAAAACCAACCGGTTAGCCACATAACCACAGTGGCAACCGACGGCCGCCAAGCTAGTCGTCAAACCACAAAGACGGCTCACAAAAGGGAAACCCTTGGGGTTCACCTTCTTCCTCTGCAACAAAAACATTAAGCAAAGCAACTGAGTACAAAAATTGTTTTTGTACTCGCAAGACTGACGTGTAAGGGTAACAGAACTATAATTTAACTACATGCAAGCTTTATTTAAGTGGAGGGGGCTCTGGACTTATTTTTAGCATAAAGCCAGTTTTCTTTTGCAATAATGCAATAGTTTGAAGGCAGTTTTAACAATTCAATTTTATTTGCAGAAATAACAGCGATACAGTAAGTAGTGACAAAAAGATATCCTGGAGATGACCAACCCATTGGCCATCACAACAATAGTATGAACACCCGTTCATACCAACCCATCAAGTTTTAATTAAAGGTTGTAGTCTAGTTCTCACGGGGCGTATCCGAGCGTGTCCATAACCTAGGACGAGGCTATTCGAATAGTTTTAACCCTGCAGGGGTGTACCAATGTACCCACACTTTAGACCGCCTTTCCACCAGCCACGGTTAGCATACTTCCTTTGGTATGCAGGCACGGCTAAGTCTAACATGACGTTTCAATATTGTGTATCAACTACAGTCGCTCGATGGATAGAAATCCATACGCTTACATGGTAAAGCCGAAAAGACAACTACCCACTCAGATAAAGCTTTTGGACAACTACCATGCTCCCACCTCCATCCCTCCCGCGACCTCCTGCGACCCGAGCCAATACACGCCATAGTACTACGTCAAGAGAGGTCCCATATACTCTAGTGTGGTTAGCACGCAAAATGCTCAAGACGGTGGCGCAAGTAACTCGGTCCTTAATTGACTGGGCACCTTCCACCACACCCAAAAGCACACCAACTTACCATTGTGCCCAAGTCCAAATCATTTTGTTTTTATTTTTAGTTTTCACAAATATCATAGCACAAAGGCTGAAAAGGTAAAGTTATAATAATTTTAGGTGATCAAGGTTACCGACTAAGTCGATAACCGCCCAATTCTACCAGTATCTAAGCATGGCTAAGCATCATATCGTAATGACAAATAAAAGGCCCTAAATCATTCACCGGCTCTAATTCACCAAAGGAGAATAATATTCCTAAGTTAGTGGCGGGTGAACAATTTTCAGGCAACAATGCAATGGGATTAACTACCTCTAATCGACAAAATTACTTTGACACAAAAGCATGCATACATACAAGTTAAACAAAATATTAGACTTGAAAATAATGGGAATGAACTGGATATGATCAAACTGCTTGCCTTTGCTTTGTTTGAGATAAACATCTTGTTGCAGAGGATCACTCTCGATATCAACGTCATCTAGCGATAAAAACTGCCAAAGCGAAAACAATAATAAACACGAACGCCAACAAAGATTCAAAAATCAATATCACGTAAGATAGATCATGAATTTAGGAACAACAAATTAGCAGATTATTTAAATTATACAGGATTTCTTATTACGGATCTTTCCAAACTCACTTATTTCCACGATAATCATACAATCAAAATTAATCCTCTTATATGTTTTCTTCTTTCGATAGACTTAGATGGTGATTGTGTGCACATCTATTAGCTAAGTAACCAATCATCAATAATTTAATTAACCAGCTATTCTATGCAACCTTTACTGTGATAAGATCATTTTAGACCTACAAAATATACTATTGGAACATTGACTAACTAATTAGCCAACTACTAGATGCTAATTAACTTAACACATAAGTGCAATAAGGCTTGCATGCAACCGAAATCCTACAAGTTGGATTCAGTTAGACCACTAACTGCTAATCATACCGACAACATACTTGCCTTTGCAAGATATGATAGCAATACACTAATCAATTCTTGTTGACTCACAAAGTCTTAAATCAACTCTTGCTCAAACCACTGCCAGCTAGCAAACATCCAAATAGCATACAAGGCTGCTCAAAAATAAGGTCATACTTCTAGCATTTCCCAGTTAACCTCAAAAATTTGCCCTACTTACTGCCATACATCCAAGCACACATGCAAATACTAAGAATCACATAAGGATAGAAGGTCACTGATAAACACTGGATTATACACACAACTTATCCAACGAACGTTTAATCAACTAACCAATCTTGGTGAATGCTATCTACACAGTCAAGGGCTCACTGGCATTAGCTATCCTCACCCTCTTTACCACACCAGATACAAGAACTGGAGGTTACTGACAATACAGAGGAAAATTTCAGAAATGAAACTAATGCCTAACCTCCATCCAAACCTCAACCTTCAAATTTACTAAACCATTTAAAGTGACCTAAGCACAACTTCATAGATGATTAGCAGCAAATTGCTTAGCTTAAGGAAGTGGGCCCCACTGTCAGAGACAACAATATACACAGAGATACAAACATATTCAGAGAACCGAGAGAGGAACAGGGAGGCTCTGGCTGTGGTTCGTCGCCGGCGAGGGGAGTGGTGCGGAGGCGATGGAGATGGCCAAAATGGGTTGCCCGGAGTACAAGGAGGCTAGGGGTGGCAGTGGTGCGGCTTGAGCGGCACTGTGGCGGCGCGGCAAGGGCGAGCGGCGGCCGGCCGTGGAGGTGGAAAGGGGGTGACAGCGTCGGGTGAAGTTGGGGAGGAATTAGCGTGAGCATGAGCAGCCATGGAGTGTGGTGAGCATACCGGTGTGGTCGCCGAGGACAGGGAGTGGCCGGAGTGGTCCGGCGACGGAAGCGGCTGGGCGCATGGGTGGTCCACCGTGGAGGGATCCTCGAGAGAAAGAGAGCGTAAGTGAGTGATCGAGAACGCCAAGGGAGCCTAGAGGGTGCTCCGTGAAGGAGGCATTGGAGAGGAGTCGCGAGTAGACACGGTGACGGAAGAAGTGGTTTCTGGCCGAGCCGAGGAAGAATGGCGACGCGAGGTGCTCGGGGTTCAAGCTCTAAATTGACGAAGGGTTCTTGCTTCTTGAGGTGAGGGACGAGCCGTGACGCGGTGTGGGTGTCAGACTTCACCGAGCGCCGAGAGTTAGAAGGCGCGGCGGTCCAAGAGCGGCATTCGAGCTCGAACCCTTGGAGCTCTAAGAGGAGTGGAATTGAAGAAAGGAGGTGGGGAAAATGGAGAAAAGGAGTCGGGGCATACAGTGCTTGGCTTAAATAGGCAAAGGAGGCGGAGTAAACCGAGAAGAAAGCCGACGGCCAGGGTGGCGGCAAGCTCGGTGCGGTCACGGGAAGGCCGGGCAAAGCATGGGCTCGTGACCAGCAAACGTGGGTGCGGCATGGGCAGGAGAAGCGGTGGACGAGGTCGGCGAAAACCAGGGGCGCTAAGACCAAAACCGGCGATGACCTCGGTGGCGCGCATGCATGCGGGCGGTGGCGAGCTGCGCGCGGGCGAGGGCGCGTATGCGTTGAGGTGGAAGAGGAAACCTGGCGGGTGGGGCCGGGCAGTCAGCGACTGGAAGAGAGAGCGGCTCGGGCGAGCTGGTTTGGCTGCAACAGTGGCTCAACCGGCTCAGCCCGAGGAACAGTGAGGAGAAGGAAATGAATTTTTCTGATTTTTGGAAAATGGCTGAGACTTATGGGAGTTTTTAGACATAGATTCCTAGCTCCAAAATTCAAGAAAATTTTAGGGCAGCCAGAGGACCTAGTGAAAATCATGGTGTAAAATTTCTAGAGGTTTTCGTGTATTATATTTGTCTCTAGAATTATTTTAAGCTCCTTTTTTTTTGATATTTGATTTTCAAATCTCCACTTTGACGGAATGTTTTAAAATAGCAAATAATTTCTACAATTTGTGAAATTTTTAGGGTGAGTCTCTAACATGTGCCAAAACCTAGGAAAATATTCCGTGCATTGTTCACTTAAGTTTTGTTTGTATTTTAAATTCAAACCCGATTTGAATAAGCAAATAAACAAGGAACCAACTAATCTTCAAAAATTTCAGGAAATCCAAACAATCATATGAGAGGAGATAGATCCTAATTGAAATATTCCCACAATGGAAACCTTTTTAGTTTTTCTTAAGTTTCACTTTGAGAAATGTTTAAGGGAGAAAGAGTATTTGATTCTAGGTTTAAAGTCCTATCCGTTGAAAATCAAGAATTCTTCAACATAAGGTTTACAACAAAAAGTTTTAAAAAGTCTAAAATTTCACAAATATACATTAGATGCTTAACTAATTCAACTTAGAGATTTTGGGCTGTTACAAATCTACCCCCTTAACAGTAATCTCGTCCCGAGATTCCAGAGTTCGAAGTCGGAACGAAAGCGGTGGCAACCTAGGTGGGTCCGATCACGGGGTCACTTTTCGGATTTCGACGCGAGCCGAACTCAACTTCGAATCCGGAGAGGTTCTTCGGAAGTTTTAGGTGCTAAAGTGGGGAAGCTTTGTTGAAAATTTTCTAATGTACTTCTGATAAGTGTTTCCTCAGTGGTTCTTTTCAACTCTAAACGAAATGCACCATCTGTTGTCTTGACTTCCTTCAGAGATAGTGCTGGAAGAGCATGACGCAGTATTCTGACGTTGCTGCCATATTTTCCTTTCCATTGCTTTGTTTAACCTTTCCTTTCTTGATTTGAAGGTACTTTGACATCATGCTTCACGTTGTCTTCTGGTAGTACGAAAGACTTGGTTCCACTCAGTCGTCCGAAAAGGGGCATCAATCGATAGAACGGAAAGACTGGTTAGATGGTAATCTGGTATCAATACCAGGACTCAGTGCGGAAAAGAGAAGGCAAGCAAGGTTTAAGGTGGTCTCGCTTAATCTCACCTCTCTAGTTCTATTTGCTTGGCTGGGACAGGAATTGCACAGGATGAATGCACGAGGGGATGCATGTGTGCAAATTAGTCCTACGGCAAATTTTAAATTTTGATTAGTGAGCGTGCAAATGCTCACATGTATGCCTACATGCTTCTTGTTCTATGCAACTTGATTAACATGACATGCTTGACTTAATTTAGAAACTATATGCATGATCAAAGTATGAGAATCAAGATGCCTACCAAGTATTTTGAGGTATCTGCTAATCTTTAGCGCTCAGACCTCCCTCCGTGTCGATCTGGACCGTTCAGGACCTCTCTAGGTCTAATCGAACCGCCCGCACTCCCTCCGATAAAACCCGTGTAGGACCTCCTCGCCACTACGGACCGTTAGATTGAGATCTAACGGGCTAGACCTCTTCGCCTATTTGCAACTCTACCGCTTGATTCTCTCGTTATCGCTCGCTTTAGATCTACGGCTCGGATCCGAGAACATTCGGACCCTCCGGATGCAATCTTGATCTGGGCCATCCATCCCAAGACCCAAGGCCCAGATTCGTTGAGGCGCTCGGATGGCCCGAACATCCCATCTCACGTAGGCCATTGGATCTAAATCCGTCGGTAGGGTCATTGGCAGTTAAGACCTCCTCAGGAGATCTTAGCCGTCAAAGACCTCCCTCCTTCCGATCTCACCGCCCAGACCTCCTTCTGTGGATTTAGCCGTAGGACCTCTCTCTGGAGATCTAGACCGTTGGGACCTCCTCTGTGAGATTCTGACCGTCCCGACCTCTTTCCTTGGATTTAAAGCCTTAGAACCTCCCCTAGTGCTCGGGACCGCCAGATCTCGATCTGACGGTCACGACCTCTGTTAGGCGCGTAGACCTCCTTGCGCGGCGCTCGTGGCACGCTGGTCGTGATCGTTGGATCAGATCTCAACGGTCCAGACCTCCCCAGTGCGGGAGGAGGTCTTCCCGTGCGCTGTGCTTCGTGGTCTGTGGCCCTGCGATGCAAGATCGACGGCCCACGACCTCTCCTTGGTCTTCCAGTTCGGTTGGACCTCCCGAGAGCTCAAAGTCTCCTAAGTCTTTTGCTGTTTCAAATTTCAAAAGTGCTTAACTTTGTCATTTTAACTCCTTTTTGAATGATTCCAGTTGCTGTAGCTTTGTTATAGTATGAACTTTAGTCTGAGAATGAAATTAGGCCCTATGTTGTAGCAGAAAATGAGTTAAACAAAGATGATCTTGTTTAATGAAAGATGATGTCTAAAAATTCATGGAAAAGTTTGTAAACACATAACTTCCTCATTGTAGTTGCAAACTGTGCAATCTCAACCTAGTAAATTTGGCCTGTAAACATGCTTTAATTTGAACTAGGCTTTGTCTTTATTCATGTTCCTGAGAAATGATATATGCTAGTTTTAGAACTTAGAAAAATCATAACTAAATCATTTTAACTCCAATTGAGATGAAACCACTTGTATTAGCCTTAAAATGTCGGAGCAACCTATCATAAAATTTTCAAGTCCGAAAAACCTCTAGAAAATATTTTTGCTACAGACTTATTATGGCGAAAATGGATGTTTAGGTAATATCTTTTGCACCACAAATCCAAATTAGGTTTTTCCAGTTTCTATATCTAGGTATATTCGTATTCTACCTTATGTATAAATTTAGTAAGCTTTTGGATAATTGTTGCTTGCTCATTGGTTTATTTGTGGCTCGTCTTATTGGTTGTTCTTGGTTCTTTTGCCTCTCGCTTAGGATTCGACATTTGCGGTAATCCCAGAGCGACCCTCCACAACAAATTGAGCAACAAGCAAGAAGGCAAGCGATTTGATCATGTTAATCCCAGATTTTAAGTATTTATGTTGATTACAAATTCTATGTATGCATTGCTACTTTGTGTTAATAGTTGGCCTAGTAGATGCATTTCCTTAGCAAATGAATTATCCTCTACTACCATGAGCCTAGGTTACTTGCTGTGATTTAGAGTTCGTGGATGGGCTCTTGTCACTTAGTAGTTGCGACTAATTGCTTAGCCATGCTTAGCTTCTAGAAATGGGCGGTTATCGACTTGTCGATAACCTTGATCACATCAAACTTATTATGATTATGATTTCCACCTTGTGCTATGTCTACTTATGAAAACTAAAACTGAAAACAAAATGATTTAGACTTGGGCACAATGGTATGATGGTGTGATTTTTGGGTGTGACTGGAATGGTGCCCGGGTCAACAAGGACCGAACATCTTGTTACACTAAACCAAGCATTTTAGTACTTTGGCGTGTATTGGCTCCGAGTCGCAGGGAGTCGCATGAGGGATGGTGTTGGGAGCATTGTAGTGTCCGAAAGACTTCACCGTGATGGGATTTGTTGTCTTTCGACTTGCAATGTAAGCGTATGGTGTTTCTACCCATACGAGCGGCTCGTAGTTAATACACAAGATTGGAAATGTCTCGTAGGACTTAGCGTACAACATACCTTCTAAGTGTGCTTTGTGGCTTAAAGGCGATGCAAGTGTGGTACATTGGTACACCCTGCAGGGTTAAAACTATTCGAATAGCCTCGCCCTAGGTTATGGACGCGCTTGGCAAGGTCTTTCAAGAGTTAGACTACAACCTTTTAAATTAAAACTTGATGGGTGGTACGAATCGGGATTCGTATATGTTGTGGTGGCTATTGGGGTAGTCACTTCTGGTGGTTACTTGTATGTACCTTTATTATTGTTATTTCAACATTAAAAACAGATTTGCAAACTTGCTTTTAAAATGTATTACATTATTGCAAATAAAGTTGGCTTCATGCAAAATGAGACATACAACCTCCACCTAAATAAGCTTGCATGTAGTCTATGAATAGGTCCGCTATTCCACACGTCGATCTTATGTACAAAGACAATCTTTGTACTCGGATGCTATGCTTAATTGTTCATTGCAGAGGAAGAAGGTGAGCTCGAGGGCCTCACTTTTGTGAGTGTGTTGTGGTAGCTATGGGCGACTAGCTTATGGCCGGTCGGTTGCCTTGTGGGTGTGTGGCTAACCGGTCGACTTTTGTTCTAGCCATCTTATGGCGCTTTTGCTTCCGCTGTCATTCTTGTATATTGTTCTATTTGGCCGGTCGGCTCTCTTTTGTAATAACTTTACTTTATGTATGTCGTTGTGAACTTAGTGATGTATGTGTATGGAATTGATGTGTAATTTTGTGATGATGTGCATATGCTGCAATTCTGGGAAGCATATGTCCATCGAGGCTTAGAATGTTTAATTAGTAATGCCAGAACAATTTGGAGGTTAAGTGTTACTAGTTAAATATTCCGGGTCCTCACATGTACGGAGTTGTATCGATTTGGTTTTATGTCGCTTAATGTTTGGTGTTCCATTTGAGGTTATAGTTTTCATACTCTTTGATATCGATTGTGCATGTATGGCCAAGTGATGGCTTTTAATCTTGATTACTAACCATCCTTGTCTAATACAGGATGACAGGACCGACTACACGATCGGGAGCTCGCGCGCGCAGAGGCTCCCCATCTAGGCACCACGTCTAGCACCCTTGAGCGATTTCGATCGTGGATGGGGCCGTCCCAAGAACCGCCTCGAGCATGGCGAGCCCTCTCACCGCCCGTCCCAGCAGGCGGACCGCTGAGAGGTGCTCCTCCGCCGCCATCCATGGTCGAGTTTATGATGATGATTGAGCGCAACGGATGGACGGACCGGATGCTTGAGGCGATCGACGTAACACCGCTCGGCTCCCGTTCCGGCGGAGGAGCTGCCCGCACCGAAGCGCCCGGAGGTCTTGCTGAGTTTCACGGACCAACCCTCCGACGCTTCAGCGGCAGGACCCGTGGAGGCGGAAGGATCGGCCGCACAACATAGAGAAGAAGCTGAACATTGCGCAGTTGTACGGAGTTGAGAGAGTCTTGTTTGCCGCCTATCCGCCATGGCGGTGCGGCGGCGCATGGTGGGATAGTTATTCGCCATGCGGCCAGCCCCACGTCCCGACTTGGGACGAGTTCAGGGACGCGTTCGAGAGGCCCATATACTGGAGGGAGTGCGCTTATCAAGCAAAGCAGCGGCCTCCTGCCTTGAGGCGGGGCGGAGGACGATCACGAGTACCTGCATGATTTCAACTACTTGGCGGTATGCTCCGGACGACGCCTCGACAGACGCTGTCGCCGAATGTGTTCTTCCATGGGTCGTCCGAGAGTTGCGGCTTGTTTTAGCTGCATATGATGTCGAGTTTCAGATCGGTCAACAAGCGATAGTGGTGGAGCATGAGAGCATGACAAAGGATGAGTCGAGGAAGAGGAGGAGGGCTTGCAGACAGCAGCGGGCGAGTGGCGATTTTCTGTGCCGCGCCAGACTACCTCGGCACCTCGTGCCCCGCCTTCAACACCATCGAGGTCTCTGTGGCACCTCCAAGACCTTCTCCACCGGCAACTCAGCGAAAGCAAATGGGGCCATAGACCACGTGCATCGGGGCATACAAGCCCGGCGTTATTTGCTTCCATCATGGCCGTCGTGGCCACTATGCCGCAGATGCCTCGCCAGCGGCGAGGATGCCCGGACGTACTCCGCTCCGGCGCCACGGCCCGGCTCCAAAGAAGGCCACCGCCACCACCACAGAGGGCAGCACCTACTCCACCCGGCAAGATGCACGTGGTCGCGTCAACCACGCCTCGAGAGGAGGTGACCGACGCGCTGACGTCGTGCTAGGTACACTACTTGTTAATTCGTGTCCTGCATCGGTTTTATTTGATTCTGGAGCATCTCATTCATTTATTAAAAATGAGTATGCTGCAGTTAACCAATTCAAGATACATACACTTCACCCGCCTTATCATATTCAAATCCCGTATTGGTTTTCTACACCGATCAAGTCTGTAAGGACGTAACAATTGAAATACAAAATGTTAACTTTTCAGCAAGCTTAATAGTGATAAGTTCAGTGGGCATTGATGTTATCTTAGGGATGGATTGGTTATCTAAGAATCAGGGGAAGATTGATTGTGCCCAGCGGTCTATTTCAGTGACTAGCGAGGACGGCATCCAGATCGTCTTTGCACCTTTAGTGGGTAGTTCTCACCTTTATGCTTTAAAGGCGAGTACCTCTCTCGAGCTAGAGAAGGTACCAATAGTGAGTGAGTATCCTGATGTGTTCCCTGAGGAACTTCTGTATGCCCCGACCGAGAGGTAGTGTTTGTCATTGAGCTTGCACTGGTACCGCGCCATCTCAAAAGGTCGTATCGGATGCCGCCCAATGAGCTAGCGAATTGAAAGAACAACTTAAGGAGTTGCAAGACAAGGGTTTCATCAGCCTAGCTCCTCGCCTTGGGGATGCCCGCTCTCTTTGTCAAGAAGAAAGACAAGAGTCTATGGATGTGTGTTAACTATCGTCAGTTGAATGAGGTCACCGTCAAGAGCGGTATCAGCTCGCGGATCGATGACCTTTTGACCAGCTTAGTGGAGCTCAAGTGTTCTCCAAAATTGACTTGAGATTAGGCTACCATCAGTTAAAGTTAGAACCGAGGACATTCAAGACCGCCTTCTCTACTCGTTACGGTTTATGCAGTACACAGTCATGTCCTTTGGTTTGACCAATGCTGACCTATTTCATGAACCTCATGAATTCGGTGTTCATAGAATACTTGGATCGGTTTGTAGTGGTCTTTATTGATGATATCCTTATCTACTCTAAGTCTGATCTTGAGCACGAGCAACATTTGAGACTTGTGTTAGAAAAGCTTCGCCACCATCACCAGATCGCCAAATTCAAAGAAATGTGAGTTTTGGCTTGAGAGGTTAGTTTCTTGGGACATATCCTATCTAAGGGCGGTGTCGCTATTGATCCTAGTAAGGTGCAAGATGTCCTCGAGTGGAAACAACCCAAGAGCATCACTGACATTCGTAGTTTTCTTGGACTTGCGGAATACTACCATAGGTTCATCAAGAATTTCTCAAAATTGCAAAGCCTATGACCCAACTTCTAAAGAAAGAAAAGAAATTTGAGTGGACAGTAATGCGAGCAAAGCTTCCAAACCTCGAAAGAATGCTGATGAAGCTCCCGTGCTTGTTCGCGGACATTCACAAGAGCTTTGATATCTCTCAGGATGCATCTCGCCATGGGCTCGGTTGTGTGCTTATGCAAGGCGGCCGAGTGGTGGCCTCACGATCGAGGCAATTGAGGCCCCATGAGGCCAATTATCCCACACACGACCTAGAGCTCGCGGTATGTAGTTCATGCCTTGAAGATTTGGCGACATTACCTCATCAGAATCGCTGCGAGATCTACACCGACCATAAGAGCCTTAAATATATTTTCACCCAAGCCGACCTGAACTTGAGACAAAGAAGATGGCTTGAGTTGATTAAAGATTATGATATGGGACTCCATTATCATCCAGGAAAGGCTAATGTCGTGGCCGACGCATTGAGCAGAAAATCTCAATGCAACTGTTTGTCGGTAACTCCTTTTTCTACGGGCTTGTGTGCTGCGTTGCAAAGCCTACACCTGGAGATAGTTGAAGAAGGTTCGCTTGCAGCCCTCAGTGTGACTTGCACACTTGAGGACCAGATTAGGGAAGCCCAGAAAACTGATTTAGAAGTGGCTCAAATTTTAGAACTAATGAAACAAGGCAAGGCTCAATGTTTTAAGCAAGATGCACAAGGTACTATATGGTTTGGAAACCGTATGGTGGTACCATTTGATCGCCACTTGAGAGAATTGATTCTCAAGGAGGCTCATAACTCAAAATTCTCTATCCACCCCGGGAGTACGAAAATGTATCAAGATTTGAAAAAGAAACTGTGGTGGAGCCGAATGAAGCGGCACGTTGCACAGTATGTGGCCGAGTGTGATCTATGTCAAAGAGTTAAGGCTGAGCATTTGAAGCCAGCTGGTACTCTAGATCCCCTGCCCATTCCCAAGTGGAAATGGGAAGAAGTTGGCATGGATTTTGTCACCGGCCTTCCTAGAACTAAACCTGGATTTGATTCTATATGGGTGATTGTGGATCGTTTAACCAAGGTTGCCCATTTTATTCCTGTCAAGACAACCTACAACGGGGCCAAACTAGCAGAACTTTATATTTCAAGAATTGTTTGTCTCCACGGGTACCCAAAGTGATTGTTTGACATGAGGTCCCAATTCACCTCATTTCGAATCGCTTGTATCAAGCAATGGGGACCAACCTATCCTTTAGCTCCGCTTATCACCCGCAAACGGATGGACAAGTTGAAAGGGTAAATCAAGTCTTGGAAGACCTTCTCCGGGCTTACGTGTTATCCTACAGCGATAGTTGGGAAAAATGTTTACCGTTTGCCGAGTTCTCATACAATAACAGCTTCCAATCCAGTATTCAGATGTCACCATTCGAAGCATTGTATGGGAGAGCTTGTAGAACACCCTTGAACTGGTCCGAAGCCGGGGAGAGGCCATTCTATGGCCCAACCTTGGTGGAAGATGCTGAAGAACAAGTTCGTGTCATTCGCGAACGACTTAGGACGGCTCAATCACGCCGAAGTCATATGCCGACCATCGCCGTCGCGAGTTGAGTTTCAAGTGGGCGATCATGTATATCTTAAAGTCTCTCCTATGAAAGGAGTTCGTCGCTTCCAAATCAAAGGTAAATTAGCACCTCGCTATATTGGACCTTTCCGTATTCTAGCTAAGTTGGGATGCGTGGCCTACCGCTTGAGTTGCCACCATCACTTTCGTGACGCATAACGCCTTCCATGTCTCCCAACTCAAGAAATGTCTTCAAGTCCCAACGGAAGCAACCGAGTTGGACGAACTCGACTTGCAACCCGATCTATCTTATCGAGAGAGCCCGATTCGTATCCTCGAAGAAACCGAACGCAAGACGAGGAATCGTGACATCAAGTTCGTCAAGGTCCAATGGAGCAACCACACGGAAGATGAAGCAACTTGGGAACGTGAAGACCGGATGCGAGCGGCATATCCAGACCTCTTCTCTACATGAAGTGCCTTCGTATCAAGAAAGGAAAGGTAAAACATATCAATGTAAAAAACTTATTCTTATAACATAATTATAATATGTCAACACTATCTTTGAAGGAAATCAAGATAGCATAAATTATAACTTCTAATGAAAACTTTCTAATTCTTCTCCACCCAGATCTCGGGTCGAGATCTTTTGTAAGCGGGGGAGGTTTGTCACAGCCCCAACTATTAAAATGGATTATAATGCATCTCACTAACATGCATTATCAAATTCAAATCATTTCATAATATATTGTACTTGGAAAATCTCATTTCATATAAACATACACTTCAAATTTCGGTTTTCTTTTAGCATCTGTAATAAAAAGTTGTGATCATCATCTGGAATCAATTTATTTAAATACTACATTAATTCTCATGAATAAATATAATTTTTCCAAAAATTTGGGACTACTTTGAACCTAATTAAAATTCAAACAACATTCATAGACATACAACATGTTTGAATTTAAATGTCACAAATTTTAACATGAATAGTGGGGTTTCATAATTTTTATGGGAACTATATCTTCCAGAACCCCACAAATTATTTCATGATTTTTGAAATTTATTTCTATTTTAAGCCCTTGGTCAAAGTGGAGAAAACATCTAAATTCTCACAAACTCGCATCCAACCAGCATCGTTTGGGCTTGAGTCCTAATCGCGAGCCGATCACCGATCGCCTAACCGCACCGTGACATGCAGCCATCGGATCATAGATCGACGGTCCAGATCTCACCGCTGTTGGCGCTTCAAATCATCGCGAATTGATCTCGCCCACCGATCCTAATCTAATGGACCACCTTCGCCACGTAGTGAGGACTCACCTCGGCGCCTTGAGTCGTTGCCGCTGGCCCACGCGCCGGGTCATCTCTTCCTCGGGCGGCGAGCCTCAGAGCGCGCGCCACGCGCCGAGCGTCCGCTCGCGGCCGTTGGAGCCGTCACCTCGTCACCCACCGCCGTGACCACTCCCGAGCTACTCGCGTCTCACGCCGCCCATCTCCGCCATCGCCTCGAGCATAAGACACCTCGTAACCCTAGTTCTCCTCACTCTTCCTCTCGGCGGTGAGGAAGGGAAGCTCTCCGTGCTCCTCGCGGTGTAAGCTTCTCCGCATGGTTCCTCTCTTCTTCTTGTGCAATGCCCTATCTATTTTTGCTAATGTGAGCCTCTCTTGTCGCTTGTAGCTCGTGGTTCCATCTTCGAGCTCTCGAAGCTCCAGAGCGCGCACCGAGAAGGTCTCACCGTGTCATTCTTAGCCCGTGAGTTCTTTTCCCATTTCTTGCGCCACACTTCGCAGTGCTAGGTTCTAAGGAGTAAAACCCCTCAACTTATTTGTCGGATTATGCACAGAGCTCAGTGAATTCTGGTTTTCAAATCCACGGCCGTGAGAGCTCGTCTTCTTCCCGACGTCGCACGGTGAGCTCCAGTCCATTCCTCCTTCGGGACCGTCTCATGGGTGCCACGATTCTACTCCCACCTCACATTGTTCTTTCTTGTTCTCGGAACACCCCGCGGTGACCCCCTCTCGCACCGCCGCCATTCTTGCGCGGAGTTGAACACGAAGACCCTTGGTCCCTGTGCCTTTTCCTCGCCGTCGCTTGAACCCCATGAGTGTAGATCCAGCACCCATTTGCCTCGAGTGGTTCCGCCGAGATCCTCGTCACCGTATCCTCCTCCTCCGCTCAACTCCGCCACGCGACGCCATCCGTGCCTCTTCTCCACAAAGTCACCACGGAAGGTAGTCCTTGCTATTACCTTTCCATTTGTGCTAGTCTTTGCACTCTCGGCCTTCCCTCACCGCCGGCGAGCACGGCAACACCACTGCCGCGCCGTTTCCTGTTGTCGGACCCTTACAGCCGTAAGACGGTGATTTTTGTTGGATTAATTAACGCTAATGATTGTGGTTAGATAGTTATGAGTCTATGACTTGTGGGCCTAAGGGTTGTTTAAGTGGATGCGTAAATTATAGAGTACGTTTTCGTTAAATAGAAAACGTATCCCTAGCATGCTTAAAATGGTTTTACATTTAGGTTTTGAAGAAACATATTACGAGGAATACGCCTTGATCGTTATGCGTCGGACCGAGTCAATCCGATGGGTCAAAACCTTGACCTCGGTCCAACTCGTCATTCTCTCATGGCTAGGCTAGCGCCGTAGGAAAAGTAGTAAATACTTTATGAAATTCGAAATGAGTTAATTGCACATCGAAAAATATGTATAACTTTGAAAATACATAACTAATTCATTTAACTCCAAAATGAGTGAAACCACTTCGATAATTTTCAAATTTAATGAACTGTATATAAAAATTGAGTTCAAACATGTCTCTGTAACAGAGAGCACTATTTTGGAAAATAAGCTATTAATCCTATTATTTGAACAATAGAAAAGGACCGATAACTTCAAAAATGCATAAGTAATTATTGAAACTCCAAAAGCAAAGGAGACCACTTTTATAATTTTCATTTTCAGTGAACTTAATTCTAAAAATGGTCTCCATATTACTTCTTTCACAAAAACTATATTTGGGAGAATATAATCTTTAACTCTATTATTGTTATACTATAAAAGGTCGATAACTTTGAAAATACATAACTAAATCATAAAACTCCAAATGGGACAAACTCAACGGTTTTGAACTTGTCTTAATATTACCTATTTACCTATGTAATCCTTTACCCCACCACTGTTATACAAATTTTGGCCAAATAATTAAATTACATAACTTGGGGTTAATGAAACCTGAAATTCAAAATAGCATAACTTCCAATTCATAACTCCAAATGGAATAATTCTTTTACCTAAATCCATCTAAAATCATGACCTAACTACTGTAGAAAAATCATGCATTTTTTATCATTTTGGTTTTTGAGTTGTTTTCTCAGTATTTATTTGATGTTATAATTATATAGATCCCGAGCATATTGATATCGACACTTACGCTACTGAGAGTGAGCAGCTACTGTACCAGCAAGGCAAGCATCATTTGAACTTTCTTTTGCATCATATTTTATCCCAGTTTTGGTTAAGTTAGTGCAATGATAATTGCTTGCATGCTATTTTGATTATGTAAATATTTTTGTGATGTGTAGTTTAGTTATGTCCTATGCTTGAGGTTAATCTTGAATTATGCCAGTACCTACATGCTTAAGATAGGATGTGATGATTATTGAATATGGCTTGCTTAGTCATGCAAGTCTAGATACGGTAGTTTGTTTGCCGGGGCTAACCCGACAATTATCGGATAAACATAACTCTCATTGTATACTTTTGTTTCAGATCCTTGTATCTGTTTTATGAGATAAATTTTGTCATTTTAAATGAGCTTTTTGGTCTGGACAAGTGTTGGTTAGTGATGGTGCTTTGTGCACGAGCATTGGGTAAGTGGAAGGACTTGTTTGGACAATTGAGGACCGAACTTTGTAACGTCGTTAATTCAAGTACACTCGTCGCCACACGCGGGTTGGGAGCCGTATGGTTAAGTAGGGGAAGGTTTTATTGTGTTAAGTCCCATGGTGGTGTAAGGGGCATAGCGGCACTGAAATCCTATGTTCCTTAGAGCCGATGTAATCCTTTATAGTGTGCAAGGAGCACCAATTTTACTTGTTTTGATTGCATCGATATGTCCAATATAACTGTGAGCCCCTAGCAAGTGCAATCAGATGCTTGTACTAGGCAAGGAACCATCTCACAAGGGGACTTGGCTCAATAGGGCTTTCTTTTGAAAATGATCAGATCTTGATTTACTCGTAGATACCATAGGAAGTATGCTATTTCGCAGGCCTCTGAGGCTTACGGGCTAATCAAGTCGTGTGGTAAGTAGTACACCCTGCAGGGTATCAATCTATTCGAATAGCCGTGTCCACTGCTATGGACAACCGCTTGAGTTCGGAGTTACTATTGTTAGACTTTTAATTAAAAATTGTGGTTGAACTTGGTATTCGTCATGAACGGGATGTTCATGTGTTTAGTACATCAAAGTGGGCTGCCACTTTGGTCGTTGTATGATTCAATTGTTTATTCTCGAAATGCTTTACTATATGTTTTACTTCTACTTCAAAGCTGATTTTAAATGGGCACATGAAAAACTAGTATGTGTAGGATGTTAATCGCTGCATCTCTTCCGCAAAACTAAACCAATATGAGCCATCCTTTGAATGACCCTTATGCATAACTATTTTTATTTGTGTAAGACTTGCGAGTAGTACACTTGTACTCACCGGATGTTTTTGGCCTTTTCAGGTGAGGAAGATTATGAGTCCGCGATCTTGTTAGTGTCGACTTGGGTGACACTAACGAGTAGTGTGCTATCATTTAACACCCAATCGGTTGTCGATGGGTGATGGGCATACCACTAATGGTCTTTTCTTTATTTATTTGCTTCCGCGCTACTTGATACTTTACTTTGAATTTGGTGGCCGGCCGTATGTAATAAGTCAGAGACTTTGACTATTATGCGGGATGTCTTTGATCTCTTGTTGTATGCGTTGTATGGATGTAATCAACGTTGGATGAGAGTATGAGTATATTGGCCGTTGATCTTGGGAGCCAATATAAGTCATACTCGTTGTTGATGAATTCCCATTTAACTCACTAAGTGTAGTGCTTCGAATCGAAAGAGAATCGACAATCATGTCGCGCTCGCAAAGGAGCAGCGCGCATGATCGTTGAGACTCTAGTATTCGACTAAGCCTCTCACTTGGATAGAGTTAAATTGGAATTCATTTACCGGAGACCCGTGATTATGTCCCTAAGACCTTGTCTAATCTCGGTCTTATGGGGATAATTACCGGGGTCCCCACAACCCGCATGCCCTTCGGCCTCAAGAACGTGGGAGCAACCTTCACCCGCCTCATCTCGAAGGTGCTGGCGAACCAGCTCGGCCGCAACATAGAAGCGTACGTCGAGGACATCGTGGTAAAGAGCAAGCTCGGAGAGACGCATGTAGACGACTTCCAAGAAACCTTCGCTAACCTCCGCTCGGAGGGAATAAAGCTCAACCCGCAGGCGCGCTGGGTAAAGGTGGCAAGTTTTTGGGCTTCCTCGTCTCCGAAAGGGCCATCGAGGCCAACCCCGTCAAAATAAGGGCCATCCAAGAGATGAAGCCCCCCCATAACACTCGCGAGGTACAAAAGCTCACGAGCGCCGCGCGCCGCTCGGCAGTTTCTCGTCCCTCGGCGAAAGGGGCCCTACCATTTTTCAAAACACTCGGGCGAGCCATTCCGATGGACTGACGAAGCCGGCAAGCGTTGAAGACCTCGCGCAGACATCGCCCGGTGCCAAGCTTGACCAGCCCCGAACAGGGCGCCGACCTCTTACTGTATATCGCGGCCTCGCACTCGGCGGTGAGCGCCGTTCTCGTTCATGAAAACGGTGGCCAGCGCCCCGTATACTTTGTCTCGGAGGCCCTGCAGGGGGCCAGGGTTCGATACACGAAACTTGAAAAGATGGCGTACGCCCTGCTCATTGCCTCGCGAAAGCTCCGACACTATTTCTAGGCGCACTCCATCACCGTCCCAACTGCGTACCCGCTAGCGCTAATGCTGCACAACAAAGACGCTTCAGGACGCATAGGAAAGTGGGCGTCGAACCGCACCGCTTGACATCACCAAGCAAGAACATCGATAAAATCGTAGGCGCTAGCGGACTTCGTGGACGAGTGGACCCCGCAAGCGAGCATGCCAACCAACGTCGAACCGGCAGATGGATAATGGCGAGACGGATCATGGTCCGCCGAGCCGCGGCGGCCATCCTCGTCGCGACGGCACGGTCGCCGCGCGTCGCGCGTCGCCTCGACTTTCTAACCACCAACAACGCCGAGTACGGCGACCGCGCTATTGGGCCTCCGGCGAAAGCCCTCGGGGCAAAGAGGGTGATCATTAAACCGATTCCCAGCTAGTGGCAGGACACTTCGACAGATCCTTCGTGGCAAGGGACGCCGAAATGGCCAGTTACCTAGCCGCGCTGCGAGCAACGTCGGCGGACTTCCTCGGCATCACCGTCCAATCAATACCAAGATGTGACAACGAAGACGCGAACAAGCTGCCAAATGGCCAGCTGGTGAATCCCACCGGTCTTCTACGAAGTGCTTAGTGCATCCTCCGCGCCACAAGGGGCTGTGCCCGAAGCACAAGGGGCCACGCCCGGAACGAAAGGGCCAAGCCGCCCAGTCCTAGTTGTCACCCATGACTGGTGGCAAACAATCACAAAGTACCTCGAGAGCCACGAACCCAAAGACCCAAACGAAGCAAGGCGATTGCGGCATAGAGCCAGGAATTACCGTATCGTAGGAGGGGGATTGTACAAAGGGGGCGTGTGCGCTCCCTTTCTCAGGTGCGTGAGCCAAGAAGAGTCGTCGCTCTCACGAAGGAGATACATGAGGGCCTCGCAGCGCGCACTGCGCCGCGAGGATCGGGTGGCAAGGGCCTTCGCCAGGCTTTCATCGCCGATCGCGCTCGGCGGACGCACGAGAGCTCGTCCAAAAATGCGGGTGCGGTGGACCGATGCCGCAACCCATGGGCTCGCGTACACCGCAGCCTCGCCGTGTGGCCCTTCGCGCGGCGGGGCCTTGACGCCATCGGCCCATACCCGGTGCCAGGGCAGCCTTCGCCACCTTACGCCGCCATCGAGTATTTCTCGTGTGGTCGAGGCCAACCGCTGGCTAAAACAACCGCCGCGCCGCCAACGGTTCATGTGGAAAAACATAGTCACCGCTACGCAGCGTGCCAAGGAACTGCCAATCGATAACGGCACCCGCTTCGACTCGCAGCATTCCGCGCTTTGCCACAACCTTGGCATAACGATATACTTCGCCTCCGTGGGACACCTCGAGTCCAACGGAGCAGTCGAGCGGGCTAACGACAATTTGCTAGATGGCCTAAAAAAGCGTCTCGTAGGCCTCCCTAAGGGCCTATGGCCCGAGGAACTGCAAAAAGCACTATGGGCAATCAGGACGTCGCCGACGAGGGCCACAGGCTTCTCCCCATTCAAGCTCCTATTCGGGGACGAGGCAATGACCCCGGGAGAGTTCGCCGTAAGATCTCACCGAGCGGCGACGCAGCCTGACCCGCAGGAACGGGAGGTCTCCCTTGACCTCCTCGAAGAACAACGCGTCCAAGCCATATCAACCATGACCAAGTACGCTGAGAGCGTAGCGCGCACGTATAACAAAAAGGTCAAACCACGCCTGCTGGCACCAGGCGACATGGTCCTCAAGCGAGTTGCGAACCCTACGGTAGTGGGCAAGCTGGAGTCCAAATGGGAAGGGCCTTATATCATCACCCGCGCCACGCGGGCCGGTTCCTTCTACATCGCAACACCGGACGGACAGCAGTTAGGCCACACGTGGAATTCAAAAAGCCTCCGTAAGTTCTAACCCTAGGTTTTGTACACACCGGCTGCGCCCGGGTATCTACGCCCCCCCCCCCGCCGCGGAAAGCCAGGGGGATGTATTACCATAAATGTACTCCCCGGTATTTTGCCCCCCTCAATGTATAAAGGAAAAACTGCGACGACACCGTGCAGGGCTAACCCCGACGCCACACTTGGTATGGTAACCAAGGGCGCGCCGGGGGGGATGGTGACGTCTCCCCCTCCGAAAACATAAGGGCTCCAACGGAGCCCTATTTAAAAGTATGGGGACGCACAGCCGCGCTCCCCTCTGGAAAACATAAGGGCTCCAACAGAGCCCTAAGCCCTATAAAAAAGTGTATGGGGGACGACGCTAGGCTTCGCCCCCCTCGTAGGCACACCAAAACCGTGGCCGAGCGAAACAACCGCTTTATTCATCATCTCACAGTACATGGCACAATCATACAACGCACGCTACGCGAAACCCAACTAGGTAGGCCCGTGACATGAAAAACAACACAACCCAGCCCTACAAGCCCGCAAACCCATCTCACGGGTAGTCAGGGTACCCAGGAGGCGCAAACTCCTCAGGCTCCGTGTAACAACCCCAAACTAGAGTTTGTATTTCAAATGTATAAAAGTATGAAAGTTTTAAAAATTTTGTTGTATCTCTTGTTCAGGCTCTTGTTTTTCTCAAAACTTGTGCACAATTTTTAAACTTTTGATGTTTGTATTAAAGTTTGTGTTGAAATTTCAAACTTTTAAACTTAAATTCCATTTCTTTTTGAATTCCAGAAAAAATGTATGAATAAAAGTTTCTAAAAATAATTTATTCAAATACTAGATTATTTATCTTGAATTTTGATTATTTTTACCAAATTTTTAGAAGTGATTTTGACTTCACCAAAATTTAAATCAAATCACTAATGCAGATTTGAAAATAATTTAATTCTAACAAATTTTAGCATGTAAAGTGTTTGAAACTATTTTTCCTAAGTTCTATTTGATTCTCATAATACTCACAAACATTTTCAAAATTTTTAGAATTTTATTTCTATTTTAAACTGCTAGGTCAAACTTATATGTTTTCAATCAAAACTAAATCCAAATCCTAAACCCTAACCCGACTCCGACCGGACCACCTCGTCTCGACTTGACTCGACCGTGCCCCTTCGCGTCGCGCCGCACCAGGCTCCGGCCCACGCCACTTTTCTGGCTACCGCTGACGAGCGGGACCCACCTGTCGGGCTCGCCCTCGTCTTCTCCGTCGCGCCGAGCGCATCGGCGATCGCGCATGCGTGCCACGTACCTTGTCGTTGCCACCTTGATGCCCTCGTGTTCAGCTGTGAGGCATCGCCGTGACCCCATAAAGCCCCTGAACTCACCCACTTTCTTCCCCTTGTTTCCTCGTGCTTTCTCCGCCCGTTTCTTTGTTTCGACCGGAGTATAAGCCGAAGGCAGCGCCGCCGTGTTGGTGCCGCCCTCGAGCCCACGACCCCGCTGACGCGTTCCTATCTTTTCGTCGCGTCCATTTTTCCCGGTCCGAGCTCGTTTCATCCACGGAGTCGTTGGGGCAACATCTTGTTCTCCGCCTCGGCATCTCCTGGCCAGAGCATAAGACATTCCGTGAGCCATTCTCTCGGTGCTTGATCCTTTAGGATCGCAATGACCTATGGGTGAACTATGGTTTTATTTTGCCGCTTGGAGCAACGTTGAGCGTGCACGGCTCCTTCTCCGATCTCGGTGAATCGCCGCCGTTTCACCCGCCGCCACGGTCCTCCTTAGACGCCAAGGTCTTGGGCGTTGTGTTCACGGAGCCAAGGCGATCTCTAGGCGCTCCTTCCCGAAGCTTCTCGACGACCGTAGCGCTTCCTCCTTGGGAGCCTCTTCATCGTCTCCGCCTCCGGCCGTCGCGAGTTCGACTCCGGTGACCATCGGACTCCACGTCGTCACCAACGTGTTCGTGAAGTTGCTGCGCACCTAGAGGTGCCAACCTCCTCGCCGCCGCGCTCGCGCACGGGACCTCCGACGAGCCGCCGGCAGCGTTAGGGTATAACCCCTTTCATTAGTACTAATCATTCTTTTAAACTGTGTCATTGACATGTGGACCCCTGGCTTAAACATGTTTAGAAATTTAAATCTAGCCGTTTTAAAAACCTCTGAGTCGTTGACATGTGGATCCTCACGGCCGGTTAAGTAATTGTGCACTTTGTAAAGTACGCTTTGAGTAAACCGAAGACGTATTCGTATAATGCGCCTTCGACGTCGCCTTCGGCCGGGCTGGGTCGAAGCTGACCTGGTCAGCGCTTTTGCTCGGTCCCACCGGTCAGTGACCGTGGGTCAGCTGAGCGCCGGTGGAAAAAAAGGATTTAATGCTTTTAGAATTTCCGAATTGAATTACTTTTGTACTGTTAATTCAATTAACTTAGAAAATCCATAACTAATTCAATTTTGATCCAAATTGAATGAAACCAATTTTGTTAGTTTTCAGTTTTAATGTACTTTTTACTGGAATATGTATTAAGTATGTTACTATTTCATAAAATTTTGATAATTAATTTAATTGTGCAATTATGTCTTTTACTTTGTAAAATTCCTAGAAAATTCTTCTTAACTCCAAATAAAATTATTTCTGTTTCTAAATTTTTATAAAATCATTCTCTACCTGCTGTATGAATTTTGTGTATGATAGATGAAATTGAATTTTTGGTTATTGTCGGTGTTATTCGTTCTTATTTGTCCTTTCGCTCGATCGATAGATTGCGACGATTCCGGTATTATCGAGAGTGATCCTCTGCAACAGGTTGAGCATCTCCAGCAAGGCAAGCAGTTTGATCATGTTAATTCCTTTATTTTCAAAACTAATATTTTGTTTGCAACTTGTATGTTTGCATTGCTATTTTGTTGTTAAATTATGATTTGATTAGTGGGCCCCTTTTAGTTGCATAATCTGTAGGTAAATGATATTCCTCTACTACCCGAGCCTAGGTTATTTGCTGTGATTAGAGTTCGTTGGATGGGCTCTTGTCACTTAGTAGATTACGGGTTCCAAATGCTTAGCCATGCTTAGCTATCGGTACTATTGGGCGATCATCGACTTAGTCGATGATCTTGACCACATAAAATTATTATGATCCTTATGTTGCAGTTTGTGCTATGTTTAAATTGCAAAACTAAAAATGAAAACAAAAAAAAATGATTTGGACTTGGGCACAATGGTAAGGTGGTGTGTTTTTGGGTGTGACTGGAATGGTGCCCAGGTCATTTAAGGACCGAACATCTTGTGAGTACCTATTATCTGTACAATTTGTGCGTATAACCACACTAGAGGGTATGGACCTCTCTTGACTCGATTTTTGGCGTGTGTTGGCTAGCGAGTCGCAGTGGGCGTGTGTGTGTTGTGTTGTGGTAAATGAGGTGGTTGTGTCGGGAGCATTGTAGTTGTTCAAAGCTTTACCCAGAGGGTTGTTGTCTTTACGGCTTTACAATGTAAGCGTATGGTTTTCTGGCCATACGAGCGGCTCATAGTTGATACACAATATTGGAAATGTCTTGTAGACTTAGTCGTGCCTGCATACCAAAGGAAGTATGCTAACCGTGGCTGGTGGAAAGGCGGTCTGAAGTGTGGGTACATTGGTACACCCCTGCAGGGTTCAAACTATTCGAATAGCCTAGTCCTAGGTTATGGACGCGCTTGGGTAAGCTTTTTAAGAGTTAGACTACAACCTTTTAAAAACTTAAAACTTGACATGGGTAGTATGAATGGGTAATTCATGCTATGGTCGTGGTGACTATTGGGTTAGTCACTTCCAGGATGTGGTTGTCATCTATCTATTGTTATTATGTTGTTCTTGCTGTTATTTCAACAATAAAAATGAATTGCAAACTTGCTCTTTAAAATGTATTACATCATTGCAAATAAATATTGCTTTGTGCTAAAAATGAGCCATACAGCCTCCACTCAAATAAGCTTGCATGTAGCATATGTATAGGTCTGCTTAGTCCACACGCGCCTTATGGTACATTATTGTACTTATTTGCTTTGCTTAATGTTATTTGTTGCAGAGGAAGAAGGTGCGCCCCAAGGGCCTCACTTCGGTGAGATGTACTTTGGGTTTGACGACTAGCTTGGCAGTCCGGTTGGTTGCCTTGTGGGTTTAAAGGCACACTAATTGACTTTTGTTTATCGCCATCTTATGGCACTTTGCTTCCATTGTCTACTTAATTGTTGTATGTTATTTGGCCGGTCGGCCCTCTTGTAATAACTCTACTTTGTATGTCTCTTTGTCTCGTAACGTGTTGCTTTGGATTCTATGTCTAGAATGGAATTGATGCATGATTTTGTGAAGAGGTGTGTATACTGCGCCTGGGAGTATACATATCTCGAGGCTTGGTTTATTTGATTTGTAATGCTAGAACCAAGTGGATGGTTAAGTATTATGAGCCAAATAAACTGGGGTCCTCACATAGTTGGTATCAGAGCCATCCTGACCGTAGTAACCCAAGCATGGTCGTCCTTAGGATATTTTGGAAAAGCTTATTTTAGAAGTATCAAATGGTTTATGAAAGCTTAAGTGATTATCAGATTTTACTCCTTACCTATCTTAGCTTTCTACTCTCATCTCGCTCTAATTTGAGTTTTAAAAATTGGATTCCTCTATTCCCTTTCAAAAGGTAGTTGCTTATCGGTTAAATTGGTTTTGGGAGAACCGTGAGAGTTATAACCTAAAGTGTTGACTGTCTTTTGATGGAAAATAGAAACTTCGGGAGTTGAAGACTTCGGCTAGGAGCTTGAAGAAGAAAATCTGGACAGCTAGCTACTAGTTAGTGTGTAGAACTGAAAATGAGAGGATAATTCAACTAAAAAGTGTGGGAATAAAAAGGGTAAGATGTGATAGGAGTTAGCTAAGTGCTTAACCTTTCTTTAGATGGTTTTACCTTGCTTTCAGCTGTGATAAACCAGTGGGTTATATTCTGAAATTGCCTTCCAAAAAAAATTTTGATTGCTCATTCTTCCGTACGAGTTAGTCATACCAGGAAATTGATTATGTAAATTGAGTTCTTGCATTGATATTATGCTAGCTTTTAAACCTTTGGAGTTCATTTGGTAAAGGTGTTAATTGTTTTTCTTTGTCTCCTATTCCGGAGTTGTTGCTGACCTATCTTTGTGGAACAGGATGGCAAGAATAACCACGCCGATCGGCCGATCGATCCCGATGAGAGGCACGCCTCCTCCGACCATGGCTGAGGTTCTTGCTCAGATCGAGCAGAACCGCATGGATCAGACACGGATCCTCGAGGTTATCGCAAGGAACACCTCCACTCCCTCTGGTGCCTCGGGATCTGGAGGCGGTGGCCACCAGTCTCGTGGGGGACTTTCGGAGTTCCTCCGCACGCAGCCGCCCACTTTCTCCCGGTCCGAGGACCCTCTAGACGCGGATGATTGGCTGCGCCGGTTGAGCGAGCTCAACATCGCCGCGCTGCGGAGCGGAGAAGGCACTGTTTGCATCCCACCAGCTTGAGGGTGCAGCACACTCATGGTGAGGGAACTTCCTCACCATGCAACCCGCTGACCATGTGATCACTTGGGAGGAGTTTCACACTACCTTCCGCCGGGCTCATGTCCCCGCCGGCCTTATGAAGTTGAAGAAGGAGTTCCTTGCACTCAAACAGGGGTGCAAATGTGTGACTGAATACCTCCATGAGTTCAACCATCTGGCGAGGTATGCTCTTGCTGAGGTGGCCGCCGCCCTCCGGGCGCGTAGACGAAAAAACCTCTTCATCGAGTCTCCTGGGTTCGCCTTCTTCCACCGCTGCCACTTCACGCCATGACACACCACGCCCCGGTAACATATCCAAAGAGGCCACTTAGTGACCAAGCTGCACTCGTCCTTGGATCCACGACGACAGCTAGCGATCTTCACTCCGCCCCCCTCTCGGTGGGCGCGCTCAGCAGCCGGCGGCGCAATGACGGAACAAAGATACGCCTCCCTAGGCAAAATACAAGCGCGCATAAAGGAAACATCCAGCACAAACACACTTGCACCTTCGCAACCAAAGCCTTTGCACTCATAAAGAAAATCATCATTCACAGGGTCATTACAAGTCAGATCCCCTTCGGTCCGGTCCCAGAACGCGCAGCGCCACTGGAGCGGACAACCCAAAAAAACAAAAAAAGCAAGGGGGAACCCTAAGCCAAAATCCTAAACAAAACACTAGTTGGCAGGGGAGCGGAGGGTCACACCTGGTCCCCGGTGGTGGACCCCGCTCCGCTGCTCCAGACTCGTCCGCCGCGCCCTTCCCCTTGGTCCGTTGGGCTAGAACCGCACGGAGAGAGTCCATCGTAGCCTCTCGGCCGAAGGGGGACCAGAACCCGGTGAAAAGCGCGTTGCTAGCTCGGCGTACCGACTTGCGACCAGCGGCAACCTCGTCCGTAGAAGCCACGGCCACGGAGCCCGCCCCGAGCCCATCGACGTGAGGACACCCGCGCCGCGAGAGACGACGGCGCCGCCCACCCCGTCTTGCGCGGTGGTTCTTTGCCGTGGCGCGGCGGCGGGCGAACACCTCCCTGGTGCGATGGAGGCGATCCAGGGTCCTATCCAGTTGATCAACGGTGTGCCCCCGTGGGGGCGGCACGGCGCCGACATCAACCATGGCGCCTTCCATGTGCTCCATCGCCGCCATGTAGCTGCGCGCTTTGGCGAAAGCTCCTGCTCGCCTTGACCTTCGCTTCGAGTGCGGAGTTAGCGCCCGCAAAGACGCCACTCATCCTCGAGGCGCTGGCGTGCTCTTCCACTCGGCAAGAATCGGCCTCGCCGGCCCTCCACCAAGCAACCTTCGCCTTCAGCCCCTTGACCTCCTGGCAAGCGGCGCTTCGGCGGCTAGCACCGTGTTCGCGCAAACTCGCGTCGGCCCGATCGATCCCGATCTCGGTGTAGCCACGCTGATATCCCGCCAAGTGCGCGAAACCATCGAGAACTGCGCGCAAAATGAGAAGTCACTACAACACCCGTGCAAGGGCGGACATCTTCACTCACCTCATTTGCATTCGCCGATCTTCGCGGAACATCTCGATCGACAGCACCCGCTTGAAGAGCACGTCCGAGCGGCAAGGGCAGCAGCGGCCACCTCCTCGCCAACGAGGCCACGCTGGCTCAACTTGAAGTCCACGATTCGCGCAGCGCCACGCCAACAGCACTGACAACTCCCAACGGCCGTCGACCCTCCTCTCGACTAGCAACGCGACCCAATGTGAGACCCCGTTTATTCGGGCTTGTACTGCTAACCATCCACTTGGTCCTAATAAAGACAAATCAAATAAACTAAGCCTCGAGATATGTATACTTCCTGCACTGTAAAGATACACCCCTGTTACAAAATCATGCATCAATTCCATTCATACACATAGAGCCGAAAAAGCAACAAGCTGAAAGACATAGATAATATAAAAGAGTTATTATAAAAGAGAGGCCGACCAGCCAAAAGTCATACAAATAAGTAAATACACAAATGAAGCAAAAATGGCCATAAGATGGCGATAAACAAATGCCAATCGGTGCCTTTACCCACAAGGCAACCAACTGGACCGCCAAGCTAATCGTCCCAGACTTCCCGTGTCGAGTCAGCGTTCGCCCGGGTGAGCGGAGGAATCGTGTCTGCAGCGATTTAGCGGGGCTCGCGCACCACCGCCGTCTCGCGTGTTCTTCCATTATCGGGCCCGGTTGCTGGCGCAGCGCTCTGGTCGCGGGCGCAACTGCCGAAAGCGGTTAGAAAGGCGGTCACAAGGCCGTTACAAGGACAACAACCACGCGTAAAACAAGTATGAAGCAAACTGGCGGCCCCAAGCTCCAACGCCCAAGGACACCATCCTCGGCTCCGAGATGAACATCGACCCTCGCGGTAACCTGCATGGGCGCGGAACTCCTCCACGAAGTCCCAGGTGGACATCCTCGCGCCGCGGAGCAATATTGCTAGCGGCGCATCCTCCCTGCGAGGCGGATCGTCGGCGGCGAAATGAATGAATGGGACCCTCGGCAGGAGCGAGGCCGGCCTGGGCGCATTTGTGATAAAACGTGGCGAGTCGTCCGTCTCCCGCCGTTGCGGGCCCGCGGAATAGGAAGGTCGAAGGAGCGCCCGCCGTCTGGAAGTTGGCCATTGCCGAAGTTCGGCATCTCGTCGGTGCTTTTCTTCTTCTTTGCTTTCCCGTCATGAAGGTGAAACCGCCGACTCGGCGCCAACCCCGCGGACCGACACCCCCAAGCGTGGAGCTTCACGTGATGATTCGGGTATTGGTAGTGCGACCGATGCAGGCTGCGGCTGGAGCGAGGGCACGGCGAGCAAAGACGATCCGGAAAGCCGAACACAATCGTTTGCGTCTTCGGTGCGGGCGGCCGCCTCGGAACCGGCGCGGCGTCCTCCACGGCGTCAACTTCGCCATGAAGGGCGCGGGGCGGCAAGCGTCACGGTCGAAGGGCTGGCTTCGTCGGTGTACACGCCTTACGCCTCCATCCTTGCTCGTGTGAAGTCAGAATCGAGTTAATTAAAATTAATCGGTGAGAGTATTTGTCGTGAAGTTTTTATTTTTAGTTTAAATCAAATCAAGAGGGCTTTTCGTTATTTTCTCTTCCTTTTGGGGCTGGGCCTTGGCGTCTCCTAGTGTGGCCGACCAAGGGGAGGGCCACCTCCCCAAACCTAGCCCCCCTCCCCTCCCCCTTTTCCTCCTCCCCATAGCGCCTTCTCCTCTCCCTTGGCCGACTCCTCTCCTCCCCCTTGCCTCCTCTCCCAAGGTGCTGTCCCTTAACATAAGAAAGAAGAAAGAGAGAGGAGAAGAAGGAGATGAAGGAGAAGAGAAGGAGAAGGAGAAATTTTTGTGTGGGGTTTGGTTCAGCAATTCTAAGCGGTTCTACAAGGAGTAGCGAGATGCCTTCAGCCTATTTGATCCTTAGTAGATCACGAAACCGATTAAATTGTTGGTTAATTGTTGGGCTGCAGAAGATGCAATTCTGTCAGAACATTGCGTGGGTATTTCGTGTATTTGAGGCTGAATTTTAAGATTCCATCTCCTATAGATATGTGGGTTATGTCGTTATCTTTCAGTAGCGCGAATCACTTTCGATTCGAGGTCTGAGTCAAAAGTTATGGTCGATTTAGTATCTGCTGCCAGAAATCTGACGAGAATAATCTGTCTGGTTATTTCCTAAAATATGAAAGAATTTGGTAGAATCTGAAAGTTCACCCAACTAGGTTATTGTAGGTAATTCGATAACCTTTTCAGATTGATAAGAACGATCAATCAGGTTACCTATTAAAAGTTATGGTCATTTAGTTTTGCTGTTCGTTTGTGTAGGCAGTTTCTGTACTGAAAGTTCAGACAATGATTAGCCTAATATTTTGGCCGAATTGGATTATCGTGTCAACTAGAGTATTGTAGATTAGTCAGTTAGAATCTACAGAATTGGTTTACCTCTTTTTGACTTCCAGATCATGAGTTATGTCATTTACCGTGCTGCTGTCCAGAATCAGAACATGGCAGAGCGTTGTTTTCGGTTTCAGCTTTAGCTTCGTTTGAGTGATCAAGTAAGCGTTGTAGAATGCGATTAGTAGCTGGGTATATTATGACCTTATTGAAATTATTTTACTTGTTTAGGAGGTGAAGCCTCAGGTTTAGAGTATCACCTTGGCACGCTAACGCTCACATCGTGGAAGGCAAGTAATTGTAGATGTTACTACGTTTAATTGGTTGTTCTTACTACTTGCAATCCAAATGAGTTTAGTATTTTGAAGTATTGTGCCATGGTTGGTTGGCTTACATATGAGATGATGACAATAATTATTATTTTAATGATTTACATTGGATATCTTGTGTGTAGTCATGAAATGGTTTGCTTTATGTCTTAGAATGTGGATCATGGATGTATTTTTCCATAATGATTATGTGGTAGTTGTACAAATGTAATCTTGTTGGTGCCCTTATGAGATGTCACATATGTGGTTTATGATTATCATATCATTCATAACATATCATTACATTGCATTGTGGATATCGTAGCTTATGGCGGCCAAATCTGAATCTGACATCGTACATTCTTGTAATGCACGATGCACTCTTACCTTGATGGGTAAAGTGCGATGGAGCATGTCATGCATTTTGCATTAAGCATTGTGAATGGAGACATGCATCATTTATCAATGGTTGAATTCTTATGAGCGGGACTCATGATAGTCCATGTGGTTTATTGATGAGATAGTGGAATGTTGTGGTCATGCAATAATATAACACATGTTGTAGCTTGCTTGTCAATTGATTAACTTTGTTATTCAACTTACTTGAGATTTTATCTCATTCTTGTTGTCTCCCCCTTTGGGTGATTCTTAAGCATTCACAGGATGGGTGAAGGCACTACAATAATGCACTCAATTCATAGTTTCATCTTTAATAAAGTTGAGAGGAATTTTAGCCTAATGACTAGTTATTCCACGAGTGTTGTTGATTTATTATTGATGCATTTGGACTACATGGTTTCTGCTAGAAGTTGTTTAATTATTGAACTTATTCTGTTATCTTTATTCCCATAGTGGTTTATGCTTCTTATTGATTCTTGCCTAGAGTTCTGCGAAATATTAAATTTTGAAATTATTGGCTGCTTGTAGAGTGGTTAATTAGCATCCCGAGGGTAATGTGGGTCTGAGGTGTGGTTAATGTCGAGCCTAGGCTTTAGGTTCTAGGAGAAAGAAAAATTGACACACACATGTAGGATGGGAAGGGTTGGCATATCTTACATATACCTTGTTGAAATCTTTAATTTATTGCTTGTGCTTCATATGCGAGTTTAATGTTTTGTTTGCTTGTGGGTTGCGTGGCTGCAGGAATGCCACCTAAGGGTAGTGGCGTGTTATATTTGCTCTGGCCGTCTGCCTAACCGGCGATTGAGGAAGTGAGATGCTCTGCCGGTGGGCGTACCAGAAGTGTTGGCGTGGTCCGGAGCCATGCGGCAAAGTTGAGGCTTTAAGCGGCAGGTGGCCTGAATGGCGATGCCGCTCGGTGCTGAGGTTCGCGTGTTTGGTGATTAGCGGCATCTCGCCGTGAGTGGGTAGGGTTGGTGGAGCGGCTTACGCGGCGACCACTCTGTCGGTGCGGCGGGTCCCACGTGGAGGGACAAGATGGAGGCTTTGGTAGTAGCTTCCGATCGTTATGCGCTATGTGGCGCAGCTGGAAGGAAGAGCCGGATCACGGTGGAAGAAGTGCGATGCTGCGCCGCAGTGCACATGGACTCCCATCGTGGCGGAGTTGTGGCATTTTGAGGCGGTTCTATCCGAGACCTACGGACAAGATGAAAATTGACTTGGGCAAATACACTCAAGACAAGCGATGCGTGGCGGAGTGAGGTGGGCTTCAATCGGATAGTCCGCGTCCACATGTGGCTCGGGCGATGCGGAGAAGGCGACGATTCGTCCGGGGGCTTAGGCGCCGATCGCCACACGTTGGGTGCTTTTCGATTCTGATTTCGTCGTGGTAGGCGGACGCGGAGATCGAGATGCGGCATGCGTACGGAGGACACTGCAAGGCCTCTGGAGAGATCGGCCTGAATGGCGAGAGGAGGAGCAGTGGGGGCCTATGTTTAAGAAGGCAAAGTGCGTCGTCGGCGAGCCCTACGTAGTGGCAGCGGCGAACAGCTCTCTTGGAGAGCTCTACTGCGTCTGATGCCACTTGAAGCCGGAATGGGCTTGGTGTGCTTCGTTGGAGAATCCTTGCCAAGCGGTATTGCTCTTGGAGGCGATGTACTATTTGTGGTCAAAACCACAAGGATGGTGTCTTGACGAATCCCAGGGGAAGCTACTGATGGAGTTGGCGCCTACACCTTGGCGGGATTCTCGTCTGATGGCACCGTTCGGATGGTGTGGCTCTACCCGCGGTCCTACATGGTCCCTACACGCGTTACACACGGCGCCAACACCTTCACCGGCTGTCTTGGCGCCCCCTCACGGAGATCGCGGGTTGGCCGACCTACTCCATCGACCTCGGTACCTCGGTGGACACTGCGGCGACCTACGGTATGATCAGCTATTTCCATTGTCCTGCGGCATTCTCCATGCCGACATCGGATGGCGAGGATCGTGGAGAGCGTTGTGCAGTACCTTATCTGACTCTTTCGATGCTGCGTACTTTTTGATTACGGGCAGTTTCTCTTTTGTCTCAGAATTTTGTTGGCGGGGCGGGGGCTTTCGTTGAGTCGGTGGGAGCGGTGGTTGTTAGTTCTCTAGTGGAGCTTATATCCGATTCCCGTGTTCCTGGTTGTGTGGTGATCCTAGCGATGAGGATTGTGTGGTGGAATGGTGGTTATACCTGGAGCCTTGATGTGATCCTTGGCATGGATTGGCTCCGCGGCAGTATCAAAGTGATATCTCTTGTTTACGGAAAGCGGTCACTTTCGTTCATGCAGGCATGAGGTTGTTTCAAGGAGTGCTCGCGTACTCTCTCTTGTTCTTGTGCCGATTGTTTCTGATCGGCGGATCACGGGAAATCGGGGTTGTTGTGGGCTTTGGTGGAGGATCAGGAGTGCCTGAGTTAGAGAACATACCCGGTAGTACGCAAGTACCGGATGTTTCCCGATGAGCTCCGCTGCCACGAGGCGGAGTCGATCTTCGTGTCGAGCTTGTTCGGGTCGCGGCCTATTTATAAGTCCCGTCGGATGGCGCGGTTGGCGAGTGGAATTAAAGCGATTGGATGAACTCTTAGCTAAGGGTTCATTAGGCCGAGCACGTCACCTTGAGGTTGCTCGGTTTGTTTGTGGGAAGAAGGATGGCACCAAGAGGCTTTGCGTGGATTATCGAGCACTCAACAGTGACAATCAAGAACAAGTATCCCCACACCGTATTGGCGATCTCTTGATCGGTTGAGGTGCAAAATATTTTCAAGATTGATTTGATGCAAGTTTACCATCAGCCAGTGGGAGGAGGATATAGAAAACGGCATTTAGCACAAGGTATGGGCATTACTGAAGAATGTCATTATGTCTTTGGATGACTAATGCTCCTATTGTCTTTATGGAAGCTATGAGCAGGATGCTCCATGAGTACTGGATTCTTTGTAGTGGTCTTCATCGGCGACATCTGGTTTATTCCAAAGCGAGAGAGGACCACGGTGCACCTCAACTGGTCCTAGATACTCTTGGAGGAATAAATACTATAGAAGCTAAAGAAGTGTGCAACTACAGTTATAGAAGTAGGATTTTGGGTCATACCATCGATCGACGCGGTATTACAATGGATCGAAGAATGTGGCGGATGGTTGAGTGGCGGAGGCCAACCAATGTCGGAGATCGGAGTTTCGCGGTCTTGCTGGGTATTCTGGCTCTTTGTGCGAGATTTTTCTAGCATTGCTAAACCAGCCACCCGACTCACGCAAAGGGGTTCCTTTTGTGTGGACGCGCTGTGAGCTGGGTTTGAACTTTGAAGAACAAAAGTAAATGCACCTATTCTATCCTTGCCGGGAGTGGTAAGCGCTTCCGAATGTACACGGATGCTTCTCGGATTGGACTCGGATGTGTACTAATGCAAGAGGCGGTAATCGCCTTATGCTTCTGAGCAGTTGAAGACTCATGGCAGATTATCCCACTCATGATCTGAGGGTTGCGGCGATTGTGTTTGCTCACGAAGTCTTGGAGGCATTACTTGTATGGGGAGCAGTCGATATCTTCATTGATCACAAGAGCCTTAAGTATATATTCCGCGTGAGAGGCTAAATTTGAGGCGCGGAGGTGGTTGGAGTTAATCAAGGATTATGACGACTATCGATGTATCACCACAGTAAGGCTAATGTGGTGGTATGCCCTACGCGGGCGGGGTACCTCAAGTAGCGTTGTCCTTGGCCTCGAGTTTGAAAGATGGGTATTTCTTTTTGTCTTCTTTGGTTTCTGTGGCGGAGCACAAATGATCATCGATGCGCCATCCACGCGCGTTCTTGAAGCTCAACGACCTGATCGGCTCCTTTGAGTGCGGAAGAGGATCTCGGAGGCGTTCCGAGATTTTAGTGTGGATGAACAGGTGCGGTTGATTCAAAAGGCGGTGTGTACCCAATCAGGTGAAGGATGATATTCTTCGTGAGGCTCACGGACCCCATATTGGTACATCGGGAGACCAAGATGCCGTGATCTGAAACAAATCTTTTGGTAGAGCGGATGAGGTGGATATTGCTAAATATCCATTTGCTTGGCGTTTGTCAACGGTGGTGAGCACAAGCGTCCTGCTGGTTTGTTGCGACCCTTGGAGTACAGTGGAAGTGGGAGCATATCACTATGGACTTTGTGGTTGGGTTGCGCTATAGAAATGAATATGGGTCGTGGTAGACAGAACACCCAGTCCGCACACTTCATGATAAAAGCGACCAACGGCGCGGAGACCTAGCCCGTTGTACATCAGAAGTGGTGAGGCGCCGCGGTGTACCCAAGTCCATTGTTTGAGATGCAGAGATCCAGTCTCTCTAAGTTACGGCGAGTCTTGGTGCGTTAGGCACGACAGTTTCCTGATGACTTTTCACCCTCGAGCGGATGGTCGATCAGGCGGACCATTCGGACCACGGAGGACATGCTTAGTGCTTGCGTCTATCTTGGAAGAGCATTGGGAGGACTATACGGCTTTAGCAGTAAAACGCTAACACATAGTTATCAGGCGAGTATCAAATGCCTCCCCGAGGCTTTGCAGCAGTGAGTGTGTTTCCCCTCTTTGGGGATGCGGTGGGTGAGAGGTCGTTGCTTGAGTGGGATCTTGTTGAGAACGTGGAGAAAGTGCGGGAGGTTCTGTGAGAACATGTTGGTACTCAGAGCGACAAAGAGTTATCTGGATGTTGGCGCCGAGAGTTGGAGTTTGCGGTGGGTAGCCTTGTGCTCAGCCGGTGTCTCCAACCAAGGGTATTGTTCGTTTGGTACCACCAGAAACCTTGCGGTACATCGGTCCTTTCGGTGGATGCTGGTTGGGTAGTTTGGCTTATCGTTTGGGTTGCCAAACTCATTGGAGTGGTGTGCACAATGTTTTCCATGTGTCTATCTTTGAGAAATACTTGCAGGATCAGGCTACAGGGTGACTGGAGCAGTCACGGTGGAAGCGAGATCTCAACGTGGAGAGTCGACGATTCGTATCTTGGATCGTCGGGGCGAGGTCTTGAGAATAAGACCATCAAGTATGTGAAGTTCTTTGGGCGAATCGGTCACGAAGAGGAGGCTACGTGGGAGTTGGAGAAATCTTTGCGAAAGAAGTACCCAAGGCTCTTGAGTGGTGAGTACTCTAGTTTTAGTTCTTTGTTGCTTGTTGTTCATTCTTTGTGATGCAGGAATTAGATTCGAGGCGAATCCTTTTAAGGTGGGAAGAATGTAATACTCCGGAAGTGTGAGAAGTCAAGAATCGGATTAATTAAAATGTCGGTAGAGAATTATTGTCGGGGAAGTTTTATTTTTGGTTTCGTCAAATCGACAGAGAGGGCTTTTCGTTATTTTCTCTTCCTTTTGGGGCTGGACCTTGGCCATCTCTAGTGTGGCGACCAAGGGGCCACCTCCCCAACCTAACCCGCCCCTCCCTCCCCCTTTTCCTCCTCCCACTAGCCCCTTCTCCCTCTCCCTTGGCAGGCTCCTCTCTCCTGCACCGCCTCCCTCTCCCAAGGTGCTGTCCCTCCCCCGCAAAGAAGAGAGAGGGAAGAGAAGGAGAAGAGAGAAGAAGGAAGAAGTTTTTGTGTGGGGTTTGGTTCAGCGAATTCTAAGCGGTTCTACAAGGGTAACGAGATGCCTTCCCATTATTTGATCCTTAGTAGATGCGAAACCGATTAAATTGTTGGTTAATTGTTGGGCTGCAGAAGATGCAATTCTGTCAGAACCTTGCGTGGGTATTTTCGTGTATTTAGCGGCTGAATTTTTAAGATTCCATCTCCTAGAGATATGTGGGTTATGTCGTTATCTTTCAGTAGCGCGAAGATCACTCGATTCGAGTCTGAGTCAAAAGTTATGGTCGATTTAGTATCTGCTGCCAGAAATCTGACGAGAATAATCTGTCTGGTTATTTCCTAAAATATGAAAGGAATTTGGTAGAATCTGAAGTTCACCCAACTAGGTTATTGTAGGTAATTCGATAACCTTTCCGATTGATGAAACGATCAATTCAGGTTACCTATTAAAAGTTATGGTCATTTTAGTTTTGCTGTTCGTTTGTGTAGGCACGGTTTCTGTACTGAAAGTTCAGACAATGATTAGCCTAATATTTTGGCGGATGGATTATCGTGTCAACTAGAGTATTGTAGATTAGTCAGTTAAGAATCTACAGAAATTGGGTTTACCTCTTTTGACTTCAGATCATGAGTTATGTCATTTACCGTGCTGCTGTCCAGAATCAGAATATGGCAGGAAGCGTTGTTTTCGGTTTCAGCTTTGTAAACTCGTTTTGAGTGCAAGTCAAGTAAGTGTTGTAGAATGCCGATTAGTAGCGTTGGGTATATTATGACCTTATTGAAATTATTTTACTTGTTTAGGAGGTGAAGCCTCAGGTTTAGGAGTATCACCTTGGCGGCTAGCAGCGTCATCGTGGAAGGCAAGTAATTGTATGAGTGTTACTACCGTTTAATTGGTTGTTCTTACTACTTGCAATCCATATGAGTTCGTATTTGAAGTATTGTGCCATGGTTGGTTGACTTACATATGAATGATGACAATAATTATTATTTTAATGATTTACATTGGATATCTTGTGTTAGTCATGAAATGGTTGCTATGTGCGAATGTGGATCATGGATGTATTTTCCATAATGATTATGTGTAGTTGTACAAGCTAATCTTGTTTGGTGCCCTTATGAGATGTCACATATGTGGTTTATGATTATCATATCATTCATAACATATCATTACATTGCATTGTGGATCTGCCGCTTATGGCGCGGCCGTACGTCTGACATCGTACATTGCCGTGTCCCGATGCACACTCTTACCTGATGGGTAAGAGTGCGTTAGACATGGCATGCATTTTGCATTAAGCATTGTGAATGGAGGACATGCATCTTTTTGTCAATGGTTGAATTCTTATGGCGGACTCATGATAGTCCATGTAGTTTATTGAATGAGATAGTGGAATGTGGTTTTGGTCATGCAATAATATAACTTTGTGTTGTAGCTTGCTTGTCAATTGATTAACTTTGTTATTCAACTTACTTGCTGAGATTTTATCTCATTCTTGTTGTTTCTTTCCCCCTTTCGGTGATTCTTAAGCATTCTCGGGATGGGTAGAAATGACACTACAATAATGCACTCAATTCATAGTTTCATGTTGTAATAAAGTTGAGAGAATTTTAGCCTAATGACTAGTTATTCAGTGTTCGATTTATTATTGATGCCTTTGTGGACTACACTTGGTTTTCACTGGGAGGTTGTTTAATTATTAGACTTATTCTTGTTATCTTTATTCCCATAGTGGTTTATGCTTCGCTTATTGATTCTTGCCTTGAGAGTTCTTGCGAAATATTAAATTTTTGAAATTATTGGCTTTGAGTGGTTAATTAGCATCCGGTAATGTAGGTCCTGGTGTTTACAAAAACAATGTTTCGATATTGTATGTGGATGACATACTACTAGTCAAAAACGATATTCCAATGCTTGAATCTATTAAAACTTCATTGAGAAATAGTTTCTCTATGAAAGATTTAGGAGATACTGATATATATTCTTAGTATAAGGATCTATAGAGATAGATCTAAGTCTAATTGGATTAAGCCAAGATATGTATATTGACAAGGTGTGAAAGCAGTTCAACTTGCAGATTCTAAGAAAGGTTTCTTGTCCATGTCACATGGTATTAATCTTAGCAAGACTTAGTGTTCTCGACCAGCGATGAGCAAGACAAAATGAGGAGAATCCCATATGCTTTGGCTATAGGATCTATCATGTATGCCATCTTGTGCTGCGACGAGATGTGTCATATGCTCTAAGTGTTCTGAGCGGATATCAGTCGAGATCGGTGAAAGTCACTTGGATAGCGATCAAGAAATATTACAAGTATTTAAGAATGACTAAGGATGCATTTCTTGTTTATGGTGGTGAGAAGAGTGGTCATAAATGGTTACACCGATGATAGTTTCCACATTGATCTCGACCGCCCATCCTAGATCCAACGGCCGACATTCTTTGATCGAAGTCGTAACCAACCGATCACGCCGCGACTTGGCTCGCTCGCACCGCTTTGTCACGAGCCATCGGCTGCGGACCCTACCCGTCAGTCCGCCCTCGTTTTCTCCGCAGACTCACCGGAGCTCGCGTACAGCCGCGCATGGGTGCCACGCACTCGCCGCGCCACCTATTTGCCTCGCGTCCGTCCGTGGGCGCATCGCAGTGCCTTCTTTACCTCACCGCGACCACTCATCCTCAGTATTCCCGCTCAGTAGCTCTTCGCCTGCTTGATTTCTGGCGGAGAAGAACCCCGGGCAAGACCGCCGTTAGCGCCGCCTGATTCCGCAACCACGCTTATCGTGATCTACTCTTCTTCGCTCCATTTTGCCCATCCAGACTCTCTGGCCCGCTGTATCGCCGAGCAACTTCGCTGCCTCCGCTCTCGGCTGCGGCGCCCCGCGAGCTTGCTAGTGCTCCGTGAGTCTCTAGCCTCGCCACTTGGTCCTCGTAATCGCAATCCTCCTCGAGTCTAACGGTGGGCTCGTTTACGCCTTTCGTGCATCGTGAGGGCATGCGGGTGTTTTTCCTCGCACGACGGTGATCCGCCGCTGCAATTACCCGCCGCCGACCTTCTTCGCCGTTATCTTGTGCTTGCTCTGGAGTCGAGGCGATTCGGGCGCATCTTCCCGGCTCCTCAAGTCCGTAGCACCTCCTCCGCAAGAGCCGTAGCTTCTCCGCCTCGGCCGCCGCAAGCTCGACTTCGCGACCATTGGGCTCCGTCATCATCATCAAGTTCGTGGAGTCGCGGCACCGCTGCGTGCCATCCCCGAGCTCAGAGCTCACCATTCTCCGGATCCCCACTCGCCGCGGCCACATGGGAACTCCGTCGAGCCGCCGGTGGTTAAGGTCTAATCCCCTTCTTAAGTTCTAATCATCTTAGTTTGAGTCTCGTCATGTGGGCCCGAAATGTTAGTTAGGGATTGTGTAGTTTTGTTAATCGCGCTCTCGTCGGAAGCGTATTTCGTGAGTATATGTTAGAAGTACACTTTGTAAGCCGGGCGATTATTAGAATACGCCGACGCCACTTTCGCATGGTGAGCGCTCGTCAAGACTTTCAGCCTTGCCCGCCTGTCGCTGTTCGGGCTAGATAGGCGTGGTGCGAAATGAAATGCGTGCATTATAGGTTTCGAAATGATTTAGTATTTCGGTTTATGTTTTCGTTGAACTCGTTAATTCAATTAAACTTGTAAATGCATAACTAATTCAATTTTATCCAAATTGCATGAATCCGAGTTTGTTTATTTTCATTTCAAATGTATTATTTACTAAAATTAGTTTCATCCATGTCTCTCGTAGCAAAAATCTGTTAATTGATTTAATGTTGTAGAATGTAATCTCCAAATTAGAAAATGCATATCTCTTTCAATAATTGTCCAAATTCAATGAACCCAATTTCAGAAATTCCATTTTCAGTATACTAATTATTAGGATAGGTTTTAGATATCTTTTCTGCTCATGAAAATTTGTTAAGTAATTAACTAGTGTCTTGTTGTGTTTTTAGCTTAGAAAAATTCATAGAAAGTTCTTAATAACTTAAAGTGAATTCGTTTCTGCTTACAAATTTTGTTATATCATGCTTAGGCTCGTGAAAAGTTTAGTGTGTTTGTTGTTGTTGTATTGTTTGAGTTTGGTTTGTTATTCGCTTTTATTCGCTGCTTTGTTCAATCGTTAGGATTCGATATTTGCGCAACCCCGAGAACGATCCTCCGCAACATATTGAGCAACAACAAATGTGCAGCGATTTGATCATGTTTAATCCAAGATTTTAAAGATTAATATTTTGTTTCAAATTGTATGTATGCATTGCTTAATTTGTGTTAAATTGATAGTTAAACCAGAGTGCATATCCTCGTAGACAAAATATTGATCTCTACTACCGAGCTTAGGTTATTTGTTTGTGATTAGAGATCGCCGGATGATCTCTTGTCACTTAGTAGATCCGGTCAACTTGCTTAGACATCTACTATAGTCACTTAGTAGATTCGGTCAACTTGCTTAGGTTATCAGTAGAATCGGGCGGATATCGACTTTAGTCAGAACCTTGATCACACAAAATCTACTATAACTTTATGTTTCAAAGATTGTTGCTAAGTTTAATTGCAAAACTAAAACCGAAAACAAAATGATTTAGACTTGGGCACAACCGCATGATTGGTGTGATCTCATTTGGGTGTGATCGAATGGTGCCCGAGTCAACAAGGACCGAACATCTTGTTACATCAACCAAGCATTTTATGTGCTAACCACACTAGAGTATATGGGACCTCTTGACCTAGTACTTTGGCGTGTATTGGCTCGGTCGCAGGAGGTCGCAGGAGGGATGGAGGTGGGAGCATGGTAGTTGTCCAAAGCTTTATCCTCGAGTGGGTAGTTGCCTTTCGGCTTTACCATGTAAGCGTATGGGTTTCTATCCATACGAGCGGTTCAGTAGTTAATACACAATATTGGAAAAAGTCTCAGAGGACTTAGCTGTGCGGCATACCTTCGGAGTGTGCTTGGCTTAAAGGCGGTCCAAGTGTGGGATGTAGTGGTACACCTCGCAGGTTAAAACTATTCGAATAGCCTCGCCCTAGGTCTACAATTATTTTTATATTTAAGTTCAAGTTATAAGGAAGCTAACAAAATTGGAATCATCTAATTCGAGCTAATATGACAAAGATATGAAAATGACAAGACCCAAATGTGATCTTGATTTCTCGGACTTAGCACTTTCGGGACCTTTCCTAGCATCCGAGACGTGACGATTGAGAGCCGCCGATTCAGACGGACGCCCCGGTTGAACCCGAGCGACAGCAGCGAGCGCGAAGCAGAGGAGGGCGGCGACGTGAGAGCCGAGGGTCAGAGATCTCTCAGATCGAACGACCGCACGAGACACGCCGCCTCGACCGAGCTCCGCCCGACAACAGAGGAGTTTCGCCGCGCGAGCTTGCTCGGCTGCCGCCGGCGCGAATCGCCATGGCGACGCCGCCAAGGGCCAAAACGGGATCCTCGCACTATTGCGCGACTGATGGCACCGGGGCGCAGGCCAATGGTGACCGACGCGGCGGCGCGAGGCGAGAGGGAGGCACTACGGAAGCGAAAATGACGATATGGCTAAGCTACGCGCAAATGGACGGGTGCAAACGCTATGACAAGGTCCTATGGACTTAACGCGACCAACCGGAGTCCAAACGATAGCCGGCGGCGAGCCGGAGGCTAACGGCGGCGGCGGCGCGACCGAAACAGGGAACTATGGCTACGGTGCAGCAAAAGCTAAACGGGGAAAAGCTTAAGCTCACCAGGGGTTCACTGAAGACGATGACGGGGTTGGGGTGGACGAAGGATGATCAGAGCAGCCCAGCGACGAAGTCCAGCGGCGATGCGAAGAGCTTCACCGTGGAGGAGTCAACCTGGGCCAAACTAGCAACACCAGGTAGTACCATGAGCTTCGCAATACCACAGGGAAGCTCCAGGAGGCCGGGATTGGGAAATGGGGGTCTTACCGGCACCGGAGAAGAAAAGGGGGCACTGGCGGCCGCGAGCTCCAAAACTCAATCCCGCCGCTCAGAGAGGAAACCCAAATAGAGTGAGGGTTAAGCACCACAGAGGTAAAGGAAGGAGCAGGAGGAAGAATCGGGCGAGGAGCCACTGAGCACCGCGTCGGCATGTGAGCTCCAAGCTCGGCAATGGCGGAAATGGGCGCTGGGTGGTATGGGCTCGCCAAGCTCAGAGGGTGCAAGAGAGCCGCGGGAGAGGAAAGGAAGCTAACGGAGGTGACCAGGGGCTTAAGCAGGCTTGAGGAGCACGAGCACCGTTGTTCGCCGGGTTCCTGCGCTGCCGCGGTCGCCGTGAGCGACGGGAGCGCTTGAGACGACGACTAAACGGGCGGTGGAGTGACGGGGCATTTAATGCGCCTGCAGACGCTGCTGCGCAGGTCGCCGATGGGACAAGGCATCATGCGCCCACGCCAAGACGCCATGGCCATGCAGCCGCGAGCAGAGGAAGGCGACGACGCCAACCGTCCGATTTGCATCCAAGGGTTAGCGTGCGATCGCCGATTGAAATCCAACGGTGCGAATCCGGCAACCGAGTTGTCCGAATGCATACACGAACGCGAGCCGTCCGATTGAGATCCAACGGTCAGAGCGCCACATACGATCGATCGATCAACGCTAGATGCGGTTAGTTGACTCGACCGAGTCGGTTGGCTCGAGCCCGAGTCCGACTTCGAGTCCAATGAACAAGCAAACCCATTAGAATTTGATTTTTGAGCTGAAACTTTTGGGGATTTAATTGAGGCATCAAATCAACTCCAAAATTTATGAAATTTTAATCAGCTTCAGACTTAATGATTAACCTTCCATAAAATTTTCAGAGATTTTTGTGCAATAGAATTTTCTCAATAAATTCCAGAAGGTTATTCTGCAGGTTTGACTATAGTTTGACTTGCTCTAAAATATTTCAAATAATTTCCAAAAATTATGAAATAATTCAGAGGTGTTACCAAGCAACCCTAGAACCAGGGAAAATCATTTCAAGGGTTTGACAAAAGATTTGACCAAGGAGGTAGTTGACTTGATAAATGAGGCTTTTGATTTTAATTTCCCAAAATTCCTTTACAAGAATTTCGTAAAAGTTTCAAGAGTAAAGGGTGTAAGAAAAGTTTTAATTTACCCTCAATTTCTTACATTTGAAACACAAGCCAAAATGGGATGTTACACCCTGCCGGGCACGGAGGCGACACACGCTGTAAAACCCAACGACCTCTGCCCCCAAAGCGGCCCTACCACGTCACCTACGTCGACAAAGCGCTGCGCGAATACACGAGACGAAGTTACTCAAAGCTAAGAAACGGAACAAACCCGACTAGGAAGGCTCCGGACTAACCACTGCACGGAGGAACAAGGACGCGCTCCTCCACCCGGGTATCCTTGGACCCGCACCCGTACACCTGCGAGGGCATCCCGCCGGACACTTCTTCTGGGGTAAAGCCCGCTATCGCGAACGAGCTGGCCACCACCTCACGGCGCGCGGTGGCCGATACTGCCTCCGAGGATGAGCTCGCTGAAGAGCTGCTTGACTCCTGCCGCATCTCGGGAGCCACCACCACCATCGTCGCAAACGGGCCCGTCATCCCCGCACCAGCGCCAGAGCCACCGGCCACAACGGCCCCAACGGCCCGCAGGGGCACCGCGCGGATCAGACCAGGGGTCTCCACCGTCCGACCGCTGCCGCTTCTTCTTCCCGTGTCCGGTCCAAGCTGCCCGCCAGTGAACGGAGGGGTCCGTGTACGCGCGATGTAAACGGGGCTCGCGCACCACCGGCCCCCGTCTCGCGTGTTCTTCCCCGGATACGGCTCAGGCTGCCGCGCCGCCGCGCTCCTACCAATGCACAACATCCGCAGGCGGTTAGAAGGCGGTCACAAGGCCGTTACAAGGACAACAACCCACCAGCCAAAACAAGTATAGAAGCAAACTCGAAGCGGCCCCAAGCTCCAACGCAGCGACACCATCCTCGCCTCCGAGATGAACATCCCAGCCTCTACGCTGCTGGGCTACACGCGAGCGCGCAGAACTCCTCCACGAAGTCCTAGGTGGACATCCTCCGCGCCGCCCGGAGCAATATTGCTAGCAGCGCATCCTCCCTCGCCGAGACCTGGATCGTCGGCGACGAAATGAGATGAATGGGACTCGTTGAACGAGCCTACGCCTGGGGCGCATTTGTGATAAAACCAGCGGCGAGTCCAGTCCGTCTCCCATCGGTTCTGGGCCACCGGAATAGGAAGGTACTGAAGGAGCCGCCCCTTCCTCTGGAAGTTGACGCTGCCGAAGTTCAGCATCTCGTCGGTGCTTTTCTTCTTCTTCGCCGGCACCTACCGTCATGAAGGTACGCTGAAGAGCCTTTGACTCCCGGCCAACCCCGCGACCGAGCACCCACTCAAAACGCCGAGCCACGATAGAGTTCGGGTCACCGGGCGAGGTCGACTTCGTCATACCGCAAGACTGGAATGCTAGGGGGCACACGGCGTGCAAAGACCAAGATTCAGAAAGCCACGAACACAATCGTTTGCCTTCCCGAGGTGCGGCACGGCCGGAACCGAGGGCGAAAAAGGCCCTCCACCTTCACAACTTCCTCGCCATGAAGGGCCCGCAGATGCCAGGGTGCGCCACGGCCGGGCCTAGCCTGGTCGGTGTACACCGCAACACCGCCTCATCCTTGCTCCTAAGTGTGAGAAGTCAAGAATCGACACTAAAATTAATCCAGAGAGAATTATTTAATCGGCGGTTTTTATTTTTCGGCCACAAATCCAGCTTTAGAGAGGGCTTTTCCGTTATTTTCTTCCTTGGGGGTGGGCCTTGGCCCATCTCCTAGTGTGGCCGGCCAAAGGGGGAGGCCACCCTCCCAAACCCTAGCCGCCCTCCCTCCCCCTTTTCCTCCTCCCACTAGCAGCCGCCTCTCCTCTCCCTTGGCCGACTCCTCTCCTCCCCCTTGCACCTCCCCTCTCCCAAGGTGCTGTCCCTTGCGCAAGAAAGAAGAAAGAGAGGGAGAGAAGAAGGAGATGAAGGAGAAGAAGGAGAAGAAGGAGAAGAAGTTTTTGTGTGGGGTTTGGTTCAGCGAATTCTAGCGGTTCTACAAGGGTAACGAGATGCCTTCCCCGCTATTTGATCCTTAGTAGATGCGAAACCGATTAGAATTGTTGGTTAATTGTTGGGCTGCAGAAGATGCAATTCTGTCCAGAACATTGCGTGGGTATTTTCGTGTATTTTGAGGCTGAATTTTAAGATTCCATCTCCTATAGATATGTGGGTTATGTCGTTATCTTTCAGTAGCCGCGAAGATCACTCGATTCCGAGGTCTGAGTCAAAAGTTATGGTCGATTTAGTATCTGCTGCCAGAAATCTGACGAGAATAATCTGTCTGGTTATTTCCTAAAATATGAAAGGGAATTTGGTAGAATCTGAAAGTTCACCCAACTAGGTTATTGTAGGTAATTCGATAACCTTTCAGATTGATAAAGAACGATCAATTCGGAGTTACCTATTAAAAGTTATGGTCATTTTAGTTTTGCTGTTCGTTTGTGTAGGCAGTTTCTGTACTGAAAGTTCAGACAATGATTAGCCTAATATTTTGGCCGAATTGGATTATCGTGTCAACTAGAGTATTGTAGATTAGTCAGTTAAGAATCTACAGAAATTGGGTTTACTCTTTTTGACTTCCAGATCATGAGTTATGTCATTTACCGTGCTGCTGTCCAGAATCAGAACATGGCAGGAAACGTTGTTTTTCGGTTTCAGCTTTGTAAACTCGCTTTGAGTCGCCAAGTAAGCGCTGTAGAATGCCGATTAGTAGCGCTGGGTATATTATGACCTTATTGAAATTATTTTACTTGTTTAGAGGTGAAGCCTCAGGTTTAGGAGTATCACCTGGCCGCTAACGCGCCACATCGTGGAAGGCAAGTAATTGTAGCAAGTTACTACCGCTTAATTGGTTGTTCTTACTACTTGCAATCCAAATGAGTTTCGTATTTTGAAGTATTGTGCCATGGTTGGTTGACTTACATATGAGATGATGACAATAATTATTATTTTAATGATTTACATTGATATCTTGTGTGTAGTCATGAAATGGTTGCTTTATGTGCCAAATGTGGATCATGGATGTATTTTTCCATAATGATTATGTGGTAGTTGTACAAGCTTAATCTTGTTGGTGCCCTTATGAGATGTCACATATGTGGTTTATGATTATCATATCATTCATAACATATCATTACATTGCATTGTGGATGTCGCCGCTATGGTCGCGATCGCACGTAAGATAAAGATCGCATATTGTCAGAGACGATGCACACTCTTACCTTGATGGGTAAGAGTGCAGTGGAGCATGTCATGCATTTTGCATTAAGCATTGTGAATGGAGGACATGCATACTGTTGTCAATGGTTGAATTCTTATGAGGCAGGACTCATGATAGTCCATGTGGTTTATTGAATGAGATAGTGGAATGTGGTTGTGGTCATGCAATAATATAACCTGTGTTGTAGCTTGCTTGTCAATTGATTAACCTGTTATTCAACTTACTTGCTGAGATTTTATCTCATTCTTGTTGTTTCTTTCCCTCTTTCAGTGATTCTTAAGCATTCCTCGGATGGGTAGAGCGCACTACAATAATGCACTCAATTCATAGTTTCATGTCAGAATAAAGTTGAGAGGAATTTAGCCTAATGACTAGTTATTCACGAGTGTTCTCGTTGATTTATTATTGATGCATTTGTGGACTACACTTGGTTTAATCTGCTAGAAGTTGTTTAATTATTGAACTTGTTACTGTTATCTTTATTCCCATAGTGGTTTATGCTTCCGCTTATTGATTCTTGCCTAGAGTTGTCACTAAATATTAAATTTTGAAATTATTGGCAATCAGAGTGGTTAATTAGCATCCCAGGTAATGTGGGTCCTGGGTGTTACAGTTGGTATCAGAGCCTAGGCTTTAGGTTCTAGGAGAAGTAAGAAAATTGACACACTTGCACATGTAGGATGGGGAAGGGTTGGCATATCTTGTATATACCTTGTTGAAATCTTTAATTTATTGCTTGTGCTTCACTTGTCCGAAGTTTAATGTTTTGTTTGCTTGTGGCTGCGTGGTACGCAGAATGCCACCTAAGGGTAGTGGCCGTGTGTCAGGCCGCTACGCCAGAGCACAACCGCAGCTGAGGAGGCCGAGGATGCTCGCCAGGTGGCGTACCCAGAGGAGCCGCTTGGTCGGGTCGGGCCATGCAAAGCAAGAGTTGAGGGCTTTGAAGCAGGGCGTGTGGCCCCGGTGCCGATGCCGCCCGGTGCTCGAGGTTGCGGCACTGGAGCGCGAAGCGGCATCTCACTTCGTGAGTGGGTAGGGTTGAGGCCGGACAGCCGACGCGGCGACCACTCCCGCCCGTGCCGCCGACCGGCCGCCCCACGTGGAGGACAAGATGGAGGCTTTGAGGTAGTGGCTTCCATCGTAGGCGCTATGTGGCGCAATCGGCCAAGGAAGAGGCCCAGATCTGGTGGAAAGGTGCATCCGTCATGACGGCCGCACATGGACTCCATCGGGCGGAGTTTGTCCGCATTTTGAGAGGCGGTTCTATCCGAGACCTTCTCGACAAGATGAAAATTGACTTGGGCAAATACACTCAAGACAAGGCCTGCGGGCGTAGTATGAGGTGGGCTTCAATCGATAGTCCGCCATTCCACATGTGGCTCGGGACGATGCGAGAAGGCCAGCAGTTGGCTGTGGGCTTAGGCCTTCGATCCGCCACCTGGGTGCTTTTCCGACATAGATTTTCTGCATCGTGGTGGAGCAGCCTTGGGATCGAGATGCAGATGCGTGACACGGAGGACACTCGCAAGGCCTCCGGAGGAGATCACCGAGGTCATAGCGAGAGGAGGGCCATTCTGGGGCCCTATGTTTAAGAAGGCAAAGGGTCGCTGCCGCAGCCTCTACTGTAGAAGGCAGCACTCACCACCGAGGGAGCTCGCAGCATCGTGCCACTCAAGCCCTGAATGGGCTTGGTGTGTTGTGGGGATCCGCACAGCGGAGTGACCGCTCTTGGAGGGGGAGGTACTATTTGTGGTCAAAACCACAAGGATGTGGTGTGCGCGTAATCCCAAGGGAAGCTACGATGGGAGTTGGCGCCACACCTTCTGGGATTCTCTCGCCCCGATGGCACCGCTCGATGATGGTCGTGGCTCCTACCCCGCAGCCCCTACCCGCGTCCCTACACCGCGTTACCGCCGCGCTTTCAACACCTTCACCGATCGCCTTGGCGCCCTCCCGAGGATACCGGGTTCAGCACCTTACCCATCGACCCTGCACTCTCGGGACACCGCGCCACCTACCAGAGTGTGGAGATCCTTCTTCCCGCCTGTCCCGCGGCATTCTCCATGCCGACATCGGATGGCGTGGATCGGGAGACGCAGACAGTACTTATCTATTGACTCTTTCGATGCCCGCATTTTTGATTCGGAGCCGCTTTGTCTCTGAGAATTTTGTTGAGCGGCAGGGCTTTCTGCGCCAATTGGGAGGGCAAGTGGTTGTTAGTTCTCCTAGTGGGCTTATATCCAGCTCCCGTGTTTGCCCGGTTGTGTGGTGATCCTAGCGATGAGGAGTTCGTGGTGAATTTGGTGGTTATACCGAGCCCTTCGATGTGATCCTGGCATGGATTGGCTCACGCGTATCAAGTCGATATCTCTTGTTTCGAAGACGGTCACTTGGCGCTCTCTCGTCCGGGCATGAGGTTGTTTTTCAAGGAGTGCTCGCGATACTCTCTTGTTGTTGCTGTGCCGCTTGTTTCTCGATCGGCGGATGCGAAGTCGTGGTTGTTGTGGGCTTTGGTGGAGGATCACGAGGTCGCCTTGAGGTTAGAGAACATACCGTAGTCCGCAAGTACCCGATGTTTTTCCCTGAGCTCCCTACCGCCACCGAGCGGAGTCGATCTTCCGTATCGAGCTTGTTCCGTACGCGCCTATTTATAAGTCCTCGACGGATGGCACCGCTGAGCAGTGGAATTAAAGAAGCGCTTGGATGAACTCTAGCTAAGGGTTCATTAGACCGAGCACGCCACCTTGGGTCCTCCGGTTTTGTTTGTGGGAAGAAGGATGGCACCAAGAGGCTTTATGGATTATCGAGCACTCAACCAAGTGACAATCAAGAACAAGTATCCTCGCCTCGTATTGACGATCTCTTCGATCGCTGAGAGGTGCCAAAATATTTTCCAAGATTGATTTGCACCGTTACCATCAATCGCGAATCGTGGAGGAGGATATAGAGAAGACAAAGATTTAGCACAAGGTATGGGCATTACGAATATGTCGTTATGTCTTTTGACCGACTAATGCTCTCGCTGTCTTTATGGAAGCTATGAACAGGATGCTCCATGAGTACCGGATTCTTTTGTGGTGGTCTTCATCGACGACATCCTCGTTTATTCCAAAACGGAGGAGGACCACGAATTGCACCTCAACCGGTCCTAGATACTCTCTGAGGAATAAATACTATGCGGCTAAAGAAGTGTGCTTTCGTTATCCGGCAGGATTTTGGGTCATACCATCACCAAGACAGATTACAATGGATCCAAGAATGTGGCGGCAGTGGTTCAGTGGCGAGGCCAACCAATGTGTCGAGATCCGAGTTTCCTTGGTCTTGCCGGGTATTACCGGCTCTTTGTGTGTGATTTTTCTAGCATTGCTAAACTAATGACCCGACCACGCAAAGGGGGTTCCTTTGTGTGGACTCGACGCCAGAGGTCGGGTTTCGACTTTGAAGAACAAGTCGGTAAATGCACCTATTCTATCCTTGCCCGGAGTGGCAAGCGCTTCACTGTGTACACGGATGCTTCTGGATTGGACTCGGATGTGTACTAATGCAAGAGGGCCGAGTAATCGCTATGCTTCTAGATGTTGAAGACTCATGAGCGCATTATCCCACCATGATCTCGAGTTGGCAAAGCAGCTTGTGTTTGCTCAAGTCTTGGAGGCATTACTTGTATGGGGAACAAAGGCGATATCTTCATTGATCACAAGAGCCTTAAGTATATATTCACGCAATGAGAGCTAAATTTGAGGCAATGAGGTGGTTGGAGTTAATCAAGGATTATGACCGACTATCCAAGATCACCCGGTAAGGCTAATGTGTGGCTGATGCCCTAAGCGTGACAGGTACCTCAAGTAGCGTTGTCCTTGGCCTCTGAGTTTGAGAAGATGGGTATTTCTTTTGTCTTATCGTTCTACGCAGCAGACACAAATGATCATCCAGCCTGCCATCCCCGAGCTGCTTCTGAAGCTCAACAAAGACGATCGGCTCCTTTCAGAGGTGCGAAGAGGATCTCGAGGGGCGCTCCCAGATTTTAGTGTGGATGAACACGGTGCGGTTCGATTCAAAGGCCATTGTGTACCCTTAAATCACCGGTGAAGGATGATATTCTTCGTGAGGCTCACCGGACCCCATATTCGTACATCCGTGAGAGACCAAGATGTATCGTGATCTGAAACAAATCTTTGGTGGAAGCGATGAGGGTGGATATTGCTAAATATGCCGCTTGTGGCGTTTGTCACCGTGTAAAGGTCGAGCACAAACGCCCCGCCGTTTGTTGCGCCTCTTGAGGTACCGAGTGGAAGTGGGAGCATATCACTATGGACTTTGTGGTTGTTGCCGCGCCGCCTCGAGGGCGAGATGCAATATGGGTCGTGGTAGACAGCTTACCAAGTCCGCACACTTCATACCGATAAAACGACCAACACAAACACAGACCTAGCCCCGCTGTACATCCGAGAGGTGGTGAGACCGCACGGTGTACCCAAGTCCATTGTTTCGACCGAGATGCCAAGTTCGCCTCTAAGTTCGCAGAGTCTTCAGTCGCGCTGGCACGCATGGGCTTCCTCAAGACTTTTCACCCTCGCACGGATGGTCACCGAGCGACCATCTGCACTCGAGGACATGCTTCGGCTTGCGTGCTATCTTGGAAGGGCGCTTGGGAGGACTATCTGCTTTAGCAAAGTTCGCTATAACAATAGTTATCGCGTAGTATCAAGATGCCTCCTTTGAGGCTTTGTATGGTCTGAGGTGTGTTTCCTCTTGTTGGGATGCAAGGGTGAGAGGTCGTTGCTTGGTCCGGATCTTGTTCACAGACCGTGGAGAAAGTGCGGGAGGTTCGCTGTAACTGCTGTCGCCTGAGCCGACAAAAAGAGTTATGCGGATGTTCGCGCCAGAGTTGGAGTTTGCGGGGTAGCCTTGTGCTCCTTCGGTGTCTCCAACCAAGGGTATTGTTCGCTTTGGTACCACCGAAGCTTAGCCCGCAGACATCGGTCCTTTCCGTGGATGCTCGGGTGGGTAGTTTGGCTTATCGCTTGAGTTGCCAAACTCATTGAGTGGTGTGCACAATGTTTTCCATGTGTCTATGCCGAGGAAATACTTGCGGATCCGTAACACAAGATTGACTCGAACAGTCACGGTGGAGCAGATCTCACCGTGGAGAGTCACCATTCAGTATCTTGATACGCCTGAGCGGTCTTGAGGAATAAGACCATCAAGTATGTGAAGGTTCTTTGGACGAATCACCGAGAGAGAGGCTACGTGGGAGTTGGAGAATCTTTTTGCAAAGAAGTACCCCGAGCTCTTCGAGGCCGTGAGTACTCCTAGTTTTGGCTGTCGCTTGCTTGTTGTTCCGTTCTTTGTGGTTCAGAGAATTAGATTCGAGGGCTTAATCCTTTAAGGTGGGAAGAATGTAATACTCCTAAGTGTGAGAAGTCAAGAATCGGATTAATTAAAATTAATCTGTGAGAGAATTATTTAATCGGGAAGTTTTTATTTTTCGCCACAATCCAATTTAGAGAGGGGCTTTTCCGTTATTTTCTCTTCCTTTGGGGCTAGGCCTTGGCCCATCTCCTAGTGTGGCCGGCCAAAGGGGAGGGCCACCTCCCCAAACCCTAGCCGCCCCTCCCCCCCTTTCCTCCTCCCACTAGCACCGCCCCTTCTCCTCTCCTTGGTCGACTCCTCTCTCCCTTGCACCTCCCTCTCCCAAGGTGCTGTCCTCATGCAAGAAAGAAGAAAGAGAGGGAGAGAAGAAGGAGAAGAAGGAGAAGAAGGAGAAGAAGTTTTTGTGTGGGGTTTGGTTCAGCGAATTCTAGCGGTTCTACAAGGGTAACGAGATGCCTTCCCCGCTATTTGATCCTTAGTAGATGCGAAACCGATTAGAATTGTTGGTTAATTGTTGGGCTGCAGAAGATGCAATTCTGTCCAGAACCTTGCGTGGGTATTTTCGTGTATTTAGCGGCTGAATTTTAAGATTCCATCTCCTAGAGATATGTGGGTTATGTCGTTATCTTTCAGTAGCCGCGAAGATCACTCGATTCCGAGGTCTGAGTCAAAAGTTATGGTCGATTTAGTATCTGCTGCCAGAAATCTGACGAGAATAATCTGTCTGGTTATTTCCTAAAATATGAAAGGGAATTTGGTAGAATCTGAAAGTTCACCCAACTAGGTTATTGTAGGTAATTCGATAACCTTTTCAGATTGATAAAGAACGATCAATTCGGAGTTACCTATTAAAAGTTATGGTCATTTTAGTTTTGCTGTTCGTTTGTGTAGGCAGTTTCTGTACTGAAAGTTCAGACAATGATTAGCCTAATATTTTGGCCGAATTGGATTATCGTGTCAACTAGAGTATTGTAGATTAGTCAGTTAAGAATCTACAGAAATTGGGTTTACCTCTTTTGACTTCCAGATCATGAGTTATGTCATTTACCGTGCTGTCCAGAATCAGAATATGGCAGGAAACGTTGTTTTCGGTTTCAGCTTTGTAAACTCGCTTTGAGTCGCCAAGTAAGTGTTGTAGAATGCCGATTAGTAGCGTTGGGTATATTATGACCTTATTGAAATTATTTTACTTGTTTAGGAGGTGAAGCCTCAGGTTTAGGAGTATCACCTTGGCCGGCTAACGCGTCACATCGTGGAAGGCAAGTAATTGTAGCAGTGTTACTACCGTTTAATTGGTTGTTCTTACTACTTGCAATCCATATGAGTTTCGTATTTTGAAGTATTGTGCCATGGTTGGTTGACTTACATATGAGATGATGACAATAATTATTATTTTAATGATTTACATTGGATATCTTGTGTGTAGTCATGAAATGGTTGCTTTATGTGCCGAATGTGGATCATGGATGTATTTTTCCATAATGATTATGTGGTAGTTGTACAAGCTAATCTTGTTGGTGCCCTTATGAGATGTCACATATGTGGTTTATGATTATCATATCATTCATAACATATCATTACATTGCATTGTGGATGTCGCCGCTTATGGCGCGCGATCAGATCGCAGACAAAGATCGCATATTGTCAGAGATGATGCACACTCTTACCTTGATGGGTAAGAGTGCAGTGGAGCATGGCATGCATTTTGCATTAAGCATTGTGAATGGAGGACATGCATACTGTTGTCAATGGTTGAATTTTATGAGGCAGACTCATGATAGTCCATGTGGTTTATTGAATGAGATAGTGGAATGTGGTTTTGGTCATGCAATAATATAACTCGTGTTGTAGCTTGCTTGTCAATTGATTAACTCGTTATTCAACTTACTTGCTGAGATTTTATCTCATTCTTGTTGTTTCTTTCCCCTTCGTGTGATTCTTAAGCATTCCGGGATGGGTAGAGCGCACTACAATAATGCACTCAATTCATAGTTTCATGTTGTAATAAAGTTGAGAGGAATTTTAGCCTAATGACTAGTTATTCACGAGTGTTCTGTTGATTTATTATTGATGCCTTTGTGGACTACACTTGGTTTAATCTGCTAGAGGTTGTTTAATTATTGAACTTGTTACTGTTATCTTTATTCCCATAGTGGTTTATGCTTCCGCTTATTGATTCTTGCCTAGAGTTGCTGCCGAAATATTAAATTTTGAAATTATTGGCTAACTGTAGAGTGGTTAATTAGCATCCCAGGGTAATGTGGGTCCTGGGGTGTTACAAAACTTGTGTTTCTGATATTGTATGTGGATGACATACTACTAGTCAAAAACGATATTCCAATGCTTGAATCTATTAAAACTTCATTCAGAAATAGTTTCTCTATGAAAGATTTAGGAGATACAGTATATATTCTTGGTATAAGGATCTATAGAGATAGATCTAAGAGTCTAATTGGATTAAGCCAAGATATGTATATTGACAAGGTGTAGAAACGGTTCAACTTGCAAGATTCTAAGAAAGGTTTCTTGTCCATGTCACATGGTATTAATCTTAGCAAGACTTAGTGTTCTACGACCACTGATGAGCAAGACAAAATGAGGAGAATCCCATATGCTTTGGCTATAGGATCTATCATGTATGCCATGCTGTGCACACGACCAGATGTGTCATATGCTCTAAGTGTTACGAGCAGATATCAGTCAGATCCAGGTGAAGGTCACTGGATAGCAGTCAAGAATATTCTGAAGTATTTAAGAATGACTAAGGATGCATTTCTTGTTTATGGTGGTGAGGAAGAGCTGGTCGTAAATGGTTACACCGATGATAGTTTCCAAACCGACAAGGATGATTATAGATCGCAGTCTGGGTTTGTGTTTTGTTTGAATGGAGGAGCAGTAAGCTAGAAAAGTTCCAAGCAAGGAACGATTGCTGATTCTACAACAGAGGCTGAGTACATTGCTGCTTCGAAAGCTGTAAAAGAGGTCGTATGGATTAGAAAGTTCATTAATGAATTGGGTGTGGTTTCGAGTGCTTCCAGTTTAGTGGATCTCTATTGTGATAATAGTGGAGCCATTGCACAAGCTAAGAAGCCTATATCGCATCAAAAGTCCAAGCACATACTTTGACGATATCTCATCATTCGTGAGATCGTTGAAAGAGGTGATGTGAAGATATGCAAAGTGCACACGGATTTGAATATTACTGATCCATTGACAAAGCCTGTCCCGCAACCTAAACATGAGGTGCACACAAGAGCTATGGGTATTCGATACTTGTACGATTGACTCTAGTGTAAGTGGGAAATTGTTGGTGATATGCTCTAGAGGCAATCATAGAGATGATTTCAACACGTCTATGTTTATGATTTATTGAATAAATGTTATTCTGTTCCTTGAATGAATCATCAGTTATATAGATCAAATGTTTAGGATTGGCAAACACTACTCGTAACTAGGTAGTTATAAAGGTACCTTTTGGCTATGTTATGAAACATGCGGAGGGATGTGTCTGGTCGGATATGGGATTTGTCCCTCCTAACATAACAGGAGAGATATCTCTGGCCCCTCGAAATGGTCGGATAAAGATAGTGTATGGCCATGCCACTGGTGGTCGAAGAGTTTGACCACATAAGGTTATCCGATACTCAATCGAGAAAGTATTGAACACTCCATGGATAACTTATATCTCACCTGGAGTTCAAACCGGATATCATGAGGCAAAGGGAGAATACACGAGTAGGTCGCTTAGTTCGATCAGTTATAGATTTGGTCGTATGGAGATACGAGCTGGTCGTAGACTGGTCGATCGTAATCACAGAGTGGTCAAAACCTAATCGTAAGGAGTTACAAACTGGTCGAGACTAAATATGAACTAGTTGTACACAGTTACAAACTGGTCGTATAGAGATACGAGCTGGTTGTAGACTGGTCGTACTTAAGTAGTAACTGGTCGTAAGGAGTTACGAACTGGTCATACCTAAATACGGACTAGTCATGACGAGATACGAGCTAGTCGTAAGTGATGAGGACCTGGTCGTAGATCATATTGCATTAAGGTTCGTCCGATATAATTTGTCCGGTTGTTCATTCCCTGGACATGTGGATACCGTAAAAGGCGCTACTATGGTTGTGTTGTGTTTGATGACGATCCACAATCTTCACAAAGAACTTCAGAGGTTGCTGGAGGAGACGATCGATTCGCGAGGGCACTGGACGATCGACAACGACCACTTCATCGACGTGCTCTTTGTTGGACTAGTGTAATATCCCCATTTTCAACTTGTGTTTCAAATGTAAGAAAGTGGGTAGAAATTAAAACTTTTCTTACATCTTGTAATTCCAGTATGTTTTGGAAAATTCTTGTAATAAGAATTATGGAAATACAAGCCACGAGTCATTTTGACCTTAAACCCTGCCTTTCCAAAAACCCTCTTATCAAGTCTTGTGATCCTTCTCGGGGAAATATTTTTCCTAAGTCCTAGGGTTGATATGTGACCCTCCAAAAATTTCACAATTTTTAGAAATTGTTAGAATATTTTAAGGTCACTAAACTTGTTTGACATGCAATAAACCATAGCTCAAGACATTGTATAATTTTGGAGGAAATCAGATAAGACAAGAACCTCTGAAAATTTTATACAAGGTTAATCCTAAAGTTAGCAAGCTCTATAAAATTTCAGAATTTTTGGAGATAGTTTGCTACCTCAAATATTTCCCAAATTTCAGTCCCATTCTCTTTAAACCTGGTCCGAGTCGACTTGGGCCTGCACTGCAGTCCAACCTCTAGGTCTTGGTCGCACCGAGCCGCCTAGTCGCATCGGCTCTGCAGCGGTTGGCGCGTGGGCGTCGGCCGTTGGATTTGGATCCAACCGTCACGACCTCCTCATGTTCTATTTGCAAAGACAACCTCTAGGACCTCCCTAGGACCTCCTTTGCATCTTTTGCAAAGACCACCCCAGGCGCCTCCTCGGACCTCTCGATCACCCCTAGCACTTGGGTGATCGTGGTCATCCATCTTCGGGACCGTGGCTCGACCTCCCTAAGTGTTAGGACCTCTAATCCTTATTTAAAATCTGAGCCCTTAGATTCTCATCCAACCGCTCGCACTCCCTAGTTGGAGCTCGCTGATTTTAGCCGTTGAGTTCTTTGACCGGTCCTCCCGGTTCTCTCACCGACCGGTGGGCCTGGTCATTATCAATTTTGTGCGCATGGCAAGAGAGAGCGATGCCTTGTCAACTCTAGGGCTCCGAGCTCCAGTGGTTCAATATTGCAATATTGGTTGTCACTTTGCCCTCTTGGTCAACTCAAGTCTCCCTAACTTGTTTTGTTTAACCTTCACAGAGGTTGACAATTTGGGAGCTTGTTTTCGGGGCAATTGGTCGCCTTCCCCAACTCCGCGAGCACCACCGCCACCGAGCTCCGCGACCATTCTTGGACCTCCTTCACTCCCGTGTTAGTATCAGAGTGTTGGAAACCCGTCCTTTTGTACCCCGTTAGCTTTTCGCTTGGTCAGTATTTTTGCCTCCCATGGTCATCTCGCCAGCCGCCGTAGGAGGTGTTTTTGGTGTAGCTTTTGGCACCTTTAGGTTTTTCTCACTATTTGGAACCTAGCGTGCCTTTGGTTCTCGCCGGGCGAGGCCCGTCGCCGGCGGTGAGCTAAAACCGAACTCATGTTTGCCATGCCTTACTCGGACAAGTGTCAGAGCCTCAATGATTAGCATTTAAGTTGTCCTAGGCCCAATCATTAGTGTTTAATGTTGTTCTTGTCGGCAAGCCGTGGGTGTCTTTAAGTTCCGACCTCCTAGGCTCAATCTAGACCGTTAATGATCTCCTAGCGTTAGCCCTTGGCCTTTAGATCTTCGTGTAAAGTCTTTAGGTTCCAGGACGTCCCCACAAATCCCGCCGTTAAAGACCTCCGAGGTTAAATCCCACTGTTAGGATCACCTCCGCCTTGGGGTCCTCTTTGCAAAAGACCGCATTGGGGTCCTCTTTGGAAAAGACCGCATTGGGGTCCTCTTTGCAAAAAGACCACCACTGGTCCTTGTAAAGAAGCCGCAGGACCTCCTTCCGCCTAGATCTAGACCGTTAGGACCTCCTCGGGAGATCCTAGCCGTCAAGACCTCTCGCTGTTAAGCTCACCGTTTAGGACCTCCTCGTTCAGATCTGAACCGTTAGGACCTCCCCTCGGGAGATCTTAGCCGTCCAGACCTCCCCTTTTAGAGTGAGCCTTAGGACCTCCTCGTGGAGCTCGGGACCGCCAGATCCAGATCTGACGGTCACGACCTCCTCAGTGCGCAAGGAGATCCTTCGCACGTGTTGTGCATCCGGTGGTCGGGGCCGTTAGATCTAATCTTAACGGTTCGGACCTCCTCCTTTTTCATCAGTACAGTCAGATCACTCGAGAGCTCCTCTTTTTCAAAGTATTTAAATGTTCTAGTTTTCAAAGGTGCATAACTATTTCATTTTAGCTCCTTTTTGAGAAATTCAAACTGTGTTAGCTCTGTGGTAAGATGAACTTTAAATTGAGTATGATTTTAGACTCTGTTCTGTAGTAGAAAATTATATAAACTGTGTTAACTTGTTTCAACCAAAAAGGTGGTCTAGACTTCACTGAAATTTGTAAAATACATAACTAATTCTCTGTAAATCCTTTTTGAGTGAATCCAAATCTGTTGGCTTCCTCTAATAATAAGCTTGCTGTTAAAATTGACCTTAGGCATGTTACTATTTTCAGCAAGAGTTCATATGCAATTTAGTTTTGTTCATTTTTATAACTTAAAAAATCATAACTAAATCATTTTAACTCTAAATGAGGTGAGACCACTTGTGTTAGCCTTAAAATGTCAGTAGCTACCTATCATAAAATTTGCAAGTCTAGAAAGCCTCTAGAAAATTATTTATGAACAGTAACCTCATTTAATTTTAATTTCGGCCGAATTAAATTGTTTTGATCATATCTTTTGTATAGAAAGTCCAAATCAGTTGGTTCTTGTTTATAAATTTGTTATAAATCATGCTCTTGCTTCAGAGCATTTGGAGCATTTTGGTTTTAGAGTCTTTTTTGTTTTCTTTGTTCTTATCGGTCCTTTTTCGCTCTTTCGGTAGGTTCCGACGATTGTGCTATCCTTGAGAGTGATCCTCAGCAACAAATTGAGCAATTGTAGCCAGGCAAGCAGTTTGATCATATCCACTCCATCCCATTACTTTTAAAATCTAATACTTTGTTTTACTTGTATGTATGCATGCTTTTGTGTCAATGATTAATTTTGCCGAATAGAGGTAGCTAATCCTATTGCATTGTTTCCTTAAATTGTTCACCGCCACTACCTTAGGAATATTATCCTCACCGTGAATTAGATCCCGTGAATGATTTAGGCCTTTATTTGTCTTTACGATATGATGCTTAGCAATGCTTAGTTATCGGTAGTATTGGGCGATCATCGACTTAGTCGGTGATCTTGATCACACAAATGTTAATATTATTCCATTATGTCCAGTCCTTGTGTTTTACTAATTTGCAAATCAAAAACTGAAAACAAAAATTATATCTTGACTTGGGCACAATGGTATGTGGTGTGATCTGTTGGGTGTGAATGGAATGGTGCCCAAGTCCCTAAGGACCGAGTTACTTGTGCCATTGATCCAAGCAATTGGTGCGTGCTAACCACACTAGAGGGAAATGGGACCTCTCTTGACTTAGTACTTTGGGAGGCATTAATTAATGGGTCACTGGCTGTAGTTTATAGAGAAAAAGGATCACAAAGGCGTGACCGGGGTGGTTCCTTTCTAGGTCCTCCACCCGACCGGGTCTTGCAAATGTCCGCTAGCTTTACCCTAAATGGCTAATGACTCCCGCTTGCTCGACTCCACCACAACGTATGGTCCTCGTAGCCCATTTCACGGGTCAGCATCGAGGGTCAACCCCATACGTGCGACTTTTAATTAACGATTCCATTGGAAATGTCTCGTAGGACTTAGCCGTGCCTGCATACCAAAGGAAGTATGCTAACCGTGGCTGGTGGAAAGGCGGTCTGAAGTGTGGGTACATTGGTACACCCCTACAGGGTTAAAACTATTCGAATAGCCTCGTCCTAGGTTATGGACACGCTTGGTTATTTCTCACAAGAACTAGACTACAACCTTTTTAAAACTTAAAATTTGACATGGGTGGTATGAAGGGTTACTTCATGCTATGGTTGTGGTGACTATTGGGTTAGTCACTTCCAGGATTGTTGTTGTCATCTATCTATTGTTATATTTGTCTCCTGGTTATTTGAACAATAAAAATTGAATTGTGGACTTGCTTTCAAATGTATTACATTATTGCAAATAAAACTTGCTTTATGCTGAAAATAAGTCCAGAGCCTCCTCCACTTAAATAAAGCTTGCATGTAGTTATTTATAGTTCTGTTATCTTACACGTCAGTCTTGCGAGTACAAAAACAATTTTTGTACTCATCTGCTTTGCTTAATATTTTTGTTGCAGAGGAAGAAGGTGAGCCCCAAGGGCTTCCCTTTTTGTGAGATGTGCTGCGGGTTTGACGACTAGCTTGGCGGTCCGGTTGGTTGTCTTGTGGGTTAAAGGCACACTAATTGGTTTTTGTTTATCGCCATCTTATGGCACTTTTGCTTTCGCTGTTTATTTGGTTATTCAGATGATATTTGCATTCGCGGCCCCTCTTTTGTAATAACTTTATATTATGTATGTCTTTTGAATTTGTGTTGTGCTTTGGTTCTATGTGAATGAGTGGAATTGATGCACGATTTTGTAGCGGGGTGTGTATACTGTATTTCTGGGAAGTATACATATCTCGATGCTTGGTTTATTTGATTTGTAATGTTAGGACCAAGTGGATGGTTAAGCATTACAAGCCAAATAAATTGGGGTCCTCACAACCAGGCTGCTCTGACTCTTCTTCTGCTGCACTGTGTGTCTGGTGGTAACTATCTGTGATCATCTACTTGCTTGGCTTCCTGGTTTACGTGGTAGAAAATTTTATTTGCTGCTAGTGTAGCCTATCCGTATCCCTTCATGTATTACATGCAATCACAAACGATTTTGGTTTAGAGACCGTCTGCGTTACTGGTTGCGCTAAAAACCGGATGTGAGGAGGTAATATCACAGACAGTTCATATTTAAAACCATCTGTGAAGTATCTGTAACACCCCAGGACCCACATTACCCTGGAATGCCACTAACCACTCTACAGCTGAACATAAGCGGAAGCAAAAACAACTAATGGACACAATAATAACGGATAGAGTTCAATAAATTAAATCAACTACTAGCAATTTAATCCAAGAGTAGTCCACAAATTCATCATTAATAAATCAAAAGAACACTCGCGAATAGCTAGTCATTAGGCTAGTTTCCTCTCAACTTTATTACAAAGATAAAACTATGAATTGAGTGCATAATTGTGGTGCCGCTCTACCCATCCTGTGAATGCTTAAGAATCACCTGAAGGGGAAAGAAACAACAAGGGTGAGAAAAATCTCAGCAAGTAAATTGATTAACAGTTATTCAAATAACAAGCAAGCTACATCACAATTTATATTATTGCATGACCGCAACCACATTCCACTTTCTCATTCAATAAACCACATGGACTAACATGAGTCCTGCCTCATAAGATTTCAAACATTGGCATAAGTATGCATTTCTCCATTCACAATTTTAATGCAAATGCATGCCATGCTCCACCGCAATCTTACCCATCAAGGTAAGAGTGTGCATCGATTACTAAGAATGTACGATGTCAGATCGTGCATTTGCATGCCATAAGCGGCGACATCCACAATGCAATGTCATGATATGTTATGAATAATATGATACTCATAAACCACATAAGTGTCATCTTCATAAGGGCACCAACAAGATCAACTTATACTACTACCACATAGTCACTATGGAAAATATATCCATGATCCACATTCAAAGATCTAAAGCAACCACCTCATGACTACACGCAAGATATCCAAAGTAAAACATTCAATTATTAATTGCTGTTATCACCTCATTTGTAAGTCAACCAACCATGGCATAATACTTCAAAATACGAGAATCATATAGATTGCAAGTAGTAAGAACAACCAATTAAACGGTAGTAACATCACATAATTACTTGCCTTCCACGATACGCACGCGTTAGCCGGCAAAGATGATACTCTAAACCCGAGGCTTCACCTCCTAAACAAGTAAAATAATTTCAATAAGGACATAATATACCCAGCGCTACTAATCGGCGTTCTACACCGCTCCTCGATGTCTCAAGTCAAGTTTTCAAAGCTGAAACTGAAAAACAACGCTTCTGCCATATACCGTTTTTGGACAGTAGCACGGTAATTGACATAACTCATGAACTGGAAGTTGAAAAGAGGTAAACCCAATTTTTGTAGATTCTTAACTGACTAATCTACAATACTCTAGTTGACACGATAATCCAATTCGGCCAAAATAATAGGCTAACCATTGTTTGAACTTTCAGTACAGAAACTGCCTACACATTCGAACAGCAAAACTAAAATGACCATAACTTTTAATAGGTAACTCCGAATTGATCGTTCTTTATCAATCTGAAAAGGTTATCGAATTATCTACAATAACCTAGTTGTGTGAACTTTCAGATTCTACCAATTTCCCTTTCATATTTTAGGAAATAACCAGACAGATTATTCTCGTCAGATTTCTGGCAGCAGATACTAAAACGATCATAACTTTTGACTCAGACCTCGGAATTGAGTGATCTTCGTGGCTACTGAAAGATAAGAACCATACCTACAGAACTCTAGGAGATGGACAACACAAATTCGGCCTCTAAGACCCCACAACAGTCCACGCAACCTTCTGAACAGATTTAAGTTTCTACTCGCAGCAATGCGATCTAATAAAAAATGAACCAAAACACATCTACCACTAATCAAACGATGAGGCCCGGCATTCGCTACCCTTTGCAGCAACCAGGATGTAGGCGAAGAACGTTGGAGAAGACGATCTTCCTCCTCCTCCTTTCTCTCCTTCTTCTACCTCCCGATGGCCGGTAGGAGCAGCAAAGGGGCGACATGGAGGGCGAGGCAGCAGGAGGGGGAGGAGGGTTGCTAGCATGGCGCGCGCACTGTGAGCTGCGTGCTACAGTAAAAGACCTAGGGTATTGGTTGGCCCTTCTTAAACCAACTTCCTACTTGGGCCAAACAACGTGGGCATAAAGCCCAAGATTAATTCTCCTCTAAAAATCTGATTTCTCTTTTAATTCTGTTAAATACCTTTCTCATTTCAATTAATTCTCTAATGTTAAACGGATATTACATAATCGCGATGATACTTTCCTTGTTAGGAGAAATCTCTCTAAACTATATTGCACTCGAAAATTGAATAAATTTCTCTCCCGAATAATACATTCTCTCAAATTGATATTCGGGTATTACATTCTACCCTTAAACAGATTTGACCTCAATCCTCACACAACACTACGCGAAAGAACAACCACAATCGAGAACTATCAACGGTAACCACGTGTCTCAAGTGAACAAATCCAGATAACGCCACGCATACGAAACTCCAACTCCCAAGTGGCCTCTCTCGGACTAGCGAGACTACAACACAAAGACGCATAATGACATTTGTCCTATCACTCAACCCAACCTTTCCAGTACACTCATCGAGGAGGATCGAGGGTAAGACCTTACTCGATGGTCAACGCCTTTAATGAAATCCCAAGCTTTAAATCGCTCACCACCACTTAGCAAATGAACACACTGGACGCTATGACGCCACGCACGGACCGAGACGGTCAAAGAGATACGCCAACTTCCTAATTTCTCCATCTATCAAAACGAACCAACGATCCGACCAAACTCCTTTGGTACGAAAACACACAACAAATGCCTAGAACCACCTCTCGGTACATGTCCGTGTGTCCAAAGTCGGTGCATATGCCATGCCACATGACTACTTCGACCACACGCGCCATGCACCATATGCCCACGCCCTCGCCCCGCACGCTCGTGCGTGAGGTTGATGCTCAAAATCAAACTCTTCATCTAACAAGGGCCACCCCTTTAAACAAGAATGCACAATGAATCGGTTCTTAAACCACCGATTCACAAAGAGAATCCAATCAGAATAGAGAGTTCTCATCATATCCACGCAATACTAACTCTCCACCAAAAGGGTAAAACCCCAAATTGACAATTCATCACTAAAATAATCCCACTTTCTAAATAGGCACTTTACGATTGAATACCACGAAAACCAAAGGAGAAATCACTCAATGCCCAACCAAATACTTCTTTTGGTTTGTCTCAATTGGAAAGTATCAAGCATGCTAACACAAAGACCAACTCCAAATTGCGAAGAGATCACCAACAATACAAGCTCAAGCGAGAAAGAAAACGCTTCACATCAAGAAAACATCCTTGTTTCTCAATTTTCCTTTTAGGAATAAAATTTCTCTCAAACCTTGAATTCAATTCATCGATACCACACGAGATCAACCTCTTAAGTTAACATCCTCAAGTTATGCTCCAACCGAAATACATCGTCCACACCTTTGTGGAGAAGTTCTATTGGTCCCACCAAACACTCTAGATAATTTCTTCTACTAATGAAATTAATTTGATGGGAGGCACCCAAAACACCACAAAAAAAAATGGATCCCACGCAATCACATCACCTCCAACTTTCAAGAATAACAACTCAAAATCCTCAAGACACACGCCATGTACCACATCGTAAAAGTTCTATCAATGATCATTCCATCGCTTAGGAAACATCATTATCTAATTTCTCTACACAAAATCATTGGGCGACAAAAGTTTAGCATAAAACAATGCACAGCCCAAATTTAACCTCCAAGACCTCTACAATGAATTTCTCTTATAACAGATAGTGAAATTATCGGATTAATTCTCTAACATCCCCACAAATCTAACATACTCTAATTGACATCATCGAATCGCCCACGCATTATCGCAATACTTTCCAATTGCGTTACTCAATAAAATTGATCAAGGTTTCATACCTTGATAATCCCCAATATTTTAACATGAACTAAGGTTCGGAATTACACCATACCATAGGTTCTACTTGGTCGTACTAACTATTCAGCTTTACTTGAAGCCACACATTCCCTTTGAAAGATTCTAACTTCAAGAAAGTTACTCATTGAAACCAAGTCATACCGACATTAACTCAACATTTCCTACCATCTCCAAAGTTGTTGTAACAACTAGAGTTCTCACAATTCTACTCTCATTGAACTACACCAACACAATTCTTTTACACAACCATATAAGGTACCCAATCATGGCACTCTCATGAATTGACCAATATTTTCCATACTTGCAAACAATTTCTAAAGTTCCACTTGACATGAACGAAAGATCTTGAACCACAACCACTATAGGTTCTAGTATTTGCACTAATGCCAATAGTTTGGCCCCAAAGACCAAACTTCTATTTAAGTCAAACCTCTCTAAGGATTACTCCAAGAAATCAACTTATCACTCAATGCGTCTCAATCAACTTGACTTCCAAAGTCTCACAAGTCACTTAGTTGATCACCACCAACCATCCGCCATTATACACTCAAAGGTTTTGTGAAACAAATCCATTATTCTTTTCTCAACAGAGAAGGCAATTGAAAACGATTCCCAAAGACAAACAATAACGTATACCACTCACAATAAGCATAGGACCAAGGAAAGTAGTAAATTAAACAATGAACTAGGAAGATATAAGGGAAGTCAACAGTAAGGGTACAAGTCCCACAAGCATAGAATTTCAAACCTCACCCATAAGAACAAAACATTGCTTTTAAAAAAACTTGAGGAACCCACATGCAACGAAAATAAAGGTCATACACACCTCAATTGAGTGGTGCGTTACAAAGCTTGCCCCAACCTCAAATACTACTATTACACTTTTTCCTCATCAAGGAAACCAATTTTCTTTTGTTACAACGCTACCTTGTAACATCAAGACAAGAGGAACATTTAGACCAAATCACATGAACCACTTTTGAACCAATTGAACTTTCCAACACGTCACTATGTTCAACCCAATTTCAGCTACTACAAAATCATGAACTCCAAAAGATTGCGAACGCAAAACATGGAATATTTTCATTTACTCAATAACATGAGAGGCGCCAAATTATTTTCTCTATAAGTGAATCAACATCACACACATTCTCGACAATTGCCGCATCGAATCATATACTCTACCAAGAATCATCAAACATTACTACTCCATCCTAAGACTTCCCAAAAGAACATAAGCCAAAAGGTTAAGACAAAACTCTTTCAACAAGATGATACTAGAACTTGTCCAAATAACAAAAGTACACCAACATTAATATCTTATCACACTTCATCCATTTAACTCTTACCGACGCTCAACGCCAAAATAGCACACACTATATACGTAAGGGCACAATCATGATCCTACCTCTAATTGCAAACTCAACAACGCTTATCGAATGGATTCAAGATTAATATTTACCAAGGCAACATTCGAATGCATCTTTAACTTAACCATCACTAGCGGTTAGAATAACCAAGGAGGAATCGATTCCAACTCATCTAATAAATTTAGCAGATTACTCGATCGTAAAGGTCAAACCGGTTCATCAACATTCCCACACTTCTTAACATCAATAGGTTCTCGAGCAGGTGGACAACTCTTATCCAACGCTCATCATATACCAAATACAATGATATTTCAATTTAATCAATTTTCCTTTTATGGATTCTAGTTAAGAATAACCATGCACCACGCCATGATCCGACTTGGTAACTCAAACCTTAACAACGAATTTCTATGTTTAACACCTCTCACTTAAACATAACAGACTTCACAAAAGGATTTTAACTCTTTTTAGAAAAAATGGCATTAACTTCAACACTAAATAATCCAAAAGAAATACATAAAACCAAAGCTTTCACATGTTAACGAATCGGCAATGAAAACTTTCATTACCCAAAATATCAAACGAATAAATGAGTCATTCTATTCCAATGAGAAAGAAGGAACAACCATGGAAACCTCAATCTTGCCAATTGACAACGATCACAAACAAGAAAAGCAACTCAACAAATAAAAGCAATAATTGATTCAAAGAAACATTAGAGATCCATTGAAAGCCATCAACAATCATGAATCATGAACCTAGAAGAATATCATCAACCACCACAGAACAAATATTGCTAAATTCGAAATCAAGGAAGAGAACAACTTTCTAAAGCAACTCACGCTTAACACCAAAACCACGTACTGAGGTTACTACTCCCTAACCACATACCGTAACATGGGTGTAACTTGGTGAATCCCAGAGTAACAACCACGACCTCCACTTCTTATCGTCCGTAATCAACGCGCATAACCAAAGTATTCAGTTATTAAAATATAGGATGGATCATCTCATGACGATTATAGAATAAATTCATAGATATAAGATATCACATCATATCATAGATTAACAACAAGAAAGATAGCATGTACAATTCAACAATTGCTCAACGAATGAAACATAGTAATAGAAATGCGGAAGCAACAAATTACCCATCCCACCTCATCGTGCAAGTGTGTCATTTTAACATATTTCTATTAACCATGGACCTAAAGCCCGCTCGATACCAATCAGAATACCCCCAGACCCACATTACCGGAATGCCACTAACCACTCTACAACAACATAAGCGGAAGCAAAACAACTAATGGACACAATAATAACGGATAGAGTTCAATAAATTAAATCAACTACTAGCAATTTAATCCAAGAGTAGTCCACAAATTCATCATTAATAAATCAAAAGAACACTCGCGAATAGCTAGTCATTAGGCTAGTTTCCTCTCAACTTTATTACAAAGATAAAACTATGAATTGAGTGCATAATTGTGGTGCCGCTCTACCCATCCCAGAATGCTTAAGAATCACCCGAAAGGGGAAAGAAACAACAAGGGTGAGAAAAATCTCAGCAAGTAAATTGATTAACAGTTATTCAAATAACAAGCAAGCTACATCACAATTTATATTATTGCATGACCGCAACCACATTCCACTTTCTCATTCAATAAACCACATGGACTAACATGAGTCCCGCTCATAAGATTTCAAACATTGGCATAAGTATGCATTTCTCCATCCACAATTTTAATGCAAATGCATGCCATGCTCCACCGCACTCTTACCCATCAAGGTAAGAGTGTGCATCGATCACGACAATGTACGATGTCAGACTTGTACGGCCGCGCCATAAGCGGGACATCCACAATGCAATGTCATGATATGTTATGAATAATATGATACTCATAAACCACATAAGTGTCATCTTCATAAGGGCACCAACAAGATCAACTTATACTACTACCACATAGTCACTATGGAAAATATATCCATGATCCACATTCGGCATCTAAAGCAACCACCTCATGACTACACACAAGATATCCAAAGTAAAACATTCAATTATTAATTGCTGTTATCACCTCATTTGTAAGTCAACCAACCATGGCATAATACTTCAAAATACGAGAATCATATAGATTGCAAGTAGTAAGAACAACCAATTAAACGGTAGTAACATCACATAATTACTTGCCTTCCACGATGCGACGCGTTAGCCGGCAAAGATGATACTCCTAAACCCGAGGCTTCACCTCCTAAACAAGTAAAATAATTTCAATAAGGACATAATATACCCAGCGCTACTAATCGGTGTTCTACACCGCTTCCCTGATGTCTCAAGTCGAGTTTTCAAAGCTGAAACTGAAAACAACGCTTCTGCCATATACCGCTTTTGGACAGTAGCACGGTAATTGACATAACTCATGAACTGGAAATCGAAAAGAGGTAAACCCAATTTCTGTAGATTCTTAACTGACTAATCTACAATACTCTAGTTGACACGATAATCCAATTCGGCCAAAATAATAGGCTAACCATTATTTGAACTTTCAGTACAGAAACTGCCTACACATTCGAACAGCAAAACTAAAATGACCATAACTTTTAATAGGTAACTCCGAATTGATCGTTCTTTATCAATCTGAAAAGGTTATCGAATTATCTACAATAACCTAGTTGTGTGAACTTTCAGATTCTACCAATTTCCTTTCATATTTTAGGAAATAACCAGACAGATTATTCTCGTCAGATTTCTGGCAGCAGATACTAAAACGATCATAACTTTTGACTCAGACCTCGGAATTGAGTGATCTTCGTGGATCCTGAAAGATAAGAACCAGACCTACAGAACTCTAGGAGATGGACAACTCAAATTCGGCCTCTAAGACCCCACAACAGTTCACGCAACCTTCTGGACAGATTTAAGTTTCTACTCGCAGCAATGCAATCTAATAAAAAATGAACCAAAACACATCTACCACTAATCAAACGATGAGGCCCGGCATTCGTTACCCTTGCAGCAACCAGGATGTAGGCGGAAGAACGTTGGAGAAGACGATATTCCTCCTCCTCCTTTCTCTCCTTCTTCTACCTCCCGATGGCCGGTAGCAAGGAGCAAGAAAGGTGGCGACATGGAGGGCGAGGCAGCAGGGGGAGGAGGGTTGCTACATGGGCGCTGCATCAGTAGCTGCATGCTACAGTAAAAGACCTAGGTTTTGCTGGCCCTTCTTAAACCAACTTCCTACTTGGGCTAAACAACGTGGCCAAAGCCCAAGATTAATTCTCCTCTAAAATCTGATTTCTTTTAATTCTGTTAAATACCTTTCTCATTTCAATTAATTCTCTAATGTTAAACAGATATTACATAATCGCTGACGGATACTTTCCTTGTTAGGAGAAATCTCTCTCTAAACTATATTGCACTCAAAAATTGAATAAATTTCTCTCCCCCGAATAATACATTCTCTCAAATTGATATTCGGGGTATTACAGTATCACAAGTGGTTCTTAACACGAACCGTCTGTGATAATTGTATATTTCATAGACGGTTCTAAACACGAACCGTTTGTGTAGACTTCACACACGATTTTTAACTATAACCGTCTGTGATAATATCGCTTTAGCTCCCCGATGAGTTTCTTCGTTCGCTGTCGTCACCGATCGATGCGTCTCTTCGCTCGCATCAATGCCGCTTCGACTCCCCGATGCGTCTCTTCGTCTCACGCGTCGAATTTATATATAACCTCTCGATCCCATCGCTCTATATACGATCACAGCATCAATCATAGGTATACGCAGCGATCATGTACGGAGCATGACGGCGAGGACCAAGGATAGGAGGTTGGCGATTGCTATCACTAATCTTTCTTACGATGTCATCATCAACATTGTTAGCCACGTGGCTGCGAGCTCTCCTCACCCCGTGGCTGACCTCTGCAGCCTACGAGCCACGTACGTACGTATGTATTTATACCTAGCTACAAAAACACGTACTACTATTTATTCTAACGTCTTGAATTATGTATATACGTATATTAATTGGAGTTGCAAGGCCATGTACAAGGCGTCCAAGGAGGGCGCCGTGGGGAGGCACGTGGTGTTGGAGCGGAGGAGGCAATGAAGTGGCTGGACAATGAGCGCTACCTCGCCGTTGTCAACATCTGCCAACACTATTAACCCGGAGGCCTGCTTCATCATCGGCCTCCCACTTGTCTTCGCGCACTAGGACATGCAGTGTGGCCTTGTGTGCCTTGAGCGAGCGGTCGATGCCGGCCACAAGGCCACGGCCTACGTGCTCAGTCTCCTCCTCTACACGGTCGACGAGGCGCATGACATTGGGAAGCACTACATCGGCCAGGTCGAGGGCGAGCCGACCGACGAGGGGTGCGAGACGGCCGACGACCAACCGAGAGTGTAGGCGGTGCCGGAGACTCGCTCGGATGCGGTCTAGGAGGTAGTGTGGAAGATGGTCGAGCTGCTGGGCCGGGTGTGGGCGCTGTTAGAAGACGGCCACCGGTGCACGAGCACTGGCTACGGCGTGATGGAAGGGTGGAACAACTACGTTGTCTTCTGTAGCGACGATTGTAGGATTAGGCATGAGTATGCCAAGTTCTTTGCATAGGTGTTAAACTATTTGCCGTAAAATTAAATACAATCACATGACGGTATTAATTACTGACCAATGAACAACAAATATATCCCTGTTGTCTTCAATTTCACTGTTTTATTACCCTAGAATTTACTTATTATTACGAAGTATTATACCCGCGACTTGTTAAGTGCACCGAGAACACCAAAAATGCCACGCCCCATGCCATTAAAAATTATTTTATATTGGAACAATATCATAGACGGTTCTAATTTACAACCATTTGTGATGTCCAACCCTATTTATATTGACTCTAGGGTTTGCCCGCACCCCCACTCAAACGATTAGTTTCATCGCGGCGCTAGGTTTGAGCTCCCACATCTTCTTGAGCCCGGCGCCTCCTTGAGCTACTTAGCACTCCTCCTCCCGAGCCCGCCTCCTCCTCCCCGAGACTGAGCCACCGCCTCTTGCCATCCCTTCGTGAGTTGTTTGTGTTTTTCAAAATTGATTTACTTTACTAATTGTGTTGTGCTAGTTGTATTTCAATCTGTCTTGACATGTATGTACAACTCCATGTGCATAGTATGTCATACTGTCATGTATGAGTATTTCACCACTCATGCTTTGTCATGGTAACTTGTTCAAGTGTTGGTTCAAGTGCTGAGCAGCAGAATGTGAAGATTTAGGAGATAGAACTTTCATTGTAAGAATTAAGTCCACATTGTTAATTACTTAAATACTCACTAATCAAGTTTTTTTTTCTATTCATAGGTTAAAGGACTTCTGAATTTCTCGACTTCTGGTATTAATATGAATTTATGAAGCTCTTGCCATCCCTTCGTGAGTTGTTTCTATTTTCAGAATTGATTTACTCTACTATTTGTGCTGTGCTAGTTGTATTTCAATCTATCTTGACTAGCACTGGGAGAATTGATTTACTTTACTTCTGGTAATTGCTTGATGAGGATATATAATTGTCATTGTCAGCTTGATGAGGATAATTTGTGTTCTGTACTTTTGCTGGTTTACCGATAGCAGATTGGCTATTTTATTGAGATTAGTGATTATGTCCTGTGTTTGAGATTAGTGATTCTGTTCAGTTTTTATTTAACTGGTTACTAATATATTGGCTAATCAGATAATAGAGCATTTCTGCACACTGTTAGTTGAAGGACTTTGTGATGATTAGAAGTATGAAATCGTTCTTTTAGAAGTTATTTCTTAACATTAAAGTGAAGTATTATTATATTTGAGCTCCAAAGTCTGATTTATTGTTATCACATTTAATTGATAAAGAATATTGGCAAGTATCGAGAAGGCCATGACCCAGCGCCCCTCCTCCCCAAGCCCGCCTCCTCCCCTCCCCCGAGCACGCATCGCCTCCTCCCCGAGCCTGCCTCCCCTCTTCTCTATTCTTGATCTCTTTTCTATAAAATCTCCAAGCATTGGCTGCTTTTGCCTTTAAAATCGGCTTCATATATATATATATATATATACATATATATATATATATATAGGAAGCCTTTTTTCTACTCTCGGGAGTAGTTACTCCCTATTCCATATCTCACAACATAGGGATTATCTTGCGCAACCGAGAGTATGTATGTGTAGTATACGAGTATATAAGACCACCTAGGTGTTATTTACACCTTTTCAGGGGTGGTATGTACAATTTTTTAGACATACTCCTTTTTATGTGCGAATATGAAGGTATTTATAAAATATGCTAAAAACTATGGACTCTCTTGCAAATTTTTTGTGTGGTTCACATTGGAGTATCTTATAATTAGTATATGAGTATGCCCAAAGTGATAAAGGAGTATGCCAAGTTATTTTAGGTGGTATATCGAGGTGGAAGTAACTACACCCAAGAGTAGAAAGTATTAATCCTATATATATATATATATATATATATATATATATATATATATATATATATATAGTTCGTAGTTTTGTTAGCTAACTTGAGGCACGATTGAGCTAGCTTAGCTCGCTTCTTGCTTCATCCTAAAGTCTGTGTGAACCACGGCTATTTATCAACTCGACACACTAGGTGTGCGATTTGCTTCGTGTCGTGGTGGATTGGTATGAAGCAAATCGTACACCCAAAGGTGTCGTTCAATAGAGTAGCAAGGGTTCACCGCACGCTTAGGATGAACGAAAGAAGGAGCTAGCTAGCTGAATTCTGCATCGAGTTAGCTAACAAGGGACTACGAACTATATATATATATATATATATATATATATATATATATATATATATATATATATATATATATATATATATATATATATATATATATATATATATATATATATATAAGCAGCTTTAAAGGCAAAAGCAGCCACTTGGAGGTTTTGTAGAGAAGAGGCTATCACAGACAATTCCATCTACCACCCGTCCGTAATAGTGAACTATCATATACGGTTTTACCTACAAACCGTTTGTATTTTTCAAATATCACAGACGGTTTAAGCTACAAACCGTCTGTGTTATTCAACTATCATAGACAGTTCTGAGTTAATAACTATCTGTGATAGTATGCATCACAGACGGTTCAAAAATCGTCTGTGTTGACCTCATGTCATCACTGACTCATAAACTCAGACAGCTCACGAAACCGTCTGTGATGACGTTTTTGAGCTGTCTGTGAAGACCTTTTCTGTAGTAGTGTACCCTGATGTGACCATGCCACAAAAGCATACAACCATAGCTCCCAAGATTGACCAAAAGGTGAATTTGTTCATTCAGCTTCAATTTGTTTTAAATGAGAATATGACGCTACCTAATGATGAAAATGTATATTTGTGCACCTATACAAGGAGGATTGCATCAACACTATGCGCTTGTGGTTGGGGTCCACCTAAAGGGAAGTCAACCCGCACATCAATACCAAGTCGACGCCTTCCCCAACTCTTCCTCGGGGTCACCACATCACTTTTTATTCAAGTCAAGTAAGAGTTCAAGTTGGACACGTCCTGGAATCCAATCGGCCTCTAGAGATAGCACCAACTTCAAACATGCATATAATTGGCATACGGCACTGCTTGAGGTGTTTGAGTACAAGATGGAAAGCTTATCTCATTCTCTTTCCAACGGATCCAGCCCCAGCCCCAAATTTCTTTTGTGCACTTTGGAATCGTCAAAACAATTCGGCATTGATTTAGCCCAATAGGCCCATAATAAAAAGGCTATAACTTTCATAAACGGAGTCTGATTCGGGTGTTCTTGGGCTTGTTGGAAAGGTTATTCTGAGACCTTTCCAATGGATCCCTGTCCACCTTGAAATTCAATGGGACAGCATCGGAATCATCGAAACAAGTCAGCAGACCAGGAGATAGAGTGTAACATCCCAAGTTTCATACTTGTGTTTCCAATGTAAGAAAATGAGTAGAAATTAAAACTTTTTCTTACATCTTGTATTTCCTGTATGCTTTGGTCAATCGTTGTAAAGAGGTTATGGAAGTACAAAGATCACAAGTCATTTTGGGCAACATCCCAATCTTCCAAAGCATTCTTGTTAAATCTTGTGATCATCTCCTGGAAATATTTTTTTCTAAGTTCTAGGGTTGTGGTGAGACACCTCCGAAAAATTTCACAATCTTTGGAAGTTGTTTGAATCCTTTTGGAGGCAAGTCAAACCAATTTAAACCCTGGTCAAACCTTGGTCCAGCACCTTGTAGAATTTTTGGAGAAAAATGCACTGCATAAAAACCTGTGAAAATTTTGCACAAGGTTGATATTTTAGTCAGCAAGCTCCTGTAAAAATTTCAGAATTTTTGGAGTTGTATTGCTACCTCAAATAAATTTCCTAAGTCTCAGCTCAATTTGAAAACCCCAAAACCTTGGGTTTACTGTTCCTTGGGTGCGGACCAGACTCGAGCTCGAGTCAAAGCCCAGTCACCCGACTCGGTCGAGCCAAGTCCACCAGTGACTTGGGGTGCGTGTGTTCTGGCCGTTGGATTAGGATCCAACGTCCACGACCTCCCCACCATTTCTAAGTCTGGGGCGATCTCGGGTACTCTGGACCGTCCGATTTGATCGGAGGGCTCACGACCTCCCCGACCTCCCTCCGCTGTTCTTCTTCTTCCTCCTTCTGCCAGACACGAGCGTGCGCGCTTGCGCAGTGAGCGTGCGGTGTGTGGTCAACTTGTGGGGCCGCAACGGCTCAGCCTTGCTTTTGCCCATGTCGAGAACAGTGCTACCGACCTTAATCGCTCCTCCTCGTTTTCTCGCGGCAAAGACCTTTGTCCCGCCGCCATTAAGCCTCCGTCCCGTGCCCGTTGGACTTCTCGCTACTTGAGCACCTCCGAGGTCCTCCTCTAGCCCCTTCACACCCTGCACACCCCAGCTTCCTCTCATTGTTAGTTGTGTGCAAAACCACGAGTGCCTCTCACCCCACCATTTTCGAGCCGAGCTCTTCACTACCGGCGATGTTCCAAAGGATCTCTTGCATTAATCTTACCCCTCCGAGCACCTCCGGTCGCCGTCAAGTTGTGCCCTAATCCCATTTTGGTTTGCCTCCCAGAGCAAACTGGATTTGGATTTTCGGGTTTCGCGGCCGTAGGTGGAGCTTCGTCATTCCCAACTCCGGTGAGTGTCCCCTGTGCAATTCCTTTCTCCTTGACCACCCCTTGGTCATCGCGAAGCTATCCTAACCTTTCTTTTGCCTCTGTTGACTCGTGAGCACTTTGTCGCCGCCATCTTCTCCAACTCCTGAATCGCTCCGCCGCTGGTCTCCTCCGATTTCCTCGATCCTCCTCGCACTTCGGGTAATGTAACAGCCCCAATTCTATAAACAGTAATTAAATGTTTTATGAACAGAATGAGGTGTCTTTTTCATAGCATTACTGCTCATTTCTACAATTTGGGCAAGATATTACAAACTAAAACCTTCCTTTTTAGTCAAAATCCTAAAGAACCATTTAAAGTCTTAAAGGAATACAAGATAAAACTTGTATTATGACTGGAAGTGTTTTTATTAAAGCCTAGATAAATTATCTTGACTAAAAATAATTTTTGTTGCATTTTAGAAATTATATTGACTTAAAGAAAATAATTGTCTTTAAATGAATACTTTCGGCTCAAATAAATATTTATGTATTTTACAAAGTGATTATGTGATTTTAAAATTTATCTGGGAAATATATCATCCCAAGAACCTCCAAGAAAAATTTCATGATTTTACAAATTTATTTGATATTTTAAAACCCCATCAAACCTTTTAAGCATTTGAATAGGTTCGGTCAACCAAACGGTTTGAATCCAAACCCTAGCAATCAGAGCGACTGAGCCATGTGGTTGAGTCCAACCGTGCAAATGGTTCGGCTCACACGCTCGGCGCGAGCTCAAACCTCCTACGTGATGTGAGCCGTTGATCTTCAATCGAACCGCGAGGCCGCAACGTCGCGCGAGCCGCCCACGCAGCGCTTTGATCTCCGCCGTTGGATCTTAATCTAACGATCGAGGTCGCAGTATGTAATCGGACAACTCGAGCCCTTCTCGATCTCCACCGCTCATTTTCGATCCAACGCGCCTCCTTTCGCTTTAAACTTAAAGGCGCTTTTATCCGAGCCGCCGATTCAAATCCTATGGCTTTCCTTTACCGCGTATTAAGGCCCGCGCCTCTGGGCCGTTAGATCTTCATCGAGTGGTCCAGATTGGTGTATGCATTCGGACGACTCCGAATCCCCTCACGATCTCAGCCGTCCATTCTTGATCTAACCGCATCGCTCGTTTCATTTTGAAATCAAAGGCGTGCGTTTATCTAGGCCTTTGGATTTAAATCATACGGCGCTCCTTTTTGACCGTGGGCCTTTAAAGCCCAAATTCGGTGGATCGTTGGATTTCAATCGTAGGGTCCATATGAGTGTATGCAATCGGACCATCCGGTTCTTTGTCCCATCTCGACTGTGGAAATCCAATCTAACGGTGCGCTGTTATCTCATCTAATCAAGTGATGTGTATTCTTTTAATTGACCGTTGATTCCAATCCAACGCCCGATTTGAAAGTAGATCCCGAGATTCCTTTGGGCTCTGCTTTTAATCTCGATCGACCATTCTAAATCGCATCGGTCCATATTAACGATGCCGATTAAAACCTTTTAACCTCTCTATTTATCACAAATTACCATTTCTAATCTGACGGTGATATTCTTTGAGCTTTTGAAGACGCCACAAGGCCGAGGATGACAAAGGGACCCACATGTCATATTTTGCCTCCTTCTTCCTTATCTCGCACAAACCATTTCTAAGAGCAGAGGAGAGGATTATCCAAAGATTATGCCACAAATTTTTGGATATTTAGCTAAGTAGACACCTCATCAACTCTAGATCTTTCCTCTTGCCCCAGTAGCTCAACATCCATATATAAACCCTAGCTTTTCTTTCTTTGAACCATTGTTGACCATCAAGCTCATCCTCCATTGTTGTCCAAAGGAGTTTCTTGCTCTTGTCCATTGCTTATCCACCTTAAGCATCGGTTTTACCTTGCAATAAAGATTGGCTATCTTTTGTAGGTTAAATCCAGGTTTATTTCTCTCACAATCCACTTCGGTTTTCAAAGTCCGTGGTGTCTTTCCTTTCTCGGTAAGCTAAAACCCTAGTTTCTAACATCTTGAGCATCTTAAGGACCTTAGAAGTCTGTGTGAATCATTCTTTTGAGCATCGGTAGCTTCAACTTGCTTCAAACCGAAAAGGTTGTTATTATAACTTTTCGGTTTTCCATATCTTTTCAAGACCTAGGGTTTTCCTATCAACTTATCATCCTAGTTAGGTTTCAATTGAACCTAGTAGCATGATAAGTGGTTCTTTTAATCATTGTCATCATCTATTTAGTTTGTTGACAAGATCTGTCTCTGTTCTCTTTGTCTACCAACCGACAAAAATGGGTTTCTTCTAATTGATGTAATCTAATCGATTAGGTTAGATTAAGGTTAGTTTGGGATAATAATTGTTCTAATGGATCATGCTAAGTTTCATTTCAACCTTTGCTTGATCTATCTTCATTTTCCCAAAATCGCTATCTGTCTGCTTTCTAGTTCATTTCAAAATCAAAACGCAACTTTGAACTAAACCTAGTTTCTGCTTTTTTAAAAACAGTAAGTTATATTATGGGTTAGTATTACTATTAGGTAGATATAACTTAAGCATACCATCAATCATGCATTTCCAGATTGATCATGCATATTTCTTCCATTTTGGACTTATTGTCAGTTTTGGTATTTATTGGGTCTTATTGCTTCTTTTAGAATCTGGTTCTGTGAAGCAATTGAATATATTTCTGAGCAACCTGAACCTGCAACAGAGGTTTATTATTATCAAGGCAAGCTTCCTCTCTGCACCATGTTGATCCCAAGTTTTATACAATAGCTTTTGCAAATCCAGTGACAACTGTGCATGCTATTTTCTGAAAATACAAATTGTGATCTGTTAGTAGTTAGTTATGACCTAACATGATGGATTACCTCAATTGTCACCATACACTCAAACTTAGTATAGTATTGTATACTATAATATATTTTCAGATTTGGCTTAGACATGCAGTCTAGAGATTTTAGAGTTTGACAAGCATATCTTGTCAAACATGGGAATCACAAATGAACTTTTGTTATTTTGAACTCTTTGTCCAGTTTCTTTAAATCAGACTTGTATTTGAAATTTAAATTGATCTGGACAAGAGGAAGCTAGTGATGGTGCTTTTGTGCACGAGATTGTGTTTTGTGGTGGACTTGTCCGGTTAATTAAGGACCAACTCGACTATTCAATTCAAGTCCCCCACGTACTTCCACATGCAGTGTATGGGCGCTGTTTGGTTAAGTAAAATGTTAAGGCTATTGGGTTGGAAACAGGAGAGTAAGAATATGTGTATTGACCTTGTATGACATAAATGCTTAGGTCTTATGACTGTGTTGTATGCCATGTGAGCTTGTATGTCAGTATCAGATGTTCTTAGAAGGGTGAGGGCGTATATGTGCTCCGTAGCATATACGATACCTTAATGGTGCCGATTGCATCCTAATATGGGTAGTGAGCCCAGTTCGCATTAAATTGTTTGGATCGGCATTACTGACGCAACATGTGTGCCCCGGTTAAGCAGATGCTATCAGTCGTTGTTTAAGCGAGATCAGCTCACACATGGGGGTCCAACTCAATAGTGTTAGCTTGTTGAAAAATACCAAATCTTAGTTTCCCCGGTCGGCATACCAAAGGAAGTATGTCATCATTCGGAGGCATCCGAAGGCAACGGGCTAGCTAAGTCATGTGGGTAAAGATGTACACCCCTGTAGGGTATAAACTGTTCGAATAGCCGTGTCCACGGTCATGGACGATAACTTGAGTTGATGTCACCTGTATAGAAGTTTTGATTTTCAAAATCTGGTTTCGGTTTTTGGTTGTGCATGAGGGATTCATGCAATCGCATCATTACAATTATGTCATTTACTTACTGTTCTAATTAAACTTTGATTTATTAAATTGCTTTATCAAAATGTAGCATTTGTAGGATAAGATGTATTGCTTTATGCAAATTTGAACCTTTATACCTTCCTGTTGTAACCTTATGCATGTAATAATTCTATTCCTTTGATTAGGTTCTAATAAACACTTTATTTTATTAGTTTGTGTAAGACTTGCTGAGTACCTTCCGTACTCAAGGTGCTATCACCTATTGTTGCAGGTGAGGACGGTTTTCTTTATGAAGTACCCGTTAGCGCCGATCAGGGTGACGCTAACGAGTAAAGCTACTTCTTTCCTCCACGCAGATGCCTGCGGGTGGATGAGGCCATTGGTGGACCTTAATATTTTGTTTTTGCTTCCACTGTTAGACTTTTGAAGTGACCAAGTCACTTAATATTGTAGTACTAAACCGAATGATGTAAACCTTTGTTTATTTATGCAAATGTATGACTTGTATGTGTATGATGCAATGTTGTTGAAGGATATATATACAATGGTCGTTGATCCTGGGAACCATTGTGAGATATATATATCCGGGGAATCCTGTTTATTGGAATTGTCACTTGTTAAATTTATATCTTTAGCATGATCTTTAATAAAGGCGATCTTGCCTTCATTAACAATTGTGCTACAGTATGAATTTAATTAAGTACATTTCCAATAATCCGGGGCGCCCACAGGTAAGTTCACATTAGTCCTTTAGAGCTTAAGGTCTAGCTAGCTTAGCTCGTGGCGCTTGTTTTCGCCATTTTCGGTTTTTGACGGAAACTTGTCCTCCGCCCTTCTCCGGCTCGCCGGCGATTTAGGCCCACTCCGCCGTCGAGGATACCTCCGTTAGGTTCGCAATAGTATTGCGCTCGTTTTGGTACCTTTAGTTAGCTCCGCCACGGCCGTGGTCGTCGGCGGCGTGCCGGCGAGCAAATCGCGGAGTTCTGTACTTTGTCGGGTTTCCGACAAGTCCCCAGACCTCCTCAGCTTCGTCTAGACCGTTGAGAACCTCCCTAGGACTAGATCTGGACCCTTAGATCTTTTCCGTAAAACCCTTAAGTGCAAGATCTGCCGGGACCTGCATCACGATTACGGAACCCTCTCGTATACCGCACTAGTCCGAGATCACGCTAGTGCACACAGGTTAACATAGGTAAATATCGATCCACACAAACGATAAATAAAGTAAACGATTAATTTGAATAACAAATAAGGGTTTTGACCTTATGATCGAGTTTACACTTATTAAGCCACGCAGGGCTAACAGAGAATAAAACAGCCGCGGAATGGAAATAACTTCAGCGTAGATCCCACCAATTCACCACAGTAACCGATCGATCGGACCTTAACGATCAATAACCTTCGCGAACTCCTCCTCGAAAGCGTGCGTGACTCCTCCTCTTACGTAGGTTTGGCGCAAGTTTTACAACAAGCGTGAGTACACAACCGCACTCGCAAATCATACCACGAATGCAATGTATAGATGCAGGCTTATTCCAAAGAAAAGGCTTCTGTGGTTCTTTTGCATAAAAGCAATATTTGCAATTGAATACGAATAATAGATTGAAAGCATAATTCAAAACAAATAGACCATATTAATTTAACAGTTGTTTTCACAAAGACACATAGCCTAAACAAATTATTTCACATAGCCATATGATTGAGGTCACACGGCTCCCATCCCAACATTTTATGAAAATCTACCCCTCGTGTGAAATCCCAGCATGTCCATGACCATGACGCTGCTATTCGAATAGATTGATTTAACACTCTGCAGAGGTTGTACACTTTACCCACAAGATACAACTAGTGTAGCAAGCACTAATCATAACAAAATGGTTCAGAAACTTCATCTCAACATTGACACTCCCGATGTGCTTACAAACCGCTATGCCAACCCAAACGGCGCTTTGGCATAACACACACCGGACGAGAAGCGGCGAACCGTCCCGCGATGCAACCACTAAGTAGTCACACCTCCACCCTCGTCACACACATTTAACCTATCCACCGAACATCAATGCCGAGAATCCATAACTTACTAAGTTAGGCCCGCCCCATACCGGGCATGTGGTCGTGCATGAAGGCTCAGTTCAATGACGCACAAAGTTAAGTCCTTAATTGACCAAGGCAAAACTTCCATGTTCTAACTAAGTCACAAAGATTATCATTCCCATCACAAAGCCCACCATATCACACGCCTTCCACCACTTGCCTCGGTCTAAATCCTTTACCACCCGATTGGTTTTAGTGCAACACATGCCATCCACAAAGTAATAGCACACAATACACACGCTTTATCACATAGTTCCATAGTCACTTAGTCACATTTAATAATTGCAACTTTCATGATATGTGAGACTCGTAGCATGGCTAAGCAATTGTACTCGCATCTAACCAACCCACGTTGGTGCTATAATAATACCAACTAATAACCAATCTAGGGTGACAAGGAAATTATGACGTACAAGGCCAAGGTGTGATAACAAATTTGGATAATAACTATACCCAAAGCATTTAAATAAATAATTAAAATAGAATGCAGTACTTTGAAGTAAAGTAATTTGAAAACTGGGTTCAAGATGATCAAAGGTATGACTTGCCTTGGAAAAGGTCTATATACTAGTCTTGATCTTGGGGTGCTCCTTCTTCCACAAAATTCTCCGACGAAACGACGTCTACTCGCAAACGAAACAAATAAACAAAACAAATACATAACAGAGGCAAAACAAGCTCAAAAAATTAAATAAAAATCTCAGATAAATAGAGCCTGAATTTAGATAAATTTATAAATTTGAATGGGCTCAATCGGAGTTAGGATGCAAAAGTTATGAGCTCTGGAAGATTGAATCTAAAAAGAAACCCTAATTTGGATTTTCTGGAATTTCCGAATTATTTCTCTAAAGAAAAATCGGATTATTGCGCAACGCTGACGTTAGCGAAGGAGTTTCGGGAATTAAAAGAAATAAAAAGAATATCTTGACATGTGGGACCCACATGTCGCTGACATGGCTCACGGTAGACCAAGTCTCCGAGCCGATTGAATCTTGGATGGTGGACCATGCCACGCGCGTCTTGACGAGGCACCACGCATGCGACACGTGAGGCACGAGGGAGGTGGCGGCGAGGTGGCGCTTCGAGGCCGAGGGTCCCGTGAACGGTGGCGATTCACCGCGGTGAGTGGTACCGACGTGGCGGGGTGGCACGAGGAACTTCGTAGGTGTGCTCACCGGTGGTCGGGACGCCTGCGTGGCGGCGGCGGCGAGTGTTAGGCGGCGGAGGGCTACGGGCTCGGCGGGTCGGTGCTCGGTGACGTTCGGCCAACGGCGCCACCAAGGTGAAGTGCGGCTCCGTCGCGATGCCGGTGGTGCGAACCACGGCTCAGCGACTCCGGTTGCGGCGGAAGAGCTCGTCGGAGTTGGCGGCGGTGCGGTCGTTTCGAGCTCCTCGGCGGCTAGGGTTTGGCGCGAGGCAAAGCGGCTGCGGGAGAGTGCGAGGCCGAGGGCTACCTCCTTTTATACCCGAGGCTCGGAGAGTCCAGGGCACGAGCGCCCAAAACGGGATAGCACGGCGGCGGTGAATCCCTAACAGATTCGGAGACGATGATGACATGGCGTGGTGGGTCCCACCCGTCAGCGGCTAGGGCTCAGGCGCGGGCGTGTGTGAAACGACACGGCTACGAAACAGACTCAAGGATCTGACCGCTCATCCTAGATCGAGCGACCCAAAATCGATGGAACATTCGGACGGCCCCGACTCGATTGTGCACATCGGCCGTTCATCCTCGATCGAGCGGTGGAGAACAAGCAGGCGCTCGGAAGAAAGAGAAAGCGCGAGACGACATGCGGGCCCGCATGTCGCTTGAGGCGGCGCGCCTGCGGCGAGCCGGCTGTACTGGCATGGGAGATGGGCCGAAGGAAAGAGATTCGGCCTGAGAGGATTTCTGAGATTTTAATAGTTTTTTCTATTTTAGAAAATACCAGAAATTCAAATAAGCAATAGAAAATAGCAAATGTACTCAGAAAAATTCTAGAAAAATCTAGAAAATATATCTGAGCACATAGAACCCAAATAAAATAGTTTTGGCTAATGTTCATGTTGGGATTATTCACATTAAATATTTTTGATTAGAAAGTCCAATATTAAGCTTTTGAATTTAAAATCAAATAAATCCAAATGGTGAATTTTCTCCCTACTAACTATTAAAAGATTTTTAAACTCAGAAAATTGGGATGTTACAAACCTCCCCCCTTATAGGAATCTCGACCCCGAGATTCAGGCTAGCTAGAGAAAATGCTAGGAAACTCGACTTTCAGCTCTTCTTCACGTTCCCACGTTGCTTCTCCTTCCGAGTGGTTGCTCCACTGGACCTTGCAAAAACGAACCGTCTTGCTTCTGGTGAGGCGCTCTGCAACATCCAAAATTTTAATTGGCTGGTCCTTGTAGGTAAGATCCTCCTTTAATTGATTCCAAAGGGGCTTGCTCTTCTGGCACACGAAGACACTTCTTCAGCTGCGAGACATGAAAGACATCATGCACTCCTGCTAACGACTGCGGTAGCTCCAACTGATAAGCAACTTCTCCACGGCGTTCCAAAATCTTGAACGGACCAACATACCTAGGGGCAAGATTCCCCTTGGCATGAAACCTTTTGACACCTCTGAGCGGAGTCACTCGAAGGTAAACGAAATCCTCGGGTTCAAAACTAATATCTCGACGACGATTATCAGCAAAGCTCTTCTGCCTGGACTGAGCTATCTTCAATCTTTCTCTGATCATGGCCACTTGCTCTTCTGCTTCTTGAATGATGTGTGGGCGAACATCGAGCGTTCATTTTTTCACCAATTCAACGGGTTCGCGAGGCACAACCATACAAAGCTTCAAATGGTGACATTTGCAGACTAGCTTGATAACTGTTGTTGTACAAGAATTCTGTATATGGTAAACTTTTATCCCATCGGGCAGCATTAGCTAGAGCACAAGCCCTCAGCATATCCTCCAATATCTGATTAACTCTTTCAGTCTGTCCATCTGTCTGTGCATGATACGCGGTACTGAAATTCAAATGGGTGCCCAATGCTTCATGCAAACTTTGCCAAAAATGAGAGGTGAACTGAGATCCTCGATCTGATACTATCTTCTTGGGCACACCATGCAAACTGACAATTATAGCCATGTACAACTCCGCAAGGCGATCCCCTGAGTACGTGGTTTTGACTAGCAGGAAATGGGCGACTTTGGTCAAACGATCGACTATTACCCAGATCGAATCGTAACCCGATTGGGTCTTGGGTAAACCGTGATGAAATCCATTCGATCTCTTCCCACTTCCATTCGGAATCTTCACGTTGCAACAAACCCGCTGGCCTCGTGTTCTGTCTTTACCTTACGACGGGCGTCGCACAAGGCAACGAACTCCGCGACTTCTCGCTTCAAATTTGGCCACCAAAATCTAGTCTTAATATCCTGGTACATCTTGGTACTTCGAGGGTGAATCGAATACTTTGAGTCATGGGCTTCTTTTAAGATTAATCATCATAGACCATCGATATCGGTACCTGATCGACCATTAATCAGTATGTCTTGATCATCCTTGGTAAAATCTTTGAATTTTCCTTCTACCATTTTGAGCTTAATGTCGACAACACACAATCCTTTGGTTGCGCTTCACGAATCTGCTTCTCGGGGTAGACTGTACTTCCAAATTGGCTACAAATTCTTGAACACAACCTCTAGCCTTAGCCGAAATTCTTCATAAAGTTACGGCAACTTTCCTTTACTTCAAAGCATTGCGAGAACTCTTACGACTTAGGCGTCAGCAACTCGTTGGCTTTTCCGGGATTGTAGTGGATTCCAAGATTGTAATCCTTGATCAATTCTAACCATCTTCTCTGTCTCATATTCAAATCATTGGGTGAAGATGTACTTGACTCTTATGATCGTGTAGACTTCACGGCGATTACCAATGAGGTAGTGGCGCCAAATCTTTAAAGCATGCACTACGGCTAATTCCGGATCATGAGTGGGGTAATTCTCTTCGTGAGGCCTCAATTGCCTTGGCGCAGCAGTGGCAGCTCTTCCTTCTTGCATCAAGGCGCATCCTAATCCTTAGCGCGAAGCATCACAATAGATATCAAAATCCTTGCGAATATCGGCAAAATCAACCACAGTGAAGTCAAACGCTTCTTCAATTCTTGAAAACTTTGCGTCAAAGGGAGTCCAAGTGAACTTTTCTCCTTTTTCAACAATTGCGTAAGAGGCTTAGCAATCGATGAGAATCCTTCGATAAAGCAGCGGTAATAACTGCCATTCCCAAGCCCAGAATCGAGTTACGGTCTTGGGCTGCTCCCAATGTAACTTTGCTTTAACTTCTTGAGGTCATTCGCTACTCCTCATTTGTCATCACATGACCAAGGAAATCCACTTCCTTCTTCCAAAAATCACACTTACTGAACTTGGCATACAACCGATGCTCTCGAGCTTTTCAAGATTATCCTTAAATGTTGGCGTGTTCTTCCTCCGACTTGGAGTACACTAGAATATCATCAATGAACACAACTACGAATTTGTCCAAATATTCCATGAATACTTTATTCATCATGTTCATGAAGTATGCAGGGCATTAGTCGATCGAAAGACATGACTAAGAACTCATAATGTCCATATCGTGTTGAGAACGCGGTCTTGGTATATCTTTAGGACAAATCTTGATTGATGGTGACCGATCGCAGTCGATCTTTGAGAACACTCGGCTCCTTTCATCGATCAAGCAGATCATCTATCCGGGGTAGTGGGTACTTATTCTTGATAGTAACCGTTGAGGCGGTAATCAATACACATCCTCATACTTCCATTTTCTTCTTGACAAACAACACCGGTGCTCGCATGGCGGCGAACTAGGTCTCACGAAACCTTTCTCAAGAAGTTCCTCTATCTGCTTCTTCATCTCTACCAATTCATCGGCTGGCATCCGATATGGTCTCTTTGAGATCGGTGCTGTCCCCAGCACTAGGTCGATGACAAACTCAATATCACGATCCGGTGGCATTCCTAGTAACACCTCTGGAAACTCCTCTGGGTATTCACTGACCACTGGTACTTCTTCCAAGGAAAGGATCTTCAAACTATTTACTAGCAAATGTCCATCACGAGGCGAGGTGGCGGAAATTCTACCTTGTTTCCTTGGCATCCTCGATTGTTACGACCTTCCGACCACAATCTAGCACGCTTTGTGCTTGGATAACCAATCCATGCCAAGAATGACATCTAAGGTCTGGGTGTCTAGAACAAATAGGTTGGCTAGAAACTCAATTCCAGCTATGAGTAACTTAGCTCCTAAACATCCCACTCTAGCACTTAGCTCTGCTCCAGGCGACTGGACTAACAGAGTATGCTTAAGTTGCATAACTTCCAATTTATTCTTGGTTGCAAACATTCCAGAAACAAACGAATGCGAGCTCCAGAATCAAACAAAGCGATCACGTGCATCTGAGTTAACGAAAACTTACCCGATCGGCGTCCGGTGATTCTGGGCTCCTTCGAGTGATATGGTTAACACGCCTCGATCACGGATTTGTGGTGCTCCTCCGGCTTGACCAGCAACTTGTGAAGCTCCTTGGTTGATACCTGGCGCTGGCGTCTTGGATGGCGTAGCTCCAAGGTTGAAACGTACTGGAGTGATTGTACCCTTCTGCGGACATTGGTTAGAAAAATGTCACGGCGGCGGCGGTGTAACATACCCGTGGTATGCGTTCTGCTGGTTGCTTCGGGTTGGGGTTGGCAGTGCGGGGGTTGCGGAAGTTACGGCGGTGGGCGACGGGAGTTAGTGCAGTGCTCGAACGAAGTCAGGGTGGAAATGTAACACCTAACTCAACAATGAGCACCGAATGCTACTAAGGTAACCTTACACAAATCTAAGCTAGACAATTTACTAAAATTAGTGAATCTCCTTTGTATTTTTCACTTCACATGGGTTTCAACGATTAAAGAGAACTATAACGAAACATTGCAATATTCAAGATCATCAATAAGTTCTCGTGAATTTGCTAATCAACTGAACAAGTCCTCAAGCATCCAACTAAGCTAATCATCATTATTACAATTAATCCAATGCGAAATATAATCATGACAAATCCTTGAGCAGTAGCTTATTTATTAAGGCATGGTCGAGAATTAAAGCACATGGCCGTGTGCTTGTAAACATAATGCTACTCCTCCCATGCATGTTGTGCTTGAATTGGGTACCTAAAACAGCAAAGAAAGCAAGAGTGAGTCCACAGACTCAACAAGTACATAAATAAAAAGTCACATAAGTTAAATCATAACATCCGCATCCACATTCGGAGAACATCATTAAATCATTCACATGCGTATGCAATGCTCAAGGATTCCTTTTCTTTATCTCTTTTGCATTTTACGGTAATGCAAAGTATGCAACCGTCATTGCATACCCATGCACAGCTTGCACGCACAGGGACCAATTTCCCAATACTCCGCAAGTATTGGGGACCTCAACCCACACTCCACAAGTGTGGGGACCTCAAGCCCGTCACATTCATGACGGGACCTCAAAGATGTGCATGCTTGGTCATCACAAGACCGAGCCTCAACATGATATCAATATGCATATGCACCATCTCTTTTCATCATCATAGAAACAAAGGCAATAAACAACATCCATGAATAAAGCATACTTGTCAACAACCCTACGACACTAACATGCTTCAAACACATACTCATGCCTAAGCAATCACAAAGTACCAACGATGCACTTGCCTCAATCGTGCGGAGCGAAGGGCGTGAAGAGGGTGCCGCTCGGAACCAGTCCCCACCTAAACATTCAATTAAGAAATGCTAAGACAGCAATAAAGGAGCACTCAAACCATAAAAGTAAACACGAACTCACAAAAGTTCCTTTAGCGCGAACCCAACCCCAGTTTCTAGATGTCGCTTTGTCCCCTCTATGGACAGTCATGTTCTAAAATTCATATCTTTTCGTACAGGGATCCAAATTAGGTGTTCTTGGACTTCATTGAAAGGTTATCAAATTCCCCAACTAAACCTATTTGGTGGGCCTTCCTGTTTCGGCCATCTAATATCCCTAACATGCGAAATAACAGAACATCGTCTTCACGTTAGGTTCTCTGGACAGTACACTAAATTGATCATAACTTTCAGTTCGTTCGTCCAAATTTTGCGTTCTAGTGCTTACCTGAAAGCTACGACAATTATCTACAACTTTCATTATACTGAGATCCTCTAATTCTCCGTTATCTGATCAAACAAGTCAGATTACTAAAACCTGTCAAACTCTTGACAGACTCGCGAACAGTTGCACTAATAAATTCATAACGTTTGCTACAGAGGTCCAAAAATACGATCTAGCACTTCATTGAAAGCTAGTGGCGTCCTCTACAACTTTCTAGGAGATGACCAAGACTGAATCCGCACTTAACCACACCAAAACGTCCCTCTAATGCAATCGTCTGCGGCGACAATTGCAGGCAAAGAACAATTAAGCGCTAATACATCTAAGCGAGGGAAGCGAGGTTACCCTTGACGAACGATCGCCGGGCACGAAGAGCACCCACTAGCGAACTCTCCCCCAAAGATGGTCCGTTCCCTCACCTTCTTCCTCCTCCAACGGTGGCCACCTCGGCAATCTCCTTCTTCTTGGCCAATCGATCTCGGGTGATCGCCTTCTTCCTCAATTGGCGCGTGCCTTTGTTTATAGTGCTTGTAGCGGTGGCGAGTGCTGTAGCACGTCGTGCTCTGATAACTCATCTAGGTTTCCCTCCTCTCTTTATTAGTGCTTGACCCCTCATGGGCCTAAATCTTTGTGGTTGAAAGCCATAGCCCAAGTTGTCAAATTATGCATAAATCCCCTCTAATCTCTGTTAAAACACTTTTATAATTGGTCCTTGTCTCTAATTTATTTCTTCTCTCTCGAATACATTTGGGGTATTACAGAAGCAGGTTGAGCTGTGGTGGCACTTGTTCTTGCCCTCTGCTGTGATTCTTTGATTTCCTTGTTGAGCCATCAGGCGCTACGGTTATCCTCGGTTCCTTGCGTTTGTCCTCTAGAACAAAGGCTTTGTTGACCAGTTCTCGAAAATCGGGAAAAGTATGGGTGATCAGGTGACTTGTAGTCGATGTTTAATCCCTTCAAAAGCGACTCTGCGAGCCTTATGCGTGGCTACATCTTCTGGCGCATAGCGAGCTAGCCGAGAAAACTTGTTGAGGTAGTCGATATCGACATAGCTCCTTGCTTGAGCGCGGAACTCATCCTTTTAGATCAATAATGCCTTACGGTACATGATCTTGGCGAAATCTTTGCGAAAATTCTTCGGGTGATATCTGTGGCGCCTCATGAGCGGCACAAAAGTTCTCCACCATTCGCCACTATGCCTTCCATCGGTGAGTGGCATCGTGAACCTTCTCCCGTCATTGACTGGTGATCGTGACTTCCTTTCAACGACCGAAGCCAATCATCTACTTCCTTGGAGACATGTCGGAGAATGTTGGCGGACGGGTCCTCATAAACTCCGCAAGTTTAGGCGGTCCATGGTGACCATGGCGGTTGGGGCTCCATGCGATGATTGTTGTTGTTGTTACGATTGTTCATAGCTTGCATCGATTCATCATGGTATTCATGAGTCGATCTGCGCCGCCATGAAAGCTCCAAAGTTTTGCAAGTCAATCGGGGTGCTTGTGGCGGAGCGCTCCTGCGTTTGGTTGCTCATTGCCTCCACAGTGTTTGGTACTGGAACCACTTGCGTGATCTCGCGATCTGAACCATCTGGTGAAGCTCCACGGGTTAGATAAGGTAGTAAGCACAAGATGAGTTAAGGACTAGCGGGGTAGGTTAAACCCAACAAAACACGACTCAAGAAACTCAAATGAAATACCTTTACTAAATAGGGTCTTCGCATGGTTGCAACAAATGCCTAAGGGCCTTTGCGGCTCATACTACACACAAAAAGAAACAACGACCTAAGCACACAAAACTACCGCTAAAGGCGACTTACTAGATCAGCGGCTAAGCCTAAAGGCCGAAACTAAGACAACTACTCAAGAAAGCCTCCACAACCGCATGGCGCTCCCGTGGTGTAGACTTGGGGCGAGCGACATTTTGGCAAGCCGATCCTCGATGCCACAGGCGGTGCGGCGAGCAGACGTTCTGGTGCAAGCCGGCTCACCGGCTCCTCTGGCTCTGCATCTTCCGCGGCTCCACTGGGCCTTCCTGGATCTTCTTGAATCCTCTTGAGGTCTTCCTCTTCTTGGGAACTTGGTCGTGAGAATCTCTTGCAGTGGCGACCTTCTCTTGACTCTGCAAGGTGCATAGACATGATCCAACTCCGTGATGGTCCTCTCCAGGCTTCCTCTGGCGACCACGAACCGGGCGAGGTGCAAGACGGTAGCGTTGCTCTCTCCTTCTGTGGACGGGTAGCGTGCTGGCAAGTCCACGGCTGCAGCTCTGGGGTGGTAGCGGAAGACGGTGTCTTGAAGCTCCCGCGCGTAGATGTTGCAGATACGCAGCATGGCCAAGCGCGACGACTCCTGGATTCCTTCCAGCCAAGTGATCTTCCTCACAGAGACGTGCGAAGGTTGGCTCGCCTTTTCGTTCCTCCTGGCGTAGATCGTCAGGCAACAAATCACTCCACGATTTTGTCCATTCACTTTGTCGGTTGTTGTTGGCGTCGGTGGGCGATCAAAACCTCCAGAACACGGAGCAACTTCCAAAGCTCGGCGGCATACCCTCCAGTGCGCTCACCATAGCTCTGAAGATGAGGCATCTGTCAAGACAGACGAACAGCGTAAGAGCAACTTTAAAACAGCGGGGAGAGAAAAGATCATAGCAAAAGTTGAGGCGAGAGAGATATGAGGAGAGTTAAGCAATTAATTAACCTTGCAAGTTAATTTTTCTTTTAGAAAATAGTTTGGACACTCTAAAGGCGGCCAATCTAACTAAGGTCAAGACCTACGATTAGTATGGCTCGATACCACCTCTGTCGGGACCTGAGTGCGATTACGGAACCCTCTGTGTATCTTGCACTAGTCGAGGATCACGCTAGTGCACACGAGGTTAACATAGGTAAATATCGATCCACACAAGCGATAAATAAAGTAAGCGATTAATTTGAATAACAAATAAGGGTTTTGACCTTATGATCGAGTTTACACTTATTAAACCACGCGAGGCTAACAGAGAATAAAGCAGCGGAATGCGGAAATAACTTCAACGTAGATCCCACCAATTCACCACAGCAACCGCGGGATCCGGACCTTAACGATCAACAACCTTGGCGAACTCCTCCTCGAAAGCGTAGACTCCTCCTCTTACAGAGGTTTGGGCGCAAGTTTTACAACAAGCGTGAGTACACAACCGTACTCGCAAATCATACCACGAGAATGCAATGTATAGATGCGAGCTTATTCCAAAGAAAAGGCTTCTACGGTTCTTTTGCATAAAAGCAACATTTGTAATTGAATACGAATAATAGATTGAAAGCATAATTCAAAACAAATAGACCGTATTAATTTATGATTGTTTTCACAAAGACACATAGCCTAAACAAATTATTTCACATAGCCATATGATTGAGGTCACACAGCTCCATCCCAATATTTTATGAAAATCTACCCCTCGTGTGAAATCCCGAGCATGTCCATGACCGCGACGACGCTATTTGAATAGATTGATTTAACACTCTGCGAGAGGTTGTACACTTTACCCACAAGATACAACTAGTGTAGCAAGCACTAATCATAACAAAGCGGTTCGAAACTTCATCTCAACATTGACACTCTGATGTGCTTACAAACCGCTATGCCAACCCAAGCGGCGCTTTGGCATAACACACACCGCCGACGAGGAAGCGGCGAACCGTCCGCGATGCATCCACTAAGTAGTCACACCTCCACCTGTCACACGCCTTAACCTATCCACACGAACATCAATGCGAGAATCCATAACTTACTAAGTTAGGCCGTCCCATACCGGGCATGTGGTCGTCTGATGAGTTCGATTCAATGGCGCACAAAGTTAAGTCCTTAATTGACCAAGGCAAGACTTCCATGTTCTAACTAAGTCACAAAGATTATCATTCCCATCACAAAGCCCACCATATCACACGCTTCCACCACTTGCCTCGGTCTAAATCCTTTACCACCCGATTGGTTTTAGTGCAACAGATGCCATCCACAAAGTAATAGCACACAAGACACACGGTTTTATCACATAGTTCCATAGTCACTTAGTCACATTTAATAATTGCAACTTTCATGATATGTGAGACTCGTAGCATGGCTAAGCAATTGTACTCGCATCTAACCAACCCACGTTGGTGCTATAATAATACAAACTAATAACCAATCTAGGGTGACAAGGAAATTATGACGTACAAGGCCAAGGTGTGATAACAAATTTGGATAATAACTATACCCAAAGCATTTAAATAAATAATTAAAATAGAATGCAGTACTTTGAAGTAAAGTAATTTGAAAACTGGGTTCAAGATGATCAAAGGTATGACTTGCCTTGGAAAGGTCTATGTACTGGTCTTGATCTTGGGGTGCTCCTTCTTCCACAAAATTCCCAGCTAAACGACGTCTACTCGCAAACGAAATAAATAAACAAAACAAATACATAACAGAGGCAAAAAAAGCTCCAAAAATTAAATAAAAATCTCAGATAAATAGAGCCTAAATTTAGATAAATTTAGAAATTTGAATGGGCTCAATCGGAGTTAGGATGCAAAAGTTATGAGCTCTAGAAGATTGAATCTAAAAGAAACCTAATTTGGATTTTCGGAATTTCGAATTATTTCTCTAAAGAAAAATCGAATTATTGCGCAACGCGACGTCGTAGTAGTTTCGGGAATTAAAAGAAATAAAAAGAATATCTTGACATGTGGGACCGCATGTCGGTGACATGGCTCACAGTAGACCAAGTCTACCGGCCGATTGAATCTTGGACCGGTGGACCATGCCACGCGACGCGTCTTGGCGAGGCGACCACGCATGCGACACGTAGGCACAAGGGCCGAGGTGGCGGCGAGTGGCGGCGTGGCTCTGGCCGAGGCGGCGCTCGGAACCGAGGTCCCGGCGAGCGGTGGCGATTCACCGGCGGTGAGTGGTACCGGCGTGGCGGGGTGGCACGAGAACTCGTAGGTGTGCTCGCTGGTGGTCGGGGACGTCTGTGGCGGCCGGAGGCGAGTGTTAGGCGGCGGAGGGGCTACGGGCTCGACGGGGTCGGTGCTCGGTGGCGTTCGGCGTGGCGAAGGCCACCAAGGTGAAGTGCAGCTCCGTGCGATGCCGGTGGTGCAGACCACGAAGCTCGAGTAGCTCCGGTTGCGGCGGAAGAGCTCGTCGGAGTTGGCGGCGGTGCAGATCATTTTCGAGCTCCTACGGCGGCTAGGGTTTGGCGCGAGGGCAAAGGCGGGCTGCGGGAGGTGCGAGGCGAGGCTACCTCCTTTTATACCGGAGGCTGGGAGAGTCGAGCACGAACGCCCAAAGCGGATAGCACGACGGCGGTGAATAACTAACGGTCGGAGATGGCGATGACATGGCGGGGTGGGTCCCACCGTCGGCTAGAGCTCGGCGCGAGCGCGTGCGAAGCGACACGGCTCTGAAAGCAGACTCAAGGATCGACCGCTCATCCTAGATCGAGCGACCCAAAATCGATGGAACATTCGGACGGCAGGCTTCGATTGTGCACATCGGTAGTTCATCCTCGATCGAGCGGTGGAGAACAAGCGAGGCGCTCGAAAGGAAAGAAAAGCGGAGAAGCGACATGCGGGCCCGCGTGTCGATTGTAAGCGGCGCGCGCCGCGGCGAACTGGTCTGCGGGGAGATGGGCGAAGGAAAGAGATTCGACTGAGAGGATTTACGAGATTTTAATAGTTTTTCTATTTTAGAAAATACGAAAATTCAAATAAGCAATAGAAAATAGCAAATGTACTCGAGAAAAATTCTAGAAAAATCTAGAAAATATATCGAGCACATAGAACCCAAATAAAATAGTTTTGGCTAATGTTCATGTTGGGATTATTCACATTAAATATTTTTGATTAGAAAGTCCAATATTAAGCTTTTGAATTTAAAATCAAATAAATCCAAATGGTGAATTTTCTCCCTACTAACTATTAAAAGATTTTTAAACTCAGAAAATTGGGATGTTACAAAGACCTCCCCCTAGCTTGATCCTGGCCTTTGAGACCTCCTTAGGTCGAATCTTAGCCGTTGGATCTGGCTCTGTGAAAAATCTTAAGCGCTAGGACCTCCCCTGGTTAGATCCTAGCCGTTCATGACCTCTTTAGACTCAATCCAAGCCGCTAGGACCACTCCTGCGCAAAAAGACCTCCTCGGCGTCTTTTTGGTAAAAACCACCCCTGCATACTACCCTTGGGGTCCTCTTTGTAAGAAACCACCCCTGGTCTTTTATAAAGAAAACCCCGGACCTCCTCCTCGAGTTGATTCTGGCCGTAGACGACCTCCCCAGGTTTAGATCTGAGCGTTAGATCTTCTTTGCTAAGTCCTTAGTCCCAGGACCTCCCTCCGTGTTAATCTGGACCGTTCAGGACCTCCCTAGATCTATCTGAGCCGTCCAGATCCCCTCCCGTTAAAACCCTGTCGCATAGGACCTCCCCGCGTAGATCTTGACCATCCATGACCTCCTCAGTGAGATCCCAACCGTTCTGGACCTCCCAGATTAAATCTGGACCGCTGAAGACCTCCCCCATGAGATCTTGGCCGCCCAGGACCTCCCTCGTTTAAATCCCAACCGTCCAGGACCACCCCGGGTAAATCTTGACCGTTTAGGACCTCCTACGGGGCATCTGAGCCGTTAAGATCTCGTTTGTTCAAAAGTTGACCTTAAGACCTCCCCTTGGAGCTCTGGACCGCCCGATTTTGATCTGATGGTCACGACCTCCGTTAGACGCGAGGATCTCGCAGCGCGTGCGTTGTGCATCAACTCGTCGGGGCCGTTAGATCTAATCTTAACGGTCACGACCTCCTCCGTCGCGCAGAGATCTTTCGCGTCTTGTGCATGCACTTTTTCGTAGCCGTTGGATCTCATCTCGTGACCCACGACCTCCGTTTCGTTATGTCATTAGACCTTCCGAGAGCTCAAATGATGAGGACATCACTCCTTGGATACACGCACTACACAAAATCCTCGAGATCCGGTTGCTAAACTAGAAGGTCCTATGACAAGAGCTCGTGCACGTCACTTAAATTATGAGGTGAGCTCGTTTCTAGGTGCTAATAATTTATCTATGCGAGAATGGTATACTACCTAATAATTGTGATCTTTTGTTGCCAGGAATAATGGATCCCCAAGGTCTCGACCGGATCTACAAGCCCTACGACCAGTCCTGCCAGCACTACGACCAAGTCTCAAGATCCTCGACTAGGTTTGCTAGCACTACGACCAGACCAGCCAGCGCTACGACCAGGTCTCAAGCCCCTCGACAAGGTTCGCCAGCGCTACGACCAGACCCGCCAGCGCTACGACTAGGTCTCAAGCTCTACGACCGGTCTTTAGGTCTTTGCGATACCGTTTGGGCCTAATAGGGCCTTGTAAGCGTGTCGGGGTCAAAGCCTAGGTTGTGTACACCTCTCCCCATGGTCGCACAACCCTAGGTCAACCCCCTCACGTCCCCCCTATATATATACAACAGCCGCCACAGTTTAGGGTTGGGTTTTTCTTAGATTATTATGCCACTTTGCAGTTTCGCCGTTTATCGGTTTGAGGAACCCCATATTGTGAACTTAATTCATATCGCAATACAATTGATTGCATCTTCCTTGTTCTTGTGAGTTGCTTGATTGCTTGGAGGAACAATAACCTCGTGGTTAGGTCGATCGCGTCGCGGCGTGGTTGATAACGACGATCGTGCGGGTGTAACAATTGCGGTGACGATCTGGCGGTGAAAGCCTCAAAGCGTCAACGTCCTCACGGCGAAATCAATCGAACCTATCGGAAGATCGGGCGCGTAGTCTCATCGGTTGGTATCGAGCGAAGGTTGCCCGTTAGGTAATCTCGTTTATCCCCTTTTGATTGTTGTTTCCATCACCTAGAGTCCGTAAAATTGCCCCACAAAAGTTTTAGATCTTAGTTTTCCATTGTCCAAACCACGTTGTGCCTTTCGCAATTTTGTTTTCAGTATTCGCGTTGTTGAGTTCGAATCCATCATCGGTGTCTTTGTTGCTGGTCTAGTCGTCGTGATCTAGTTTCTACCGTCGAGTCTTTGCTGTTTTGGTCATCGTGTATCTCGACTTGTCCTTTGTTGCATCTGTTGTAATTAGGGTTTGTCTACTATAGTCGAGAATTGAGTCACCAACCCCCATCCGACCACTTACTCGTGACACCACCCCCAACCGACCACCTACTCGAGCCAACACCCCCATCCGACCACCTCCTCGTGTTCGACTACCTAGTCGGATTCGACCACCTACTCGATACGACCACCTCCTCGTGTTCGACTACCTAGTCGGATTCGACCATCTACTCGTTTCGCCCTGACATCCTACTCGAAGTCTATCTGTTTCTAGTTGCTCTCGGACACCCACGCATTCATCATATCGTGGCCGACCCAACAAAGACCGAGACAAATACTGCATTACAACAGCTCACTGATAGTATTGCCACACTCAATGCACGCATTGATGTTTTGGCCAATCGACCGCCGAACAATGGGCGTGTAGATCCTCAAGGTGCAGTCCACGACCATGAGAACGATAACGATAATGAGATGCGCAACCGCGATGCCCTTGATGCACGACAATGGAACCGATTGAACTTCAATCGTCAAGGTATGAGAGGTAATAACTTTCCGCAACATAATGCACGTGATAATGATGATCCATATGCTAAAGTCAAGTTCACTATACCATCTTTTGCGGGTGCTTATGATGCTGAAGTATATCTAGACTGGGAGATGACGGTAGAACATAAATTTAATGCTCACTTAGTTCCCGAAGTGCATAGAGTTAGGCAAGCCACAAGTGAATTTAAAAATTTTGCCATCATTTGGTGGAGTAGAGTATGCAATGATGGATTAGCGCCTACTACATGGGATGCTTTAAAGGTTGCTATGCGTAACAGATTTATTCCACCCTCTTTTAAACGAGACTTGCGTAAGAAATTACAGCGCTTAAACCAAGGCAATAGATCTGTAGAAGAATATTATCAGGAGCTACAAATTAGTATGTTGCGTTGTGATATTATTGAGGATGTAGAGGCTGCTATGGTACGTTTTTATGGAGGACTAATACGTGAAATTCAGGACATAGTTGATTACAAAGAATATGATAGTGTTTCTAGATTGTTCCGCCTTGCATGTTTGGCAAAAAAGGAATTGCAGGGACGACAGCAGAGGCCAAGGAACAATTTTGGGAGCACGTCTACACCAAGATCAACATCGTGGCACGTTAAAACAGTTCCACCTTGACTACTGGTGCGATGCCCCTCCTCGAGTAGGCGCGTTCATGACACCTCCGACACCAACACATGCACCCGAGGTAAACAAATCTACTAGTGTGCAGGCCCCAACCAAGAGTTCTTCTTCGTTTGCTTCCACAGGTCGTACGGCTGGGATTATTTGCCATCGTTGCAAGGGGATGGGCCATGTCATGAGGGACTACCCAAGTCAGCGAGCATACCTCGCCACCGAAGACGGAGGTTATGTAAGTGCTAGTGATATTGAGGATGAGTATGTGCTTGCAGCTAACTTTGCAGGTGGAGGAGACGAGACAGATAGTGATGCTAATGATGTAGAAGAACAAGTAGCTGCTGTTGACACAGGGACTCATGTGAGCCTTGTTGCGCAACGAGTGCTAAGCGCACAAGTGGAGAGAGCGGAGCAAAATCAGCGGCACAACTTGTTCCAATCCAGATTTCTCGTCAAGGAGAGAGCACAGAGTCATCATTGATGGAGGAGTTGCAACAACCTTGCAAGCTCCGAGATGGTCGAGAAGCTTGGCTTGACCACACAACCACACCCACGTCCCTACTACATCCAATGGTTCAATTCGTGTGGTGAGTTAAAGGTAAACAAAGTTGTGAGAGTGCCATTTTCAGCTGGTAATTACAAAGATAGTACCGACTTTGATGTAGTGCCTATGCAAGCATGCTCGTTGTTACTCGGTAGGCCTTGGATATATGATAATGATGTTTTGCACCATGGTAGAGCTAATACCTACTCGTTCTCACATAGGGGTAAGAAGATTAAGTTGTTGCCTTTGACTCCCGCTGAAATTGTGAAAGATGAAGTAGAGCGTGCTAGAAATGAAAGAAACACCATTGAACATGATTCTGAAAATCAGCAAGTAGCGAAACGTGTTTTCCCACCTAAAGGGGAGAAAGTGGCACCTAGTTCCAAGGCCGAAGGAATTAAATTAAAAGGGTGTGTTATGCTTGCCACTAAATCTGAGCTTGCTGAAATTTGTGATAATGAGCTGCCATGCTATGCCTTGATATGCAAAGATGCTTTATTTTCACTTGAGGATATATCTAGCTTTTTGCCTCCTGCTGTTGCTAACCTTTTGCAGGAGTATGTGGATGTATTTCCAGTGAGATACCCCGGGTTGCCACCTATTCGAGGATAGAGCATCAAATTGATTTGATCCGGGAGCGACTTTGCCAAACCGTGCGGCATATAGGACCAACCTGAGGAGACTAAGGAAATTCGGTGACAAGTCCAAGATCTTTTGGACCGTGGGTGCGTATGAGAAAGCCTTAGTCCTTGTGTTGTTCTTGTTCTTTTGGTTCCTAAGAAAGATGGAACTTGGCGTATGTGTGTTGATTGTAGAGCCATTAATAATATTACCATAAGGTATCGTCATCCTATTCCTAGGCTGAGCGACATGCTTGATGAGTTGAGTGGCTCTATTATTTTCACAAAGATTGACTTGAAGTGGTTACCACAGATTAGAATGGCCCGGAGATGAATGGAAAACGCTTTTAAAACTAAGTTCGGACTATATGAGTGGTTAGTGATGCCTTTTGGTTTAACTAATCCACCTAGTACTTTCATGCGATTAATGAACGAGGTTTTACGTCTTTTCATTGGAAAATTTGTGGTGGTTTATTTTGATGATATCTTGATTTATAGCAAGTCACATGAGCAACACTTGAATCATATACGTGCTGTTTTTAATGCCTTGAGAGATGCACGTTTGTTTGGTAACCTTGAGAAGTGCACCTTTTGCACCGATCGAGTTGCGTTTCTTGGTTATGTTGTGACACCACAGGGCATTGAGGTGGATGAGGCAAAGACTGCAGCCATCCAAAGCTGGCCGACGCCTACCACTGTTGTAATATCCCAAAATTATTCGAATGATTATTCGAGAGAGAATAATTATTGAAAGAGAAGGACTAATTAGAAAATAAAAACAACGACTTTGAGAGAGGGGATTTTGCTAAATCACGGCAGCTGGGCTGGCCAAGGCCCATTAGGCCATGTGGTGGCCGGCCAAAAGGGAGGGGAGGCGCCCCCTCTCCCAAAAAAAACCCTAGCTACCTCCCACTTTTTTTCCTTCCTCCCCTATGGTGGCCGCCACCCCTTCCTCCCTCTTCCCCCTTGGCCGACTCCTCCACTCCTCCCTGCACCTCCTCCTCCCAGTCCAGCACTCCATGGTAATGCCTCCTCCATTGGTGTGACTCCCCGATGCCGGTGAAGAAGGTTCTTGTGGCTGCCGGCCAAGAAGAAGAAAGGAGAAGGAAGACGAGAATAGGAAGGGGGAGATGAGGGAAGGTCATCGCGAAGGTTTCAGCGACGTTCCACGTTGTTCTTATGGGTAATTTCGTGATCCCCATTAGTTTTGGTAGACCGATCTTATGTGTTTTTGTCTCCTATATGCTAGATGGTAGTTGCTGTGTAGATCGGTTGAATCTGTCTTCCTGTTGACGCGCGGTTTTGAGTTAGTTCAGGGCAGATTCAGGGATTAGTGTCTCCTGGAGATATGTGGGGATTGCTGTTAGGTTCGCATGGCCACCAAGAACAGCCAAATCCGATTAACGGTTAAAAAGTTATGTCGATTTTAGTGCTGTTGTCCCGAGATCTTGATGAGAATCTGCAGTCAATTTGTTAACTAAGTAAGATTTTGATAAGTGCCGTTTTGGGTCTGGGCTTCTCCTAGGAAGTTGTAGATATCGTAGTTAGCTTTCATTTCCGACAAGAATCAGGTCGTTTGGACGTCGGTAGCCAAAGTTATGAATTTCTTGGTGGAATGATGTTTCTGGAAGGTATCTATTTTGACAGTATTGGCTCAACCTGACTTAAACGCATTGTTAGAGGTGTTTCCAGAAGGTCTCACCACAACGAAAAACGAAGCTAAACCTCTCAGCTTTAAGGAAAACTAAAGATCACTAAATTCGGACGATCGTGGAGAAAGTTATGTAAGTTTCTTTGTTTCTGTCCAGAAACCCGGCGTATAATTGTTACTCTGATTAAAGTGGTTCGTAGGGCTAGAACTTGGCCGAATCAGAGGGCCTCCCCAACTAGGTTTACTTAGGCAATTTATTTATCTTTCCAGAAAGTCCAAGATCATCTTATTTGGACTCCTGAGCAGAAAGTTATGTATTTTAGAAGCCGGCTGTCTGCAGTGATCGATCGCTAGAAATTGGAAGAGTTAGAAACACTAAGAAGTTTAACGAGTTCAATTGTGTTATTACATTTGATTTTGGTCCAGTATGTAAGTCTTAGTATGGGGTTATCTTCATGTCCAGTGGAAGCGATATCCCAAGGGCAGCAACCTCTTCGCGTCCATTGCTCTCATGCGGTTGAGGCAAGTATTCGGGTTTAAGTGTAATATTGGTTGCATGTCATGATTTGGTTGTGTATTGTTTATTATTGCTATGTGAAGATGTTGATGTGATGACCCTAGTTATGTTGATGTTTGCAAGTTGTGTTTAAGGTTCCTTCATGATGCTATTGCTTACATGCTATGAGAACCTATTGAATTATGTTAAATGAAAAGATGTTGCGTAGTACTTATGCATGTTTTGAGCATATTGAGACTTGGTCATGTAATGACCGAGAGTAAGTGTTGAGGTCCTGTAATGCAATGACAGGCTTGAGGTCCCCACATTCATGGAATGTGGGCAATGGGTCTGAGGGTCCCGTCATTTTGATGATGGGCAAAGGTCCCTATACATGTGATGTATAGGCTCTTGGTCCCTGTGCGGAGGGCACGAGCATGGGTATTCATTGACGGATGAATACCCGCATTCCGATAAAATGCGAAAGAGATAAAGATCAAAGAGTGCATAGCATTATCTTCATTTTAATATTTGAAATGCCATAACGATGTTGAATAAAGTTGTTTATAGATGTTATGTCTATATGAATATTGCAACCATGTTGATACTTGTTTGAGTCGTATGGCTCACCCTTGCTTTGTCTTGTTATAGGTACTTACGCAAGAACGTCATGCATGGGAGGGAGTAGACATTGGAAAGCACGCACTACCTCACAACATTTATGCAATTGCTATTTAGTTTCACTCAAGAATAAATAACTGTGTGGAAACAATCTATGGATGTTTTATGATGTTGGTTGTCGGATTATTCATGGTTATGAGAATGATGTTAATCGATTACATTCGTACGATTATTTTATATGCATGAATGATTTGGATTATAGAAGTAATATTAAATGCCATGGTTATCTGTTAGTACCTCGATTTTGTTGTTTATACAAAGGAAATTCTGTCGAAAAAGTTATAGATTGTTCTAGTTAGTTTAGTTCTTGTAACATTCTAGGCTCATTTGGAGTAGAGGTGTTCTGATTGGTATCGAGCGAGTGTAGGTCCGTGGTATTGTAATTATTAAACTTGACACACTAAGCACGATGGGTGGGATTGGGTTTTGCATTGCATTTACGCTTTCGTATGTTGTATTGAAGATTCTGTTAAGAGTTGAACTGGTTTATCCATAGAATAATACTATAGTTATTATGTGTGGGGATAACAGAGCGTTTGAAGGTTGAGGTCGTGATTGTGACTCAGGCGTTGCGAGTTACACCACCGTTTGTGGTATGGGAATGGGAAGTAGTTACCATAAATACCATAGTTAGAAGTGTTGAGGATGAGTTTCTCCGAGAAGGTTGTTCTCTTCCCGAGTTTGAGTTTGGCCAATTCTTGTCGATTTGCAATTGAGGGTTTTAGTGGGTCTCTAATTATTCCCTAGAACAATAATTGTCTTTCCGTCTGTTGAGTGGCTCTTGCTATTTGTGATCGTTGTTAATTGGTGAACTTGTTATTTTCATGGTTGTTCCATCTTTCATATTGGAGATTTTGACCCATTTATTAAACGATAATTTGGATAATGAATGTTTCCTTTGCAAGTCCTTTAGTATGTGGAAGTTTTGACTCAATGTATCTCTTACAGGTATTTTGAGCGTTGAAATTGAATTCTTCTCTTTTACAAAAGAAAATGTTAAACCTTAGCGATGACATTTTGTGGTTAAATGTGAGATTATAGTCAAAAGAAATTAATTGATAATGTTTGAGCTATCAAGTTGGACTGTAGTATGGAACATAATTGGTTTTAACCGGATCCTTGGAATTGAAGTTGATAAAGTTGACGATGTCTTCTAGTAGTTCTTGGTGAACTATGAGTAAGGTATGCTTACACTTACTAGTAAACCGAGATTTATTAAGAAGTGTGAGATCTTGATGATTTAGTCGATCATTAAGATTGTGGAATTTGGTAGATCTATTGGATAATCTGAGTAATTTGTCTCTATGGATTAGTCTACCCATTAGAGATGGTTATGTTAAGGATGTGTTTGAATGATGCCTTAAAGGATATCAATTTGGAAATTTTCATAAACTGGTTATTTGATGATCATACATAATTACAAGATTGAAACATAAGTATATCAGTTAGATGAATGTTGAGGTAGTACCACAGTGAAAACCGGTGATTAAAGGAGATGGTGTTATTAATCTTTAATTAAACCACGAGTATATAGTGGAATGTTGACTTTGTGTTTATAAATGGATAGGTGATGGTAAGCAATGGTAGGGCCCTATGAACATACGTGATGAATACCAATGTCAATTGTCTATGATAGACGAAATGTGTGTTGAGCAGCACTAATGGTTGGATGGATAAATGATAAGTGATGTCTGAATTGGTGCTTTGCGAAAATTGTTATTTGATATCATGATGTTGATGAAAGAGGTTTGTTTTAACCTTATGGGTTGTATTTCTTTCGGAGAGGATGAAGATGGGATCAGAGGCTCGGATGACTTTCACTAAGAGTGTATTATTTCATTGATAGTGTGATTGTCAATAAGGGATTATGATGATAATAGTGAATGTTTTGTATAAAGGGATTGGACCGCTTGCCTGATACGGATTAAGTGAAAAGGTTTCTAGTTTTGGGTATGTGATCTTTCAGACCTCATGTTGATATGGTAACTGAATTTGTTTTGAGCAATATGATATGTTGAGAGGTTTTATTAGCTCCCTAGTGATCTATATGATGTGGCCTTCAAATCTCTTCTTAGTGGAGTTGGCATGGTGACGCTGTACCCAAAGAAAGTCGCTTTCTTTGTTAAAGGAAAAAGTAAAGTAGAAGTATTTGAGAATGGAGTCAAGTTTTAAAACTTGCAGGTTATTGAAGTTTGTTTAAAGCTTTTGTTCTTACTCATAAGAGTTTTTCCCGAATTTCAAAAGCAAAGTTTTATTTCCGTTTGAGGCTTGTTATTCTCTGCTTGTGGGACGTGTGTCCTCAATTATGATCTTATCTGTTTATTCTCGAGATCATTGTTATTTGATTGTCTCTCTTGATATTTTAATTACTGTAAGTGGTAGCGTTTTTTTTTTCTTTTCGCGCTGAAATTTATTTCTATTTGCCTCTTCTTCTAAGAAAGGGTTAATCGAACTAAATTGCAAAGTATCTTCAGGTGAGCGGCAATGAGATAGTGGTGGTCTAGTGGACGATTTGTGAACCTTTGGGAGAAGCATTGAGAAATAAATCGATTTATCGAATAATCCTTAGAGAGGATTTGATTTAAATAGAGTGTTTGACTTGGGAGTTAACAGATTCGTGATCGCAACTAGGAAGACCCACGAATGAGATGTGGTCCAAGGTTGTGTGTACATTGTGGCGAGAACATTAGAGTTAGCAAGTATGGGAATCTTGATCGATTAATTAGAGTATCGCAATTGGGTATTTGGTAAGATTGTGTAGAAGGAATTAGGATGGTGAAGTTAAATGAGAGTAGCAAAGTAGAAAATCTCATAGTCGTGTTAAGTAAGGGATAGCGATGATTGTTGAGTCGTTGTCAAGTATGACTCGGCCTCGGTGAGTAACTTTATGGGAGTTAGATTATCACCAAAGATAACTTGATCAAGAACATATTTATCTATTGATGTTAGTGATTGAGTATGTTTGAATCCTGGTCAATCAGTTAGGATTTTGTGAATGGGTATACTGTGGTCGAGTAGCCGTTTTTGTTCGGTGTGGGTTGGAGAAGGTCTAAGATTGGTGGATTGAAACGCATTGGGCGGTTACTTGATTGGTAATGAATGTTGACATTAATAACTGAGGTTATTGTTGAGCTACATGAAATTTGAGTCTATTTGGAGTGTGGGAATTTTAGTGAGTGAACCTGAAGATTTCTCGATCTTTTATACGAGAAGCTTGTTGTAGGAGTCTTGTAGGTTGATTTTGGGCTTTGCATTCTATGTTAGAACCTTGGTTGCCATTGATTATGTGTAAAGGTGGTAGAACAAGAGCGGATTCCAAATAGTGGTATGATCATTGATGGTATCCTTTAAGTGTAGTAAATGAGAGTGTGCGATGGGAATTTCAATATTGTTTTTAACGGAATTAGATGATGTGATTGTGCGTGAAATATATATTGAGTTGCATCGGAATTATTGGTCAAAGTAATCCTTTTAGTACAGTTGGCTAGAGTGTGATATTGTAGATTGGAAGGGTCTCTCTACATCGGCATGGAGTTTGTGTTCGGATGAGCATAGGTTGAGGTTGCCAACTTAAGAGAAATGTGTTATGCACAGATTTGAAATCCTATGGTTTAAGAGGAAGTGGAATTCTTAAAAGAAAGTTTGAGAAAAACGGTTGTATACTCGGTTAATGAAATATTCTCTTGGTTTTCTTTGAGTTTTGTCTTGAGCAGATGCCAAATATAAATTGAGTTGATTCTTCTTGGTATGCGTGATCCTTTTCGATTAAAACCGAGAAAGGAAATGGTGGTCTTGGGTATTAAAGTGATTTCGCCTTTGGCTGATGTGCTATCTTCGAAAGTGGAAGGGTTTCATGATGAATCTTTTGGTTTTGGATTTAACTCTTTGGTGAGAAGTTGGTAATGCGTATTGGTGATGAGAATTCTTTATTTTCAGTTGGGTTATGTTTTTAAAAAGAGTTTGTCTAAAACGAGTTCTTTTGTGCATCCCTAGTTAAAGGTGGTGCTCACTGATAAAGTGAAGAAATCGATTGATACAAGGAACAAGAGTTTTATGTGCTATATACAAGTTGTGTGGTTTGGTACTAAAGGGAATGTTAGACTAAGGTACATTGGTTGTTGCTAAAAATAGCGAAGATTTGAGAGATAGCATTTTTACTAGAACCGTTTTGAGTCCTAGCGCGGGGCACAGAACACTTTGTTAGGTGGTATCGGAGAAATCTGGAGCGTGAAGTTTCGTTGGGGCCTTTGGCCCACGAGTAAGCTGTGCCTTCGAGGCGGGTCCGTTAAGTGATAAGGTGTAACGCATTAATTACGTCGGGGTTCGGTGGTCCCTTAATTCGAAAAAACCATCCGGGGTTGGAGTCTCGCTTATGCCAACAATATATGGTATTGATCATAGCAGTGCATAGTTTTGGTGGTAAATTCTAGTGCGAGTGTTTTTGGCATTTCTGGCGTGGTAAGAATTGGTCGAATCTGTTTAAGGGGTAGAATGTAATATCCCAAAATTATTCGAATGATTATTCGAGAGAGAATAATTATTGAAAGAGAAGGACTAATTAGAAAATAAAAACAACGACTTTGAGAGAAGGGATTTTGCTAAATCCACGCAGCTTTGGCTGGGCCAAGGCCCATTAGGCCATGTGGTGGCCGGCCAAAAGGGAGGGGAGGCGCCCCCTCTCCCAAAAAAAACCCTAGCTACCTCCCACTTTTTTTCCCTCCTCCCCTATGGTGGCCGCCACCCCTTCCTCCCTCTTCCCCCTTGGCCGACTCCTCCACTCCTCCCTGCACCTCCTCCTCCCAGTCCAACACCCCATGGTAATGCCTCCTCCTTTGGTGTGACTCCCCGATGCCGGTGAAGAAGGTTCTTGTGGCTGCCGGCCAAGAAGAAGAAAGGAGAAGGAAGACGAGAATAGGAAGGGGGAGATGAGGGAAGGTCATCGCGAAGGTTTCAGCGACGTTCCACGTTGTTCTTATGGGTAATTTCGTGATCCCCATTAGTTTTGGTAGACCGATCTTATGTGTTTTTGTCTCCTATATGCTAGATGGTAGTTGCTGTGTAGATCGGTTGAATCTGTCTTCCTGTTGACGCGCGGTTTTGAGTTAGTTCAGGGCAGATTCAGGGATTAGTGTCTCCTGGAGATATGTGGGGTTTGCTGTTAGGTTCACGTGGCCACCAAGAACAGCCAAATCCGATTAACGGTTAAAAAGTTATGTCGATTTTAGTGCTGTTGTCCCGAGATCTTGATGAGAATCTGCAGTCAATTTGTTAACTAAGTAAGATTTTGATAAGTGCCGTTTTGGGTCTGGGCTTCTCCTAGGAAGTTGTATATATCGTAGTTAGCTTTCATTTCCGACAAGAATCAGGTCGTTTGGACGTCGGTAGCCAAAGTTATGAATTTTTTGGTGGAATGATGTTTCTGGAAGGTATCTATTTTGACAGTATTGGCTCAACCTGACTTAAACGCATTGTTAGAGGTGTTTCCAGAAGGTCTCACCACAACGAAAAATGAAGCTAAACCTCTCAGCTTTAAGGAAAACTAAAGATCACTAAATTCGGACGATCGTGGAGAAAGTTATGTAAGTTTCTTTGTTTCTGTCCAGAAACCCGGCGTATAATTGTTACTCTGATTAAAGTGGTTCGTAGGGCTAGAATTTGGCCGAATCAGAGGGCCTCCCCAACTAGGTTTACTTAGGCAATTTATTTATCTTTCCAGAAAGTCCAAGATCATCTTATTTGGACTCCTGAGCAGAAAGTTATGTATTTTAGAAGCCGGCTGTCTGCAGTGATCGATCGCTAGAAATTGGAAGAGTTAGAAACACTAAGAAGTTTAACGAGTTCAATTGTGTTATTACATTTGATTTTGGTCCAGTATGTAAGTCTTAGTATGGGGTTATCTTCATGTCCAGGTGGAAGCGATATCCCAAGGGCAGCAACCTCTTAGCGTCCATTGCTCTCGCATACGTTGAGGCAAGTATTCGGGTTTAAGTGTAATATTGGTTGCATGTCATGATTTGGTTGTGTATTGTTTATTATTGCTATGTGAAGATGTTGATGTGATGACCCTAGTTATGTTGATGTTTGCAAGTTGTGTTTAAGGTTCCTTCATGATGCTATTGCTTACATGCTATGAGAACCTATTGAATTATGTTAAATGAAAAGATGTTGTGTAGTACTTATGCATGTTTTGAGCATATTGAGACTTGGTCATGTAATGACCGAGAGTAAGTGTTGAGGTCCCTGTCATGCAATGACAGGCTTGAGGTCCCCACATTCATGGAATGTGGGCAATGGGTCTGAAGGTCCTGTCATTTTGATGATGGGCAAAGGTCCCTATACATGTGATGTATAGGCTCTTGGTCCCTGTGCGAGAGGGCACAGGCATGGGTATTCATTGACGGATGAATACCCCGCATTACCGGTAAAATGCGAAAAGAGATAAAGATCAAAGAGTGCATAGCATTATCTTCATTTTAATATTTGAAATGCCATAACGATGTTGAATAAAGTTGTTTATAGATGTTATGTCTATATGAATATTGCAACCATGTTGATACTTGCTGAGTCGTATGGCTCACCCTTGCTTTGTCTTGTTATAGGTACTTACGGCAAGAACGTCATGCATGGGAGGAGTAGACATTGGAAAGCACGCACTACCTCACAACATTTATGCAATTGCTATTTAGTTTCACTCAAGAATAAATAACTGTGTGGAAACAATCTATGGATGTTTTATGATGTTGGTTGTCGGATTATTCATGGTTATGAGAATGATGTTAATCGATTACATTAAATGCGATTATTTTATATGCATGAATGATTTGGATTATAGAAGTAATATTAAATGCCATGGTTATCTGTTAGTACCTCGATTTTGTTGTTTATACAAAGGAAATTCATCGAAAAAGTTATAGATTGTTCTAGTTAGTTTAGTTCTTGTAACATTCTAGGCTCATTTGGAGTTGGGGTGTTACAACTGTGTCACATGTGCGGAGCTTCCATGGACTTGCTGGATTCTATCGACGTTTTGTGCGGGACTTGACACCATTCTTGCACCATTGAATGAATTGACAAAAAGGAGTGTCTTTCCAATAGGGTCTGCGCAGAGAGGGCATTCCACTTATTGAAAGAAGCTCACCCAAGCACCCCTACTCCAACTCCCGATTTTGGTAAGACTTTTGAGATTGAATGTGATGCTAGCGGGATTGGGATAGGTGGTGTATTGATTCAAGAAGGTAAACCAGTTGCATATTTGGTGAGAAACTAAATGGGCCTAGTCTGAATTATTCTACCTATGACAAAGAACTGTATGCTTTAGTTCGTGTGCTTCAAACTTGGCAACATTATCTATGGCCCAAAGAATTTGTTATACATTCAGATCATGAATCGCTAAAACATATTAGAAGCCAAACTAACCTAAATAAACGACATGCTAAATGGGTAGAATTTATTGAGTCGTTTCCATAAGTCATAAAGCATAAGAAAGGTAAGGACAATGTGATTGCAGATGCGCTTTCTAGACGTTATACCATGTTATCTCAACTTGACCATAAGATTTTTGGTTTAGAGGCCATTAAGGAGTTATATGCTACTGATATGGACTTTAAAGAAGTGCTTGAACGTTGTAAAGGAGGGAGAACATGGAATAAATATGTGATAATTGATGATTTGATCTATCGTGCTAACAAGCTATGCATTCCGGCTAGTTCCGTTCGTCTTTTGTTGTTGCAGGAGGCGCATGGAGGAGGTTTGATGGCGCATTTTGGAGCAAAGAAGACAGAAGATGTGCTGGCTGCCCACTTCTTTTGGCCAAAGATGAGGCGCGATGTTGAGCGCTACGTGGCTCGCTGCACTACATGCAACAAAGCTAAGTTCCGTCTCAATCCACATGGACTTTATATGCCTCTCCTTATTCCTAGCGCTCCTTGGGAGGATATTTCTATGGATTTTGTTTTAGGATTGCCTAGGACAAAGAGGGGGAGAGACAGTATATTTGTAGTAGTGGATCGATTTTCTAAAATGGCACATTTTATACCTTGTCACAAGAGCGATGATGCTACAAACATAGCTGATTTATTTTTTCGAGAAATCATTCGCTTACATGGAGTGCCCAATACTATTGTCTCGGATCGCGACACGAAGTTTTTGAGCCACTTTTGCAGATCACTTTGGAACAAATTGGGGACAAAGCTGCTATTTTCTACTACGTGCCATCCCCAAACTGATGGACAAACGGAGGTTGTCAACCGCACGTTATCCACCATGTTGCGGGCTGTTTTAAAGAAGAATTTGAAGATGTGGGAAGAGTGTTTGCCGCACATTGAGTTTGCTTACAATAGGTCGGTACACTCCACCACCAAGGTAAGTCCGTTTCAGGTAGTGTATGGTTTTAACCCTCGTGCTCCTATTGACTTACTACCTTTGCCTACCTCTGAACACATTAATTTAGATGCTAAGAAGCGTGCTGAATTTGTTCTTAAGTTGCATGAAACAACTAAAGAAAATATAGAGCGTATGACTGAAAATTATAGGGTTCTTTGGAAGTAAAGGTAGGAAAGGAATAAAATTTGCCTTTGGGTGATTTAGTTTGGGTGCATTTGAGGAAAGACAGGTTTAGAGTTAAGAAAATCAAAATTGATGCATAGAGTGATGGACCATTTAAGATAATTAAGAAGATAAATGACAATGCCTATCAATTGGAGTTACTGCAGATTTTGGGTTAGCCCCACATTTAACATTTGATTTAAAGCCATACGTGGGAGAAGCGGATGAGCTTGAGTCGAGGACGACTCCAATTCAAGAGGGGAGGATGATGAGGACATCACTCCTTCGGATACACGCACTACACAAAATCCTCCGATCCGGTTGCTAAACTACAAGGTCCTATGACAAGAGCTCGTGCACGTCACTTAAATTATGAGGTGAGCTCGTTTCTAGGTGCTAATAATTTATCTATGCAGAATGGTATACTACCTAATAATTGTGATCTTTTGTTACTTAGGAATAATGGATCCCCAAGGTCTACGACCAGATCTACAAGCCCTACGACCAGTCCTGCCAGCGCTACGACCAAGTCTCAAGATCCTCGACTAGGTTCGCTAGCGCTACGACCAGACCAGCCAGCGCTACGACCAGGTCTCAAGCCCCTCGACAAGGTTCGCCAGCGCTACGACTAGGTCTCAAGCTCTACGACCAGTCTTTAGGTCTTTGCGACACCGTTTGTGCCTAATAGGGCCTTGTAAGCATGTCGGGTCAAAGCCTAGGTTGTGTACGCCTCTCCCCATGGTCGCACAACCTAGGTCAACCCCTCACGTCCCCTATATATACAACGATGCCACGCTTTAGGGTTGGGTTTTTCTTAGATTATTCTTCCACTTTGCAGTTTTGCCGTTTATCGGTTTGAGGAACCCCATATTGTGAACTTAATTCATATCTGCAATACAATTCAGATTGCATCTTCCTTGTTCTTGTGAGTTGCTTCGATTGCTTGCGGAACAATAACCTAAATGGTAAGGTCGATCGCGTGCGGCGTGGTTGATAACGGCGATCGTGTGGGTGTAGCGAGTGCGAGGTGACGATCTGCTGGTCGAAAGCCTCAAAGCGTCAACGTCCTCACGACGAAATCAATCGAACCTATCGGCAGATCGGGCCGCCATAGTCTCATCATCAAATTTTCAAAGTATTTGGATTGTTCAAATTTCAAAAGTGCATAACTTTGTCATTTAGCTCTTTTTTTGAATGATTCCAGTTGCTTTAGCTCTGTTGTAGAATAAACCTTAATCTAAGAATAAATTTAGGCACCTTTGTTATGTAGCGAAAATGATATAAACCGCATGAACTTGTTTAATATAAAATGGTTGTCTACAAATTCATTGAAAATTTGTAAAATGCATAACTTATTCTCTGTAATTCCAAACTGAGCAAACTAAATTTTGTTAAAACCCACTAGGAATGTATTGTAATGTAGAATAGGTATTAATTTGATCCTTGCCACTGAAGTTAATGATCTACTAGTTTTAGAACTTAGAAAAATCATAAGTAATTCATTTCAACTTCAAATGAAGTAAACTCAACTTTGCTGTTCTTAGGATGACCTTATCTACCTACCATAAAAATTTCAAGTTCCAGATCATTCTAGAAATTTTTGCCATAAACAGTAGCCGTAATTAATTTAATTAGAATTTTTCAGGCTGAGAGAAATTGATTAGGTCATAACTTTTTGATGCTAAGTCCAAATGAAGTAATTCTTGTTCCTAAAATTGTCTAAAATCAACCTATTACTGCTGTATAAATTTCATGGGATTTGGATGTCTTTTGCTGTTGAGTTTTGTTTGGTGTTCTTCGTTCTTATCGGGTTTTATCGCATTTTTGTGTTAGGTTCCGAAGAGTTTATTGAACCTGAGAATCCTCCTCTGCAGCAAGAGCAATTCCAGCAAGGCAAGCAGTTTGATCATGATCATCCCTGTATTTTCAAGTATTTATGTTGTTTACAAATTCTACGTATGCATTGCTAGTTTGTGTTAAACTATTGTCGTTAGTTGACCTAGTAGATGCATTTCCTTAGGCAAATGATTATCCTCTACTACCATGAGCCTAGGTTATTGCTGTGATTTAGAGTTCGTGGATGAGCTCTTGTCACTTAGTAGTCTTGCGGATTAATTGTTTAGCCATGCTTAGCTTCCGGTAGAAATGGGCGGTTGTCGACTTGTCGATAACCTTGATCACATAAAACATATTATCACTTATGATTTCAGCCTTGTACCATGTTTACTTGTGAAAACTAAAACCTAAAAACAAAATGATTTAGACTTGGGCACAATGGTATATTGGTGTGCTTCTGGGTGTGACTGGAATGGTGCATGGGTCAATAAGGACCGAGTTACTTGCGCCACCGTGCTGAGCATTTTGCGTGCTAACGACACTAGAGGGTATGGGACCTCTCTTGACTTAGTACTTTGGCGTGTATTGGCTTCGGGTCGCAGGGAGTCGCAGGAGGGATGGTGCTGGTAGCATTGTAGTGTCCGAAAGGCTTCCCCCGTGATGGCTGGTTGTCTTTCGGCTTGCAATGTAAGCGTATGGATTCCGATCTATACGAGCGGCTCGTGGTTAATACACAATATTGGAAAACGTCTCGTAGGACTTAGCCGTGCCGGCATACCTTCGGAAGTGTGCTTTTGTGGCTTAAAGGCGGTCTGAGGTGTGGGTACATTGGTACACCCCTGCAGGGTTAAAACTATTCGAATAGCCTCGTCCTAGGTTATGGACACGCTCGGATACGCCCCGTGAGAACTAGACTACAACCTTTAAACTAAAACTTGATGGGTGGTACGAATCAGGGATTCGTGCTATGATTGTGGTGGCTATTGGGATAGTCACTTCCAGGTGGTTACTTGTATTTATCATTATTTCGCTGTTATTTCTACAACAAAACAGATTTGTAAACTTGCTTTTCAATGTATTACATTATTGCAAATAAAGTTGGCTTTGCGCGAAATGAGACTACAACCTCCACTTAAATAAGCCTGCATGTAGCATATGATTAGGTCTGCTATTCCACACGTCAGTCTTGCGAGTACCTTGTGTACTCATTGTTCTTTCTTAAATGTAAATTGTTGCAAAGGAAGAAGGTGAGCTCGAAGGGCCTCACTTTTGTGAGTCGTGTTGTGGCGAGATAGAGGCGACTAGCTTGGCGGCCTGGCCGGTTGCCTTGTGGGTTATGTTGGCTAACCGGTCGACTTTTGTTCTTAGCCATCTTATGGCGCTTTTGCTTCCGCTGTCATTCTTGTATATTGTGTTATTTGGCCGGTTGGCTCTTTTGTAATAACTTTACTTTATGTATGTCATTGTTGAACTTAGTGTCATATGTTGTATGGAAATGATGTATGATTTTGTGATGATGAGCATGCGCTGCAATTCTGGGAAGCACATGTCCATCGAGGCTTAGGATATTTAATTAGTAATGCTAGAACCATATGGAGGTCAAGTATTACTAGTTAAATACCCCGGGTCCTCACATAGAGTTAGGGTTCGACTCTACTTCTTGTGGCCGCCGCCTCTCCTTCAATATATAATGTGTGCACGCCTATTTTAGGTTTTTCCACCGTGAAAACATCATCGTGTGTTCTTGTGTCGAGTAGACCAATAACTGTAATTTGCAGGCCTCAACTCGTGTGAATTCATATTTCCTATTTGCAATTTCAGATTGCTTGTGTATCTTGTTCTTGCTTGTTATTCGATTGCTCGTAGGAATTGAACCTCATGTTTAGGTCAACCACGTTCTTGGCACGGTTGATAACGACTCGGAGTGTGGTTTAGCGATTGCTTGGTGTTCTGGTCGTGATCGGTTAGAAGCCTACATCGTCAAAGTCATTCTCCTCCAAATCGAAGTTATCATCCTATCGGAAGGTCGGGACCCAACTTGTCTCATTAGTAGCCGTTTGAGAGTTTCATGGGAATTCTCAAGTCCTATATTTGGATCTTTCCCACCTCGACTTCGGTTTGGAGCTTTCCCACCTCGACTTCTTTTTCTAAAGAGAAATAAGAGTTAAGATAGATAAAGACCAGAGTCATAAGCAGTCTTAAGTTCATAACTTACTGTTTATTTCTCCCTGTAACTGTTAAGTCACAGAGTTTGCCTCCTGAAGCTTCTTCAAAAGGCCTTCTTTTTTTCTTCCCTGAGCTTTTTTGTTTCGATTTTCTCGTAGTCGAGCGAATCAGCCAAGGTTTTTTCATCGCTTTTAAACCTACAGAGGTTAAGAGTAGACATGAGCACCAGTCAAGTGACGTTGGTCATTCTACGACAACTACCTGGTCGTAAGTTCTTCTACGACCAGTACCCAGTCGGTCGTAAGTTCTTCTACGACAACTACCTGGTCGTAAGTTCTTCTACGACCAGTACCTAGTCGTAAGTTCTTCTATGACAACCTCTTGGTCATAAGTATTTCTACGACTACAAGATCCCAAAGATGAAATCGGTTTCTGATTACCTTTAGGCGCTCCATCTTTTCCTCGGCAGATACGACCACTAGGATTTGAGGGGCCACCACATTTGGTGGTGGAGCTTTCTCACAGATGACCTTGACGCGGGCTTCAATATCCGCCTATGAAAGATTTGTGCAAGCATAAGACATTCAACAGACCAGTCCGAGATTAACTAAAACGAGAACCAAAAGTAAAAAATCTACTTACCGTCCTCGTAATCCCTGGCCGAATCCTTAGTCCCCGAGTACCTCCACATGGGAGGCATTCTTTTCCTCAAGGGACTAATGCGGCGCGTGATGAAATGCTTCACCACGTGCCATCCGGTGAGCCCCCATTCCTTCAAGTCCTTGATGGCTTGAATATAGGGGGCGATCCAGCCGAGATCCATGGGAGTCAAATCCTAGGAAGTAATCTTCTCGGCAGGGCTCCCAACGAAGGAGAGGCTATCTTCGTTGGTGGTCTCCCAGTAGAACCACCTCTTCTTCCATCCCAGCCATGACGACCGGGTGAACATTTGAATGTACTACCTCGACTTCCCGTCGTGGAGCTTCAGACTGCAGCTTTCGGTAATCCTAGCTTGTCGGCCCATCCCGTAGTAGTACCAGAAGAGCTCAAGATCCGCTGGAATCCCCAGGTAGGCCTCACACAAGTGCATGAATACGCTGCGCATCGTGATGGAATTGGGAACAAGATTCACCAATTCCACCCTGATGTGCTCGAGTAAGAGCGCGAAGAAGGGGTGAGACAGCAATCGTAGGCTGCACTCGTAGTACGCCTAGAAGATGGGGATCTGCCCTAGCACCCTCGATGGCCAATGCTGCCCAGCAGCTTCAATCCACTTAACGAGCACCTTCTCCGAATCCTCTCGGCCACGATCGAAGCCTCCATCTTGGATGCGTCCATCTCGATTCAGCCCACTGAGAAACGGTTCTGACCATCTTTTTTAGGAGAGGGAGATTTGGACTTGGAAAGGTCTCAAGAAAGAGTGCGATTTGGTTGGCGGTGGAGAATGTGAGAGCTCGATGAACAGTTGAAGCAATTGGGAAAAGGTAAGAACCCTAAAACCACCCCTGCGGTAAGATTTTATAACCGCACGCTTGAAACAAAACGCCGTGGTGACCCAACAGTTGCCACCGCTTCAGGAGCCGCTCCAACGGACAGGAGTGTGAGAGTCGATTGGGATTCTTGAATTTGTCTATTCGAGAAAACCAAGTCTGTTTTCACACCTCAAGCGAAATTACCTTCTTGACCAAGTCTATTTCTGGTCAAATGTAACACCAAGTCGGAAAGGCTTTACTTCCGACAAACATACTACGACCACTTCGTAGTCGTAAGATTCTCTACAACCCCTTCGTAGTCGTAAGATTTTCTACAACTACCTCATAGTCGTAAGGTTTCCAATAGTCTTCTTGACCAAGTATATTTCTGGTCAAAGGAAATACACATCGAAGAGTTTTTCCTTTGACCATCATTTTACTACCACCTCGTAGTCATAAGATGGTCTACGACTCCTTTTCCATGTGAGTTACTTTCACTTGAAGCTGGGGGGCTACATGATGAGGATCTAATAATCCTCATTTTACTATTTATATATAATTCTTATTATGGGTAAATATACCGTCATATGGTTCTTAGGTATACCCCTTATCATCATAAGGGAGAAGCCGAACCAGGTGATCGTAAGTCCTTCTACCACCATCCCCATGGTCGTAAGCTCTTCTACGACTATCACCTGATCGTAAGTTCTTCTACGATCATCTTATGGTCGTAAGTTCTTCTAAGACCAGTACCTAGTCGTAAGTTCTTCTACGACTACCTCATAGTCGTAAGCTCTTCTACGACCAGGTCAGCTATGACCACCCTATAATCGATATAGCCTACAGACGAGTGGGCCCAATTGATTAGAGAATCTAAGCAGTCAATATACGCTGTTATTCTTCGAAATAACTGCACGTAATGCACCATTATCTCTGACAAGTAACTGCCAAGCGACGTGGAGGGTACTACTTCGGTGATTACTACCATCAATATGCCCGTTATATGAAATGATGAGGCGCCTCTTGACTGAAAACGGCTACTTCTTCGCACACTATATAAAAGCGGCAGTCAGAAGATAATGGGGGACAAGTCTCGACAGATCAAAGACACACAATCAGGAGGAATACAAGCCTTAGTCTTTCCACTGATTGTAACCACAATACTTAATACAATACACACAGGAGTAGGGTTGTTATTCTCTCTAGACAATGCCTCAACCTGTATAAAAATCCATGTATCTCTCTCTCTCTCTCTGCGCGATCAATTGTGGAGACCCCCTGAATCAAACAATCTTTACATAAGATTAGTTCTAAAACACCGACAGTTGGCGCCGTCCGTGGGGATCTTCTGGTAATTCCTTTTCAACAGATTCTCTTTTCTCTTAATGCTTCCATGGCAAGAGAGTGGAACGAGGAGAACTAGTTCGACTTGGCCGATTACACAGATGTCGACATGGATTCTGATTTTGACTATGAACCGAGTAACTCGTCCGATGGTGATGCTGCCTCCAGAAATCTTTCACCAGATCCAGGAGACCATGCCATCGATGGAGTTGAGGAGGGATCCTTATCCCCCACAACAGTATGTCCAACTGAGGAACCAATTTCCTCAGAGGGCAAGGGTCAATCCGACCACAATCAGGACTGCCCCAAGGCAGACTCACAACATGACGAGAGCTTTCCCTCCGATTGTTCGAGTCCATACAAGACAGTCCGACCTAGCGAGGTAAGTTCTGGAAGCTATCAATCTGGAGCTTCATCAGCATCTAGTGATCCTCTTTCTCTAGTTAACCCCACAAAGGAGGGGGTCAAACATGCTTTTCCTGCGATTTTGACCATCCCATCGTAGGGTTCACCTACGGACGGAGACGGTTATGACTGGAATTCCCCTTCCTAGAGGGATTTACTCCAAGTCGCCAAATGGTGTCCTTCGACTACTCTTCAAGTGAGGAGGCCTCAAGCACATGTGGAGATCATCAACGGGAGGCCTTCGTCCTTCCCTCAGATAATGATCTCTCTCCAAGAGAAAGGTCTGAGAATGCTCCCAAATGATCACACACTGCGCCCCCTCGTGGCAATGGTAAAGACACCTCTGGTGATGACCAGGGTCAACACTCTAATGAGCATGAGGGAAATCCTCGACATAATCGTACTCCATTGAGGCAAACTCAAGGATCAGATGTGGGTTATCCTAAGACAACCCGACAGTGCATTCAGTACCAATCGGAGGAGGCTCAGGAGCTCCAACACATCAATGATTTTCTCGAGAACCCAACTTGGGAGCTTGCTCGAGCACCAGGCTACGATCTCTTCGCTGAAGAGATCGCCCGAAGGCTTCAAAGCATGATGGCCAGACTCGAGAGTCCTCATCAACATCATTCTAGAAGTCGTAGCGATATGGCTCCATCAGCTACCAGTCGCAGTCGTTCAAACAGCTCATCACATGGAGATCGGTGCAACAACAAATTACGTCCTTACCCTAAGCTTAACTCCAGTCGAAGGAGAGCTCCTCGAATGCCTGATGATCAACGTGCTCCCAGGAGAGGTGATCGTTCACCACTCCGATCTAGAGATTTGCAGCAGTAGATAGAATACGATGAGTATTTTCCTCGTAAGGCTGAGACCTATAATAGGTCGGGCCTACCCATGACCGGGTATCATCATGTACGATCACCTAGCGATATCAACCCTTCTTTCTTGCAAAGAAGGCATCAGGAAGTTATTACCTGATGTCGGGCGTTTTCACCCAATCTTTGAGCAGTTAACTGGCCGCCTCAATTTCGACTAATGAACATGGAGAAGTTTGATGGGTCTCAAAATCCCATCAAATTCCTTCAAATCTACACGATTGCTATCCGAGCATCCGAGGGAGGAGAACGTGTTATGGCGAATTACCTTCCAACTGTGCTCTAAGGATCTGTTCGATCGTGGCTACTAAACCAGCCACTCAAGTCGATCTACTCGTGGCAACACCTCTGCAATATTTTGCTAGCTAATTTTTAGGGCACCTACAATCGCCCTAGAAATGAGGACGACCTACATAGGATGATACAAAATGACCACGAGACCTTACGCCAATTCATCAGGCGTTTCAGTCAGGTTCGTAATTCAATTCCACAGATTTCTAACTCATCCGTTATCAGAGCCTTTAAGCCGGGAGTCCGCAGTAGAAAAATTACGGATGACATTACTTTGAATACTCCTGCTATCATCACCGAGCTCTTCAAGATGGCTGATCGATATGTGATTGCTGCTAAGGCAGTCAAGTGGAACAAAACCATCGATTGAGATGACAAAATTCCTCGAGAAGTTGGCGAAAGTGGTAAGAAGAAGGATAAGAAGGCCAAGAAATTCAAGAACAATGCGAAGGGACAAAAACCTCAAACTAGCAGTTCTAAGGAGATCTTGGCCGTAAGCGATAAGGAGCCACGAAGTTCTAAACAATACTCCGATCGAGGCAAAGGTAAGCACCCTGAACGAAAGAACGACAAGCCTAGGTGGTGCCCTTTCCATAAAACGGAAGGACACGATCTAAGCAACTATCGGGCTTTCCAACGAAAACTCGAGGACTATTACTCCGGCAAAGGGCCACTTCCTACTCTTGAGCAAGGAGGACAAATGAGTGGTTGTAAGTAGTCGGATGACGATGAGGAGATGTCGTTCCAAGATTCGCAACACACCATCGAGCACATCTATGGAGGATCGTCGGCATACGAGTCAAAACGATAGCTTAAGGCTGCTGGCCGTGAGGTAAACTCCATTGACTCCCCTCTTGTCAATAAAATACCGAAGTGGTCGGAAGTCACCATTTCTTTCGACAAGAGTGACTGCCGATCCCCTCGACTCGACCAGGTCGATTTTCGATCGTGGTCGAACCCACAATCAATAACTGTCGAGTAAATTGAGTGTTAGTTGATGGTGACAGCTCATTAAACATCCTGTTTATGAGTGCCCTAGACGAGATGCATCTACCTAGGACCAAGGTAAGACCGGTACGATACTCTTTCCATGGGATCGTACCAGGGTCTTTGGCCAAACCTATTGGTCAAGTTTCTCTTCCTTTAACATTTGGTTCACCAAGTAATTTCAGGATAGAGAAGATCTCGTTTGATGTGGTCGATTTCGATACGGCATATAACGCCATACTCGGACGACCAACTTTGGCAAAATTCTCAGTAGCTACTCATTATGGGTATCAATGTCTGAAGATGCCAGGTCCTAAAGGAGTAATCACAATTCACTGTGATAAATAGATGGCGCACACCTGCGACCATCGATCCCTCGAGATGGTTGGTCAGATACCAATTCAAGAAGAAAACAAAGGGCAGCCTTCGACCAAGCAGTCGAAGCCTAAAGTTGCACCAAAACTGAACGACCACGTCAAGGAGGTTCCTTTGGAAGCAACGGAACCCTCGAAGACCGTTCGCATAGGGGATACTTTCGACCCTAAATAGGAAGACACCCTCATCGCTTTCCTCCAAGCTAATGCAGATGTCTTCGTGTGGCAAGCATTCAACATGCCCGGAGTCCCCAGGGAAGTGATCGAGCATAGGCTAACTTTACGGCCCGACAAGATACCCATAAAAAAATTACAGAGATTTGCCCTAATCGATGCGATGCTATTAGATCAGAATTGGACAAGCTACTTAAGACAGGCTTTATAAGAGAAGTCGATCACCCAGAGTGGTTGGCCAACCCTGTAATGGTTAAGAAGTCTAATGGCAAGTGTCGAGTGTGTAGACTTCACTGACCTTAATAAAGCTTGTCCAACAGATGATTTTTCTTTACCTAATATCGATCAGTTGGTTAATTCTACTGCTGGTTGTGAAACATTAAGTTTTCTAGATGCATATTCTGGTTACCACCAGATTAATATGTGTCTAGAAGATGAAGAAAAGACCACATTTATTACACTATTGCCTCTGTGTCGCCATCGTTGCCACGTCGCGACAGAGGCTATCTACTGTGACACCCCAAGTTTCAGGGCTTTTTGAAAATTTTTGAAAATAAAAATAATCATTTGGTTTTGTTGAATTTCTAATGTTTAAATTTGAAATTTTGGAAGTTAAAAGCAATTTAATATGAATTAATCAAACTTCAACTAATTCAAATTTTGATTTGTCTTGAGTTTATTGGATTCTCTAGTATTTGGAATTCCCTTTCCCTGTCTGTTCCATTTTTCCGTCAACCCGTTCCTCCTCCTCTTGTCGCCAGCCGCTCCACCTATCTATTTGCTCTTGATTTAGACCACCCTCTCTGTTGTCGTTTGGTTTTGACCAACCCTTCGGTTTCGACTAGTTTGTTGGTCTCAACCAGCCCTTCGATTTTGACCAGTCTGTTGGTCTCGACCAGCCCTTCGGTTTCGACCAGTCTGTTAGTCACGACCACCCCCTCGGTTTCGACCGGCCCCGCCTATCAGCCCTCTGGCCACCTTTTTCTTCCTCCCGTCGCAAAAGTCATCGCGCATTAAATGCCATCTGCGCATTTAATTGCCCATCCTCTGTCGCGCCTGCCCCCATCCCGGCCCCCTTTTTCTCAGCGATGTGCGCATTAAATGTCGTTACCTCTGCCACATTTTCCCTCCTTTTTCCTCAGCGACATGCGCCTTAAATGTTGTTGTCTCCGACCCGCCACGTTTTTCCTCCCCTTTTCACATCGCACCATCTTGTTGCCCGATTCTCCTTCCTTCCTCTATAAGTAGAGCACTAGGGAGCCTTTGGCTTCCTGTTTTCCCCTTAACTTTCCAGCTCTTCCTCTTTTTCTCCCTTTTTCGCCGGTGCTGGCTGGAGCTCGTGCCACCGCCTCTAGTGTCGCCATCAAGTTTCTCCTATCGACGACCGAATCACCTTCCTCCTTGTGTTCCGCCACTGCCGTTGATTCCCCGGTGACACCGTCCACTCCATTGAGTTTGCCTCGCGACGTTCTACGCCGTGCTCCCTTCCTTTTATCCGAAGCACTGCCAGTTCGCTAGAGCCCCATGCGTGGCTATCCGTGTACACCGCCGTGAATCCCGCTCGCACTCCTCATCAATCATGTGCTGCCTTCGCCTATTCAGGTGAGGACCACATGCACCCAACTCTCCCTCTCTCGCTCTTGTTGCTGTTGTTTGCCCAAAGCCCCACGCTCTGAGTTTAAGCCCCACATCAATTCTTGTCCCAGAGCTCCTTGAAGCAGTTATGTTTTGTAGGAGTCGCCGCTTTTCCGCTTCTCCTCTAGTCCCGGCTGGCCCCCTTCATCGCTGTTCTCTTCCGCCTTCGACTACGAGCTTCCCCGCCATCCTTCAACCTCCTCATCGTCGAAGAGTTCGATGGAGCCAAAGTTGTCTTCAACCTCCTCATCGCTGAAGAATCCGCGTCGTCTTCAACCTCCTCATCACCGAAGAGTTCGCTGGAGCCTGCGTCGTCTGCAACCTCCTCGTCGCCGAAGAGTCTACATCGTCTTCAACCTCCTCATCGCCGAAGAGTCCGCTGGAGTCTGCGCCGTCTTCAATCTCTTCGACCGCCGTTCACCGTATCCTCCTCCTCTGGCCTCCCTCTCAGTCCTAGTGAGTTTCCAGTACCCTGTTCTCCTTCTTTCTTTTTTCGACCACGTTGAGCAGTCGAATCTTTCTTTCTTCTTTCGACCGCGTCGAGCAGTCGAATCCTTCTTTCTCCTTTCGACCGTGTCGAGCAGTCGTATCCTTCTTTCTTCATACAACAGCGTCTAGCAGTCATATTTCTCTTACGACCACGTTGAGTAATCGTACCATTCTCGTATTCCTCCTACGACCACGTTGAGTAGTCATATCCCTCGTACGACCATGTTGACTAGTCGTATCCTTCTTGGGCCCTGATAGTCGAACCCTTCATTTGACCACCTTCCGACCAGTCGAAACTTACTTTTGACCAGGTAGTCCAAGCCTTCCGACCATTTGGTCGAACCTCTTTCGACTAGGTCATTGAACCTCCCTCCGACCAGCTGAACCTCCTTTCGGCCTTGTGATTTCAAAACTCTCGAGAGCTCTCTCTCTTTCGTTCGAGCTCCGATCAAAGTGATTCAAATCTCTAACTTCTTCTAAATTCAGTACCTTTCTTTTGGCTCTAGTTTGGTAGTTTCTTTGGATTGGTTTTATTTACTTGGCTCTTTTCGCACGTATAGATTCTGGCATTTTCGAAGAGTTCTTGGACCCAACGACCTCGATAAAAGCATCCCAACTCTACAACGAAGGCAAGTCATAGACCTTTGATCATGTCGTGCCCAGTTTATAAAATTATATTTTTTTATATCAACATGCATTGCTAGTTGTATAAAAATGGTTTGGGAATTAGCTAAATACCTACTCGACAGTATGACTCCTTGAATATTTGCGACCGACATGTTGACATGTACCCTTAGATACCATAGGTTGGGTATTCTTAGTTGGACATTATTGAGATACCAACATGGGTGCGTATTATGCTTAGTCATGCTTTAGTTATGCGATGTCTCTCGATCACTCGATTCAATTATGATAAATTTGACTTAATGATATATGGAATTGTGGTGCGATACTACTGTTGTGCAACTGTGGTGCGAATTCATAGTTGTGTCAATTGTGGTGCGATCCACTGTTATTAAAATTTGTTGTGCCATGGCAAGGGTTGCCATTTGGTCGGGTTGCACCAAAAATGATTTTCTTATTCAGCGAATGATCGTGCAGTAAAGGGGGGTGTAGGAAGCACATTGGGATGAGGATGTTTCGCCTGAGTAATCTCTAACGACTCAACTTTGTGCACCATTGATCTAGGCCATACCTTGCAACCACAAGTCCATTTATGAGGGTGGACCTGGCCAACTAATTAACAATGCTTTGAGTCGGTTCTGTTTTGGTGGAAGTGTGAAACTTGGGATCGACATTCACACAACACAAGAGGGGGCCAGGAAGGCGAAACCTTAGCGAGCAGAACTGAGTCAAAATGGAGCTTTGTAAAGACCTTGTGATAATCTCTTAGTCGCACACCACGGAAGTGTTTGGGCTGACAGTATAAGATGATTATCTCTTGTGGGTCAAGTTGTACAACCTCTGCAGAGTGTAAAACTATTTGAATAGCCATGTCCCTGGTTATGGACAATGCCTGGTGATTTCACACGAGGGGTAGATTTTCTCAAAAATATTGTCATGGGTGGTTAGGAGTGTTTTGGGAAGTGAACAGGGTGTTCACGAGTGGTTTAAGAAGTAAACGGGTGTTCACGTGTGGTTTGGGGAGTGAACAGGGTGTTCACGAGTTGATTCAAAGAAACTTGATTACTTATGTATTAATCTTTTAAATTATGCTTTCAATCTACTTACCGTAATTACTGTCAATATTTCTTTCTGCAAAATAACCACAAAGTTATCCTTGTCAAGCCTTGCATGAATACTACTTGCATATTGTTCCTTACAACTTGCTGAGTAATTTATGTACTCACAGCTTTTGCGCCCTTTGTTGATCAGTCGATGAAGACGACCTAGGGAGCGTCGAGTTCTATCAAGAGGAGTGCTTCGAAGACCATACGAACTAGGAGGCATCCTCCACTCATTGCCTGTGGGCATGTCGAATGGCCTCTAGGAGTTGGTTCTGTTCCGCTGCAAGTTTACTCTGGTCGTGGACCTGGTCGTAGATCTGGTCGTGGACCTGGTCGTACCTCTAGCCCCGCATGGCAAGCTTTGTAAAAACCTTGACCATAATGTCCTTTTGCTATTATGTATTATTAATTTGTCTGCTTCATTAGCTATTTCATTATATGGATATGATTTCATCTATGTTGCAACTGTGTGGACTAGCTACTGATCATGGGACTAGTTCAGAATGCACAGAGGGTCCTGGGGTTGCATACTCGGGGTCCCGACAGAGGTGGTATCGAGTCATATCGACTATAGGACGTAAGCTTAGTTAGCATGGTCGTTTAGTCAAAAGTTTCAAAAATTTATTTTCTAAATCAAACCGAGTAAATTGATGAGTAGTTATTCTTCTCTCATCTTATTCTATTCTTCTCCTATCTTATCCCAATCTTTCCTCATCACATTCTATTCTTTTCTCGTCTCATTCTCAGGTTCTTGCTTCTTATCTCTTCCAAACCTTGTTTTCGAATTCAAATTGACCTCCTTACCTCAATAATCTCTATAGGATCGAGTTTCCATGATCAAAGCATTGTATGCCTTGGAAGTTTTGAGTTCTGCTGAGTGTTTCAAGTCGTCCGTCCATATAGGTTAAGTTAGAAGTGCTTCAGTAGAGTTGTCCTCCTCAGTTGAGTATCGTTAGTCCGTGTAATAGGATCTTTTTGCTGGAGTGTCGCATTTTATTGCTTCTTAATAGCTTTTCGGTTATTTGTTCTTTGGGTTTAATCGACCTTCCCCAGTTAGTTTGCTTCTGTCTTCCTTCCTTGCTCCCTCTCGTCTTTTGTGCTTATCCCTCTTATCGATCGTGTTTTCTCCTTCCCATCTATGAAACCTGTGAAGGATGGATGAAGATGGTTCGAACATACAAGTCGCTTGGAAGCTTCTTGTTGGGTTTAACCAGTATGTTTGGATGCCAAGCTAGGTAGTTTTGGGGGATCATTGTTAAGACTGATTTTTGGAACTGAAAATTTTGGGATTTGCCGATATTCTGAGAAGTGATTGTGAATGCTGGAGTTTGATGATGGATATGTCTTTTATGAATGGTTTAAACAATAGCAGATTGATGGGTTATATAGGTTATGGGGAACGAAAATGATCGTAAAGGAAAAGTTTGATCGGTGATGAAGGATATAGGAATCTGAAGTACCGATTTGATTATTAGGAGAAACTAGATTTTCATCGAATCTTAAGTTGATTATGATGTTGGTTGGAAACTTGGAATTGAGATATGTGTGCATAAAAGGTAGAGTTGGTTGAATCTCGATTGGATTATAGAAATACATAATTATTGGATTATAGAAATAAATTATTGTTGATATTGGATTATTGGAGATTGGATTATAGAAATATAATTGTTGGATGATAGATTATAGAAATATATTACTGTCGGATTCTGATTAAAGAATTACATGATTGTTGAAGATTGAATTATAGGATTACCAATTCATGATGTTGATTTTGGTGTAGTAGGTTGAATCAAGAAGTATGGAATTAATTGAGTATGTTGGTCATGTTGGATTTATTGGATATGATTGAAAAAAGTCAGATTTAGAAGAAATCTTGGTTGGATGTTGGATTATGGAGATATAACCGTGGAGGATTAATTATAGAAAATAAATTATTGCTGGATATTTAATGATGATTCTAATATTGATGATTATCTTCCTGATATTAGAGTTGATCTAAATAATTGTTGGATGGATGGTTATAAAATGGTTTGGTGGAGTTAAGTCTAAATTTATGAAATACAAGTAATCATTTGGAAAGTTTTATACGAAGGACATTGGATTTATGTAAATAGTTTTGAAGGTTTGCGTTTGATAAATAAGATTGAGAAGTTAAGTAAATAATGTCATAGATTTAGTTAAGAATTTTGGGGAAATTTCGTTTCAAAAGTGGATATAGTGAATTTGGCCTGGTCTTGGAGTTTATTGGACTGGAAGGTGTGATTATTGCCACTAGATTTTGGTGGTGACGAGGATCTAATAATCCTAATTTTACTTTTTATCTGTAATTAGTATTATGGGTAAATATGACGTCATACGGCTATTAAATATACCCCTTATAGTATTAAGGGGGAAGCAAATCAGGTGGTCGTAAGTTCTTCTACGACCATCCCCATAGTCGTAAGTCCTTCTACAACTACCACGTGATCGTAAGTTCTTCTACGATCACTTCTGGTCGTAAGTCCTTCTACAACTAGTACCCAGTCGTAAGCTTTTCTACGAAAACCCCTAGTCATAAGTCCTTCTACGACCACTGCTGCGACTTCCTCATAGTTAATTAGGTCCACTTGCTTGTAGGCCCAATTGATTACGAGATCTGAGTAGCCAATATACGCAGTTATTCTCTGGAGTAACTGCATGTAACACACCATTATCTCTAATTGATAACCGCCAGGCGACGTGGGAGGTTACTACTCCGGTGATTACTACCATTATTACGGAATAATGAGGTGCCTCTTGACCTAGAACGACTACCTCTTCACGTACTATAAAAGGACTTCAGTCAGAGAGAAATGGGAGGGCAATTGAGACGCAATCAGTAGCAGCATAAGCCTAACTCTTTTCCACTAATTGTAACTAGCATACATAATACAATACACACAGGAGTAGGGTTGTTATTCTCTTGGAGAAGGCCCAAACCTGTATAAAAATCCCTGTGTCTTTTCTGTATGCGTGATCAATTGTGGAGACCCCCCGAATCAAACAATCTTTACATAAGATCGGTTCTAAAACACCGACAGTTGGCGCCGTCCGTGGGGATCTTCTGGTAATTCCTTGTCAATAGTTTTTCTTTTCTCTTTGATGCTTCCATGGTAGGAGAGTGGAACGAGGAGAACTAGTTCGACTTGGCCGATTACGCAGACGTCGATAAAGATGCCTATTTCGATTACGAGCCAAGTATCGAATCATCCGATGGTATTGCCGCCTCTAGAGATATTTTATCAGATCTCGGAGACCACACCACCGGCAGAGTTGAGGAGGGATCCTTTCCCCCGCAACGGTACGCCCAGCTGAGGGACCAGTTTCCTCGGGGGCAAGGGTCAATTCAACCACGAATAGGATTGCCCCTAGACTGACTCACAATACGACGAGAGTTTTTCCTCCGAGTGTTTGAGTCCCCTTAAGGCAATACGACTTAGCGAGGCAAGTTTTGGAAGCCATCATTCCAGAGCTTCATCGGCACTTGATGGTCTTCTCTCTCCGGCTAATCCTGCAGAGGATGGGATCAAACACGTTTTTCCTGCAAGTTCGACCATCCCATCACAGGACACACCTGCGGATGGAGACGATTATAACCCGGAGTTCCCTTTCCTAGAGGGGTTTACTCCAAGTTGTCAGATGGTGTCTCTCGACTACTCCTCAAGTGAGGAGGCCTCGAGAGAAAGTGGAGGTCTTCAATGGGAGGTCTTCATCATTCCCTCTAATAAAGATCATTCTCCTAAAGGCAGGACTGACGATGCTCCTCGACGACACGCACTATGTCTCCTCATGGCAATGGCAAGAGCACCCTCGCTGACGAACGGGGTGGACACCCTGATGAGCGTGCAGAAAATCCTCAACATTCTCGCACTTCACTAAAAGCAACTCAAGGGTCTAGTATGGGTGATCCTGATACAACTCGACAGAGAAAAATAGTGGCCTAGAAGTATCTTCCTGGGCGTGCTCAGTATTAGTCAGAGAAAGCTTAGGAGCTCCAACATATCAACAACTTGCTTGATAATCCAACTCAAGAGCTCGCTCGAGCACCAGGTTACGATCTCTTTGCCGAAGAGATCGCACGTAGGCTTCAGAACATGATGGCAAAACTCGAGCGTCCTCGTCGATATCATTCCGGAAGTCGTAGCAGTACAACTCCATCATCTACCAGTCGTTCGACCAACTCATTGCACGGAGATCGACATGATTGTAAGTCACGTCACTCTCCTAACTTGAGGAAGGTTCCTCAAACCTTTGAAGATCGACAAGCTCCCAGGAGAGGTGATCTCTCACCACTCTAGGGTCGAAATCTGCAGTAGCAGACGGAATACGAGGAGTATTTCCCTCGTAAGACTAAGGCTTACTATAGGTCAAGTCCACCTATGACTGGGTATCGTTGAGTACGATCACCTAGTGACGTCAATGCTTCTTTCCTACAAAGAAGGCGCCAAGAAGTTATTACTAGATGGGCGTTTTCACCTAACCTCCGAGTAGTTCGTTGGCCACCTCATTTTCGACCAGCGAACATGAAGAAATTCAATGGAACTCAAAATTCCATTAAATTTCTTCACATCTACACAACAGCTATCTGAGCAGTAGGATGAGGAGAGCATGTAATGGCGAATTACCTTCAGACTGTGCTCGAAGGGTCTGCTCGATCATGGCTACTAAACCAGCCACTTGAGTCGATCTACTCGTGGCAACACCTCTGCGACCTTCTGCTGGCGAACTTCCAGGGCACCTACAATTGCCCGAAAGGAGGACGACTCAAGACCGATGAGACGTAACGACCATGAAACTCTACGTCAATTCATCAAGCGCTTTAGTCAGGTTCATAATTCAATTTTGGAGGTTTCTGACTCATCTATTATCAGAGCCTTCAAGCAGGGGGTCTACAGTAGAAGGATATAATTGTAACATCCCAAAGTGTTGTTACCAAAATAAAATAAATAAAGTTATTGCTTATTTGGAATTTCTAAAATTTGAAAGAGTATGATTTCCTAATTTGAATTTCTAAAGTTTTAAAAGTCAAAATTTAAAATTTACTTGAGGTTCTTGACGTTTTATTTGGTTGGATCTGAAAAAATAAAAATTTAATCAATTTTAGAATTTTCTGGAAATTTAAAAGCTTTTTCCTAAGTATCTTAAAGCCAAAACAATTTATTTTGCAAATATTAATAGCCAATTATGAATTGGAACTATTTTTATTAAGTCTACAATAAATAAGGAAATTTTCGTGAATTTTCTCATAATTTTGGAATTATTTTGCTATTTTCTAAAGCCCTTTCTAATTATCTGGAATTAAATCAATTGGAAAGTCAATTAAAAATCCAGAAAACCTTTTGGGACAAATCTCCTCAGCCCAACCCATCTCCTCCCGCGGCCCGCTTCCCTTTCGGCCCACTCGGCCCGCACGCACCGCACCCCTATCCCTCTCTCTCCCCCACCGTCCGATTTGAATCGGACGGCCAAGAAAACCCCACGCACTTTGCAACTCAATCCGTGTCAGCCATTGGATCGAAGGTCAACGGTCGATATTGATGGCACTCTTGGACGACCGAACGTATTAACCAACGAGGACCGTTGGATTTAAATCTAATGGCCACCGTGCTACTACGCCACATCACCTCCTTCGCACCGCCGGATCAAAAACCGACGGCCCACATACTTTCTTCCACCTCGCCTTCTTCTTCCTCACGCGCCGCACGCGGTCACCATTTTTGCCCGCATCGAGCTCCATCTCTGCCGCGATTTCCGCCCCTTTCTCCACACGAAGGCACGCATTAACTTCCCCAATCGCCACCTCGCCCGTTTCTGGCATTTCCCCTCCATCTCCGGCCGTTAATACCCCGATTTCCGCCGGCAACCTCGCTTGACCATCTTGCGCCCTACGCCGCAGCAGCCTCGCCCTCGGCCTATTTAATGGCGGCCCCGCTCCACCTCTTCTAGCCGATCCCGTCGCCCCTCACATCCCCACCTCCGCCTCTCTACGCTGATTTCAAGTTTTCTCCACTCTCAAGCTCGGAAACCTTCGCTTCCGGCGCAAGGCCTCTCGCAACAATACCACCTCGTCGCAGACGCACCTCACCGCCGACCCGGTGCGCACGCCCTCTCACGTCGAAGACCCCCAGAACTCCTTCTTCATCGACGACCCCGCACCGCCGCCGCTTAACCTCATCACCGGTGACCCTTCCGCCGTGCATTCGTGCAACTCCGGTGAGCGTCACGTTCAGTACCCCGCTCTCTCTCTGGGGCACCTATCCACTCACCTCACCATGGCGTAAAACGCCGGTGGGCTCGTCGCCTCATCGCCGCCGGTGTCGGGCTTACGTGGCTAGTCCATGTCGGTGCCACCCAGACGCCACCTCAGCTCCCGATCCGACGTTGCTGCCTATGTGGCGCCATGTCAGCTCATACACAGCGCCCCCACCCCTGCGTGTACTGTGCGGTGGACCGAGTCCATCGTGGACTTGGGCCAAGCCGTGGACCCGGTCTTTGACAGCGGCCCCACTTGTCATAGACTCAATAGATTTCTTTTAGAAAAATAATTCATCCGGGAAAAAGAAATTCCCTCGCTGATGTCATCTTGCGCAATATCTCGAATTTACTTTACAAAAATAATTCCAATAATTCTGAAAACCCTAATTCTATCATTTTATGTATTTCCAATCTTCCAAAGCCCATATCTTTTGCATCCGAACTCCGATTGAGCCCATTCAAATTTCCAAATTTGTCTAAATTCAATATCTAGCCAACCAAACCAAAATTATTTAATTTGGAGTTCATTTGAATTGTTTTTTGAATTTTATTTGAATTTGACTTATTTCGCGATTAGATTTCGACGACTTCGGAGAGTCAGATTTCGATGCCAGTTGAAGAGCGTATAAGAGGATTGATTTTGACTGTATGATCATCGTGATTGTACACTTGGACTACCTGGAGAAAGTACTTGTGAGTACTAGGTGACCTGTTAAGGAAAGCAACATCACCTTAGTATCAAGTGATCTGATTAAGGAAAACAACATCACCTCATCAAGCAAGGCAAGTTATACCCTTGATCATATTGATCCCATTATTTCAAATTATTTATATTCTGTTTTAAATTATTACTGCATGCATATGTTTATACAATTATTTTTAAATCCCTGTTTTAATTGCTTAGTTATTCCAATTTCCTTGTATGGCCAATTTGAATGTTGAACGTGAGTACCTTGTCACCATTAGAAAAAATGATACTGAAATTAATCATATGCTTAGAGAATGCTTAGATCAAATCTTGTGTTTGGGAAGTTTTTAGCCAAATCTTTCAAATTTGATTTAAATTGGATCTATGGTATTGTTTTATCATAGAAGATTTATAAATTACTTTTACTTGGAAATTAAAATGAAAATGGGTTTGGACTTGGGCGAAATGGATGATTGGTAGGTGCAGGTTTATGCACGGGCTTAATTCTGGTTAAGATTAAGACCCAGGGTTTGTTGGAAAGTTGCCCAGGTCAGTTAAGGACCGTTCTTCGAGCCGCATCTTGCTAAGCCACAACGTACTACCACATGTCTTGTATGGGCAGGACCTGGCCGATTAATTTGTAAAGATCCATCATGGTTGTTCCTATTGATGCGGTGGGTAGTCTTTCATGACTATGTTCCCCACCTAGCACAAGAGGGGGCTTCCCGAAGGTTGTAGCCGATGGAAGCGAAACCTTAGCGAGGGAGGACTGTAGTGGAATGGCGCATTGTAAAAGCCTTGTGATAACCTTTTAGTCGCACACCTTCGGAAGTGTGTGAGCGGACAGTATAAATTGGTTATCTTGTGTGGGTAAAGCTGTACAACCTCTGTAGAGTGTTAAAGAACTATTCGAATAGCCGTGTCCACGGTCATGGACATGCTAGCAAAGTCACTCAAAGTTAGACTTTGGTTTTGTTTGAAAAAGATTTCTTCAAAACTGGTTTATCCAAATGGGAATTGGGCAGGAAGCCATGTGATAGGAGCGTATCCTTCACCATTCATGTGTGAATGTTATCTGACTATAAAATTGAGAATTTATAAAATAAATTTTAGTTATAGAATAAGTGCTTTGGAACTTAGTACAAGTATTTAAAGAAAATACTGCTTTATGCAAATAAACCAATAAGCCATCCTTTGTTACATCCATGTATGCATGTCATTCTGTTATTTGACGGGTGTAACTTAAGTAGCACTGTAGTTGTGCTCATACTTGCTTTATGCAAATAAAATTTCAGAGGAGAAGGACTTTGCTACTGTGGATCTCGACGACCAGGCCGCTACCTCACCGATTGCCATGGCGTATTGTCGACTCTACTACTTCTTCATCTTCCGCTGTGTTCTTTGTTGTGGGCTGTAATCCTCTTCTGTAATAAACTCTGTTAATTATTAATAAAGCTGTGATATGAATTTGTTACCATATTTGTTTACTATGTGAACTAGCTACTGATCATGGGACTAGTTCAGAAATGCACAGAGGATTTGGGATGTTAATCCCGGATCCTGACAATAATGGAGGACATCGCTTTGTGTAATACCCCAAAAGTATTCGAATGAATTAGTTGGGAGAGAATATTTAATCGGGAGAGAATATTTAATCGGGAGAGGTTATTTAATCATGAGAGAATGTTTTATCAGGAAATTTAAGGGAGGTTTTCTGCTTTTACCCGGCAACCTGGGCCTCGGGCTATCGCCGGGAGGCCCAATAGTGGGCTGGCCGCAAGGCCCAACGGGGGAGGCTCCCCCATTAGTGTGATTCTTATCAGTTCAGAAAGAATAAAAGAAATGATGGATTTGGATATTCGAGTGATTTTTTCTTTGGCAGACGTGGTGTTTATTTGCAAATTTTCTAATTTGAAGGTGGAAAGATTTTCTTGATAAATCTTCGATTCTGAATTTGACTTTTTTTTAGTACCGAGTTGGTAACGCTTGTATGCGCGAGAGTTCTTCATTTTCGCCTGGGCTATGTCGGTAAAAGAGTGTGTTTAAAGCGAGATCTGTTGTGTGTCCCTCGTTAAAGGAGGTGATCTTTGTCTGGGTGAAAAAGTTCGATTGAGAGGTGGAACAAGAGTTCAGTGTTCTTGCGCATGTTGCGTGGTTCGGTACCACTGGGGGGGTTTTGCCCCAAGGTACATTGGGTTGTTTTCGCTAGTTGGCGTATCGCTAGGACTGTCTCGAGTCCGTGCGCGGAGTACGTAACGTTTTGTATGTTCTGGTGTTGAGTGAGTACCTGGGAGATCCAAAGTTTGAGGTTTCGTTAGCGCTGTTGACCATCGAGTAAGACCTTACCATCGAGACCCGTGTGTTGAGCGTACCAGTAAAGATCGAGACTAGTGTTGACGTGAAAGATTTTGGTATCCGGCAAGGTGATGTGATCCCATAAATCCGAGAGGGAAGAGACTTGTGAATTGGAGTCCCACATGCGCGAGCAGTATCCAGAATTGTTCACAACAGGTAAGTGGTGACGTTAGCAAGTTAAGCAAGATTAGAATTCGAGGTCGAATTTTGTTTAAGGGGGGTAGAATGTAATACCCCAAAAGTATTCGAATGAATTAGTCGGGAGAGAATATTTAATCGGGAGAGGTTATTTAATCATGAGAGAATGTTTAATCAGAAATTTGAGGAGGTTTTCTGCTTACCTAAAGAACCTGGGCCTCGGCTATCGCCGGAGGCCCATTAGTGGGCTGGCCGCAAGGCCCAAGGGGGAGGCTCCTTTTCTTCCCCAAACCCTAGCCGCCCACCCTTTTCCCCTCCTCCCCACTTGTGGCCGCCACCTCCCGTCCCTCTCCACTTTGGCCACCTCCCTACTCCCGCACCTCCCCTGGTGTGATTCCTCATCGCAGCCAAGGACGCGCCTCCCGCCGCCGGTCTAGTGGAGGAAGAAGGAGGACGCCTGGCTTGTGGATCGCCAAGAATAAGAAGAATGAAGGGAGAAGAGAAGGAAGAGATATCACCAGGGGAGCTCGTGATCTTCAGCTGCTTGTCGAGGTAACCTTCGCCTCGCGATTAGATGTTTAAATTGTTGTCTTAGCGCATCGACGTGTAAATCGCTCATCCAGATATTGAACTGCGGTTTTGATGTATTTAGAGGCAGAGTTTTGGGATCCAACCTCTTAGAGATAGTTTGGTTAAGTTATTAGCTTTCGGTGGCCGCCGAGTTCACCGGATTCCGACATGCAGATCAAAAGATATGAATTGTTTAGTGCCGCTGTCCTGTTAATCTATCAACATCCTGACAGTCTGTAGAAAACTGAGTTAATATCTTAGTTACAGACGAAATCAGAGGATCTCAATATAACGAAAATTGTAGGTAATTTCCATACCTTTTCATAGAGATAAATAACGCAAGATTTGGACATTCGTAGCAAAAGTTATGGTGGTTTTAGTGTGCTGTCTAGAGAACCCGACGTGAGTATTGATGATCTGTTATTTGGCTTGATAGAGGTATTAGATGGCCGAATCAGGAGGGCTCACCAACTAGGTTTAGTTGGGTAATTTCATAACCTTTCAATGACGTCCAAGAACACTTCATTTGGACTCCTGTACTAAAAGTTATGTATTTTAGAAGTTGACTATCCGCAGTGAACACCAAATCGATTGCTAGAAATTGGAAGATTGGAAATGCTTGGAAGTTTAGTGAGTTCATTTGTGTTGTTATTTATGCTTTTCGTCCAGTATGTTGGTCTTAGATTGGGTTATCTTTATGTTCGTGGGAGCGTGATCCTGTGGGCAGCGCTCTTCGCGTCCACCGCTCGCACGCTTGAGCCAAGTATTCGGGTTGTAGAATATTTATGTTTGCTTGCTGAAAGTGGTTGGGTCTTTCCCGTACTAGTCATACATGGATGATAGTGTGATATATATATGATTGAGACTTGGTTACGGCATGTTTGTGATTAAAGAGTAATTTTGTATGTGATAATGCTCTACATGTTATTCGGTAAATGAGATGTGGTATGTACTCATGCTTTTACTTGTTGTTGAAAGTTACATTCTAGTACATACGCATGTTGAGAGCATATAGGTGCCTTGGTCACGTGGTGACCAAGAACATACAGTTGAGGTCCCCGTCATGTAGATGACGGGCTTGAGGTCCCCACATTCGTGGAATGTGGGCAATTGAAAAGAGGTCCCTATCATGAAGATGATGGGCAAAGGTCCCTATACTGGTGGAGTATAGGTTTGGTCCTCGTGTCAAAGGGCATGTGCAAGGGTATACATCGACGATTGTATACCCTGCATTACCGGTAAAATGTGAAAAGAGATAAAGTTTAAAAGGTGCATTGCATTGGTCGCATTACATACGCATGAAGGCTATGTTTAGTGTAATGTTTATTTTGGTATATTGATGCTATGACAGTGAACTTAGCTTTAGCCTTGTTGATACTTGCTGAGTCTTTGGGCTCACTCTTGCTTTGATATGTTTTAGGTACATCTGGCAAGAACAACATGCATGGGAGGGAGTAGATGTTTGGATGCACTCACTACCACTCATCCTTAAGGTGATTACTATTTAGTTTTATTCCAATAACAAGTAAACTGCTTGAGAATCACTTATGGATGGTTTTGAGTTTCAGACTAATTGTAATAATGAGATTAGTACGTTTTATTTATGTTATTTAGATTATCTTGCATGTTTGAATGAACTTGAATATGGAGTTTATTGTTAATTGCCTTGATTAATTGTTGGAACCTCGGTATAGTTAACTATACAAAGGAGGTTCTGCCGAAAATTTGTAATCGGTCTTAGTTTAATTTAGTTTAAGTTAATTTTAGTAGCATTCCAGGCTCAATGTTGAGTCAGTGTTACAGCTTGGTATCAGAGCGGGCTTTAGGTCCGTGGTTAATAGAAAAATATTAAATTGACACACTGTGCACAGTAGGTGGGGTTGGGAATTACATTGCTTCCGCATTATATGTTGTTATATTTCGTTTGTTGAGCAATTGTTGAATTGCCTTTGTATTATCTTTCCTATTGTTAATCTATGATATGATATATTATGATATTCTATATCTATGAATCTATTCTATGATTGTCATGAGATGATCATGTATAATCAGGTTTGATTAAATTGTTTAATTGTGTCGATGATGTATGTTAAGAAGTGAGGCTGTGGTTGTGGCCTTGGACTTTGTCAGGTTACACCACCGTTCGTGGTAGACGAATAGAATAGTTACCCCGAATATCATAGTTGTAGGTGTTGAGCATGAGCTGCTTTAGAAAGTCGTTTTCTTTCTTGATCTAGGAACTTGTCAAACTCTTGTTCTGTGGTGGATGATGAATTTCTCTTGGGTTCATGGTTCATGGTTGTTGCTGAGTTTCAATGGGTCTCCGATGGTTCTCTGAAACAATTATCGTTTTCCGACTGTTGAGCTATTTTTTTACTACTTGTGATCTTCCTCATTTGGCAATATTGATACTTCCATGGTTGTTCCTTCTTTCTCATTGGAAAAGAATGATTCATGTATTCGTTTGATAGTTTGGGTAATGAGAGTTTTTGTTACAAGTTTGTTAACATGAGAAAGCTTTGGCTCTAGGTATTTCTTTTGGATTATTCCGAGTGTTGAAGCTTAATGCATCTCTTTTCTGGTGGAAATTGTTAAAATCCTTTTGTGATACCTTGTTATGGTTAAATCAGAGATTGTAATCAAATAATTTGATATGGTATGGGTATCAAGTTGAGTTATTGGTGTGGTGCATAATTAATATTAATTAGTAACCTTGGAAGTGAAATTGATTGAGTTGATATTGTCTTTTACTAGTTCTTGATGAACTGTATATATGAGTAGTGATTGAGAGATATTAAGAAGTATGGAACATTGATTAACTAGTCTGGTCATTAAAATTGTTTAGGTTGCTAAACTTGTTGGGTTATTTGGTTCCAATGGATTAATTTATTAATGTGGAAAGGGAAACTAGAGGAAATGCTAGATTTACATATTCCTTAGTATGATTAATTATTGGAATTGTGTACAATCGGTTGAAGAGATTGAGTATAGATGGATCTAGAATTTATGGGAGTTCTATATAGTTCCTCTATATAGAATGACTCAATGATATTGGTTGTGGTGTTGTTGAGACTTTTGATCGATAGAAGATTTCGATTTTTGAAGTTTTAGTGTATGTTTGCCGAAATCCAAATATGAGGAGGAACAATTGAATATGTGCTTGTAAATATCCATGTGATTGGGGAAGAAAAGTAGGTAGCAACTGGATTTCATAATGAAGCCAGTTGATAACAACAATGGTTGGAGTATAACTATTGTGTGTTGAAGTTTGATGTTGAGCATCACTAAAAGTTGAACTGAAATGTTATAATAGGTGGCTTATGCCCGAATGATTGTGAAAACATCGGATGATAATGTGTCCTTGATGAAAGAGTTTTTGTAGGATCTTTTCAATTGTGTAGTAGACCCCTTCTAAACTTAACAGGTTGAAGTAGTGAGGTAGTATGATTTTGGTATACATTCGTTTCTAAGATGGGATGAAAAGGTAGTATGGAATAATTTGGTGAAACTTTGGGGGCTTTCTAATGAAATAGTTGATGATAAAGATTCGTGTTCAGAGTGTATTATTCTTGATGTTAGTAAGATTATCTGCAAGAGATTGTGACTTGTGTGTGTGGTGATGATTCTTTCAGAAATGAAGTAATTGGATCGTCTTTTGTAATTTTCATTTAGTAAAAGTGTTTCGAGTTTTGCGTTGTGTTCATTTGGACCTCTTGAGTTATGTGGTGATTGAGTTTGTTTCGAGCAAAATGAAATGTTGAAAGATTTTATTGGTTCTTAAGTGGTTCCTGTGATTTGGGTTTTAAGAGTTTATCCTGTTTAAGCTAGCAAAGCAATGTGGTAATCACAGAGAATAACTTTCCTTGTTAAAGGAAGGAGTGAAGTATAAGTGTTTGAGAATTAAGTCGCGTTTCGCATCTTGCAGTTTATTTGAGTGTGCTTAAACCTTATGCAGTTGTTCCATAAGAGTTTATCAATTTTCAAAGGGCATTACCTTCTTCTCATTTGTGGTTTGTTATTCGCTTTCAGTAGGGCTTAAGCCCTCGACTGTTGACTTTCCCTTATGTTTTCCGAGTACTTTGCCTAGGTGACTATTTCCCTTGGTCCTGTGTTCACTACGGGTGGCACATGTTTTCCTAGTTGATGAAAATTGATTCCATTAGCTCTTTCTTTTGAGAAAGAATCAACCTATTCGTTTCAACTGAGTCTTTTGAGGTGTTTAATAATCGTAGTTGTGAAACTTTGGGTTGTAAGTTATTCGATGAGCATTGGAGGATGAAATAATTTCGTAATATAGTTCTTTGAGAGAAGTTTATCTCAATAGAAGATTGTCTTTGGAGGTTAAACTGATTGCATTGTTACAACTAGTAGAACCTATAGTGATTGTGATTCAAGATCTTTTGTTCACTTCGGGTGGAACATTAGAATTATCGAAAGTATAGAAATCTTGATCAATTTTATAGGGTATCGCAATTTGGTAGTATTGCGAGGTTGTGAAGGTTATTTTTGATGATGTGGTTTAATAAAAGTGGGATTACAAAGTAATCGAAGCGTCATGACAATTAATGGGATAATGGAAAATGTTGAGTTAATGTCAAGAATGATTTGGCTTTAATGAGTAATATTCTGAGAGTTATAATCTTTGTAAAGGTAAACTGGTCAAAAAAATATTTTCATGATGATGTTAATGAGTGAGTATGTTGGAATTGTGGAATTTCAGTGATTTAATCTGAGGATTTCCCTATCTTTTATATGAAAAGTTCGTTGTAAGAGTCTTGGAGGTTAAATTTGGGTTTTGCATTGTTATGCTAGAACTTTGATCGCCCAATGATAATGTGAAGAAGTAATATAAGGGTGGACTTCGAATAGTGAGATGACCACTGATAGAAATCTTTTGATGAAATACATGAGAATATGTGATTTGAATTCCGAGTTGTTCATTCTTAAAGGATTGAGGTAACGTGATTACGTGTGAAGATCCATTTTGGGATGCATCAGAAGTTATCTATCAAAGTAATTCGGTCGGTAGAGGAGTTACTAGAGTATTATTTCTGTGGGGTCGATAGAGCCTCTCTACAGAGGTGTGGTTGATGTATTTCCGTTTGAGCATAGCTTTGAGAATGCCAAGTTAAGAGAGATGAATTAATTGTTGGTGATATGCCCTAGAGGCAATCATGGAGATGATTGTATCACGTCTATGTTTATGAGTTCTTGAATAAATGTTATTCTGTTCCTTGAATGAATCATTAGTTCTGAAGATCAACGAGTATGTGACTTGTTGGTGAAACACTTCGACTTATATGATGTCGTTTAAAGTATCCCCGGTCGAATGTCATTGATCGGAACACCGTTGACTTATACGATCAAGACATGTATTGATTGATGATCATGTTTCACCGATCATGGATATGGGATATCAAATCAATAATGTAAACACATGTTAGAGAACATGGGGTTGGAATGACCCACCTTGAGACGCTATAGAGATTGTTATGATTCTATGTGTCATTAGTTGGTCTCAAGCAATGATGATGTATAATCCTTAGACTCGAGATCAGCATGGTTCCCTACATGTGTAATAGCACTTTAGGGTTGCCAAACGCTACTCAGAATCGGTAGTTATAAAGGTAGCTTTCTGTATGCTATGAAACATGTGGAGGGATGTGACTGGTCTGATATGGATTTGCCCTCCTAACATAACGGAGAGATGTCTCGCCCTCAGTAGTCGGATAAAGAAAGTGCATGGCCATGCCACTAGTGGTCGAAGAGTTCGACCACGAAGGTTATCCGACAACTCGATCGAGAAAGTATTGAACACCCATGGATGACACACTATCTCACCTAGAGTTCAAACCGTATATCGTGAGGCAAAAGGAGAATACGGAGTAAGTCGCTAGTTCGATCAGATCCGCATAAGTCGTATGGTGATACGAGCAAGTCGAGACCGATCGAACGTAAATCACAGAGTGGTCGTAAACCGGTCGTAAGGGTTTACGAACCGGTCGTGACCGAGTACGAATCGTTGTATAAAGATAAGACTCGGTCGTAAGTGATGAGGACCTAGTCATAGATCATATTGCATTAAGGTTCGTCCGATATAATTTGTGTGTATTCGGAATCGTTATGTCCTCGCTAGGGATCACATGACTCGTGATCGGAAAGGTTTTCCGAGTCACAACCGACATGATAAAACCTAACAGTCACACACTTAATGGGATGGAATAAACCGTAACGAATACGATTCGTTAAAAGTGTTTGATAGGATCCGACACGTGGCACTATATAAGGAGATGCTTGAGGCTAGTTTTGGTGTGACAAGAGAGACACGGAGTTGTTTCCACCAAAACCCTAAACCGCCATCTTCTTGAGAGAGCTTTCCGCGCGACTTGGTGCTAGCACACCGCGCATTTGGTTGTTCCTTCTCCGACGTGTGGATACCGTGAGGCGCGATCGCGTCGCCATTGCGCTGAGGACGATCCGTGATCTTCACAAGGAACCGTGGAAGTCGCCGAGGAGACGATCGACTACGAGAACGTTGGACGATCATCTACGACCACTACATCGGCGCGCTCATCGCCTGACTAGGCTACTCCGACTTTATCGGCGCATCGCGCTTAGTGGTAATGATCTGTGATCATATATCTTGCTTGGCATCCTGGTTTACGTGGTAGAAATTTTGTTTTATGGCTAGCGTAGCCTACCCGTATCCCTACATTAGTGTGTTATGCGATGAATCGGGATTCCAAAAAAAAATTGAGAGAAATTTTTTTTCTAAAGGAGAAATTGAGAAAAAAAATATTTCCTCGAGTACTGAAACGCTCTCTTGATTCTTGTATGAGCTATGTGTTTATGACGGACGTCTTTCGCAAATTGGGTTTGGCTTTATGTTGGCATGTGTGGTTGTTATCAGTTCAGAAAGAATAAAAGAAATGATGGATTTGGATATTCGAGTGATTTCTTCTTTGGCGGACGTGGTGTTTATTTGCAAATTTTCTAATTTGAAGGTGAAAAGATTTTCGTGATAAATCTTCGATTATGAATTTGACTTTTTCTAGTACCGAGTTGGTAACGCTTGTTTGCGATGAGAGTTCTTCATTTTCAGTTGGGCTATGTCGGTAAAAGAGTGTGTTTAAAGCGATATCTGTTGTGTGTCCCTCGTTAAAGGAGGTGATCTTTGTCTGGGTGAAAAAGTTCGATTGAGAGGTGGAACAAGAGTTCAGTGTTCTTGCGCATGTTGCGTGGTTCTACCACATCGGGGGTTTTGCCCCAAGGTACATTGGGTTGTTTTCGCTAGTTGGCGTATCGCTAGGACTGTCTCGAGTCCGTGCGCAGAGTACGTAACGTTTTGTATGTTCTGGTGTTGAGTGAGTACCTGGGAGATCCAGAGTTTGAGGTTTCATTAGCGCTGTTGACCATCGAGTAAGACCTTACCTTCGAGACCCGTGTGTTGAGCGTACCAGTAAAGAAGATCGAGACTAGTGTTGACGTGAAAGATTTTGGTATCCGTCAAGGTGATGTGATCCCATAAATCCGAGAGGGAAGCGACTTGTGAATTGGAGTCCCACATGCGCGGCAAGATCGTAATTGTTCACAAATGTAAGTGGTGACGTTAGCAAGTTACAAGATTAGAATTGGTCGAATTTTGTTTAAGAGGGGTAGAATGTAATACCCCAAAAGTATTCGAATGAATTAGTCGGGAGAGAATATTTAATCGGGAGAGGTTATTTAATCATGAGAGAATGTTTAATCAGAAATTTGAGGAGGTTTTCTGCTTATTCGACAACCCGGGCCTCGGCTATCGCCGGAGGCCCATTAGTGGGTTGGTCGCAAGGCCCAAGGGGGGAGGTTCCCCCTTTTTCTTCCCCAAACCCCGGCCGCCCCACCCTTTCCCCTACCTCCCACTTGTGCCGCCACCTCCTCGTCCCTCTCCACTTTGGCCGCTCCCTCGCTCCCTCGCACTCTCCCCTGGTGTGATTCCCACACAGCCAAGGACGCCGCCTCGCCGCCGGTCTTGTGGAGGAAGAAGGGAGGACGCCCGCTTGTGGATCGCCAAGAAGAAGAAGAAGAAGAATGAAGGGGAGAAGAGAAGGACGAGATCACCACGGAGCTCGTGATCTTCAACCGCTTGTCGAGGGTAACCTTCGCTCTGCCGATTAGATGTTTAAATTGTTGTCTTAGCGCTACCGACGGTAAATCGTCATTCAAAGATATTGAACTGCGGTTTTGATGTATTTAGATGCAGAGTTTTGGGATCCAACCTCTTAGAGATAGTTTGGTTAAGTTCTTAGCTTTCGGTGGCCGCCGAGTTCACCGGATTCCGACGTGCGGATCAAAAGATATGAATTGTTTAGTGCCGTTGTCCTGTTAATCTATCAACATCCTGACAGTCTGTAGAAAACTGAGTATAGGCTCTTGGTCCCTATGCCAAAGGGCATAGGCAAGGGTATACATCGACGGTTGTATACCCTGCATTACCAGTAAAATATGAAAAGAGATAAAGTTTAAAATGTGCATTTCATTGGTCGCATTACATACGCATGAAGGCTATGTTTAGTGTAATGTTTATTTTGGTATATTGATGCTATGACAGTGAACTTAGCTTTAGCCTTGTTGATACTTGCTGAGTCTTTGGGCTCACTCTTGCTTTGATATGTTTTAGGTACATCTGGCAGGAACAGCATGCATGTGAGGGAGTAGATGTTTCGATGCACTCACTACCACTCATCCTTAAGGCGACTAATATTTAATTTTATTCCAATAACAAGTAAACTACTTGAGAATCACTTATGGATGGTTTTGAGTTTCAGACTAATTATAATAATGAGATTAGTACATTTTGTTTATGTTATTTAGATTATCTTGCATGTTTGAATGAACTTGAATATGGAGTTTATTGTTAATTGCCTTGATTAATTGTTGGAACCTCGGTATAGTTAACTATACAAAGGAGGTTCTGCCGAAAATTTGTAATTGGTCTTAGTTTAATTTAATTTTAGTAGCATTCCAGGCTCAATGTTGAGTTGTGATGTTACACTTTGAATCCTCCTGCCACTGTCGCTGAACTCTTCGAGATGGCCGATCGATATGCGACTGCTGCTGAAGCGGTCGAGTGGAACCACACTATTGATCGAGAGGACAACGTTCCTCAAGAGATAGATGAAAGTGGTAAGAAGAAGGACAAAAAGCTAAGAAATCCAAGAACAAGGCGAAGGGTCACAAGTCTCAAGCCACTGGTTCTAAGGAGGTCTTAGCCGTGAGTGACAAGGAGCCACGTAACTCCAAACAAAACTCCGACCGAGGTAAAGGTAAGCGCCCCGATCGGAAGAATGATAAACCTAGGTCGTGTCCTTTTTATAAAAAAAAAATAAGGGTATGACCTTCGCAATTGCCGGGTTTTTCTATGAAAACTCAAGGACTATTACTCTGATAAAGGGCCGCTTCCTACCCTTGAACAGGTAGGTCAAACAAGTGGTCAAAGGTGTCAAATGATGATGAGGAGATGCCGTTTCAGGATCCACAGAACACCATCGATCACATATATGGGGGATCATTGGCATACGAGTCAAGGAGGTAGCTTAAGGCTGTCGAGCGTGAGGTAAACTCAATCGACTCTCCTCTTGTCAATAAGATGTCGAAGTGGTCGAAAGTCACCATCTCTTTCGATAAGGGTGACTGCCCGATCCATTCGATTAGACCAGATCAATTTCCGATCGTGGTCGAACCCACCATCAACAACTGTCGAGTAAATCGAGTGTTAGTTGATGGTTGTAGCTCGTTAAACATTCTGTTAATGAGTGCTCTAGACGAGATGCAGGTACCTAGGACTAAGGTAAGACTGGTACGATACTCTTTTCATGGAATCGTACCAAGGTCTTCGGCCAAACCTATTAGCCAAGTTTCTCTTCCTTTAACATTTGGTTCACCAAGTAATTTCAGGACAGAGAAGATCTCCTTTGATGTGGTCGATTTCGATACGGCATATAATGCTATACTTGGACGACCAACTTTGGCAAAGTTCTTAATAGCTACTCACTATGGGTATCAATGTCTTAAGATGCCAGGTCCCAAAGGAGTTATCACAATTTATTGTGACAAGAAGATGGCGCATACCTGCGACTGTCGGTCCCTTGAGATGGTTAGACAAATACCAGCTCGAAAAGAATGTCAGCCTTCGACTAGCAAGTTGAAGCCTAAAGCTGCACCAAAACCGAACGACCAAGTCAAGGAGGTTCCTCTGGATGCGGAGGAGCCCTTGAAGACTGTTTGCATCTAGGATACTTTCGACCCCAAGTAGGAAGATGCCCTTATCACTTTCCTCCGAGCAAACGTAGATATCTTCGCGTGGCAAGCGTCTGACATGCCCGGAGTCCCTAGGGAAGTGATCGAGAACAGGCTAGCTTTACGACCTAACAAAGTACCCGTAAAACAAAAATTATGAAGATTTGTCCCGATCGACGAGATGCTATTAGGTCATAATTGGACAAACTGCTTAAGGCAGGCTTTATAAGAGAAGTCAATCACCCAAAGTGGTTGGCCAACCCTGTAATGGTTAGGAAGTCAAACGACAAATGGTGTATGTGCATAGACTTCACTTCTCTTAATAAAGCTTGTCCAAAAGATGATTTCCCTTTACCTCGTATCGATCAGTTGGTTGATTCTACTGCTGGTTGTGAAATGTTAAGTTTTCTAGAAGCATATTCTGGTTACCACTAGATCAATATGTGTCGAGAAGATGAAGAAAAGACCGCATTTATTACACCATTTGGAATATTTTGCTACGTCAAAATGTCATTTGGTTTAGAAAATGCTAGAGCTTCTTTTCAACGTTTGATGCAAATGACTTTTTCACCTCAACTAGGCCGAAATTTGAAAGCCTATGTTGACGATCTAGTCGTAAAAAGCAGTAAACAACTTAATCATATCATAGACCTGCAAGAAACATTCGACAACCTCAGAAAGCACTACTTGAAACTCAATCTCGAGAAGTGTGTGTTCGGACTCTCTTCAGAAAAATTGCTTGGATTCCTAGTCTCTGCACGAGGAATTGAAGCAAATCCTAAAAGATAAAGTCATCGTGCAAATGCGCCCTCAGACCACCAAAAAAGAAGTCCAGAATCTCACAGGATGTATGGTGGATTTAAGTCGTTTCATCGCACGCCTAGGAGAAAAAGAACTACCTTTCTTCAAACTTCTGAGGAAACACGAGGGTTTCGAGTGGTCGGAAGAGGCTAACGCTGCCTTTGAGGATGTCAAGAGGTATCTTACGAGTGCTCCTGTTCTGGTTTCTCCGAAGCCAGGAGAGATGCTCTTAATTTATCAAGCTGCCATGCCACAGTAGTGAGCGCAATACTAGTTGTAGAAAATGAAAATGTACAACGATCGGTTTACTACGTTAGTGAAATTTTACACAGGCCTAAGGAGCGTTACCCTCAGGTTCAAAAACTTCTATATTCCCTCCTCATGTCTTTGAGGAAACTGTGGCATTATTTTCAGGTGCACAAACTAGCTGTGCCGTCTGAGTTTCCCTTGGGAGCGATCCTCCAGAATAGGGAAACAGCGGGATGCATAGCAAAATGGTCAGTCGAACTTGGGGAATTCGACATCCATTTTGTGTCACCGAATGGACAAATCCTAAACCTATTCAGGATCTCCAGTATGATTCCCATGACCAGTGGACGATGTACTTTAATAGGTCACTTAATTTGGCTCGGGGGCTGGGGTGGTCCTGGAATCTCCTACTGGAGAGACCTTAAAGTATGACATATAATTAAACTTTTAAGCTACTAACAACATGGCAGAGTACAAAGGTTTGCTAGCTGGCATACGAGCTACAAAAGCGCTCTCGATTCGTCGACTACTCGTGAGAGGAGACTCTCAACTAGTCGTGAATCAAGTTGAAAAAGAGTATCGGTGCTCTAATCTAACAATGTCTCGATACTTATCGAAGTCCAAAAGCTTGAAAAGCATTTTCTTGGTTTCTAGGTACAATTTATCCTTCGAAAGGATAATTTCCTCGCAGACCAGCTTGCTCGTATAGCTTATTCCCGATCCATAGTACCGAAAGGAGTCTTCTTGGAGCAACTCCAGAAGCCGTCCATGGTCGAAGAACCAGAGACATCTCCTATTGAGACAGCCTCTCTAGAATATGAGGATACCTGGATGACTCCCATCCACGAGTATCTTCAGACGGGTTCTGTACCCGACGATGATCTTGAGGCAGATCGTTTATCCCGAAAGACCAAAATGTATACTTTAGTCGAAGGAGTACTCTATAAACAAGGCACTCAAGGGGTGCTATGCGATGCATTCCGCAGAGCGAAGGATTAAAACTCCTTGATGACATACACGGAGGCATCTGTGGAAATCATGCTTCCTACAGAACACTGGTCGGTAAGGCCTTTCGACAAGGTTTCTAGTGGCCAACAACCCTCTACGATGCCAAAGAGCTGGTTAAAAAATATGTACGATGCCAGTTTCATAGCAGGCAAATACACCAATCGGCTCAGGTATTACAAACAATCCCTCTATCTTGGCCTTTTGCAACCTGGGGTCTCGATATCCTAGGACCATTACCTAGAGCTCCAATCGGATTCGAGTTCCTTTTTTGTGGCTATTGATACGTTCACAAAATGGATAGAAGCTGAACCTGTGACAGGGATAACAACGAAAGCAGCAAAACGGTTCATGATGAGATGCGTGATAACTCGATTTGGGGTACCTAGTCGAATAATCACATATAAGGGTAAGCAATTTTTGAGTGCAAAATTTTAGAAATTTTGCGACGAGTTGGGTACCAAGTTGTGTTACGCTTCCGTTGCCTACCCCAAAGCAATAGGGCGGTTGAAACAGCGAATGGCCAAATAATGCATGGAATCAAAACTCGAGTCTTCGACCAGCTTGTCAAGCGCTCGGGGGCTTGGGTACAAGAATTACCCTCAGTATTATGGGCAGTTCATACGATTGCTAGTCGGGCTATAGGTGAAACACCCTTCTTTCTAGTTTTCGGTGCCAAAGCCATGCTTCCGCCAGAATTAAAGATCAGGTCGGCACGAGTCAAAAACTTTAGCGACTCCGCCTAAGAACAACTTTGAGTGGACGACATCAACCTGATCGAAGAGAAGAGAAACCAAGCTTTAATCCATTCAGTAGTCTACCAATAAGCCCTACGCAGACACTACGATGGTAAGGTCCAACCTCGCAGCCTCGCTGTAGGTGACTTAGTATTGAGGCTTATCCAATCCCAGTCTAATCGGAATAAACTTTCCCCCAAGTGAGAAGGTCCTTACACTGTGGTCGAAGTTACACATCCAGGTTCGGTACGACTAGCAATGGAAGATGGTCGAGCTCGCTCAAACTCTTGGAACATCGACCAGTTACGCAAATTTTACGTGTAAAAAACTTCCACTACAATAAAGTATCAGGTTCTTTCTATTTTTTTGTCTTTCTTTGAGTAATGCTTTTCTAATCTTTCGACCATTTTTTATATGCTCAGTTTTTCTTTACACTGGTCGAAGGAAGGACACAATAACTAGTCGAAGTCTTTTCTTTCTGCACATGGTCTTGCTTGCTAGAAGGAACTTCCTAGCATCGCCTTGTTCCTAACTTTTGCTGCCAATACAAAGATATTGGACTCACAAAACATGGTTGAAGGATTTTAAGCCAACTCTTGCCATCTTAGTTTATTTCTTCATTTTGAAAAATACTCTAAGAAGAGTGGACTTTTGAGATTTGTTCGACTGCTTTTGGTAAACTCGGTTAGTTTTGACTAGTCGGAGGAAGAAACACACCTAGTCGAAGCTTCTCCTCTCTGCACGTGGTCCTGCCCACTAGAAGGAACTTCGTAGCATCGTCCTGTTTCCTACTTTTGCTACTAGGGCAAACCTATCGAGTACGTTGAGAAAGGTCGAACGAATTTTTAAGGTCCTCTAGATGTTTGTTTCACTCAAGTTGCCATTCTTCGTTTGATTAATCTGGTCGAAGATGGTAACATCACCTAGTCGAAGCTTTTCCTTTCTACACGTGGTCCTGCCCACTAGAAGGAACTTCCTAGCATCGATTCGTTTCTACTCTTTCGACCAGAGCAAAATAATCGTGATCGAAAACTATAAGTCAAACAAACCTCTCTGTTTTCAGAAACCCTTTTTTTCACTATTTACTTAGTTTATTCAAATAAACTAAGCAAATAGTTGGGGGCTAGGATAAAGTTATAAAAATGACTTCAATTCTTAGTCTTGGTTTCCTTTTCCGTTCATTATCTTATGAGTTATGATGAGGGCATCCCTAACACTTATACATCTTTCCCTATTGGTGGTCATACACATACTGAGGTGGACGCCATACGTGACGCTACAAATAATTCAAGTACAGAAGTGCATATTGGTCCACTGACGAGAGCAAGAGCTAAACTTCTAAATCAACAGGTGCTTTTGTTTCTTAATGAATCTTCTATTGTCATTGATGAGAATTGGGTATTACCTCATGCAAATGTTTTGTGCATTCTCAGGTTTGAACATTGTGAAGCCTTTGGAACCAAGAGGGAGGTCGGAGTCAAAGCAATGGAGGAGAAGCTCACGTGGGTCAACCAAGGGGAGAAAAGCCCAAGAATTCAAGCCCAATTCGGATCTTCCACAAGTGCAACCGAAATTCATCTCGGAATCAACTCAGAATTCAATTCGGATTCGGTTCGGGACAGCCCAACAGGGCTGTAATAAAACCATAACTTTTGCATACGGAGTCGATTGGGGTGTTCTTGGACTTGTTTGAAAGCTTATTCCAAGGCCCACACAATGGTTTTGGCCCCAGCTTCATAAGACTTACGGTCGCGCCGCTATGGCCGAAACAATGTGACGGACTTAAGTTAGGTTTTCCTTTTGTGTGTTTTTAGGTCTTAGTCGAGTTAGAGTTTGATTCGGCATGTGTGGCTGGCCCTAGGTCGTGCGTGAGTCGTGGAGCGCCTTAAATACCCTTGCCCTCCCTTGTATCCATTAGACCAGTTTATGCATAAGATTGAAACATAGCTATTGCTTGTTCTTTCGACACGAGTTCATGCGAGGACTTTGAGAGAGAATTAGGCGATCCATCTGTTTTGTTCTGCAATCCAAGGTCAAGCCGCGTTCCATTAGGAATTGGGGACTTGGCGTTAAATGGCTCGTGGTCTCGCGACGAACAACTACCCGGTGTATTGTGGGCGATTCAAGAGTTGAGGTTCGTGCATTGGCGCGAGTGTTCATTAGCGACATCGTCTGCGCATCAACTATCCACGGTTTCTCCGAGAAGATCGGGCCTCCCCGTATCATGTGGTATCGATTCTAGGTTTACTCGGTGAGAACTTCTTTACCCGTAGTTAGATTCGTTTTGTTTCCTATCGCATAATAAACCAAAATTGCGCACCAAAACCGTAGTTTAATCTGTTATTTCTTGTGCGTTTAGTTAAGTTTTCATCCATTAGAGTTTTGTTTTAGTGCTGATCCTTGTGTTTCCATTGCGTAGCTTAATCTTTATCAAAAAAAATTTTTTGCCGATTGAACTCCCTCAATTAGCACCCAAAAACCATCATCCGATCTGTCCGTGCGCTGTCTTGCTAGCACAATCCGAGACGGTGTTGTTTCCTTATCCGAACTCCTTGGTGGGACTAGAGTCCTAATCAACCTCTAGCTCAAACACAATCCGAGTCCAATTGCTCCATCTTGAGTTTCGCCACTACATCATAGCCTACGAACCACATTTGGTGTCCTTTATATCCTTTCATCTTGAGACTAGCTATTGATATTGCACCTAGGGTGCTCATTCAAGTTGATTACACGCTTTGTTTTGTGAGGTTGCGCAGTTCCACGGGGAGCAAGCAGAGGGAAAAGAAGGAAAAGGCAACCGCATATAGAAAGAGCCGCGGCATAAAAAAACGCTAACTTTGCATACGACCTCACGATTGGGCGTTTCTTGATCCGTTGGAAAGGAAACGGGAAAATAGAGCCAAAAAAAAGAAGTCCGGGAAATCTGGGGGTTTTACATCCGCGTAAGCCACCAGGCATACGTGTGCGGAAAACTTCGACCCCAAAAAAGGTCGTTTAGGGCCTCAAAACGGGCCCGCAAACCGAGAAAAATTCCAGCTCTCGATTTCGCTCAAAATTGTGAGCCCCTCTGCGGTGATTCTAAGGTACCCCGTGACGACGACATCCCTTTTCGAGTTGATCGCGCATACTTTTAGCTACTACATGCGGTCATCTTTTTAGCTTGTGTTTTCAATTTTGATTGAGCAATCTTGTGCCCTAGTATATTCCTTTGCAATTGGCTAGCGTCTATCCGTACTTGGTGCAAAACGAGCTGGTTTCATCTCTTTTACGCTCGCTAGCTCAGTCCTTTGTTTGCATTAAGTCTCATTTATCCTTGCGTGTGCGTTCATACACTTCGCAAACTCGTTGGATCGACACATAGGCAAAATACTCTAGCTTGGATCATTACTTAGCTTTACAATACCTTGAATATCAGATTGCATAGGATATACACATACCTGTCCAAGCTCCACCTACACCGTTTGTGTACTCCTTGCTCTTGGTTACGCTCCTACACACGGGTTAAGGTCGTTCGTCACAATCTGGCTTTGCGTTTGCCGTCCTTGATTCACTTTGGAGCAGTAAGCTTGTCTTGTTTTCGTGATGGTGAGTTGCGAGCGTTATGGCGAGAGCTTTTGTTTTACTAACCGGATATAACCTCGTTTCTTGTTTGTGAGTTGTTGCTATGTCAGTCACGAGGAGGATCCACCTAATCCGGGCGCGGTTACGTGGGCGTGAGTACACTCGGTTGCGAGATGCTACAAAAACAACTTCAAGATGGTGACAATGGCGTGCGCGATGAACTCGGGAAGTTCGTGTCGATGAACACCCTCGGGAGGAGGTCACACAGTGCGCATCGCCATCAACAATAACTTCACGGAGCTACGCGCCATGTTAGCTCAACACAATCACGTGGGGTGCGCAAGCCGATGACACGCAGTGTGCACGGCCCTCGGCCGTTTGCACAATGAGACCGAGGATGAGCGTGCTATTCGTGTGGATGAGGAGCGACGGCGGCAGCGCGTCGCATGGCGGTGCCGCCAAGCGTCGGGATGGCGACGCGCGGCACCCTCGAGCTCATGGGCGTGGCGAGGCAACGGCGGCGAGGTGGAGGCGCACTCGGGGTGTCCACGGAGAGGTGTGCATCGTGCACCTCGTAGCATGGCGGATGAGGCCGAGCAATGGGATGACGATTTCCCCATCGGCGACTCACGATGACCGACAGCGCCACCATCGCAACAACGTGCGGCATCGACACGGCAGCCGACGATTTTGTCGCTAAGCCCAAATTTACTCTTCCTATATTTTCGTGTGGTACGGATGTGGAGCAATACCTCACTTGGGAGCGAAGGTGGATAAGTTGTTTGAATGAACAACTATTCCAATGAGAAGAAGTTGTTGCTTGCTTCCAATGGCTTGGATGATTATGCTACACATTGGTGGGAGCAGTTCATTAAATAGCGCATGGAGCGCCATGAGTTGCCGATTACCACGGGAGCGGATGAAGCAACATTTGCGGGCACGCTTTGTACCTCCACCACAAGCGCTCACTATTTGAGAAGTTGATGAGTGCGACAAGGTATGAGGTCAATTGGCGAATATCATAAGGAGATGGAAACTATCATGATACATGCGGATGTCGCGAGAATGAAGAAATGACCATGGCGAGATTTCTAGCCGGCATGAATCATCTTTATCAGCGCATTGTCAATCACCATCCCTATAATGATATGATTGAGTTGTTGCACCAAGCACGCGGCCGGCGACAAGTGATTGAAGATGCACGGTTCGCTACCCGTTCACGTCCTTGACCCGATCGGGACAGCCATATAACAACAGCCACCAAACAAGAGCACTCCGCCGGAAGCAATTCGGCAATGCGCAGATTCATAAGTAAGAAGTGGAGAGTACACCAAAGACGGTGCGTCGACTGCGGCGCCGCTGCTAGTGCGACCTCGTCTATGGGGTCAACGGGGCGTTCACGTGACATCATTTGCCACAAGTGCAAGGGTGTTGGCCATTTTGAAGGATTGCCCAAATGTCGAACTATGCTTATCACCGGGATGGCGGTTATGTTTGACTAGTGATGACGAGTCGCTGATCGCAAACGATCTTGCACATCGATGACATAGAACAATGTGAGTGCGATCCTGAGTTTCCTAACACCGGCGATATTCCATTGTTTGCACGCCCAAGGTGCTTAGTGTGATGCCATCGCCGTCACTCGAACAATGCTGCAATTTGTTTCGGACTTGGCGAAGCTTGATAAGGGTAAGGTCCGCAAAGTGATCATTGATGGCGGAAGTTGTCACAATTTGGCTAGCAAGGATATGTGTCATAAGTTGGGTTTGAAGTACTTGCGCATCCACGTCCTTATCATGTGCAATGGTTGAGCGACAAAGAGGAAGTGAAGGTGAACTATATAGTGCAGTGGCGTTTTCTATTGGGAAGTACACGACACCGTGGACTGCGATGTTGTGCCTATGGCGGTGTGTCACTTGCTCTTGGGGCGGCCATGGCAATATGACCGTTCTGCTGTTCATGATGGGCGTACAAATCGCTACACATTCGATGGAATAATATGGATATCATCTTGAAGCCCCTTACACCGCAATGCAGTTGTGAATTCTTCAATGCGAAAATTGAGATGCACGTTGAGGCGCCAAAGAGCGAGAGAAGAATTTAGTGATGTTAGCCACCAAATCGAAATGAGAGAATTCAGCGAAGATCCCAATTTGGTGCACTTTGTACTATTGTACAAAGACGCCTTGCTTTCGACTAACGACTTGTCTTCTCTTCCTAGTGGTGTTGCTTGTGTTTTGCGGGACTTGACGTCTTTCCAAACGAGTACCAGGTGGGCTACCACCAATTCGTGGGATAGAACATAAGATCGACTTGATTCGGGAGCGTCATTTGCCGAACCGACCACCGTCGCACCAATCCCGACGAAACAAAGGAAATTCAGAAACAAGTACAAGAGCTTCTCTCCAAAGGGTATGTACGTGAAAGCTTAAGCCCTTGTCTCGTTCTGTTATTTTAGTTCCTAAGAAAGATGGTTCATGGCGTATGTCGTAGATTGTCGAGCGATTAATAATATCACAATTCGATATCGTCATCCTATACCTCGCTTAGATGATATGCTAGGCGAATTGAGTGGTCTTTATTATTTTTCTAAGATAGATTTGCTTGCATGGTTACCATCAAATTAGGATGCATGAAGGGGATGAGTGGAAAACAGCATTTAAAACAAAATTTGGGTTGTATGAGTGGTTAGTCATGCCTTTTGGTTTAACTAATGCACCTAGTACATTCATGCGCTTAATGAATCATGTTTTAAGGCATTTGATTGGTAAATTTGTGGTTGTGTACTTTGATGATATTCGATTTACATGTGAATCGAACACATAGACCATCTTAGACAAGTTCTACAAGTTTTGCGTGAGGCTAGGTTATTCGGTAACTTAGAAGTGTACCTTTGCAAAGATCGTGTCATCTTTTTGGGCTATGTTGTTTCGCACAGTGAGTTGAAGTAGATGAGTCTAAAATTGAAGCGATTAAAAATTGGCCAACTCTGTGAATGTAAGTCGATTAGGAGCTTTCATGGTCTCATTGGTTTTTATCAGTGCTTTGTGAAGGATTTTAGCACCATAATCGCCCTTTGAATGAACTTACTAAAAGGGTGTTGAATTTGTGTGGGGTAGCGCAAGACAATGCTTTTCTTGAACTTAAGAAACGCTTGAGTGAAGCACCGTTGCTTGTTTTACCCGATTTCACTAAAAATTTTGAAATTGAATGTGATGCTAGTGGATTGGGTATTGGCGGTGTTTTAATGCAAGAGGAAGACCGGTAGCTTATTTTAGTGAGAAACTGAATGGTGCTCAATTGAATTATCCGGTCTATGACAAAGAGCTTTATGCTTTAGTGCGTGCATTAGAAACTTGGCAACACTATTTATGGCCTAAAGAGTTTATTATTCATTCGATCATGAGGCATTAAAGTATTTAAAGGGCCAAGCAAACCTGAACCAGTAGACATGCCAAATGGGTCGAATTCATTGAGTCGTTTCCTTACATTGTAAAATATAAGAAGGAAAGGAGAATGTGGTAGCTGATGCTCTCTAGGAAAAGTGTGCTTTTAACTCAATTAGGAGTGCAAGTTCTGGTTTAGAGAGTTTGCGTGATTTATATGCTCATGACCATGATTTTTCCGTTCCTTATGCACATTGCAAAGAGGGAAAAGGTGGGATAAATTTCACATCCATGATGGGTTTTGTTTCGCACTAACAAATTATGTGTTCCGGACTCCTCCGTCGTTTGCTATTCTGCAGGAATCACATGCGGTGGGTTGATGGGACATTTTGGGCGTGAGAAGGCGTTATCTATCTTTGGCGATCACTTTTATTGGCCTAAGATGAGGCGAGATGTAGAGAGGTATGTGCAACGATGCATTACTTGCCACAAAGCGAAATCAAAATTGAATCCACACGGTTTGTATACCCCTCTACCTGTTCCCAATGCACCATGGGAGGATATTAGTATGGATTTTGTTTTAGGATTACCTAGAACTAAGAGGGGAGTGATTCTGTTTTTGTCGTTGTGGATCGTTTTTCAAAGATGGCACACTTTATTCGTGCCACAAGAGCGGCGATGCGTCGCATATTGCTAACTTGTTTTTCGGGGAGATCGTGAGGTCGCATGGCGTGCCACGCACTATTGTGTCGATCGTGGCGTGAAGTTCATGAGCTACTTTTGGAAGACACTTTGGGGTAAGCGGGGACGAAGTTGTTATTCAAAGACGACTTGTCATCCCCAAGCCGATGGTCAAGCGGAGGTGGTGAACCGCACACTTCGATGCTACTTGGACCATGATCAAGAAGAATCTGCGCGAGTGGGAGGATTGTTTGCCGCACGTGGAATTCGCTTATAATCGGGCGTGCACTCCACTCGCAGATTGTGTCCTTTTGAAGTGGTGTATGGTTTCAAACCGTTTACGCCGCTTGATTTCTTTGCCACTTCCAAGTCAACACCGTGTTCATATGGAGGCATCCAAGCGGTGAGTATGTGAAGAAATTGCATCTCAAAACAAAAGAGGAGATAGAGCGCAAGGTCAAGTCATATCTTGAGAAGCGAATAAGAAACGGAAGAAGATGATTTTTCAACCAGGTGATTTGGTTTGGGTGCACTACCGCAAGGATCGTTTTCGAGCGCCGCAAGTCTAAATTGCTGCCACGAGGTGATGGACCTTTCAAGGTGCTTGCGAAGATCAACGACAATGCCTACAAGATAGAGCTTTCGCGATGACTATGGCGTGAGCTCTACTTTCAATGTCGCTGATTTATCACCTTTCTTTGGTGGTGATGATCCAGCGTCGAGGCGGCCTTTTCAAGAGGGGAGGATGATGAGGCATCCCTAACACTTATACATCTTTCCCTATTGGTGGTCATACACATGCGAGGTGGGCGCCATACGTGGCGCTTCAAATAATTCAAGTACGTAGTGCATATTGGTCCACTGACGAGAGCAAGAGCTAAACTTCTAAATCAACAGTGCTTTTGTTTCTTAATGAATCTTCTATTGTCATTGATGAGAATTGGGTATTACCTCATGCAAATGTTTTGTGCATTCTCGAGTTTGAACATTGTGAAGCCTTTGGAACCAAGAGGGAGGTCGAGTCAAAGCAATGGAGGAGAAGCTCACGTGGGTCAACCAAGGAGAAAAGCCCAGAATTCAAGCCCAATTCGGATCTTCCACAAGTGCAACCGAAATTCATCTCGGAATCAACTCGAATTCAATTCGGATTCGGTTCGGGACAGCCCAACAGGGCTGTAATAAAAAGGCCATAACTTTTGCATACGAGTCCGATTGGGGTGTTCTTGGACTTGTTTGAAAGCTTATTCCAAGGCCCACACAATGGTTTTGGCCCCAGCTTCAGAAGACTTACGGTCGCGCCGCTATGGCCGAAACAATGTGACGGACTTAAGTTAGGTTTTCCTTTTTGTGTGTTTTTAGGTCTTAGTCGAGTTAGAGTTTGATTCGGCATGTGTGCTGGCCCTAGGCCGTGCGTGAGTCGTGGAGGGCGCCTTAAATACCCTTGCCCCTCCCTTGTATCCATTAGACCAGTTTATGCATAAGATTGAAACATAGCTATTGCTTGTTCTTTCGACACCGAGTTCATGCGAGGACTTTGAGAGAATTAGGCGATCCATCTGTTTTGTTCTGCAATCCAAGGTCAAGCCGTCGTTCCATTGGGAATTGGGGACTTGGCGTTAAATCGTTCGTGGTCTCGCGACGAACAACTACCCGGTGTATTGTGGCGTATTCCGAAGAGTTGAGGGTTCGTGCATTGGCGCGAGTGTTCGACTAGCGACATCGTCTTCGCATCAACTATCCACGGTTTCACCGAAGATCGGGCCTCCCGTATCAAGTTACTAACTACTCGACGAGATGATTTGCAGAAAAGGAAGAAGGAAGGAAGGATTACATATATTTTGTCCAATTATATTTTCCATTCATTATCTTATGAGTTACTAACTACTCTACAAGATGATTTGCAGAAAAAGGAAAAAGGGAAGATCATATATATATATATATATATATATATATATATATATATATATATATATATATCAACAAAAGTTTGTCTTTACAGGATCCTTTTGACAGATTACTCTGACGGAAGAGGTCCTATTTGCATTTCCTCCACGACCTTCTCACCAACCGACTGCATCTCTTCAATCAGCCGCTCCACTTCTACTTCAATGCAGTCGAAGTCGGCTTCAACTGAATGAGGGTTAAGGTTGGGGTCACGGGCTTTAAGTTTTGCTAAGACATCACTTACAGCCCCTTTGACCGCTTCCTTTATTGAGTCGGTCTAGTTGGTCTTCAGAGTGGTCACTAACTCTTGCAAAGTACCGACTTGCTCCCCAATGGCACTCGTGTGAGCAGTTATCGAGTCTTCACGAAGAATGACTTGTTCATCACGTAGCCCACCGAGTACATTGTTCAAGAGGGAGATGTTGTCTTGAAGATTGACCTTTGTCGATTTCATCTCCTCCTAGGTACAAGTTGAAGCCTCGTAGAGCCGTTTTATTTCGACCAATCACTCTGAAAAGATTAAAGTTGATTAGATAAAATAACTCTTATGAGATGGGAAAACCAATTTGGTAGTAGGTAAAGAATTACTTACCAGCTAATTGAGAATCTAATTTATCAATTTCTTGATCTTTATGTTTGGCAATGCAGGAGATCTCATGAACAACCAAAGTCTTCTCTTTGACCTCGGCATGAAGAGTTCCCAATTCGGTTTGAAGAGCCCTTGTTTCAACTTCTTTTCTGAAAAAGAACGAGAAGTTAGGAAGGGAAAGATCAACATCATAAGCAGTCGTATCTTCAAGGACGTACTGTTTATTTCTTCCTGCAACTGTTGGGTCGCAGAGTTGGCCTCTTGAAGCTTCTTCAGAAGGTTATATACTTCTTCCCTTAGCTTTTTCGTCTCGGCTTTTTCATAGTCAAGCGAATCAGCTAGGTCTTTTCGTCAATCTTGAAACTACAAAGGTTAAGGGTAGACATAAATACAGAGGGAAGTGGTCGTAAGTTATTCTACAACCATCCTCACAGTCGTAAGTTTTCCTATGACAATCTTTTGGTCACAAGCACTTCTACGACTAGTACCCAACCATGAGTTTTTCCACCACAAGCTTCTGGCCGTAAGTGTTTCTACGACTAGTACCAAAGTCGTAAGATTTTCTACGACAACTTCAACGAGTACTGCACAAAATGGTTGAAACATAGAACGACTATGAGTATCGGTCACTTACCACCTCTCTGTCTGCTCGCAGAGTACCGCTTTCTCTTGTCGTAGCTTAACAAGCGATCGGTTGTATTCGCAAACCATGGCAATTTATTCCAAAGCTTTCTGCAAAAAAGAAAGGCAATGAGAAGCGAGGAAAAAACCACACTTATATGTATCATCAGATACTTACATTCATGCTCGTCCGAGCAAACATGGAGACTATCCTTGTCAGATCTTTCAGCCAATCCATCTCCTCGACACGATTCCACCAAACCTTTTCGAGACGCTCGTCATCGAAAACTTCCCCATAGTTGGGAATGTTACTAGGATGAGGGACTCGGTCGCGAGATCTGAAGGCGAAAGATCCTACGATGGAAGCAGGGCCAAAGAAATTAGAGCAGAAGTTAAAGTACTCCTCTTCCTCTGATTCAGTGATGATAGCCCCGCCTTGAGGACCGGGAGGAATGTCCTCGATAACCTCCTTACTAGCGTGGTGGTCGGAGCTTTCACCACCACCTTCTCCAGGTGCCTTCATCATGGCCTCCACTGTCTCCGTCTCCATCCCTACGACCGCATCAGTGGTCATAGCAACTTCGGTAGCAACAACTTCTTCCACCACAAGAATAGTGGCTGACCCTTCAGCCACTACCGCTGTTGTTCCTTCATTTACTGAAGAAGTAGCAGCGGGCTTCTCAGTAGAAGCATCCTCGTGGACTGAGGGAGTTGGGCTAAGATCACAAAAAAAGCATGTTAAAATCGTGAGAAACAAAAAGGTAAATGTTGTCCTTACACTTTTGTCTTTTCACATACCTCTGCGTTTTGGACCTAACCAGGAATTTGGAAGCAAACTTCCTGACAGAAGATTTTTTCGACCTCTTCTCGACCACTCCTGGTCGAAACTCAATCAGGGGAACAGGAGTCACTACTTCTTGACCCTCCTGACTCCCCGAATGGCCGAGACCTGTCTCAACCGCTTCAAGAGTACTGCTCCCCTCGACCTCATGCTCTACCAGAGCAGTAGTTTTCTTCACAAAAGACATGAAGCTTTTCCAGTTCTCCTTTTCCAGCTGCTTGAAAAAGCCACGAGAGGCAGAAAACTGCGAAAGTCTTATTGTCGTAATAGAATGGTATCTTAGCCTTAGGGGCTTTGCGTTTGAGAGCTATAGCTGCTTCAGCCGCTTTTGCCTTCTCTGCAGCAGCTATGTCTACCGCAAATTGTGCAAAAGGTTTATATGGAACAACCGGGCTCGAGCTTGTGGCGTCCTTATCAGTGACCCTCACAAGTCGATGCCTATTGGTTGGAGGAGCTTTTGCTTGCTCCATTTCTGCCACTGCCCCGACAACCACCAATTCGACCTCCTCGTCATCTTGGCAGTCTTCCATGCCTACTTTTTGTTAAAATCAGAAAAAGAAAACATTACTAAGTGGTCGTAAGTCATTCTACGATCATCCTCTGGTTGTAAGTTCTTCTATGAACAGCTCATAGTCGTAAGATTTTTCTACCACAAAACTCCTAGTCGTAAGTCCTTCTACGACTATAAAAGCCTAAAGATGAAGTTGATTTTCGATTACCTTTAGACGTTTCTTCTTTTCCACTACGGTCAAAACCGTTAGGATTTGAGGATCCGCCACATTTGATGGACCCTTCTCACAGATGAGCTTGACACGGGCGTCAATCTCCACCTGTGAAAGATCTGTGTAAACAGATAAAATATTTAGCAGACCAAATTAGGATTAACCAAAACGAGAGTCAAAAATAAGAATTTCACTTACCCTCCTTGTAATCCCTGGTCGGGTATGTTGTCTCCGAGTACCTTCACATGGGAGGAACTCATTTCTTCAAGAGACTAATGCGGCGTGTGATGAAATCCTTCACCACGTGCCATCCGATGAGTCCCCCCGCCTTCAAGTCCTTGATAGCTTGAATATAAGGGCAATCCGATCAAGATCCCTGGGGGTTGAATCCCAGGAAGAAATCCTCTCAGCAGTGTTTTCCGCAAATAAAAGGTTGTCCTCCTCGGTGACCTCCTAGTAGAACCACTTCTTCTTTCACCCCAGCCACGAAGATCGGGTGAATATCTAAATGTACTCCTTTGACTTCCGGTCATGATGATGTGAGTGTTGGCCCGATCTTCCGAAAGGTACTAATATGTCAATTGTGGAGAATACGACGTTCATGATCCAAAGGCTCCAACCCGAACAGATCGAACCCCTCGCAATCACTACACCACTGCTCCGTTGGATATCAACCGTGCCGAACGCGGTTGACCACGCCAAGAAGGCTATCTCCTTCAAGCGAATCGAGAACACAAGCAAGATAGTAGAAGATACAATCTGAAATTGTATTGTGAATATGAATGAAGCTCAGAAAGTTGGGGTTTTCAAACCGAACAAGCGGCAAAACTGCTATGTAGAATAATCTAAAAGAAAAACCCAACCAAAACTAAAGGGCAACAGCTCCTATATGAGGAGGCGGCGGGAGGAGGAAAACCCTAGGCCGTGGTACTGTTCATATGTGAATAGTGCCCATGTGAACTGTAAGGGCCTAGGAGGTGGTCAGTCGCCAGATAGGCCAGGTCGTCCAACATATAGGCTAAGTTGTCGGTCAATACATTACATAGCCTGTGGGCCAACAATTGGTGACGCAGCACCATGGCATGTAGACAACGCTCGGCTCGTATGAGTAGACGTGGCTCAGTCCAACTAGTGAATATGGTAGTGTAGTAGCCAAAAGTCCTATCGGAGAGGATGTGGTTGAAGTAGAGGATGCCGTGCAGTGGTGGGTCGAAGCAGTGGTTGCATCCTTAGGGTTGATGTCTTCATCATCCTCCCTTTCTTGAATTTGAGTCATCCTCGACTCAATCGTTGTCTCTAAATCAACATTTTCTTACAAAAGGTTAGTGACAGCCTACGGCATAGAGCTAGATATATCATCAAGTGAAAATGAAGCATCTTTGCATTTCAAAGCATTGCATGGCATATCATTATCAAAATTTTCAGCAAGATTAGGTTTGGTTGCAAGCATGACACAACCCTTTAATTTAATTTCCTCAGTCCTAGAACTATGTGCCAACTTCTCTTGTCTAGATGGGAAAATGTTCTTCACTACTTGCTGATTTTTAGATTCATGTTCAAGTTGTTTTCTCTCATTTTCAGCTATCTTTTGCTCACATTTCACAATTTTAGTAGGTGTCAAAGGTAGCAAAGTTATTTTCTTTCCTTTGTTCATAAGAGAGTACTTATTAATTCTACCATGATGAGTTGCATCGGTATCAAATTCCCATTGACATCCTAATATAAGTGAGCAAGCTTGCATAGGCACTACGTCGAAATTTGCAACATCATAATAGGAACCAATGGAAAAATACACTCTCACAGATTGTGTTACCTTCACCTTACCACTGTTGTTGAACCACTGAATGTGGTACGGATGAGGATGCGCACGTGTGGTCAAGCAAAGCTTCTTGACCAAACCTGAATCCACCAAGTTATTACAGCTCCCGCCATCAATTATGACATGCACACGGCAATCCTTGACGATGAGGAACATCTGAAACAAATTATGGCGTTGTAGCTTCTCCGCGTGCTCTCTTTGAGTGCTCAATACTCGCTGCACAAATAGGGTCCTATAATTCTTTGTAGCATCGGCACCTAAAATTTCCTCACCATCGCTATCTGCCTCCTAATCATCATCATTACCTGTAAGGTTAGCTGCAAGAGCATATTCATCCTCAACATCACTAGCACTTCATAACCATCATCTTCTGTCTCAATGTATGCTTGCTAACTTGGGCAATATCTCATGATGTGGCCCATCCCTTTGCAACGGTAGCACACAATCCCCGTCGTACGACCCGTGGAAGCAACTAATGAAGGGCTCTGCGCTGGTACCTACACACTAGTAGATTTACTTGCCTCGGGTGCACGTGACGGTGGTGGCGGTGCTGCTGAACGCGCCCTACTCACAGAGGGGGCAGCAGACCGAGAAGCAGGAGGTGGGGCTATGTCGACTTGCCCCGGCGTCGATCTCGATGTAGACGTACTTACAAAGTTGCTCCTAGCCCTTTGTTGTCTTCCCTGCAATTCCTTTTCTACCAAACAAGCAAGCTGGAACAACCTATTGATATCATTATACTCTTTGTAATCTACTATGTCTTGAATTTCACACCTTAAGCCTCCATAAAAATGAGCCTTCTTATCCTCCTCATCTCAACAATATTACAACGCAGCATGCCTATTTGTAGTTCTTGATAATATTCCTCGACAGATTTATTACCTTGGTCTAAGCCCTGTAATTTCTTATGCATATCACGTTTAAAAGCAGGAGGAACAAATCTAGCATGCATAACTACCTTCAATCTATCCCATGTATTAGGTGTTAAGCCAAAATTAACTACTTGATTCCACCAAATGATAGCAAAATCTTTAAATTTACTAGTAGCTTGTCTAACTCTATGCACTTCAGGAACTAGATGGGTATGAAATTTTTGTTCAACTGTCATCTCCCAATCTAGATAAATTTCAGCATCATAAACACCCGCAAAAGATAGTATGGTAAATTTAACTTTAGCAAATGGGTCATCATTAACACGAGCATTGTGGTGCTGAAAATGATTACCTCACATACCGTGATGGTTGTGATGTAGATGAGGTCGTTGACGTGCATCTTGGGCAGCGCCGGTGTCACAATATTGCCTCTCATTATCATATCACTCCTCAAGATCTTGGGCTGCATTGTGATCATACTCGCGTCCATTGTTAGGTGGTCGATTCACCATTCTTTCAAGGCGTGTAGTGAGCGCTGCAATACTATCATTGATTGAGCACTGTAATGTGGTTGTAGTAGCCTGCAGCTTTCTATCAATGTCCTCATTAATGGTAGCGAGTTGTTCATCCAAAAGCATCATGAGTTCTCCCTTTAACACACACTCTTTCTCAGTAGACGAGTCACCTGTCATGGTTAGTAGAAAACAAAAGACAACACAAAGGTATTATCCCTATCAACTACTAGGTGATGGAAGGTGGAATCACACACTCTCAAGCATCTTACCACACTCTTACAAGTGTTCTTACCAAAGCACGCAGCAAATGGTACAGCTAGTGGCTGATTCGTGATACCGTGTCGAGCGTGGGTATGATTGCAAGAGAGGACATGTTCGTCAAGAGTAGGTGGAGCTCGAAAGGCACGATATGTAGCAAGGATTAGCAATAATCAAATCAGTTAATGCAAACTGAAAGATTGTTCAAAGTACTCGTCAAAGTTGTTGATCCTAATCACGCTAGCTAATCAAAGCCCTATGCAAAGAAGTGTATGTATGCACACGCAACGATCAATCTGACTTGATGTAAGCAAAGGAGAACCTCACAACAAGTTCTAGGAGAGACGCTAGCCCACTACTCAAACTTCTTTCTAAGAGCACAAGATTATTCACGCGATGTAGAGCACAAAATAGCGCTATCGGTAAAAGAGCGAACAACCCCCTAGATTGAGAAGAAACAACAGCTAGTCTCAAACGATGAAAAGGTAAAGTTTTATATGGATTATATATACTCATTTGAATGCTTTCGATGAGATCTACAACTTTCTCAATTGGACGAACCCCAAATTCCGAAGGGAAGACCGAAAGAATCGCCAAAAACAGAAAATCGAAAACTTATGACGCAATTTCGGGGCTAAAGATGGCGATTTTGGGGGTCTTGGAGGGCCACAAGTGCTTTGCTGTCAGATTTTCGGATGCGCTTCATCGATAGATTTTAAACGAGCACAAGAATGTCGAATTCCGACTCCGTATGCAAAAGTTATGCCCGTTTTACTGAAGGTGTGTCGGAAACGGACTCGAATTCGTTTCAGCCTCAAATTGAAACTGCTATAACTTTTGATTACGTGGGCCAAACGTGCTCAATTTTTTTGTGACAGCTTGTGAATGTATCACGAAGGTCTCCACCAATTTTCACTTGATTGGGCGAAGGTTTGATGGGATTTCAAATTTCGGACAGAGAGGGGCCTTTTCTGTTTCTTTTCTTTCTCTCTTCTATTTTTTTCCTTTTTTTTTTTTTTTGCTTCTCTTTTTTTTCACTTGATCCCAAAATCAACATCTCTCTATTTTTTTTCTTTCTTCTCTGATCTGAAACAAAAGTTTCCTTCTGTTGCAACCCGAAATCACTTTCGGCCTGCCAAAGCCCTAATGCACTTCGGCACCACCAAACAGCGGCGACACGATAGGGCGCTGGTGGTTGTGGTTAGGAAGATGTCAATGGCGGCATGTGGCAGTGGATGGGTATGCCGCGGCAGCTATTTGTGGAGGCGGCGGCAGGGCAGGGTGTGGCCGCAGCAGGGTGGTGATGTCCTTGCAGATTTGTGGAGAAGGCAGTGGCAGGGGATGGGATGGTGGTGCGGCAGGGGTTGGTGGTGGCACGACAGCGAGGGTAGTTGCTGTGGCAGGAAGATGTGGTGGCGCAATAGATGGCAAGAGCAAGGAACAAGAATGTCAGGACCCGGGATTAACATCTCAGATCCTCTGTGCATAACTGAACTAGTCCCATGATCAGTCGCTAGTTCACACAGAAAACAAATATGGTAACAAATTCATATCACAACGTATTAATAATCAACAGAGTTTATTACAACAGAGGCTTATAGCCAACAATAAAGAACACAGCGGAAGACGAAGATGTAGTAGAGTCCAACAATCTGCCACAGGCAATCGATTGGGGTAGCGGCCTAGTCGCCACGATCCAAACTTGCAGTGAAGTCTTTCTCCTCTGAAATTTGTTTGCATAAAGCAAGTGTGAGCACAACTTCCGTGCTCGCAAGTTACACCTGTCAAATAACAGCATGACATGCATACATGGATGTAACAAGGGATGGCTTATTGGTTGATTTGCATAAAGCAGTATTTTCTTTAAATACTTGTACTAAGTTCCAAAGCAGATATTCTATAACTATAAATCATTTTATAAGTTCTTAGTTTTATAGTCAGATAACATTCACACATGAATGGTGAAGGATACCCTCCTATCACATGGCTTCCCGCCCAATTCCCATCTAGATAAACCAGTTTTGAAGAAGTCTTTTCAAACAAAACCAAGTCAAACTTTGAGTAGTTCTGCTAGCATGTCCGTAACCGTGGACATGGCTATTCAAATAGTTTTACACTCTGCAGAGGTTGTACAACTTTACCCACAAGACACGACTTCTCTAGTTTGTTCAGCATCCGTCGATACCACCGCTCACTACCTTAGGTAAGCAGTCTAGAGCACGTGACAAGGCCTTTACAAAGCACCATTCCACCGTAGTCCACCCTCACTAAGGTTTCGCTTCCATTGGCTACAACCTTCCGGAAGCCCCCTCTTGTGCCAGGTGGGGGAACATAGCCATGAAAGACAACCCACCGAAATAGTTGGATCGACCGCAATGGAACTTTGCAAATTAGTCAGCCAGGTCCTACTCCCCATACTGAGGACATGTGGTAGTACGGTGAGACATAGCATCATACACCCGAAGATCGGTCCTTAACTGACTTGGGCAACTTTCCAACGAACCCATGGGCCTCAACCTTGACCAGGTTGAACCCGTGCATTAACATGCACCAACCAAACGTCCATTATGCCCAAGTCCAAACCATTTTCATTTATTTTATTTTTTTCAAAGTCATTTATAAACCTCCATAACATACCAATGTCATGGATTCGATTTAAACAACAATTGATTTCTAGCTGAAATTCCCCAAATTAAACATGTTTGGTCCATAAGCATGGCTAAGCATAATTTTTCTCAAAATACTCTAGTTCATACTATAGTATCAACTAGATTTTATCTATGGTGACAATATGTTTGCTTCAATTATCAAAATTGGGCCATACAAAGAATTTTAGGCATAACTATAAATTTAAAACAGAATTTTAAATTAATAAATATAAATAAGCATGCAGTAATAATTTAAAACAGAATATAAATAATTTGAAATAATGGGATCAATATGATCAAGGGTATAACTTGCCTTTGCTTGATGAGGTGATGTTGTTTTCCTTAACAGATCACTTGGTACTGGGGTGACGTTGTTTTCCTTAACAGGTCACCTAGTACTCACAAGTACTTTCTCCAGGTAGTCCAAGTGTACAATCATGATGATTATACAATCAAAATCAATCCTCTTATAAGCTCTTCACACAGCGTCGAAATCTGACTCTCCAAAGTCGTTGAAATCTAATCGCGAAATAAGCCAAATTCAAATAAAATTCAAATGAACTGGAATTGAATATTTTGGTTTAGTTAGCTAGATCTTAATTGTATATAAATTTTGCAACTTGAATCACCCAAATCGGAGTTCGGATGCAAAAGATATGGGCTTCGGAAGATTGAAATTACATAAAATGATAGAATTAGGGTTTTTCTGAATTATTGGAATTATTTTTGTAAAGGAAAAGGCTTTATTGCGTCAGCATGACATCAACAGTGGAAATGGATTTTTGGCCGAATTATTTTTGAGAAGGAAAGTCGACTTATGACGTAGGCATGACATCAGCGATAGGATTTATATTTCGGTGGAATTAATTTCTAATGGAAAAGAGGGAAAAGCCACGTGTGCGCCACATGGGCGGCCACATCAGCTCAGGGCTGAGTTGGCGCAGATGTGGCACCATGGTGGCGGCCACGTCGGTGCCGGACGAGGGCGGCGCTCGGGTTCCAAGGAACCGGCGAACGGCGGCATTTCGCCGGCGGCGAGGGTTACCAAATGAAAGAGGAGACTCCACTGATCATGGTGCTCACCTTGCTTGCTTGGTGGCGCGACCGGAACGGCGGTGTCGAGGACGACGGTGGTGGCGAGATCGGGTCAGAGGCGACACAGTGGCTCGGGAGGCGCTCCGGCGAGGTGGAGGCGCGCACGGCGTAGGCGACGATGCGGCGAAGCCGTCGATGGTGGTTGCGGGGCTGGGGCGTCATCGACGGCAGCACTAGAGGCGGCGGAAAACTGCTCGGCCGACGGCGAAGATTTGAGAAATCCGGCCGAACGAGGAGGGGAGAGGAGGAATTGGTGATGGTGGTTGGGTGAGGAGAACGGTGCGCACCCGGTGCCCTATTTATAGGGGCCGGGGGAGGCCGAGAGAGGGAGATCACGCGCGCGGAGGCGGCGAAGACCGGTTCAAAATTTTGGCGATTGCGCGAGATCGAGGGGGAGATGGCCGGAATGGGCCCGGCGGAACGCGGGGTCATCAATGCGCACAACTGCGTGAGGGGAGAGGGCGAGAATCGCGGCGATTTGGAGCTTCGCGCGACCGGTAATGGCGGCGGTTCGGGCGTGGTCCTGTGCGTGCGCGAGAAACAAGGGGGGTGGGGAAGAAGGACGTGGAGCCGTTTGATTTGCATCGGGCAGCTGCGATCGCGTGCGGTGAGGTGGGGTGTGTTGGCCATCCGATGTAAATCGGACGGTTGACAGAGGGTGGTGCGGGTTGAGGGGAGAGAGGATGCGGGCGGGCTAGTTGGGCCAAAAGCGGCCGGGCGCAGGAGAAAACAGGAGATGGGCCGATACAATTCGGCCCAAGAACAATAGAGGGATTTTCAATAGATTTTCTATTTTAAATAATTCCAGTAAATCAAAATAGATTTAGAAAATAGCAAATAAATTCCAAAAATTGTGAGAAAATTCACAAAAATCTCTTATTTATTTTGGACTTAATAAAACTATTTCCAACTTATAATTGGCTTTTAATTTTACAAAATAAATTATTTTGGCTTTAAAATATTTAGGAAAAAGCTTTTAAAATATCAGAAAATTCTAGAAATTGATTAACTTTTTATTTTTTAGATCAAACCAAATAAAACTTCAAGAACTTCAAATCAATTTCACTTTTGACTTTTAAAATTTCAAAATTTCAAATAAAGCAATGAAACTCTATCAACTTTCAGAAAATCCAATAAAACAATAACTTTATTTTATTTTATTTTTGGTAACAGCACATTGGGATGTTACAAAGAACACATATGTGAACTAGACAACGATAAAGCTACGTAAAGGAGACACGAGATGCAACTAGACAATGACAAACTAGACGCTAACTAAACTAGAATCAGCACTTGACACGACGATGTAACAAAAATTCAACAATCAATACTGAAAAGAAAAAATTGCAAGGCACAATGGGTAATGGGATAGCGGAAGACACGATGAACAAATTATTTTTGTGGGGCTAATTTTCTGGATTTTTAGGACGATGAACATAAACTAATCTAAAAGGGACGAATTACCTAACGAGCAACCTTTGCTCTGATACCACCTGATGTGAGTGTTGGCCCGATCTTCCGAAAGGTACTGATATGTCGATTGTGGAGAATACGACGTTGATGATCCAAAGGCTCTGACCCAAATGATTGAACTCCTTGCAATCACTACACCATTGCTCCGTTGGTTATCAACCGTGTGAACGCAGTTGACCTCACCAAGAAGGCTATCTCGTGCAAATGAATCGAGAACACAAGTAAGAGAGTAGAAGATGCAATCTGAAATTGTATTGCAAATATGAATGAAGCTCACAAAGATGGGGTTTCTCAAACCGAACAAGCGGCGAAACTGCTATGCAGAATAATCTAAAAGAAAAACCCAACCAAAACTAAAGGGCGACGGCTCCTATATGAGGAGGTGGCCGAGAGGTGGAAAACCCTAGGCCATGGTACTGTTTATGGTACTATTCATGCATGAATAGTACCCACATGAATAGTATGGGCCTAGGAGGTAGTCGGTCACCAGATGGGCCAAGTCGTCCAACAGATGGGCTAAGTTGTCGGCCAATACATTACATAGCTTGTGGACCAACAATTGGTGACGTAGCACCATGACATGTAAACGTAGCACCATGGCATGTAGACGACGTTCGGCTCGTATTAGTAGACGTGGTTCGGTCCAACTAGTGAATATGGTAGTGCAGTAGCCAGAACTCCTACCGAAGAGGATATGGTTGAAGTAGAGGATACCGTGAAGTGGTGGGTCGAAGTAGTGGTTGCATCCTTAGGGTTGATGTCCTCATCACATGGAGCTTCAGAACGCAACTCCCAGCAATTCCAACTTGTCAAGCCATTCCATAGTAATACTAGAAGAGCTCGAGGTCTGCTAGAATCCCCAAGTATGCATCGCACAAGTACATGAATACACTTAACATTGTGATGGAATTGGGACCCAGCTTCACTAATTCCACCCCAAAGTGCTCGAGTATGTGTGTGAGAAAAGGGTGAGAAGGTAGTCGGAGGCCGCACTCATAGTACGCCTAGAAGACAGGGATTTGCCCAATTTCCCCCGACGGCCAGTGTTGCCCAGCAGCCGTAATCCACTTCACGAGTACCTTTTAAGGAATCTTCCCGGCATGACCAAAGCTTTCATCTTCGTTGTGTCCATCTCCGATTCGGCCCACTGAGAAATGGTTTCGCCATTTTTTCTCAAAAAAAGGAGGTTTGGATTTGGAAAGGCTTCAAGAAAGTGTATTGTTTTGTTGGCGGCGGAGAGGTCGAGAACTCGATGAACAATCGAGGTGAATTGGGGAAAAGGTAAGAACTCTAAAGTCACCCCTGCGGTCAGTTTTTATAACCACGCGTTTGAAATGAAACGTCGTAGAAACTCAATGGTTCCCACTGCTTCGAAAATTGCTCTAACGGACAGATTCTCTTAAATCTGCCTGTTCGAGAAAACAGAGGCTATCTTCACACCTTAAGCGAAATTACCTTCTTGGCCAAATATATTTCTGGTCAAACGAAATACTAGTCGGAAAGGTTTTACTTCCGATCATCATACCGCGATCACTTCATAGTCGTAAGATTTTCTACGACTACCTCATAGTCGTGACTTTTCAACAAACTTTCTTGACCAAGTATATTTCTGGTCAAATGAAACACGTGTTGAAGAGTTTTTCCTTCGACCTTCACCCTACAACCACCTCGTGGTCGTAAGAACATCCATGACTCCTTTCCCAAATATGACGAGGATCTAATCATCCTCATTTTACTATTTATCTATAATTAGTATTATGGGTAAATATGATGTCATACGGCTATTAAATATACCCCTTATAGTCTTAAGGGAAGCCAATCAAGTGGTCGTAAGTTCTTCTACAACCATCCCCATAGTCGTAAGTCCTTCTACGACTACCACGTGATCGTAAGTTCTTCTACGATTACTTTTGGTCGTAGGTCCTTCTACGATCAGTACCCAATCGTAAGCTTTTCTATGACTACCCCCTGGTCGTAAGTCCTTCTATGACCAGCTCTGTCATGACTTCCTCATAGTTAATTGAGTCCACTTGCTTGTAGGCCCAATTGATTACGGGATCTGAGCAGCCAATATACGCAGTTATTCTCTGGATTAACTACATGTAACGCACCATTATCTCTGATTGATAACCGCCAGGCGATGTGGGAGGTTACTACTCTGGTGATTACTACCATTTACGGAATAGTGAGGCGCCTCTTGACCTGGAACGACTACCTCTTCACGTACTATAAAGGACTTCAATCAGAGAGAAATGGGAGGGCGATTGAGATGCAATCAGTAGCAGCATAAGCCTAAGTCTTTTCCATTGATTGTAACCAGCATACATAATACGATACACACAGGAGTAGGGTTGTTATTCTCTTTGGAGAAGGCCCAAACCTGTATAAAAATCCCTGTATCTTTTTTGTCTGCGTGATCAATTATGGAGACCCCCCGAATCAAATAATCTTTACATAAGATTAGTTCTAAAACACCGACAGGTGGAATTATGAAGTGAAGAAATTATACAATCAAAGTGGTGAATCTATTGGATTATTTAAGCTTATGAATTATGTTGGTGTATCGATAGAATGTGAGGTTAATTAAATGATTGGAATTTTTAATTGGGTGACTTTATGTTATGCTAGGATGGTGGATTTCAATAATAATAAGAATTGGATCCAGCAATTTGGAAGACAAAATTTAGAGCTTTTAGTTGGCACTCTAGTGCATGGTTTTGAACCATCAGTTTGGCACCAGTTACCAATTCAGAACTGCAACTGCAGCTGTCAAAGGTGCACAACATTTTCCCCCTCATGCTGCAATGGAAGAAATGCCTCGGTGTACCAGAAGACAAGCTCTATCTGAAGAGAGCTGAATGAAAGAAGGATCTCGCCAACCAGGAGCATCCCATCAAAAGTTTTGAAGAAGTTGGAAGTCCTACCAGGACCAAGACCTTGCGATTCTGTGAAAAGGAACAATGGATCAATCGATCAAAGAAGGAAACAACTTGGAAAGCCAAGAGCTAACTTTCCCAACCTTTCATTCTAGTCTCTCCGAATCTTGGGGTCGAGATTATCTTTAAGGGGTGTAGGTTTGTAACATCCCAATTTTTAAGGCTTTTTGAAAAATTTTGAAAATAAAAATAACCATTTGGTTTTGTTAAATTTCTAAAGCTTAATTTGAAATTTTGGAAGTTAAAAGCAATTTAATATGAATTAATCAAACTTCAACTAATTCAAAATTTGATTTGTCTTGAGTTTATTGGAGTTCTCTGGTATTTGGAATTCCCTTTCCCTGTCTGTTTCGTTTTTCCGTTAGCCCGTTCCTCCTCCTCTCGTCGCTTGCCGCTCCGCCTCTCTGTTTTCTCTCGGTTTAGACCACCATCTCTGTTGTCGTTTGATTTCAACCAGCCCTTCGGTTTCGACCAGTTTGTTGGTCTCAACCAACCCTTCGATTTTGACCAGTCTGTTAGTCTCGACCAGCCCTTTGGTTTCGACCAGTCTGTCGGTCATGACCACGGGGTCACGACCACCCCCTCGTTTTCGACCGACCCCACCTGTCAACCCCTTGCTCACCTTTTTCTTCCTCCTGTCGCAAAAGTTGTCGCGCATTAAATGCCACATGTGCATTTAATTGCCCATCCTCCGTTCCACCTGCCCCAATCCCGTCCCCCTTTTTCTCTAAATGATGTTACCTCCACCAAATTTTTCCTCCTTTTTCCTCAGCGATGTGCGCATTAAATATTGTTGTCTCCGACCCGCCGCATTTTTCCTCCCCTTTTCACACCACACCATCTTGTTGTCCGGTTCTCCTTCCTCTATAAATAGAGCGCTAGGGAGCCTTTGCCCTCCTTTTTCCCCTCAACTTTCCAGCTCTTCCTCTTTCTCTCCCTCATTTCGTCGGTGCTGGCTGGAGCTCGTGCCACTACCTCTAGCGCCGCTGTCAAGTTTCTCCTGCCGACGGCCGAATCACCTTCCTCCTCGCATTCTGCCACCGTCGTTGATTCCCTAGTGACATCGTCCACTCCGTTGAGTTTGCCTCGCGACGTTCTACGCTGTGCTCCCTTCCTCTTATCCGAAGCACCACCGATTCACCGGAGCCCAATGCGCGGCCGACCGTGTACGCCACCGCAAATCCTGCTCGCACTCCTCATCAACCATGTGCCGCCTTCGCCTATTCAGGTGAGCACCACATGCACCCAACTCTCCCTTTCTCGCTCTTGTTGCTATGGTTTTCCTGAGGCCCCGCGCTTTGAGTTTAAGCCACACATCAATTCTTGTCCCAAAGCTCCTTGAATCAATCCCCTCACTCTGGTTCAGTTGTGTTTCGTAGGAATCGCCGCTTTTCTGCTTCTCCTCTAGTCCCGGCTGGGCCCCTTCATCGGCGTCCTCCTTTGCCTTCGACTGTGAGCTTCCCGCCGTCCTTCAAACTCCTCGTCACCGAAAGTTCGCTGGAGCCTGCATAGTTTTCAACCTCCTCGTCGCCAAAGAATCCGGTTGTCTTCTACCTCCTCATCGCCGAAGAGTTCGCTGGAGCCCACGTCGTCTTCGACCTCCTCGTCGTCGAAGAATCCGCTGGAGTCCGTGCCGTCTTCAACCTCTTCGACCGCTGTTCGCCGTCTCCTCCTCCTCCTCCGGCCTCCCTCTCAGTCCTGGTGAGTTTCCTGTGCCCTGTTCTCCTTCTTTCTTTTTTCGACCGCGTTGAGCAGTAAAATCTTTCTTTCTTCTTTCGACCGCGTCGAGCAGTTGAATCTTTCTTTCTTCTTTTGACCACATCGAACAGTCGAATCTTTCTTTCTTCTTTTGACCGCGTCAAGCAGTCGAATCTTTCTTTCTTCTTTCGACCACGTCGAGCAGTCGAATCCTTCTTTCTTCTTTCGACCGCGTCGAGCAATCGTATCCTTCTTTCTTCATACGACTGCGTCGAGCTGTCGTATTCCTCCTACGACCATGTTGAGTAATCGTACCCTTCTCGTATTCCTCATACGACCATGTTGAGTAGTCGTATCCCTCCTACGACCATGTTGACTAGTCATATCCTTCTTGAGACATGGTAGTCGAACCCTCCATTCGACCACCTTCCGACCAGTCGAAACTTCCTTTTGACCAGGTAGTCCAAGCCTTCCGACTAGTTGGTAGAACCTCTTTCGACTAGGTCGTTGAACCTCCCTCCGACCAGTGAGCCTCCTTTCGGCCTTGTGATTTCAAAACTCCTAAGAGCTTGCTCTCTTTCGTTCGAGCTCCAATTAGAGTGATTCAAATCTCTAACTTCTTCTAAATTTAGAACCTTTCTTTTGGCTCTAGTTTGGTAGTTTCTTTGGAGTTTCTTTGGATTGGTTTTATTTACTTGGCTCTTTTCGCATGTATAGATTCTAGCATTTTCGAAGAGTTCTTGGACCCAACGACCTCGATCGAAGCATCCCAACTCTTCAACAAAGGCAAGTAGTAGACCTTTGATCATGTCGTGCCCAGTGTATAAAATTATATTGTTTTATATCAACATGCATTGCTAGTTGTATAAAAATAGTTTGGGAATTAGCTAAATACCTACTCGACAGTATGACTTCTTGAATATTTGCGATCAACATGTTGACATATACCCTTGTACACCATAGGTTGGGTATTCTTAGTTCGACATTATTGTGATACCAACATGGGTGCGTATTATGCTTAATCATGCTTTAGTTATGCGATGTCTCTCGATCACCTGATTCAATTATGATAAATTTGACTTTATGATATATGGAATTGTGGTGTGATACCACTATTGTGCAACTATGGTGCGAAGTCACAGTTGTGTCAATTGTAGTGCGATGCCACTGTTATTAAAATTTGTTGTGCCATGGCAAGGGTTTCCATTTGGTCGGGTTGCACCAAAAATGATTTTCTTACTCAGACGAATGATCGTGTAGGAAGCACATTGGGATAAGGATGTTTCGCCTGAGTAGCCTTTAAGGACTTAACTTTGTGCGCCATTGATATGGGCCATACCATGCAACCACAAGTCCATTTATGGGGTGGACATAGCCAACTAATTACCGATACTTTGAGTCGGTTCTATTTTGGTGGAAGTGTGAAACCTGGGATCGACATTCACATGGCGCAAGAGGGGGCTAGGAAGGCAAAACCTTAGCGAGCATAACCGAGTCAAAACGAAACTTTGTAAAGGCCTTGTGATAATCTCTTAGTCGCACACCTCGAAAGTGTGTGGATAGACAGTATAAGATGATTATCTCTTGTGGGTCAAGTTGTACAACCTCTACAGAGTGTAAAACTATTCGAATAGATGTGTCATTGGTTATGGACAATGCCTAGTGATTTCACACGTAGGGTAGATTTTCTTAAAAATGTTGTCATGGGTGGTTACGAGTGGTTTGGGAAGTGAACAGGGTGTTCATGAGTTGATTCAAAGAAACTTGATTATTTATGTATTAATCTTTTAAATTATACTTTCAATCTACTTACCATAATTACTGTCAACATTGCTTTCTGCAAAATAACCATAAAGCTATCCTTGCCAAGCGTTGCATGAATACTACTTGCATACTGTTTCCTACAACTTGCTGAGTACTTTATGTACTCACGACTTTTGTGCCCTTTGTTTATCAGTTGGCGAAGATGACCCAGGGAGCGCCAAGTTCTATCAAGAGGAGTGATTCGAAGACCATGCGAACTAGGAGGCATCCTCCATTCGATTGCCTATGGGCATGTCGAATAGCCTCTATGAGTTGGTTATGTTCTGTTGTAAGTTTACTCTGTCGTAGACCTGGTTGTGGACCTGGTTGTATATCTGGTCATGGACCTGGTCGTGCCTCTAGCCTTGCGACAAGCTTTGTAAAAACCTTCACCATAAAGTCCTTTTGCTGTTATGTATTATTAATTTGTCTGCTTCATTAGCTATTTCGTTGTTTGGATATGATTTCATCTATGTTGCAACTATGTGGACTAGCTACTGATCATGGGACTAGTTTAGAATGCACAGAGGGTCCCGGGGTTGCATACTCGGGGTCCCGACATCTACTCCCTTGTCCTCCCTACTTGTCCGCTCGGCAAAGAACGAAAGTGCACGCTCCTGTTTTTTTCTCATCGTTCATCTCGTGTATTTCTCTTCAGTCTGCTTGCCCTCATTCCACTTTTGTGTAAGTCATAGGTCATTGACCCTTGGTCCCGCGGGAACACGAGTAGTCATGGTGAGCCCCTGATCCTCTGGCGCCTTTCATTTCTCCTCGGGCAAGTAGTTTTTGTCGTCGTCACCATCGCCACTCACAACGCCGAAAATCATTGTCACCATCGTTCTGGTGACCATTGGTTCCCAAGACGCACATGTTCGCATCGCCAGCTAGTAGTTTTGTGTTTTCCAAAATGGATGGGAGGTGCATGGATGGGAAGTCCATGTGTGGATGTATGGCAAGAAGGAAAGGATCTTTGTAATAGTCCAAATCGAGGTTTGTGTTTCAAATGTAAGCAAATGAATAGAAATTAAAAACTTTTCTTGCATCTTGAAGTTTTTGATCTTTTCTGTAATTCTTGTAAAGGAATTGTGGGAAATCAAAAACCCAAACCTCCAAATTGACTAAAGTCATGACCCTTCTTTTCCAACCCTTGTCAAATCTAGTGATCATCCACTGGAAATAATTTTCCTGGGTTCTAAGTATCTAACACCCCTTATTAGTGATTTTACCCTGCTATTTAGTCATGTTAGAACTTGGGTTGCGTGCTGAAATTTATCTTCCTAACCGATTGCTCGTTCTTTCAATACGGGGTAGTCGAGTCGAGAAGTTGGCTTTTAATTTTGTGTTTTCCTTGCTGTTTCTTGAGCCTCTTTGTAAGCTTTTAGAGTTATTTTCTTGCTATTTTAGTTGGCTTTTGGGTTAGGGTAATTTTCCATTCCCCTAGTCGCGTCCTTCAACTTCTAGTTTTCGGGTTGCGTTGCTAACCCATCCTTTCAGCTTTGGAGGCACCTGACGTCGTGTTGGCTACGCTTCTTGTCAACTCTCATCTTGCTACTATTTTGTTTTAAATCAGGAGCATCAGCCCACCATTTTTGAAAGAATTCCAGCCACTCAACTTGGAAGTGGTTGAGCATGGCTATCTCGCTGCCTTGGTCATGCGACCAACCTTGGTGGATCGGGTCAAGCCCGCTCAGCAATCGTTTGACTTGAGTGGCACATTTTCTTCCCTATACATCCAAGGGCATCACATACCAGTTATTGCCTCAAACTTCTGTGGCCTAAACGGCCATAGTCCCTCTAAGAAACTAGCCGCGGAGGGATGACTCCGTATAGCTAGTTATCAGGCCGGGTTTCGTTCGTTAGTGGAGTAACCGGACAAATTGCTCCACCAACTGAGAATGGCCATGGTGTCTCTAAGAAGCTAGCTGCGGAGGGATGACTCTGCATAGCTAGTTAGCAGCCAGAGATCCCATTGTTGGCGGAATTAACCAGACAAATCGCTCTGGAATTAACCAGACAAATCGCTCTGGAATTAACCAGACCAATCGCTCCACCGGCTAACAACGACCTTGCACCACCAACTATAGAATCAAGAAAGATCTCTCGGTCTGTCAATCCTTGTTATATCTGGACCTGGTAAGTTTTCCTGTGTCGACTAAAGTGGCACATTTTCTACCGGTCATAACCAAGATTCGTACCGGTCACTTGGCTGAGCTTTATGTCTCAAGGATCGTAAGCTTGCAAGGTACCAAAGACGATCATTTCAGATCGTGGTTCTCTGTTCACTTCTCGATTTTGGCATAGTCTGCAAGAGGCTATGGGAACTCATTTTTCTTCCAGCTTAGCTTATCACCCTCAAACTGATAGCCAGACAGAGTGAGTCAACCAAGTCTTGGAAGGACATGCTCCGCGCTTGCGTCTCTCCTATGGTAAGAATTGGAAGAAGTGCTTGCCATTCACCGAGTTTTCATACAACAATAGCTTTTCAGCCAGTCTCGGCATGGCACCATTTGAAGCTACTTGGGGACGGGAAGATCGTCTGCGTGCGGACTACCCATCCTTGTTTTCCGAGTGAGCCAAATCTCGGGATGAGATTTTGTAAGGGGGGAGGTTTTGTAATAGCCCAAATCTGGGTTTGTGTTTCAAATGTAAGAAAATGAGTAGAAATTAAAAACTTTTCTTGCATCTTGAAGTTTTTGAGGTTTTCTGTAATTCTTGTAAAGGAATTGTGGGAAATCAAAAACGCAAACCTCCAAATTGACTAAAGTCATGACCCTTCTTTTCCAACCCTTGTCAAATCTAGTGATCATCCACTCGAAATAATTTTCCTGGGTTCTAAGGATGTGGTGTGACCTCTCTAAAAAATTTCACAATTTTTAGAAATTGTTTGAATATTTTAAGAGGCAGTCAAACGAGTTTAACCCTTGGTCAAACCCTACAACAAAACTTGTAGAATTCCTGGAGAAAAATGTTTGCATAAAAACCTCTGGAAAATTTACAAAAGGTTTATCCTGAAGCTAGGAATCTCTAGTCAAAATTTCAGAATTTTTGGAGTTAGTTTGCTATCTCTAGAAATTCCCCAAAACTTTAGTCCATTTATAAAACCCTAAGTGTAACAGCCCCATGTTTATAAACAGTACTGAAATTCTTTATGAACAGTAATGAGGTGTTGTTCATAGCATTGCTGTTTATTTCTACAGTTTGGGCAGTATGTTACAAATTAAAAACCTTCATTTTTAGCCAAAATCCAAAAGAACCATTTAAAGTCTTAAGGGAAATACAAGATAAAACTTGTATTACGACTGGGAAGTGTTTTCATTAAAGCCTAGATAAATTATTTTAAATTGGAGGAAAATATTTGCTTTAAATAAACGCTTTCGGGCTACAATAATTATTTATGTATTTTACAAAGTGATAATGTGATTTTAAAATTTATTTGGGAAATATATCATCCCAGTAGCCTCCAGTAAAAATTTCATGATTTTACAAATTTATTTGCTATTTTTAAAAACCCAGTCAAACCTTTTAAGCATTTGAATAGGTTCTGGTCAACTAATCTGGTCTAGACCTAATTCTCAGCACTGTAGCGACTCGAGCCATGCGGTTGGGTCCAACCCAGTGCAACTGGTCCGGCTCTGTCACGTTCGGGCGCGAGCCCAATCCCCTCGCGTACTATGAGCCGTCGATCTTCAATCGAACGGGCGAGGCTACGACGCCACGCGAGTTGTCCACGTGTACGCCCTAACCTCCACCGTTGGATCTTAGTCAGACGGTCAGGAGTGGTGTATGCATTCGGACGACTTCGGAGTCCTTCTCCATCTCCACCGTTCATCCCTGATCCAACAACGCCGCCTTTTCCTTTTAAACTCAAAGGCGCGCTTTTGACTGGGCCGTCGGATTCAAATCCCACGACACACCCCTTTACCGCGTGCTGTTAAGGCCTGCGTTTCTTTGGGCCGTTGGATTTTAATCGTAGGGTCCAGTCGATGTATGCACCGGACAACCGGATCCCCTTTTAATCTGCGTCGTTCATTCCTGATCCTACCGCGCTGCCCTTTTCGTTTTGAAATTAAAGGCGTGCAGCTACCTTAGGCCTTTAGATCTAAATCCTACGGTGCGTCTTTTTGACCAAGCACAGTTAAGGCCCAAATTTAGTGAATCGTTGGATTTCAATCGAAGGGCCTGCATTGTGTGTGCATTCGGACGAGCCGGATCCCCCGTCAATCTCGACCGTATAAATTCAATCGGACGGTTGAGATTCTTTTGAGCTTTAGAAGGCGCGCAGGACTATGGCTGACACTAGGACCCACATGTCAGCCGTTTCTTATCTCCTTCCTTGCCTCTGTGCGACGCCATTTCTGTGAGCAGAGGAGAGGATTTATCCAAAGATTATGCAACTAATTTTTGGATGTTTAGACCTAAATGGACACCTCATCAACTCTAGACTTTTCTACTTTGCCTGTAGCTCAACATCTATATATAACCCTAACTTTTGAGTCGCCATTGTTGACCATGATGCTATTCTTACGCCATTCTTTGTCGGTGGAGTTTCTTGCCCTCCGAATTGTCCATCCATTCTAAGCACGGTTTTACTCGCATCGAGGTTTTAACACCTTTTGTAGGTTAAATCGAGTTTATTTCTCTGTCGATCAACATCGGGTTTTTAGAATCTTTGGTGTCTTTCCTATCCTGGTAAGTTAAAAACCTTAGTTTTGACATCTAGAGCACCTTAAGGACCTTAGGAGCTCAGATGAATCATTCTTTTGAATATCAATGTAACACCCCAACTCAGAACGAGCCTGGAATGCTACCAAAACTAAATACAACTAGAGCGAATTTACAAATTTTCGACAGAGTCTCCCTTGTATAATCAATGAAAAACAATTTTCTAACGAGTAAACATAATATTTAACAGTAATTTCATTAACCAATTCACTCATGCATAAGGGATAATCATATGAATGTAATCAAATAACACCATTCTCACATCCATAAATTATTTCATCAATCATAATCATAAAATAACCATGGGTATTTCTCAGCAGTCTATTTATTCTTATGTGATGCTAAAATAACAATTGCATTAATTTTGTGAAGTGGTGCGTGCTTTCCAATCATCTACTCCCGCCCACGCATGACGTCTTTACCAGAAGTACCTAAAATCAAAACAAAGCAAGGGTGAGTCATAGGACTCAGCAAGTATCATCAAGGTTACATAATCATAAAGACATGACAGCATAAACAACTTTAATCAACTTCATTCATGGCATTTCAAATACTAGAAATTTAATGATAATGCTATGCACTCTTTGTTCTTTATCTCTTTACGCATTTTACCGGTAATGCGGGGTATTCATCCGTCGATGAGTACCCTTGCCTGTGCCCTTTGGCACAGGGACCAAGAGCCTATACATCACATGTATAGGGACCTTTGCCCGTCATCACAATGACGGGGACCTCTGTATATATATTGCCCACATTCCATGAATGCGGGGACCTCAAGCCTGTCACTACATATGACAGGGACCTCAACATTGTACTCTTGGTCACCACGTGACCAAGTCTCAAAATGCTCCAACATGCAAAGAACTACAACATCATATTTCCAATATCATACTCAATATGTAGTCAGGGTATAAACAATAGCATCATGAAGGAGCTTTAAACATAATCTCGCAAACATCATCACAACTAGAATCATCTCCACAACACATTCACATGGCAATGATGAACAAAACACCACTCAATCATGACATGCAACCAATACTACACATAAACCCGAATACTTGCCTCAACCGCGAGAGCGGCGGACGCGAAGGGTGCTGCCCTTGGGATCTCGCTGCCACCTGGACAAGAAGATAACCCCCAAACTAATAATAGCATACTGGACCAAAATCATACATCACACTACAATCGAAATCGCTAATCTTCTTGTAACGTCTAGCTTTTCTAATTTCTAGCGATCGGTCACTGCGGACAGCAGACTTCAAAAATTCATAACTTTCTGCTCATGAGTCCAAATAGGATGATCTTGGACAATCTGAAAAGGTAATTGAAATGTCTAAATAAACTTAGTTGGGGAGACCCTCTGATTCGGCCATCTACCAGACCTACCAATCTAATTAATCAGAGCAAACATTTCACGTCGGGTTTCTGGACAGCGACAAAGAAACTATCATAACTTTCTCTACGATCGTCCAAATTCAGTGATCTTTAGCTTTCCTGAAAGCTTAGAGGATTAACCTCATTTTTCGTTATGGTGAGACCTCTGAAACCCCTCTAAATATGCACTTCAATCAGGTTAACTAACACTAGCAAATCTGCTTCTCTCCAGAAACACAGAAGTACTAATAAAATCATAACTTTGGCTACCGAAGTCCGAATGACTTGATTCTTGTCGGCAATGAAAGGTAACTACGATAGCTACAACTTTCTAGGAGACGCCCAGACCCAAATCTGCATCTAACCTAATCAAAACCGACAAACTTCACTGCTGCAGAAATTCGACGAACTGACATCCGAAAATTAGACAACTAGAAAATGACCTAAAGCAAAGAACCACGGGTTACCCTTGCCAAACGAAGAGAGTACACAGCGGGGATGAAGACCTCCACACTTCCGCTGCGGATCCCTTCTTCTCCCTCTTCTTCTCTTCTCTTCTCCCTCTCCTTCTTCCCTCTTCTCTTCTTTTCTCCTTCTCCTTCTTCCTTGGCCGGTGCAAGGAGATCCTTCTCCTCCTTGGCCAGCAACAATGGGGTGTGGGATGGGAAGGGGCGCAAGAGAGGGTGGAGGGAGGTGGAGAGGTGGGGAGGTGGGGAGGTGGGGGTGGCGGCCGAATGGGAGTGGGAGGGGAAAGGGGAGGGGAGGAAGGGGCTAGGGTTTTGGGGGGAGCCCCTGGTCGGCCACCCGGATGGGCCTTGGCCCAGCCCAAGTTGCCGCCATTTGCTCTTTCCCCTAAAATTGCAAGACCGACAACAATCCAATTAGTCCTCCCGTCGTTCGTTTGATTCTTCCCCGAACCATCGATCTCTCCCGAAATAAAAATTATTCTTCCTCGATTCAAATCTTAACTCACTTTCGGGATATTACAATCAATAGCTTCAACTTGCTTCAAACTGAAAAGTTGTTATTCTAACTTTTCGGTCTTTCATATCTTTTTCAAGATCTAGGGTTTCCCCTGTCAACTTATCATCCTAGTTAGGTTTCAACTAAACCCTAGCAGCATAACAAGTTGTTCTTTTAATTTTTGTCATCATCTATTTAGCTTTATCGCAGGGTTCTGTCGCTGTCTCTTTTTGTCGACTTAACCGACAATATAGGTTTTTCTTTAGCTTTTGTAATCTAACCAATTAAGGTTAGGTTAAGGTTAGTTTAGGGTATTAACTACCCTAATAGCTCAGGTTAAGCTTCATTTTAGAACCTTTGCTTGATCTATTTTCCTTTTCCTTAAATCAGACCATCACATTTTGATTCTTTTCAAAATCAAATCGCAACTTTGGTTCAAACACTAGTTTCGTTATTTAAAAGTCGTATTATATTATGGGTTATTATCACTATTAGGGTAGATATAACTTAAGCATATCATAGTCATGCATTTCAGTTGATCATGCATATTTCTTCCATTTTGTACTTATTGTCGATTTTGGTATTTATTGGACTTTATTGCTTCTTATAGAATCTGGTCCTTCGAGGCTTTTGAATCTTTCTCTGAGCAACTTTGAACTCCTGTGAAGTTTATTACTATCAAGGCAAGCATCCTCTTTGCACCATGTTGATCCCAAGTTTTATACCATAGATTTTCTAAATCCAAAGGACATCTGTGCATGCTATTTTTCCAAAATACAAATTGTGATCTGTTAGTAGTTAGTTATGACCTAACATGATGGATTACCTCAATTGTCACCATACACTCAACCTTAGCATAGTAATGTATACTATAATATATTTTCAGATTTGGCTTAGACATGCAGTCTAGAAACTTTAGAGTTTGACAAGAATATCTTGTCAAACATGGGAAATCACAAATGGCTTTCTGTTGCTTTAAACTCTTTGTCCAGTTTACTTATGTCCGAAACGAATTTTATATTTAAATTGATCTGGACAAGAGGAAGCTAGTGATGGTACTTTTGTGCACGAGATTGGGAATTGTGGTGGACTTGTCCGGGTTAATTAAGGACCGAACTCTGACTATTCAATTCAAGTCCCCCACGTACTTCCACATGCAGTGTATGGGCGTTGTTTGGTTAAGTAAAATGTTAAGACTATTGGGTTGGAAACAGGAAAGTAAGAATATGTGTATTGACCTTGTATGGCATAGATGCTTAGGTCTTATGATGCGTTGTATGCCATGTGAGCTTGTATGTCGATGTCGATGTTCTTAGAAGGGTGAGGGCGATATGTGCTCGTAGCATATACGCATCTTAAAGATGCCGATTGCATCCTAATATGGGTAGTGAGCCCATTCGCATTAAATTGTTTGGATCGGCATTCTTGACGCAACATGTGTGCCCGGTTAGCGGATGCTATCGATCGTTGTTTAAGCGAGATCGGTTCACACATGGGGTCCAACTCAATAGTGTTAGCTTGTTGAAAAATACCAAATCTTAGTTTCCCCGGTCGGCATACCAAAGGAAGTATGTCATCATTCGGAGGCATCCGAAGGCAACGGGCTGACTAAGTCATGTGGGTAAAGATGTACACCCCTGCAGGGTATAAACTATTCGAATAGCCGTGTCCACGGTCATGGACGATAACTTGAATTGATGTCACCTGTATAGAAATTTTGATTTACAAATCTGGTTTCGGTTTTTGATTTAGCATGAGGGATTCATGCACTGTACTGTTTACAATTAATGCTTTTACTTACTGTTCTAGTCCAACTTTGATTTATTAAACTACTTTATCAAAACTTAGCATTTGGAGGATAAGATGTATTGCTGCTTTATGCAAATTTAAACCTTTATACCTTCTTGTTGTAGCCTTATGCATGTATAAATTCTACTCCTTTGAATAGGTTCTAATAAACACTTTCTTTTATTAGTTTGTGTAAGACTTGCTGAGTACCTTCCGTACTCAAGGTGCTATAACCTATTGTTGCAGGTGAGGATGGTTATCTTTATGAAGTACCCGTTAGCGCCGATCAGGATGACGCTAATGAGTAAAGCTACTTCTTTCCTCCACGCAATCACCTGCGGGGTGGATGGGGCCATTGGTGGATTTTGAACTTTTATTTTGCTTCCGCTGTTGAACTTATTGTAGTGACCAAGTCACTCCATAATGTAGTATTAAGTCCGCAAGTTGTAAACTTATGTTTAATTATGTCAATGTATGACTTGTATGTATTTGATGCAATGTTGTTGAAGGATATATATGCAATGGTCGTTGATCCTGGGAACCATTGTGAAATATATATATCCGGGAACCCTGTTTATTGGATTTGTCACTTGTTAAATTTATACCTTTAGCATGATCTTTAATAAAGGGGCAGCACTGTTCCTTAATTAAGAGTTGTGCTACAGTATAATTTTAATTAAGTACATTTCCAATAACTGGGTGTCCTCACACTAAGTCAAAGCTGTTGGACTCGAGTCGGACTCGAGCCCAACCCCCAATTCTGGTGCGACCCAACCATCTCAGCGCCATCCCGAGCCCTGTGGAACATGCAAGCATTGTCCGCCGTTGGATCGCCATCGTGTGGCCCTCGTTCGCGTGGCCATTTGGACCTCCGATCCCGCCCCCGCTTGTGAGCCGTTGGATTCTAATCTGACCGTCGCTTTGCACTCGATCGCTTTGAACTAAACCAACCCAAGCCACTTGACTTGATCCAGTCAACTAACTGAACCGGGCTCGAGCCACTTTGGCGCGCGTGGTTTGGACCATTGATTTTCAATCCAACGATCAAGATCGTTTTGGCCGTTTTGAACGCCCGAGATTCATATTAAATCTGAGCCGTCCATTTCTAATCCGGCGGTCATAAAGCGTTGACTCAAGTTAGGTGGTTCAGCTCAATCCATTTGGGAATTTAGGCCTAAGCCACTTTAATTTGTGTCGCTTACATGTGGGGCCCACGCCTCCTGGTCATCTTCTTCGTCACGCCCGCGCGCGTGCGTGTGTGCCCGTACGCCATGGTAGCGCCTGGTCACCTCGGTGAAGACCTTTAAACGGCTCTATGCCACTTTGCAATCAATGCTGGTCAGCTTTAGCCCCCGAAGTCGCCCTTCTCTGGCTCCCATCTCCTCAGCATGTCCTGGCTGAGCTGTGGACCGAGCCATGGGCTAAGCTCACCATGGGGCTTAACCCTAGCTCAAAATCATGCTCCTCTGGCTATAAAAGGCCATAGAGCCCCCTCTTGAACCCTTTTTCTAGCACCCTTTGCAAACCTTAGCTTCTTGGTGCTTAGTTGAGCTCATTTCACCAACTCCCCCCAAACCACCATTGTCGGCCGACAAGAAAACTTGGTCGGCACAGCGCTCTAGTGGTTCATTTTCAATTCCTTTCACTTCACTTCACACCCCTTATCATCTTGAGCAAAACCTCTAACTTATTTTGGTTTGACATTCACAGGAATTATTAAATTTGGGGTTTGTTCAAATTCGGCCGAAATCACCCCTTTTCTTCCTCAGCTCCAGTGAGTGCTTCATTTCTCATTTGTTCGCTCATGGACCTTCTCTGAGCTATTATGAAGCTAACCCTATCACCCATTTCTGTTATTTTTGCTCAAGCCGCCTTATCCACTTCTTCTTCCTCAACTCCGGCAAGCTATTTGGTCATCGGAGCTCCTCCGGCTATCTTCTTGCCTTCTCGGTGCTTAGGTAACTTCTTAACAGTCCCTAGAAGCTTGGCACTCGCTTTATTGGACTGCTGGAGAGCTTTTTGGCTATTTTCACTTTCGGCCACACTTGTCGCCGTCCTTCTTCTCTAGCTCGCCGCCGTTCTTGGCCGCCGCTGCCGTTGAGAGTGCCACCCTTGGGTGTGCATGGCTATTGCCAACCCATTCCTGTCCTTGGTTCACGCCGCCACGGCCGAAGTCGCCGGCGGTGAGCTCAAGTTCAAACTCGGGATTTTGTCGTGCCTTACTCGGACAGACACTGTAGCTTGATGATTCGCGTTTAATTTGTCCTAGTCTAATCATTGTCTTTAATTACAGTTCTTGTCAGTAAAACAGGCATGCCGTTAAGTTTGGGACCTCTTAGGTGAGACCTTAACCGTTAAAGACCTCTCTAGATTTAATCTGGACCGCTAGGATCACCCTCTGAGTTTCCACAAAAGACCTCCCTCAGTAGACCTCCACCCTTCGGACCTCCTCTAGTGTCGATCTTGACCGTTAAGACCTCCCCCTGGGAGATCTTAGCCGTCAAGACCTCCCTCTCTCGATCTCCCCTTTCATTTTTGAAAAGACCACCTCATGGCCTTTTTGCAAAAACAACCCCAAGACCTCCCTCGGGGTCCTCTTTGCAAAAGACCACCCCTCGGTCTTTTGTAAAGAAAACCTCCAGGACCTCCTCTTGTAAATCGTTACCGTCAAGACCACCCCTTGGAGATCTGAGCCGCTAAGACTTCTCCTGAGTAAATCTTAGCCATCCAAGACCTCCTCACCAATATAGCTTATCACCCAGGACCTCCCTCGTTGAAATCTTAGCCGTTCAGGACCTCCCCATTGAGATCTTGACCGTCTAGGACCTCCTCTTGTAGATCTAACCTTTAGGACCTCCCCGTAGCTCTGGACTGTCGGATCTAAATCTAACGGGCTAGACCTCCTCAGCGCGTTTAGAGTTCTAAACGTTCTAGTCCCTGTGGACCGTCCAATTCTTGATCTACGTCTCAGATCTTGGGTGCATTCGGACTTCCGGTTGCAACATTGATCTGGGCCGTCCATCTCTAGATCCATGGCCCAGATTGGTTGGGGCAATCGGGATGTCCGAATGTCACTTCCGTTGGGAGCCGTTGGATCAAATACAACCGCTAAGGTCATAGGGCCATTTGCGCGGCCGTTCTGCAGCGCGTTTGGGCCGTTGGATTCAAAATCAACGGCCCCGGTTTTTCCACTTTGGTTTGGTAATCAGTAAATCCCGAAACCTTTTATTTGTAAACTGAAAATTGCATTAAACTTTGAAATGTCTTAACTAATTCTTTTTAATTTCTTTTTAGATAATTCCAACTGTGTTAAATTCCTGTTTAACTAAAGTTTAATCTAAAAATACCATTAGACATTGTTCTGTGCCAGAAAATTTTGTAAATAATATTAACTTGTTCTAGTCATTATTTGGTATTCCAGAAAATTCAATTAAAACTTGTAAAATGCGTAACTTTTTCTGTATAACCCCAATTTGGGCAAACCCAAGTTTGTTAAATTCCTCTGATAATGTACTTTAATGTGGAATAGGTTTTCACTATGCCTTTGCCCCTAAAAAATGATATACTCTAGTTTCATAACTTAGAAAAATCATAAGTAATTCATTTCAACTCCAAATGAAGTAAACTCAATTTTGCTAACCTTAGGATGTCAGTATCTATCTACCATAAAAATTCAGGTTCTAGATCTTTCTGAAAAATTGTGCCATGAACAGTACCCAAAATTAATTTAATTTGAATTTTTAAGCTGAAAGAAATTGTTTATGCCATAACTTTTGCGTACTTAATCCAAATCAAATGATTCTTGTTGATAAATTTGTCTAAAATCATGTTCTTTCTGCTGTATAAATTTTATGGATTTTGGAGCACTTTGGATATTGAGTCCTTTTCGGTGTTCATCGTTTTTATTGGATTTTCTCGTTCGTGCGATAGGTTCCGAAAAAATTATTGATTGCGTGAGTGATCCTCTGTAGCAAGAAAGTAATCTCCAACAAGACAAGCAGATGTAGCATCATTTGATCATATTGCTCCTATTACTTTTAAAGTCTAATATCTTGTTTGCAAAAACTAAGTATGCATGCTTCTTGTGTCAAAGTTAATTTTTGTTGATTAGAGGTAGTTAATCCTAATGCATAGTTACCCTGAAATTGTTCACCCCTGCCACAAACCTAGGTTAATATCCTCACTGGTGAACTAGAGCCCGGTGAATGAATTATGGTATTTTTATTGTCTTTAAGATATGATGCTTAGCAATGCTTAGTTACCGGTAGAATTGGACAGTTATCGACTTAGTCGATGACCTTGATCACACAAACTTATTATGAATTTATGATTCAGCCTTTGTGCTATGTTTAATTGTGAAAACTAAAAATAAAAACCAAATGATTTGGACTTGGGTACAATGGTAAGATGGTGTACTTTTGGGTATGACTGTAATGGTGCCTAAGTCAACAAGGATCGAATTACTTGCGCCACCGTACTGAGCATTTTGCGTGCTAACCACATTAGAGGGAAATGGGACCTCTCTTGACTTAGTACTCTGGGAGGTGTTAATTAATGAGTCACGTGGTTGGTTGTATATTTCTATATGCAACATGGGTCACGTGAATTAGGGGAGCACCCGCAACGGCTTGAGTTAGGCCGGTGCATCCTACTCTACGTATGGGTCCTTAGTGGGGACCGTGATGGTGGTCCACTAGGTGATAACCCCCATATGTGCGGCTCTTGATTAGTTCAATCCATTGGAAAGCGTTTCGTAGGACTTAGCCGTGCCGGCATACCAAAGGAAGTGTGCTTAATAGCTTGGCAAAAAGGCGGTCTGAAGTGTGGGTACATTGATACACCCCTGCAGGGTTCAAACTATTCAAATAGCCTCGTCCTAGGTTATGGACACGCTCGGATATGCCCCGTGAGAATTAGACTACAATCTTTTTAATTAAAACTTGATGGTCGGTACGAATGGGTAATTCGTGCTATTGTTGTGATGACTATTGGGTTAGTCATTTCCAGGATATCTTTATGTTATTACTTATTGTCTCGCTGTTATTTATACAAATAAAATTTAGATTGTTAAAACTGCCTTCAACATATTATCTATTGCAAATAAAATCTGCTTTAGGCTGAAAATAAACCTTGAGCCTTCTCCTTTGATTAAAGCCTGCATGTAGTAGTATCTAGGTTTGTTACTCGTAAGTCTTGCGAGTACATTTTTGTACTAATTTGCATTGCTTATTTGTTGCAGAGGAGGTTGATCCCCAAGGGATCGACTTTTGTGAGTTTTGCTACGGTGTGGACGACTAGCTTGGCGGTCCGGTCGGATTGCCTTGTGGGTGTATGGTAAACCGGTCGGCTTTTGTTCATAGCCATCTTATGGCATTTTGCTTCCGCTGTTGTTTAACTCCTTTAGCTTGTTCTTGGCCGGTTGGCTTCTCTTTTGTAATAACTGTTATATATACCTTTTGCTTGTAAAGCTTAAGTTTTGGTCTGTGTGTTGTATGGAATTGATGCAATGTTTTGTAAAAGGGTGTGTATACTGCAATTCTAGCAAGTATACATTTTTCCGATGCACGATATATTTTGTTTGTGATGCTAGAGTCAATGGAAGACTAAGCATTACAAGCAAAATAAACCGGGGTCTCACAATCTTATTGCTGTTTTTAAATGTTTATGGCAGCGAGCCGCTTGTTTAGATTATGGTACTAATTATGCTTTATTATATTTTAGTTATTAATGTCAAATGCTCTTTTAACTTCTGATTGCAATCTATTACTAATTATTGCAAATGAAAACCTGCTTTATGCAAAATGATGAACTATAGCTAGACAGCCTCCTCCCTTAATATAACCTTGCATACTATATAACTTTGCTATAAAGTCTTGCAGAGTACAATTTTGTACTCACGATTTGCTTATTGAACATATTCAGAAGATGCAAACAAAGATCCAACGATTGGTTACTTCTACATATTTTTTTAAATACTACATTTTTAAATAAAATTACAGAAATCAATCCCCATTTAATAAAATTTTAAAAATAGGATGTTGTCACCAATTCATTTGGTGATAGAGCCAAGGATGTTGTGGTGACAGGGTTGTGTCGCCAAATGAATTGGCGAAAGGAGTCTATCTGCCAAATGAATCAGTTACAAGATTGTTGGTGAAACAATACTCTGTTGCCAAATGAATTGGTGACATTTTGACAAGGAAGCTTTTGTTGCCAATTCATTTGGCGACGTAGTCTGTCGCCAAATAAATTAACAACAGAAGTCCATTTTTATTTTTATTAAATGATTATTTATTTCTGTAATTCTATTAAAAATGTATTATTTTAAAAAAAAAACACTTTTACGCCGTGAGTTTTGATGTCGATGATGCCGAGTTCTAGCTTTATCAACCTAGTCAGTTGCCTATGGTTGTGGTTGGGAAGAATCATACTCGCTGGATTTTGATGCCACTTATTCACCTATTCCGTTGCAAAACTTTATGATTTGTGAACTATTTGTCTGGTCGGCCATTTGTTGTAAAAATTAGTCTTGTATGACTTAATTCAGTTGTATAATTATATTATATTACTTTGATTTATTTACACGTGTATGGATGTGATATCAATATTGTAAATGTGTGTGGTAGTCACTGATAATGGGACTAGCACAATAAAGACATAGGATTTCAGGATTAACCTCCCGGGTTTGAGAGCATACAACCTATGCAGAGTGTTAAACAATATATTCGAATAGTCATGTATGCAATCATGGACATACTCGGGGATTTCACATGAGTAGTAGATTTTTCTAAAACAAAACTAGGAAGGTGGCCATGTGAATGAATTGGTCTAAGCTATATGAACTTTGTGTCAACTCTTGTTTACTTCTTCTTCTTCTTCTTCTTCTTCTTCTTCTTCTTCTTGTTATTTCAACTTGTACTTTCAATATATTATTCGTATTCAAATGTAAATATCGCTTTGTGCAAAATAACCTCAGTAGTCATATCCTTTGTAACAAGCCTTGCATTTATATATCATATTATGTGTGCACAACTTGCTGAGTACTCTGTGTACTTACTTTTGCTATAAACAATATTGTTCAGTTGCTGAAGACTACATCAGTGCATCGTTGGTCAACGAGGACTACTTGAAAGATCATGGAAAACTAGGTTGAGTTACCTAGTCAATTACCTATGGGCATATGGATGGGGCTACACTAAAGTTATTATGTTTCCTTTTGCTGTCGTTTATTTGAGATAATTGTAAGCTTCAACCGTAAGGTCACTACTCTGATAAATAAATGCTAATTACATATTTATTAGTTATCTTTGCATATAAAATGATATTTCATCGATATGGCCACTGTGTGTACTAGCGTGATTCTAAACTAGTGCAGTATACATAGATGATCCATATTAATTTGCATAATTGTGTCCTGACAGGTTCACCCTTTTTGCCCGATGGCAATTGCAAGTAATTACCCCCAACTCTAGGGGGTTTTCCGAAAAAGCGTGCGGATCCTCGCGCGGAGCAACTTCCCACCAACTATGGAAAAATGAACTGCACCCGCTCCAGATTCATACAACTTTCAATTCTCTTTTTTGAGTCGTTGGACCGTTTGGCATGGCTCTAGAAGCCGCAGATAAGAATCTAAGAGCTAGAGTCATGCCAAACACCACCTAAATAGTATCGTGGCTAGCAAAGCCCAAATAGGAAGCCCATTGAAGTAAATATGGGGCCGCTTAGAACTTGGTCCATGTTGGGGGCAAAAGTAAGGCCAGCCTATGTAGGCCGCATGTAGCCGTGACTCTGAGTTAGGATAGTTTTATGTAATGGATGTTAAAAACCATGTTAAACACACGCACATATGGGTATGTCGTGTCCTCTCTTAGAACACGATTATAAATACGGAGTTCGGGAATAAATCCGTAACTTTGCATTGCCATTTTCTTGTCAAACTAAAGTGTGTTAATTCACAATATAATGACAGAAAACATGAGATCCTCCGCTAGCGTGGTCTTCGCTGGCTGCTGGGTGGCGCTACGCGAGCCTGCAGGCGGTGGCATGCTTGGGGATGGAGAGGGATCGCATGGCCTCGTCGTGGGATGGAGAGGAATGCATCGCTTGAGCGGTAGAAGAAGTGAAGTGGCAGACACTCAAGTTTTATCCTATCTCCGCATCCAACAGCTACAGGAAAACCTGAGCTCTACCGGACGGTCGCGAACAGTGTCTGCGGGATGGGGAAGTCACAGGCGTCTATGAAATAGCAATTTCGATCCTATGAAGCCGAGGAGCCTGTTTGAGTGGTATTGCGATCTGTTTTTAGTAGATAATAATATCTCCATTAGTTAGTCTATCGATCTCCATCAGCTGGTTATTTGACTAATCCTTCCCCTTGATGTAATTTGTGAATTGATAAGCTGTAGATTATGGGAATCGGTCCTGGAAAGATGCTGCAGGTTATACGTGTGTGTGTAGCATACACACAACCAATGTAAGGACAGACACCGGTGTTTATTCCCTTTTGTTAAAGTACAACACACCCAGCCAAATCAGGAGCATCAGAGCAAGCCCTTGTGTTGTCAGCTTTTATATGATGCTCTGATGCTCATTGTCCTTTCTCCGTGGAACATATGATTCTAGCGTTGTCAGCTTCCTAACCAGCTTAATTTGATCAAATGGAATCTAACTCTCTCACTTTGGTTGGTACAGTTTGCACTATGTTTTCATATAAAGTAAAAGCACTATGGAGAAGGTCTGTACCTAATAAGTGGCTTAGAATAGATAAGCCCATGTAAAACACACACACACACATGGCAACGGCAACGGCAACGGCAACGGCAACGGCAACGGATGGCGTCACCCACCGGACGTTGGACGTGAACGGCATCAAGATCCACCTCGCCGAGTCCGGCGACGGCGCGGCCGGCACCGTCCTCTTCCTGCACGGCTTCCTGGAGCTCTGGTGCTCATGGCACCACCAGCTCCGGTCCCTCTCCCGGCGCGGCTACCGCTGCCTGGCCCCCGACCTCCGCGGCTACGGCGACTCCTCCGCGCCGGACTCCCCGTCGTCCTACACCGCCTTCCACCTCGTCGGCGATGTGGTCGGCCTCCTCAACGCCCTCTCCCTCCCTCAGGTGTTCGTGGTGGGGCAAGGCTGGGGCGCCCTGCTGGCATGGCACCTCTGCACGTTCCGGCCGGACAGGGTACGCGCGCTGGTGAACATGAGCGTCGCCTTCATGCCGCGCAACCCCGCCGTGCGTCCGCTCGAGGCGTTCCGGCGGCTCTACGGCGACGGCTACTACCTCCTCCGCCTGCAGGAGCCCGGCGCCATGGAGGCGGAGTTCGCGCGGATGGACACCAAGTTCATCTTCAAGAAGCTCCTTACGACCCGCGACACCGGCGCGATCTCTCTGTCCAAAGAGTGGTGGGGGTCGCCGGACGAGGAGATCCCGCTTCCGCCGTGGCTGTCCGACGAGTACGTAGACCGCCTCGCCGCCAAGTTCGACGAGACGGGGTTCGCCGGCGCCATGAACTTCTACCGCTGCCTCGACCTGTAAGAAGTATATATATGAATTAAAGACCTCATCTATTCATATCCATTCACTGTGCTTCGCTTCGCTTCTTTCACGATTAATTAATCTGTGCAATTTATGGATGTGCCTGGTGGAGGAACTGGGAGCTGACGGCGCCGTGGACGGCGGCGAAGGTGGCGGTGCCGGCGAAGTTCATGGCGGGGGAGTCGGCGATGTCGTACAACTACACGGGGGTGCAGGAGTACATACACAAGGGCGGGCTCAAGGGCGACGTGCCGGGGCTGGAGGAGGTGGTGGTAATCGCCGGCGCCGCGCACTACATCCACCTGGAGAAGCCGGAGGATGTCACCGAGCACATCTACGACTTCATCAAAAAGTTCTGACATGGCAGGCCGTGCACGTGATCGATAGATTGAATGCTTCAGTAATCACGACCGGATCAATGACCGTGTAGAGGGATGATAATTCCCAAATAAGGCACCGTTTGGAACTGCAGAAAAATTCCCCATCCCTGTCTAAATGGAACTGTTATCTATAAAAATTTTGTGTTCCAAACAGGTCCTAAGTTGTTGAGCATTCTTAGCTGACTCCTGGAAGCCATATGCTAAGTATGGCACTTATAGTTGTTTTATGTAACTTATGTTCTCTACATATGTAGTAATGTACGGCATTTATAGTTGTGTTAAGTTGAACAAACGAAAAGCCTGAGTCAACAAAATTTGCGCCAAAGAATATCGCAACTTAATTTTGTTGGATGGCCATGGACGGTTCGGATCAACCACGGTGGAGGAACTTGGGAAGCAATTAATGCTTTATCGTCACATTTGATCCGCACTGCTTCCTTAAGTTACAAATAAGTGTCGTTTTGTACACTGACACATTCTCTGAAACATAACAACTGTTGAGGTAATATAATGAGAAAATTACATCTATACCACAAGTCTCCGTCTGGTATAAAAAAAACACCACAAACACAGCCCTGTTCCAACCAATAGCACATGAGTCGGGCAAATCTCTCATCCATAACACTTCTGTTAACTCCCGTTACCCTTTTCGTTTCAATTTATTTTTTTCCAGTCTTGCACACCTGAGTTGATGAAAATACCCTCCGAACCAGTTTGGCAGATGCTTGGTCCGACCTAACCCTATCAGAGTTCATCCTCTTTCTTCCTCTCCCCATCTTTACTCTCTCTCATTGCTCCTACTCTGGTATTCGCGGCATCTTGGAGTGCGTCGTTGGTACTCGCGGCACCAGCTGAGGTCCGACCGGCTCCCATCGACCGAGCACGCCTTCGCGTCGCTGTCACCCGCCGCGCGCACCATTGTCGGGATCTAAACATGTAAATCCGAACACTCTGTGTATTCTGAACTATTCATGATCAGTAGCTAACTCACACAGTGACAACATCGATGAAAATTATATCCATACAACGAAACAACTAAGAAATAAATAAATTATTATTAAATAGTAGCAGCGGACCTTATGTTCAAAGTTTACATAGTTTGCTACGCAGGGCTTAAAAGATAAACCGAACTCTTGCAGTAGAAATAAGATAACATATGGTAGCCATCCGATATGCCCATAGGCAATCGAGTTGGGAGCACATCCTAGTTTGCATAGTCTTCAAAGTACTCCTCCTCGTAGAACTCTGGATTTTCGGATTCTTCCTCAACAACTGATCAACAAGGCATAAAGCCGTGAGTACATAAAGTACTCAGCAAGTCATAGAAAATAGTATACAATTAATATTCATGTAAGGCTTGAATAAGGAATAGTTGTATGGTTATTTTACATAAAACAATATTAACAGTCAATACAGTAAATAGATTAAAAAGCATAATTGGAAAGACTATATAAATAAATTAAACAATTACTTTGAAACAACCAGTTAACTACCTATTCACTTCCCATCCATTTCACCATCCAAATATTTTATGAAAACTCTATACGTCGTGTGAAATTCCTAGGCATTGTCCATAATCGGGGACACGACTGTTCGAACGGTTTTAACACTCTGTAGAGGTTGTACAATTTTACTTACAAGAGATAATCAACTTAATATATTGGCCAACACATGCTTCCATAGGTGTGCGACTAAGTGATTATCACAAAGCATTTACAAAGTTCTGTCTTAACTCGGTTCTGCCCACTAAGATTTCACCACCGAATGGACCTCGCACCCATTCAGGGACCCTCTCTTGCGCCATTATGAATATCCCTCGCAGAATTCACACTTCCAAAAATAGAACTAAAATTAAGATATTGCTGATTAATTAGCCAAGTCCATCCTACACTAGACATATGGCTGTACAATAAGGCCTAGATCAATGGTGTATAAGATTAAGTCCTTAGTGATTACTCAGGCGAGACTACCTCATCCAAAACACTGTGCCTCACGACCCCCTTTACTACACTATCAATCGCCTGAGCATAAATCATTTTGTTCATCCAAACCAATTACAATCCCTGCCATGGTACAAAATTTTATAATAGCGGCATTGCACCACAATTAACACAATAATGACATCGCACCACAGTTGCACGATAATGGTATCGCACCACAATTCCATATATCATTAAGTTAAATTTAACATTATTGACCATGCGATCATAAGGCCATCGTAACTAAGCATGACTAAGTATATCTACGATACCCATGATAGTGATACAAATATGTCCAACTAATATCAACCCTTCCTATGGTGTCAAAGGATACACGACATTCACAACATTAAAGGTGGCATAAAGTCAATTAGGTAATTAGTTACTCTTGAAAACAATTGATATAAATTAGCATGTGATGAGAATCTAATAATCCTCAATTATTTATTTATCTATAATTCTTATTATAGATAATAATATCATTATATTGTTCTTAAGTATATCCCTTAATGTTCATAAAGAAGAAACTAAACTGAGTGGTCGTAAGTCTTTCTACGACCACCCTATGGTTGTAAGCCTTTCTACGACCACCTTGTGGTCGTAGGACTTTCTACGACCAGGTCAACTATGACCACCCTGTAATTGATAAAGCCTGTAGACATGTGGGCCCAATCAATCAGGGAATCTTATACGTGGTGTTTAAGAATGCACGGTGTTTAAGACACATAGCAGTTAGTATACGCGTTATTCTTCAGAATAACTACATTATGACTCTATCTCTGACGATAACTTCCAGGCGATATGGAAGAGTCATAACCCTGACAATATGTCGGGACCCGAAAATACATCTCAGGAACCCTCTGTGTATTCTGAACTAGTCCCAGATCAGTAGCTAGCTCACACAGGGAAACAGTCATGAAATACCATCCATTTATTCAATTTAACTAAGAAGATCTCAAAGTAACAAATAATAATTAATAACTGGACCTTATGGTCAACGTTTACTTAACTTGCCACGCAGGGCTAAAGAAATAATTAAACTCTTGCAGCGGAACGAAACTCTTCAAATGGCTAATCAACATGCCCACAGGCAATCGAGTGGAGAAACGCATCCTAATCCGCAAAACCTTCATGGTCCTCCTGGGCGAAGAACTCTTGAGCAGCTTGATATCCTTCTGTGGAGATTAAGCAACACAGGGCGCAAAGCCATGGGTACTTTGAATGTACTCAGCAAGCCGTGGGGAAATGTATGCAAATAGTATTCATGCAGGGCTTGAACAAAGATTAGATGTATGGCTCTTTTGCATAAAACATCATTTACGATAAATACAATAAATAGATTGAAATGCGTAATTGAAAACAGTAATAAGTAAATAAACACTTTCTTTGAAACAACCAGTGAACTTCCCATTCACTTCCCAACCAAACCAAAGATAAGTGAATTCCCCATTCACCAATCGACACCAACCACCAAGTGAATAACCTATTCACCAAACGAACATTATATTCATCAAGTGAACTTCCCATCCACACTCCGACACATTTTTGAAGAAACTCTATCTCCCGTGTGAAATCCCCAGGCACGTCCATAATCGCGGACACGGCTATTCGAATAGTTTTACACTCTGCAGAGGTTGTACAGCTTGACCCACAAGAGATAGATCAACTTATAATGTCCGTTTAACACACTTTCGAGGTGTGCGACTAAGTGATCATCACAAGGCTTTTACAAAGCTCCTTCTTAACCCGATTCGCTCGCTAAGGTTTCAACACCAATGTCTTTCCACTGCATGGCCCCCTCTTGCGCCACCGTGAGAATATGTTTCCCATAACCACGCTTCACACGCATGTAACCGAAATTAAGACATTGCTAATTAATCACCAGCCTGTCCCATACCGGGCATGTGGTTGTACTGTTAAGGCCCGTTCAATGGCGCACAAGATTAAGTCCTTGACAAGTTACTCAAAGTAGACTACCACAAACCCACAACATGTTCAATCCACATCCCCACTATCCACCAACCACTCGCCCGAGCGAAAACCATTTTGTTTAACCAACACCCATGACTAACCCCGTCATGGTACACAAATTCTAGCAAGAATGGCTCACCACCACGGTTCCATATTTCATTAAGTCAAAATTAATTATCCAGACACATGTGATGACAAACCCATCGTAACTAAGCTGAACTAAGCATATGTACGATACCCATGTTGGCAATACAAATATGTCCAACTAAAATTACCCATACTAAGGTGACAAAGGATTCATGGCATTCAAATCATCAATGGAGGCATAACGACAACAGGTAATAACTAATCCCAGAACAATTTATATAAAGGTAGCATGCAATTATATAAAACAATATACTTTTGAAATCATAGGTTCAATATGATCAAAGGACCACGACTTGCCTGGGAATAAATCCAGTGATTGATCTTGATCTTGGTATGCTACTCCTTGCTCGAAGCTTCCCGAAGTATCGACGTCTATTCGCAAAACAAGCAAATAACACAAATAGATAAATAATAGAGAAAAAACAAACTCCAAAAATTAAATAAAAAAATTCAGATAAATAGATCTCGAATTTAGATAAATTTAAGAATTTGAATGGACTCAATCGGAGTTCGGATGCAAAAGATATGAACTCGGGAAGATTGAAATCACATAAAATACTTAAAATCAGAATTTATGGATTTACTAAATTATTTTTCTGAAGGAAAAGATAATTAATGCGTCAGCTGACGTCAGCAGAGCGGTTCGGACGGGATGACAATTCTTCCGACAGGTGGGACCCACTCGTCATAGAGGTGGTGCACCGTGGACTGGGTTCATGGATTAATGGCTCGGGTGGGATTTGGTTTACCACATGGGCTGCCAACTAGGCGCTGACCAGATGCCACACAAGCACAAAAGATGAGGTGGCGCTCGGTGGAAGGGTGACATGGCTGCCACATCAGCCGGGGGAGAAAAACCGAAGGAGCTCTGGAGCTTGTGGCCAGCGAAGAAGTTGACGGCGTCGACGGCGAACGGCGGCGAGGTAGCTCCGGGGAAGTACCAAAACGGGATGCCGAGGAGATGGCGATGCCCTGGGAGGCGATGACTCGACAACTCCGGCGACGAGACGACGGCGGCGGCGACTTTGGCGGCGAGGTACTCACGGGTGATGGCGGTCTTGGCGATGAGATGACTCCCGAAGTAAACGAAGGCGAGCACCGGGACGGCAAAGGCACGAGGATCACAGGGGTGAGCTCGGAACGGCTAGAAGATGACCAGATCGGCGGCAATGCGGAGATGACCAGAAGTGGAGAAGAGGCACGGCGGCGGCGGCTCGGTGGCAAAAGAGTAAGGAGGAGGTGGGGGACTTGATGAGAATAGCATAAGGCACAAATTGACACACACGGAAAACAAAGGAGCTCACCGGAGTATTAGATCGGGGTGGAGCGGCGGCGATCGGTTGTCGGACGAAACCGAAAACGGAGCTCCGAAGATGCTCGACCGAAGATGGTGGAAGCACGGTGAAGCTCACGATGAGGCGATCCCAACTCCGATGGCGGCACAAGCTGAGGAGGTCCGACGGCGGAGAAATCCCACGAAGAAGGAGCTTCGGCCGTTCTTGGTTCTTCGGCGGTTGCGGCGCAACGAAGGTGAATCCGGGGAGGAGACCTTAGGGTTTCGGGAGAGGGGCTTGAGGCGAAGAGATTGACGCGAGGCGGAGGCTTTGAATACTGCCGGAGGGGAGGAGTCCAGGAGGAGGCCGGCGCTGCTGGCGTTCGATTCAAACCCGAGAGCAAGAGTCCTGCTCGGGGACGAAGGAAGGAGAAACGCACGTGGCAAAGGAGGCGGGGCCACTGGCAGCGAGACAAGGAGAAAGGGAGCGAGCTGGGCTGCGCGAAAGCTGGGCCAAAAGCGAGAAAGGCTTGGGCTTTGGGCTTGGAACAGAAGTGGGCTGAACAGGAGATTCGGCCCGACGGTTAATCCGAGATTTTTAATAGTTTTTCTTTTTAGAAAATAGCAGAAAAAGGCAAATGGCAATTAGAAAATAGCAAATGCACTCGGAAAAATTCTAGGAAATTCTAGAAAATATATCCAAGCACATAGAACCCAAATAAAATAATTTTGATAATAGTTGATGTTGGCATTAATCATATTAAATTGTTTTTGAACTCTGAAAATTCATATTAAGCTTTAACCTTTACCAGAAAAATCCAAATGGTTAATTTTTTTAAAACTTCAAAACATACCAAATTTTTGGGATGTTACAAACCTACCCCCCTTAAAAGGGAATCTCATCCCCGAGATTCGGGCTGACTAAAGAATAGGTTCTGACGCAGGTCTAACCTGAAGACTTACCAGAGGCGACGTTCTGAACTGCTTGTGCTTCTGCTGCAACGATGTGGTTCAGTCTTCCTCTTGAGGCAGTTGATGGAGTCATGGTAACTTGATTCGGAGTCTGAGGCATCCCTCTTCCTGCTCCTGGCAAAGAAGTCCTGGCTGGTGTAGGTCCCAAATTGAAAGGAATTGGTGTCAGCCCTTGCTTCTGCATACACTTGTTAGCATAATGACCTGTCTGACGGCAGTTGAAACAAGTAACTCCCGTGCCATGGTTGGGGTTTCCCTGAGATTGACTATTGTTGCTGTTGTTGACATTGGGTATCCCTGTGTTTCCTGCATGAGACACTGGTACTGGGGTTCTGAATCCAACAGATGAATTATTGGGACGAAAAGGCTGCTGTGCATTGGTTCTGGCTCTCTGTAGTTGATTTTGATGAACTCCGTGTTGTATCATCTTCCTTTTGCGAGATTCGTCTAACTCACGACGAGAATCTTCTATGAGTACGGCTTTATCAACCATATGCTGAAAATCCACATAATCATTTCCAACAACTTGCACTTTCAAACTGGGGTTGAGTCCACGCTTGAATCGCTTCTGACGTGTGTTATCTGTAGCAACATCTTCTAGAGCATAGCGAGAAAGTTGAGTGAACTTGTTGAGATATTCACCCAAAGACATGTTTCCTTGCTGAAGTTCACGAAATTCGTTCTTCTTCATTTCCACTATACCATCAGGGACATGCGCTGACGAAAAGTCATGAAAATTCCTCCCAAGTGATAGCGTGAGAATTTCCATGAGCTGCGGTGTAGTTCTCCCACCATTCTGCGACTGTACCTTCCAACTGATGTGAAGCATAAAGAACTTTCTCACGATCATTGCATTGAGCAATGGCGAGCTTTTCTCCATCGAACGAAGCCAATCTTCAAGCGCCCAAAGGTTCGGCGAATGAGAAAACGTGGGTGGTCGAGTCCTCATAAACTCGATAGCTTGGAATGATGATGAATCGGCGCGAACAATTTGCTTGATTATTCGACCATTCTTGACTGTTTTGGTTCAACAAGTTGACTATTGCAGAGGCGGTCTGACTTTGCTGTGTCATCATGGCGTTCATGTTCTGCATCATTGCACTCATGAATTACGTCTGAGCTGCTAGAAGTTGTGTCATGTTTGGCTCTGTGGCTCCAGGGGCTGGTGACTGGTCACTTGCATTGACATTGGCATTGGCATTGGCATCCTCTGACTGAGTACGACTCGAAGTATTGCAAGTATCAACCATCTGCGATAGTCCTTCACAGGTTTAATAGGTAAGATAGAAAAGCAGTGTAGATGAGAGGGAATAGCACAATAGATGAGATAGACAAGATAGAGTAGATGGAAACAACCTAATTAGGGGAAACAGATTATACCCAAAGGCAAAGGCAAGAAGACATAGCTGAAACGCTATGAAAGCACCAATAACTTTTCAAATTAAAGCCTTAGTGTGACTGCAACATAATGCTTGACAGCAAAACTGCAGCTCCCACTTGCACACAACCCAAATAAAGACCTATTGCAACAACGATCTAAAACGCTACTAAAACTCTAATAGGACGGCTTCAAATCTAAACTAGAGAACGAAGATCCTTCGAAACAACTAGAATGAAGCAACGAAGATACTCTTGACAAAAGCTTTTCTTCTAGACGAGAGAAATTAATGAGGCGAGAAAGTCAATTTAAGATTATAAAGCAACATTCAGCAAAGGCAAGAGACAAGATCTTTAGCACATGATGAGTAGAATAGAATAGGATAAGAATAGAATAGACTGAGATGAGAATAGAATAGAGTAGATGAGAGAAGAACAACTACTCAAGTCAAATTCAGTTGATTTGATTTAGAAAATAAGTTTTGAAGCTTTTAGCTAAAACGACCATGCTAACTAAGGTTGCGTTCTACAGTCGATATGGCTCTGATACCACCTCTGTCGGGACCCGAAAATACATCTCAGGAACCCTCTGTGTATTCTGAACTAGTCCCAGATCAGTAGCTAGCTCACACAGGGAAACAGTGATGAAATACCATCCATTTATTTAATTTAACTAAGAAGATCTCAAAGTAACAAATAATAATTAATAACTGGACCTAATGTTCAACGTTTACTTAACTTGCCACGCAGGGCTAAAGAAACAATTAAACTCTTGCAGCGGAACGAAACTCTTCAAATGGCCAATCAACATGCCCACAGGCAATCGAGTGGAGAAACGCATCCTAATCCGCAAAACCTTCATGGTCCTCCTGGGCGAAGAACTCTTGAGCAGCTTGATATCCTTATGTGGAGATTAAGCAACACAGGGCGCAAAGCCATGAGTACTTTGAATGTACTCAGCAAGCCGTGGGGAAATGTATGCAAATAGTATTCATACAGGAATTGAACAAAGATTAGCTGTATGGCTCTTTTGCATAAAACATCATTTACGATAAATACAATAAATAGATTGAAATGCGTAATTGAAAACAGTAATAAGTAAATAAACACTTTCTTTGAAACAACCAGTGAACTTCCCATTCACTTCCCAACCAAACCAAAGATAAGTGAATTCCCCATTCACCAATCGACACCAACCACCAAGTGAATGACCTATTCACCAAACGAACATTATATTCATCAAGTGAACTTCCCATCCACACTCCGACATATTTTTGAAGAAACTCTATCTCCCGTGTGAAATCCCGAGCACGCCCATAACAGCGACACGGCTATTCGAATAGTTTTACACTCTGCAGAGGTTGTACAAAGATGACTCACAAGAGATAGATCAACTTATAATGTTCGCTTAACACACTTCCGAGGTGTGCGACTAAGTGATCATCACAAGGCTTTTACAAAGCTCCTTCTTAACCCGATTTTGCCGCTAAGGTTTCAACACCAATATCTTTCCGACTGACGGGGCCCCTCTTGCGCCACCGTGAGAATATGTTTCCCATAACCACGCTTCACACGCATGTAACCGAAATTAAGACATTGCTAATTAATCACCAGCCCGTCCCATACCGGGCATGTGGTTGTACAGTTAAGGCCAGTTCAATGGCGCACAAGATTAAGTCCTGACAAGTTACTCAAAGCGAGACTACCACAAACCCACAACATGTTCAATCCACGTCCCCACTATCCACCAACCACTGCCTGAGCGAAAACCATTTTGTTTAACCAACACCCATGACTAACCCCGTCATGGTACACAAATTTTAACAAGAATGGCTCACCACCACGTTCCATATTTCATTAAGTCAAAATTAATTATCAGGACACATGTGATGACAAACCCATCGTAACTAAGCTGAACTAAGCATATGTACGATACCCATGTTGGCAATACAAATATGTTCAACTAAAATTACCCATACTAAGGTGACAAAGGATTCATGGCATTCAAATCATCAATGGAGGCATAACGACAACAGGTAATAACTAATCCCAGAACAATTTATATAAAGGTAGCATGCAATTATATAAAACAATATACTTTTGAAATCATGGGTTCAATATGATCAAAGGACCACGACTTGCCTTGGAATAAATCCAGTGATTGATCTTGATCTTGGTATGCTACTCCTTGCTCGAAGCTTCCCGAAGTATCGACGTCTATTCGCAAAACAAGCAAATAACACAAATAAATAAATAATAGAGAGAAAACAAACTCCAAAAATTAAATAAAAAACTCAGATAAATAGATCTCGAATTTAGATAAATTTAGGAATTTGAATGGACTCAATCGGAGTTCGGATGCAAAAGATATGAACTCGGGAAGATTGAAATCATATAAAATACTGAAAATCAGAATTTATGGATTTACTGAATTATTTTTCTGAAGGAAAAGATAATTAATGCGTCAGCTGACGTCAGCAGAGCGGTTCGGACGGGATGACAATTCTTCCGACAGGTGGGACCCACTCGTCATAGAGGTGGTGCACCGTGGACTGGGTTCATGGATTAATGGCTCGGGTGGGATTTGGTTTACCACATGGGCTGCCAATTGGGCGCTGACCAGATGCAACACAAGCACAAAAGATGAGGTGGCGCTCGGTGGAAGGGTGACATGGCTGCCACATCAGCCGGGGGAGAAAAACCGAAGGAGCTCTGGAGCTTGTGGCCGGCGAAGAAGTTGACGGCGTCGACGGTGAACGGCGGCGAGGTAGCTCCGGCGAAGTACCAAAACGGGATGCCGAGGAGATGGTGATGCCCTGGGAGGCGATGACTCGGCAACTCCGGCGACGAGACGACGGCGGCGGCGACTTTGGCGGCGAGGTACTCACGGGTGATGGCGGTCTTGGCGATGAGATGACTCCCGAAGTAAACGAAGGCGAGCACCGGGACGGCAAAGGCACGAGGATCATAGGGGTGAGCTCGGAACGGCTAGAAGATGACCAGATCGGCGGCAATGCGGAGATGACCGGAAGTGGAGAAGAGGCACGGCGGCGGCGGCTCGGTGGCAAAAGAGTAAGGAGGAGGTGGGGGACTTGATGAGAATAGCATAAGGCACAAATTGACACGCACGAAAAACAAAGGAGCTCACCAGAGTATTAGATCGGGGTGGAGCGGTGGCGATCGGTTGTCGGACGAAACCGAAAACGGAGCTCCGAAGATGCTCGACCGAAGATGGTGGAAGCACGGTGAAGCTCACGACGAGGCGATCCCAACTCCGATGGCGGCACAAGCTGAGGAGGTCCGACGGCGGAGAAATCCCACGAAGAAGGAGCTTCGGCCGTTCTTGGTTCTTTGGCGGTTGCGGCGCAACGAAGGTGAATCCGGGGAGGAGACCTTAGGGTTTCGGGAGAGGGGCTTGAGGCGAAGAGATTGACGCGAGGCGGAGGCTTTGAATACTGCCGGAGGGGAGGAGTCGAGAGGAGGCCGCCGCCTGGCGTTCGGTTCAAACCCGAGAGCAAGAGTCCTGCTCGGGGACGAAGGAAGGAGAAACGCACGTGGCAAAGGAGGCGGGGCCACTGGCAGCGAGACAAGGAGAAAGGGAGCGAGCTGGGCTGCGCGAAAGCTGGGCCAAAAGCGAGAAAGGCTTGGGCTTTGGGCTTGGAACAGAAGCGGGCTGAACAGGAGATTCGGTCCGACGGTTAATCCGAGATTTTTAATAGTTTTTCTTTTTAGAAAATAGCAGAAAAAGGCAAATGGCAATTAGAAAATAGCAAATGCACTCAGAAAAATTCTAGGAAATTCTAGAAAATATATCCAAGCACATAGAACCCAAATAAAATAATTTTGATAATAGTTGATGTTGGCATTAATCATATTAAATTGTTTTTGAACTCTGAAAATTCATATTAAGCTTTATCCTTTACCAGAAAAATCCAAATGGTTAATTTTCTTTTAAAACTTCAAAACAGACCCAATTTTTGGGATGTTACACAATAACTTCCATCAACGTACGTGTTCCACCAAACATCGAGGCGTCACTTGGCTTGGAGAAACTGCCACCCCTTCATGTGCTATATAAATACTAAAGTCAGTAGACATCAGGGCAGAGGATCAGGAGGGGGAGACATTAGGCATAATTCTTCTTCTTCAGGGGGAGACATTAGGCATAATTCTTCTTCTTCTTGATTGTAATCAGTATAGTCAATACAACAACAGCAGCACAGGAGTAGGGTTGTTATTCTCTTCAGAGAAGGCCCGAACCTATCTAAATCCCTGTGTCATTTTCTATATGGTTCTAATTCTAGGAGACCCCTGAATATTCATTCGCAAGATTGATACTAGATCATCGATAGCATGCATGTTGATATAAAATAATATAATTTTGCATTAATGGGTACAATATGATCGAAGGTCTACGACTTGCCTTCGTTGAAGATTGGAGTTGCTTTTGCAGACTGGTCCAAGAAGGCTTCGGAAATGCTGAATTCTATACGCACAAAACGAGACGAATAAATAAATTACAATCAGTCCAAATAAAATCCAAAAATTATAAAATAGATACTAATAGAGAGATTACGAATTTATATGAATTTAGGAACAATAATCGACGAAATCGGAGTTGTTGTGAAGGAGAACGAACACCCAGAAATTTATCGGAAAGGGAAATTGCTGAAAAATGGGAAGGAGGGGAATATTCTAGGGAATATTATATTTCAGTATTAAAGATTAAAACAAAGTACTGATAGTTGGGCCCCACTGGCAAGTGAGACAAGAAACAAAGAAAAAGAATAGAGGAGAAGCAGAGGAGGGGAGCGGCAGCTCTAGGCAGTGACGGCGGACGGCAGCGCGGAGGCAGTCGATGACAGCCAAAATCGAAATGATCGCTCTCCACTGAGGTAGACTCAAACTAAAATGTGGATGATCTTGAGACCATCCGGAGGAGGAGAATTGCAACCTAGAGAACTTTACCTGGGCACATTCAATATCTATCAGAGGAAGCTCAAGAACTTCAATGAATAAATGACCTGCTCGAGAATCCAACTCAAAAGCTTAGATGAGCACCAAGCTACGATCTCTTCGCTGAAGAGATTGAACAAAGGCTTCGGGATACAATGGTCAGACTTGAGCAAACTCACCGACATCATTCTGGTAGTCGTACCGTGATGACACCATCAAACACAGTCGTTCGAATAACTCCCTTCGTGGAGCGCGACATGACAACAGGTCTGGTCACTCCCCTAACCATAACTCCAGTCGTAGAAGAGTTATTCAAACACCTGGTGATCGACAAGCTCCTAGGGAAGGTAATCGTTCACCACTTATACCTAGAAATCTGCAACAGTAGATGGAATACAAGGAGTATTACCCTTATAGGACTGAAACCTATTGTAGATCAGGTTCACCTACCACTAGGTATCGCCGTCTACGATTACCTGGTGACGTCAGCCCTTCTTTCCTGTAAAGAAGGTGTCATAATATTATTATCGGATGTCGGGCGTTTTCGCTTGACCTTCGAACGGTTTGCTGGCCGCCGCGATTTCGACCTGTGAACATAGAGAAGTTTAATGGGTCACAAGATCCCATCGAATTTCTTCAGATCTATACGACCGCTATTCAAGCAATAGCAGGAGGAGAGCACGTCATAGTGAATTACCTTCCTACTGTGCTTGAAGGATCTACTTGGTTGTGGTTGTTAAATCAACCACTGGAGTCGATCTATTCGTGGCAAAATCTTTGCAATGTACTACTGGCTAATTTCCAGGGTACCTACATCTGTCTCGGAAAGGAGGATGACCTGCACAGGATGAGACAAAATGCACACGAGACCTTGCGCCAGTTCATCAGGCGTTTTAGTTAGGTTCACAATTCCATATCTGAGATTTCTGACTCTTCTATAATCAAAGCCTTTAAGCAGGGAGTCCATGGTAGAACAATCACATAAGGCATCGCTTTAAATCATCTGGCTATTGTCACCGAGCTTTTTGAGATGGCTGATCGACATGCAACTGTTGTAGAAGCGGTCGAGTGAAACAGAACCATCGATCGAGATGATAAAGATCCTCAAGAAGCAGGCGAAAGTAGCAAGAAGAAGGATAAGAAAGCCAAGAAGTCCAAGAGCAAGACCAAAGGCCAAAAGCCTCAAGTCAGTAACTCTAAGGAAGTCTTGGCTGTAAGTGATAAAGTGCCTCGAGGCTCCAAGCCAAACTCTGACCGGGTGTAAGATCGAGGAGGCCGGCTAGAGGGGGGTGAATAGGTGGTTTTTAAAATATGTTGGCTAAAACTGAGTTTTATGCGGAATTATAAATCAATTCGATTTTGCTCAATTAAAACCTAAATCAACTAGTCTTGACTAAGTGCACCAACAATATAAGACTATTGATAATGATAGCAAATATACAAAGACATGTAAGCAATTTAATTCTAGGAATATAAATTGCACAAAGTAAATCACAAGAGAACAAACCACAATGACACAAAGATGTTTTAGCGTGGTGTTCGGAGACTTGCCGGTCTCCCTTAATCCACGTTGAGATAAGCCCAGACTAATTGGACTGGCTCAACCAATTAAGCCAAACACCTTGATCCACTCAGGGTTGCTCTTCCTCCACTCTGAAGATAGCGAGCACTAAACCACTCACAACACGTCGGGCCTTCTCATAAGCTTCTTGAGAAGATCACCGGACCACGATGCCTCCACGCCGTCTAGGTGTCGGCAAACACCAAGAGTAACAAGCCAAACCCCTTGGTTGACTCTCACCACGTGCAATGAATGCACAAGCTCAAGTGGATATGAAATCCACCTCTAGATGCAACACATGCAACTAGAGACCTCTCTACTTGCTCACAAGGTGCAACACATGCACAATTAAGTGGAGAAGCTCACACTAGCTCAAGAGAATGAAATGGAGTGCCAAAGGTTGTCCCTCAACTGGCCAAGGTGGGTCTTTATAGCCCACACACAAAAACTAGCCGTTGGGAGCAAAAATCCCCAAAACTGAGGATTTGCGGTAGTACTGTAGTACAAACACCGGTACTACTATTTTTACTGTTCAACGGTCGAACGGGTGCATTAATGGCTCAAAAACTAGCTGTTAAAGATTTTAGTGCGGTAGTACCGCAGTGCAAAGTCCGATACTACTGTTCTGTGGTAGTACCACTCTTCTCGACGGTATTACCGCAATCCAAATTCAGCACAGATGACACTCGGTAAAAAGGTCATAACTTTTGACTTCGATGTCGGAATTGAGTGATCTTGGACTCTATTGAAATCTTATTCAGAGGGATACACAACCCACCTAATTGAAAGATCTCAAACACATTAGATCAATACAGAAAGCACAAAAACTTTAGAGTGTCACAACCATGGTCTAAGTCTAAGGAAATAGCAACAAGTAATCTTAGACAATGTCAAGGGAATATGCATGAATCCCAACAATTTGCAAAACACATTTGCAAATTTAGATCATGCTACAAGGAGTAGGTATATGGACTTCAACCATTTGTAAAACATATTTGCAAAGTATAGTCATACCCTACAAGAATTAGACGCACGAGCCTCAACTATTTGCAAAACACATTCGCAAATAATAGCATCATGCCACAGCGAGCTAGAGCAAGCGAGATTGAGTTATCAACACATGATGAGACTCAAGCTACTAGACAAGACACCTCTTACTAGTACGGCAACCTATACTAGCAATCCAGCCTTCCAACCAAACACCAAGACCGGTAAAAGACTAGGAACACATCCTTAGCCCTAGCTAGTCATACCTTTGCCTTAAGCATCTTCTTGAAGCTTGATGACGCACATCTTCACTTTAAGTCCGGGTTATCGTTCTTATATACATCAACCCATGATGCATCATTTACTTGACCACCATCAACACATGATGGATCTTCTCTTGACTTGATGATCAACATATGATCATCTCCTCTTCGAGATCTTGATATGTATCAACACATGATGCATCCTCTTCTTGAACCTTAACCTGATGACGATCAATTCATGATGTCATCTAAAGTCTTCATCACCTTAGAACATAACCTATTCATTCAACTCATGGAAACTGTTAGTCCCACAATGATTAACATTAATTACCAAGCTATACATGTATTAAATACTTCTGAACAAGCCATTTTTGACAGGTGCAGTATTACCACCGTTGATCATGCGGTCACACCGCGATGCGGTAGTTCTGCCAAAAGAGCACCGGTACTACCGTACTTCAAGGGGAGCAAACATGCTCCAAAAGGTGTCTTTCTGTAAAATATGTACCACTCTTAGTTTCAGACCAACCGGATTGCGGTAGTACCGCACCACTTTCCTGATCATACCGCGGTGCGATAGTACCGCAAAGAACATGTCGATACTACCAACTTTTCTGAGAAAAACTTAGTTGGCTTTCAAAACAAACTCTAAGTGCATGCATAACAAAAATGGTACAAAGTAATATTCAAACCACTAGCCAAGATTCCTCTATAGTCTTTGCATTGCTATTTCTATGTCACCATCCATAAACTGGGACTAAGCCTTTAAAATAACTTAGCACACATATTAGTCCCGTAACACAATCACAAATAATTAAATATAAAGCAATATGAGTATATATATGAACTACACAAATATTATATACTCAAAGGATATATTTCAAAGTAGAGATCCAAATATATGTGGACAAAGAAATATGGATCAATACTAATAAAACCACAAAACATATAGTGAACTCCCCCTAAATGTGTGCATACACGAATGTGTAATAAAAACATATGCACGTATTCAAGTTAGACTTTTAGTAGAGTTCAACCTATATTTTGAATCTGAGGAATGTAACAAGATATAGGAATATGATGTCGAATGCATACCTCTTTGATTTTCACCTTTTCATCCAAATAAGACTAAACAATATCATAGTCAACAAACATATTAGTCTCACATTTAGATTTATCATTAATCACAAAAATACTCCATTAACTCAAAATGGAGGGTCTAGATTCTTCACCGGGGCAAGGGTAAACGCCCCGAACGAAAGAATTACAAGCCTATGTGGTGTTCTTTCCATAAAAACAAAGGACATGACCTTCGCAATTGCTGAGTTTTCCAACGAAAGCTCGAGGACTACTACACCGACAAAGGACATCTACACTCGAGGAGGTAGGGCAAACAAGTGGTCAAAAGCAGTCCGACGATGACGAGGAGATGTCGTTCCAGGATCCAAAACATACCATCGATCATATCTATGTAGGATCTTCGGCATACGAGTCAAAGCGACAACGCAAGGCTGTCGAACGTGAGGTAAACTCCATTGACCCTCCTCTTGTCAATAAATTACCAAAGTGGTCCGAAGTGACCATCTCTTTCGAGAAGGGTGATTGTTCGATCCCTTCAACTCGACTAGGCCGATTTTTTATTGTGGTCGAGCCCATCATTAACAACTATTGAGTAAATCGTGTGTTAGTTGATGGTGGGAGTTCATTAAACATATTGTTTACGAGTGCCCTAGATGAAATGCAAGTGCCCAGAACCATGGTAAAAACCTGTACGATATTCATTTTATGGGATCGTACCAGGGTCTTCAACCAAACCCATTGGCTAAGTTTCTCTTCCTGTAATGTTTGGTTCTCCAAACAACTTCAAGATAGAAAAAAAATCTGTTTTGATGTGGTTGATTTTGACACAGCATACAATATCATACTCGGATGACCAACTTTGGCACGATTCCTAATGGATGCTCATTATGGTTATCAATGTCTTAAGATGCCAGGTCCCAAAGGACTAATCACAGTCTATTGTGACAAAAAGATGGCACTTACATGCAACCTAAAATCCCTCAAGATGGTTGGCCAGATACTAACTCGAGAAGCAAGCAATAGTCAGCCTTCGACCAAGCAGTCAAGCCTAAAGCTGCACTAAAGCCGAACAATCAAGTCAAAAAAGTTCCCCTGGATCCAGAGGAGCCTTCAAAGACTGTTCGCATTGGGGTTACTTCAGACCCCAAATAGGAAGACGCCTCGCCTGTTGGTGATATGCCCTAGAGGCAATCATGGAGATGATTGTATCACGTCTATGTTTATGAGTTCTTGAATAAATGTTATTCTGTTCCTTGAATGAATCATTAGTTCTGAAGATCAACGAGTATGTGACTTGTTGGTGAAACTCTTCAACTTATATGATGTCGTTCTAAAAGTATCCCTGGTCGAATGTCACTGATTAGAACACCAGTGGCTCTACGACCAGTACATGTATTGATTGATGATCATGTTTCACCGGTCATGGATATAGGGATATCGAATCAATAATGTAAACACATGTTAGAGAACATGGGGTTGGATTGACCCACCTTGAGATACTATAGAGATTGTTATGATTCTATGTGTCATTAGTTGGTTTCAAGCAATGATGATGTATAATTCTTAGACCTGAGATCAGCATGGTTCCCTACATGTGTAATAGCACTCTTAGGGGTTGTCAAACGTTGCTCGTAACTGGGTAGTTATAAAGGTAGCTTTCGGGTATGCTATGAAACATACGGAGGGATGTGACTGGTCGGATATGGGATTTGCCCCTCCTAACATAACGGGAGAGATGTCTTTGGGCCCCTCGAAGTGATCGGATAAAGAAAGTGCATGGCCATGCCACTAGTAGTCGAAGTGTTCGACCACATAAGGTTATCCGACAACTCGATCGAGAAAGTATTGAACAGTCCATGGATGACACATTATCTCACCTGGAGTTCAAACCAGATATCATGAGGCAAAGGGAAAATACTAGAGTAAGTCGCTTAGTTCGACCAGATCCAGACAAGTCGTATGGTGATACGAACAAGTCGTAGACTGATCGAATGAAATCACAGAGTGGTCGAAACCTGGTCGTAAGGAGTTACGAACTAGTCGTGGCCGAGTGCGAACTGGTCATATAAAGATAGGACCTGGTCGTAAGTGATGAGGACCTAGTCGTAGACCATATTGCATTAAGGTTCGTCCGATATAATTTATGTGTATTCGGGAATCGTTATGTCCTGCTAGGGACCGCTACGACTCGTGGTCGAAAAGGATTTCCGAGTCACAACCGATTACACATAAACCTAATGGGTCACACACTTAAGGGGATGGAACAAACCAGTACGAATACGATTCGTAAAATGTGTTCGGATAGAATCCGACACGGGGCACTATATATATAAGGAGATGCTTGAGGCTAAGGAAGAGGACGTGAGTTGTTTCCACCGAAACCCTAGCCGAAATTTTCTTGAGAGAGCCTTCCCGTGCAACTTGGTGCTAGCACACCGGTGTACGGTTGTTCCTTCTCAGGACGTGTGGATACCGTAGAGGCGCTACTGCGGTCGCTGTTGCGCTGAGGACGATCCTATTGGAGATATGCCCTAGAGGCAATCATATTGATGATGATATTTCGTTGTATCCATGATTTAATAAATGTTCCTTGAATATTGCCTTTGTGTTGATTAACAAGTATGTGACTTGTTTGTGAAACTCTTTACTTGTATGGTTATTCTAAAGTTGTCCCTAGTCGGAGTTCATGTGAGGACACACGTGAATGATGGATTAGCACATGTATCGGTTGATGACCATGTTTCACAGGTCATAGACACGGAGATGTCAAACCAATAATGTGGACACATGTTTAGAACATGGGGTTGGACCGACCCAACATGAGACATAGCTTTTATACTTATGGTTCTCTCTACACAATGTGTACGCCTTGTCCTTAGACCGAGATTGTCGCATATACTTGAGATGTGAATCGACCTACTTAGGGGCTATCAAACGCTACTCAAATGAATCGTAGTTATAAAGGTAGCTTTGGGTTTGTCATGAAGCATCTTTGCGAGGCATGGTCGGTCGAGATGGGATTTGCCCATCTCTACCGAGGAGATATCTCTGGGCCTCGAGTGATCGGATCCGAAATGCATGGCCATGCTACTTAAGGTTAAGAGTTAACCTAGTAAGGGATTCCGGATCACGGGATCGAGAAAGAGTGGTCGACTTGGAGCTCGGCCAATATCGTGAGGCAAAGGGATTGACATGTACATAACGTTGTGATGGTTCATCCGATATGATCTTTACGTGCGTTTAGGAGTTGGCACGTCTTGCTAGAGGTCGCTACCAACTATTGACCAAGTATGTGTACTTGCGTCATGTCTAAATATACGTGAACCTATAGGGTCACACACTTGAAAGTGAAGCCTAATTCGGATTGGATCCGAATTAGATCAGCATTGAGTCCTAATGGGCCTCTATTCGTAGAAGCCCATTATAAGGAGGATGTCTATAAAAGGAGGCGGCGCATCGGTTAAGGGTTGAGTTTTTGTGATATCCCAAACCACGGCCGCCACCCCTCCCACGCCGTAGTCGCCGCGCGATCTAGTAGTCCGGCGTCGTCGCTTCCTCCGTGCGTGTGGATACCTTTGAAGGCGCCGCATCCGTGGCGTTGGGACGAACCGCAAGAAAGGAGCATGCGTGGGGCGCCACGACGAGGACGAGGAAGTAGTACGACTACTCGCCCGACGTCTCGCATCAACTTAGTACAACTACACTCGCCCGACGCGTTGCATCAACTTCCGCACTGCGCGTCTAGTGGTAAGACCGTGATCTATAATCTGCAGTGATCTTGGTTTACTGGGTAGAATTTTTAATTTGCGCTAGTGTAGCCTACCCGCTTCCCCTACGCGGTATCAGAGCGGTTGTTTGTCATGTTATAGGTTCGGTGATTTGCATATGGCGATATGTAAATCGGTATGATCGATGTGATCGATTGATAGTTCGGTAATGGATTGATCCGTTTCGTGATCATGCCGCTAAGGTTGTGAAACAACATACCCTACCGGTCGGATTCTCCATCGGGTAGACAAATGACACGTAAAACCGCCATGCGGCATGCGAAGATCAATATGATTGATCGAATCGAACCTAGATTAATAATCGATGTACCGTGATCATGCCGCTAAGGTCGTGAAACAACATACCCCAACCGGTCGGATTCGCCATCGCCAGGGTGAAAGTGACACGTAAAATCGTTGTGGCATGCGAAGATCAATATGATTGATCGAATCGAACGATGAGTCGATTTGTGGTAAATATGATTTGCCGATCAAAATCCTAAGTAAAAATTGCATAGATTGGATCTGTTTTACGAATGTCCGCGTCCGAGATATACGATGGCGGCGCCGCCTTCGAACTCATGGGGAAACCCTCGACCCCTATCCGATAGATTGCGATTCTATGCATAAACTTGCTTTGCAGGATGTATGTGACCGTATGGCCTAATGTGTATGTGATGCATGTTTGTAATATTTGCATGACTCATGTGTCGTGGTACGGCAACACTACTGGAGCCATTGTGTTGTCAAAGTATTGTATTAATAACTGCGTGCCGACTTGTGATGATTCCTAGTATCCATGTATTTTATTACTAGTCATATGAGTAATAGCTTATATTAGTACTCGGAGGACACATCACTTGGAGGGATGGCACACATGAACCATGAAGATGGAGATCATCATGGTGGACAGATTCTATGGTGATGGAGATCACCATGAGAAATTGGGCCATACTGAGTCACAACTGTGTGAATGTTATTCCTGTTGTTTTACTCCTATGCATGTTTGAATGGTAGAAGTATAGCAATCCCTCACAAAATGTTAAGTTAAACATATGCCCTCCCAATTAAACTTTGCACCATCCCATGTCTTGTAAATTGATGGTGGGTCTATAAAATTAGGGCACCATCAACTTTCCTTGACTAGATAGGTTTTGTATCGGATACTTACATGCATAAGGATTGGTGAACTTAACAAGGTTATCATAAAGGTTATGGGCTTTGGGGCATAAAGGTTGGGCGCTGGGGCATAGAGATGTCACCCAACAACAAGAGTCATATAGAGATATGATTAGCAAGGTGTTGCTTACGAATTACCTTGTCTCTAGCGGTGATGCAAAGCTCACTAGTAGACTCGTTAATTGCGGATCTTGAATCGCTAAGAATCACAGAGGGATGTTGATTTTAGTGGGAGTACATTCTATTAAATTTGTTTAATCTGAGTTTACTCTATCATGGTTTTATTTGTCTTAGTATTTTGCTTTTCCTATTGTAGATCAATGGCATCTAGCAACCACGCACACCCTTTTGCTTTGCGATCGATTCTTGAGAAAGAGAAATTAAATGGAACAAACTATTCGGATTGGTCCAGAATTGAGAATTGTTCTCGTAGCGATAAAAGGAAAACGCTCGACACCCCAATCCCGTAAGAACTCGCTAACAATGCGCTCTCGCACGTTAAAAATGCCTACAAGAAAGCATGTGATGACTCTCTTGAGATTAGTCCGTCTTATGCTTGCATGCATGGAACTGACCTTCAAAAGCGCTTTGAGGATCGAAGCGTATGATATGATCATAGCGCTTAAGGACATGTTTCGCATACGTGCCGTGACCGAACGGTTCAATGTCTCTAAGGCTTTTCGGAATGCAAGTTAACGAAGGTGCACCAGAGGCCCACATGTGATCAAAATGGTTGGTTACAATGACTTTGGATAAACTTGGTTTTCCAATTGGCCAAGAGTTGGCAATCGATTTCATTTAGCGCTCTTCCACCTAGCTATGGGCATTTCATTTTCGAACTACCATATGCATGGGGCGGATAAGGGCCTTAATGAGCTTTGTGGGATGCTCAAAACAGCAGAGAGTGACATTAAGAAGTGTGCGAGGCCTAGCCATGTGATGGCTTTGCGAACAGTCTAGCTTCAAGAAAAGGGTAAGCCATGGCCAAAGAATAAGGGCAAGGTTAAAGATATGATCTCAAGCCAACGCCTAAGCCTAATCTTTGGACTCGAGTCGAGACAAGATGCTTCTATTGTAAAGAAACGCCATCGGAAGAGAAACGCAAGAAGTACATGGATTCCGATGAATGCAAGAAGAAGGTCGAAGTAAGACTTCCACCCATGGTACACTTGTCATAAATGTTTTAGACATTTTTCTCGCAGATTCTCCTATTAACTCTTGGATATTTGATACCGCATCGATTGCTCACATTTGCAACTCGATGCGAGGGCTAAGAAGTAGAGGAGTCGTAAGAGGTGAAGTTGATTTTCGCGTCGGAAATAAAGCAAGGGTTGCCGCGTTGACCGTTGGCACCATGCAACTTCAAATTTCCTTCAAGATTTATTATGGAATTGAATAATTGTTATTATGTTCCTAGCATGAGTCGAAACATTTTATCCCCTCATGTTTGATGAGAGATGGTTATTCATTTGCAAGTAAAGACAATGGTTGTTTGATTTCTAAAAATGGAATGTTTATGGCTTTAGCCCATTGTGAATGGGTTATTTATTTTAAATCTTGATGATGCGCCTATCTTTAACATAAATGCTAAAAGACTTGACCTAATGATTTGAATCCCACTTATGTTTGGCATTGTCGTTTGGGTCACATAAGTGAAAAGCGCATGAAGAAGCTCCATGCCGATGGTCTTCTAACCGCTTTGATTTTGAATCATACGAGACATGTGAAGCTTGTTTGCTTGGTAAGATGACCAAATCACCTTTCAAAGGTTCTTTTGAGAGGCGCGACTTGTTGGAAATCATACATACCGATGTATGTGGACCAATGAGCACGATCTAGAGGTGGATTTCATTACTTCATAACTTTCACCGATGATTTTAGTAGATATGGGTATGTCTACTTAATGAAGCATAAGTTTGAAACTTTGAAAAGTTCAAAGAGTTCCGAATGAGGTTGAAAATCAACGTGCCAAGAAAATTAAGGCTCGCGATCGATCGTGGTGGCGAGTATTTGAGTCATGAATTTAGCAATCATCCAAGAGTTGCGAATTATTCCACGCCTAACACCGCCGAATGCCTCAAAGAAACGGAGTATCCGAGCGCGATCGACCTTGTTGGACATGGTTCGATCGATGATGAGCCGATGATTTACCATTATCCTTTGGGGTTACGCTCTAGAAACGGCAGCTTTCACACTTAATAGGTACCATCTAAATCAGTGAGTTAAGACACCATATGAGATATGGACCGGGAAGAGTCACGCTTGTCTTTTCTAAAGATTTGGGGATGTGAGGCGTTTGTCAGCGACTACACGCTGACAAGCTCACACCCAAGTCTGATAAATACATTTTCGTGGGATATCCGAAGGAAACCTTTGATATTACTTCTACAACCACTAGAGGGCAAAGTGTTTGTCGTCAAGTGGTGTTTTCTAGAGAAAGAGTTTCTCAACAGGAGACAAGTGGAAGAACAGTGCAGCTTGAAGAGGTTCAAGATGAACCAATCGGGAAGACTGATGAATGATGCCCATGTGGCGTAACAAGTTGAGGGACCCATGGCAAAGGAAGCACCACCACCACGGTTGTCGGAAGGCTCGCAATGCGAGATATGTTATTGTTAGACAATGATGAGCCTCACGACCTATGCGAAGCAATGATGGACCCAGACTGAGAAATGGCATAGTGCCATGATATCCTAGATAGCATCCATGGGAGACAATCAAGTTTGGAATTTGGTTGACCCGCCGATGGTGTTAAACCATAGAGTGCAAATGGATCTATAAAAGGAAGATTGATATGGATGGAAATGTTCATATCCATAAAGCTCGACTTGTCACAAAAGGTTTTCGCAAGTTCAAGGAGTTGACTACGATGAGACTTTCTCATCAGAGCGATGCTTAAATCAATACGGATCATTCTAGCTATTCTTTGCATATTTCGACTATGAGATATGGCGATGGATGTCAAAACGGCTTTCCTTAATGGAAATTTAACCGAGGACGTGTATATGATACAGCCCGAGGGTTTTGTCGATCCAAACAATGCTAGAAAAGTATGCAAACTTCAAAAATCCATTTATGGATTGAAGCAAGCATCTCGGAGTTGGAACATTCGTTTTGATGAAGTAGTCAAAGGTTTGACTTCATCAAAACGAAGAAGAATCTTGTGTTTATAAGAAGACAAGTGGGAGCTCACTCGTATTTCTAATCTTATATGTAGATGACATATTACCGATTGGAAATGATATTCCTATGCTCGAGTCCGTTAAGACCTCACCAAAAATAGTTTCTCAATGAAGGACTTAGGGAAGCGGCATATATTTTGGGTATTAAGATCTATAGAGATAGATCAAAAGGCTAATAGGATTAAGCCAGAGTACTTACATTGACAAAGTGTTGAAACGGTTCAACATGGAGGAGGCAAAGAAAGGGTTCTTGCCCATGTCTCATGGCATAAATCTTGGCAAGACTCAGTGTCCTTCGACAACTGATGAGCGAGATCGCATGAGTAAGATTCCATATGCTTCGCCATTGGATCTATCATGTATGCTATGATATGTACTCGCCAGATGTTTCCTATGCTCTAAGTGTTACGAGCGGATACTGTGTGATCCGTGAGAGTCATCGACAACGGTTAAAAACATCCTCAAGTATTTGAGAAGAACTAAGGATGTGTTCCTAGTCTCACGGAGTTGAGGAAGAGCTCGTTGTAAATGGTTACACCGATGCAAGCTTCCAAACCGACAAAGATGATTACAAATCGCAATCGGGTTTTGTGTTCCTTTTGAACGGTGGTGCGGTAAGTTGGAAGAGTTCCAAGCGGGAGATCATGTTGACTCTACAACGGAGGTCGAGTACATTGCGCTTCAAGCAAAGAAAGGAAGGTGTTTGGATAAGGAAGTTCATAACCGAACTAGGTGTGGTTCCTAGTGCGTGTAGTCCTCTGGATCTTTCTTGTGATAACAAGTGGGCCATTGCGCAAGCTAACGAGCCAAGGAATCACCAAAAGAACAAACACATCTTTGCGGCGGTTTCATCTCATTCGAGAGATCCTTAATCGAGGAGATTTAAAGATATGCAAAATACACAGATTTGAATATTTCAGATCCTTTGACGAAGCCTCTCCCACACCTAAGCATGAGGCGCACACAAGAGCTATGGGTATTAGATATCTTCTAGATTGACTCTAGTGCAAGTGGAGATGTTGGAGATATGCCCTAGAGGCAATCATATTGATGATGATATTTCGTTGTATCCATGATTTAATAAATGTTCCTTGAATATTGCCTTTGTGTTGATTAACAAGTATATGACTTGTTTGTGAAACTCTTTACTTGTATGGTTATTCTAAAGTTGTCCCTAGTCGGAGTTCATGTGAGGACACACGTGAATGATGGATTAGCACATGTATCAGTTGATGACCATGTTTCACAGGTCATAGACATGGAGATGTCAAACCAATAATATGGACACATGTTTAGAACATGGGGTTGGACCGACCCAACATGAGACATAGCTTTTATACTTATGGTTGTCTCTACACAATGTGTACACCTTGTCCTTAGACTTGAGATTGTCGCATGTACTTGAGATGTGAATCGACCTACTTAGGGGCTATCAAACTGTGAGGACCCCGGTTTATTCGGCTTGTACTGTTTAACCATCCACTTGGTCCTAACAGTACAAATCAAATAAACCACGCCTCGAGATATGTATACTTCCAAAATGCAGATACACACCTGTTACAAAATCATGCATCATTTCCATTCATACGCATAGAGCAAGCAAAAGCAACAAGCCGAGAGACATACATAATATAAAGAGAGTTATTACAAAGAGAGGCCAACTGCCAAATAACACATAAGCAACTAATTTAAGCAATGAGCAAAATGACCATAAGATGGAGATAAACAAAAGCCAATCGGTGTGCCTTTACCCACAAGGCAACCAACCGGACCGCCAAGCTAATCGTCCCGACGGCGCCGCAACACAACTCACAAAAGTGAGGCCCTTGGGGCTCACCTTCTTCCTCTGCAACAATTATTATTAAGCAGCGGTGAGTACAAAACTTGTTTTTGTACTGCAAGACCGACGTGTGAGATAACGAACTATAATTAACTACATGCAAGCTTTATTTAAGTGGATGAGGCTCGGACTTATTTTGACATAAAGCAAGTTTTCATTTGCAATAAGGTAATAGATTCAAAGCAAGTTTGCAATTAACTTTTATGGTTCAAATAAAGAGAGACAATAACAACAATAGATAGGAACAATACCAACCTAGAAGTGACTAACCCATAGTCACCACAACAATAGCATGAAGTACCCTTCATACCACCGAGTCAAGTTTAAGTTTTTAAAAGGTTGTAATCTAGTTCTTGCACGACCTTACCAAGCATGTCCATAACCTAGGACGAGGCTATTCGAATAGTTTTAACCTGCAGGGGTGTACCAATGTACCCACACGATAGACCGCCTTTCCACCACCACTGTTAGCACACTTCCTTTGGTATGCGTGCATGGCTAAGTCTAACAAGACGCTTTCCAATGGACTATGCTAATTAAGAGCCGCAACCCACGGGAGAAGGACACATTAGCCAGCCTAACCGGTCTGCTAATGCTCCCCTCCAAAACACACACACAAGAACACACCCACCGACCAGCTCATAATTAACACCTCCCAAAGTACTTAGTCAAGAGAGGTTCCATATCCCCCTCGTGTGGTTAGCACGCAATAATCGCTTGGCTTAGTGACACAAGTAACTCGGTCCTTGGGGACTTAGGCACCATTCCACACACCCGACAGATCACATCAACATACCATTGTGCCCAAGTCAAGATATAGTTTTGTTTTCAGTTTTTGATTTGTAAATCAATAAAACACAAGGGTTGGACATAATGGAGTAGTATAAGTAGTTGTGTGATCAAGATCATCGACTAAGTCGATGATCGCCAATACTACCGATAACTAGGCATGGCTAAGCAATATTCATTCAGTAATCTACTAAGTGATAAGAGTTCATCCATCGAACTCTAACCACAGCAAATAACCTAGGCTCGGTAGTAGAGGATAACCATTTACCTACAGATTATGCAACTAGAGGTATAACTAATCAATTTAACAACAAAATAGCAATGCATACATAGAAGTTAAACAAAATATTAGACTTTAAAAGTAATGGGATTAATGGAAATGATCAAACTGCTTGCCTACTTGTTGTGGCTCAAATTGTTATGGAGGGTCGTTCTCTGGGTTACCTGCAAATATCGAATCCTAAGCGAAGAGCGAAAACAACCAATAAGACGAGCAACACTTAAATAAAAAAACAAGCAAAAATTATCCAAATGCGATGAAATTTATACACAAGGTAGAATATGGATATACCTAGTCATAGGAACTGGAAAAACTTACTTTGGATTTGTGGTGCAAAGATATTTCCTAAAAACCTATTTTCGGCCAAAATGCTACACTTAAATAGCACTGTAGCAAAAATATTTTCTAGAAAGGTTTTGAAGCTGAAATTTTTATGGTAGCTACCTACTGGTATAGTGGTAACCCATATAAAATTTCAGGTCATTTGGAGTTATATTGAAAGAGTTATGATTTGTTTAAATTGTTTAGGGTATTAAACTAAAATATGATCCTTATGATTTTTTAAAAAATATTAAAATTTGTGAAACCAATTTTACCAGCAAATAAATTAGCAGTGGAAGCTACTCCAATTGGATTCATACAAAAGGGATCTATAGATTAAAAGTTATGCATTTTACAAGTTTGCTAAAGTTCTGAAAAACAGTATTATGTTCACTTGTTTACTATTTTTGAAAATGGTTTTCCAGGTTGGATCATGGTCTACAATTATTTTTATATTTAAGTTCAAGTTATAAGGAAGCTAACAAAATTGGAATCATCTAATTTGGAGCTAAGATGACAAAGATATGAAAATGACAAGACCCTAATGTGATACTGATTTCTGGACTTAGCACTTTCGGGACTTCACTAACACCCAGAGACGTGGGCGAATGAGAGCCGTCGATCTCAGATCCAACGGACGACATTGAACCAGACCAAACACTCCTCACGCGCGCGGAACAGAGGGCCGACGTGGAGGCTCCAGGGTCGTTGATCTCTGGATCCAACGGCCGAAGACCAGCCACGTCGCTCCCGCAACGTTGTCGTCCGACAACGCGGCGGCGAAAACCGCGACAACGCCGGCGACCAAAGGCACGGTGGCGCGAGTGAATGCGAGAATGGGTGCGCAATGGCATTGCGCACCCTCACGTACCACCCACACCGACGGTGGTGGACCAGCGCGCGCGACAACGAGGCGGCGCGGTAAAGACGGCAACGCCGATAGCTACAAGGAGCTCCGCAGCAGTTCAACCAAGTGGTGCCCGAGCATCTAGGGACTACGGCGATGCTACGAGTGACGCGAGGTGCGAGGATGGCCGAAAGCGGCTCAAATGACGAAGCTCGCGATGGCAACAATGGCGGCAATGAGGGAAGATCACACGAGCCAAAATAATGAGCCCATGGATCAAGATAGGTTGCATACCACCCACCGATGCTACTAGAGAGAGGAATTGAAGGAGAAGGCCTCACCGGCTACTGGAGACGAAGAAGGATGCTCGCGCCGATTTGGGGAAATCAAAATCCGGCCGCTCCGTTGAAGCAACCTGAAATGGAGCGGTTGTTAAGCACCACCGAGGTGAGAGGAAGGTGCGAGAGCAAGAAGGGAGCCAAAGAACCACCGAGCACTGGGTTCACCAAGAAGCTCGCGGGCAACAATGGCGGCGAGAGATTTGAGCGCTGGAAGCTCCACATAGGCGGTGGCGCAGGAGAGCTCAAGGGTGTGTAAAGAAGGATAAAGGAGGACAAGGGGGCTTAAGTAGGCACGAGGAGCTCGAGCACCGTTGCTCCGCCTCGGTTCCATTGCGCTGCGTCGCCGTGGCGACGGAGCGGTGAGCGGCGACTAAGCGGGCGGTGGGTAGCGGGCATTTAATGCGCTGCGAGCGCTTGACGACGACGGAGGTGACAGACATCTGCGCACCACGCCGGCTCGCCATGGCGCCACGCGCGGGCGAGGAGGACGACGATGGCCACCGTCCGATTCGCAGATCCAACGACGCTTTGTGCGATCGAGTCAAACGACGCAAGACATCGCCCACCGTTCGATGGACATCCAACGGTCGAGAAACAGAAGGCAACCGGAGTTGTCCGAATGCCTACACGAATGAGAGCCGTCCGATGGAGATCTAACGGCCGATGACGCTACAGCGCGCTCCGATCGCCGGTGCGATTAGTTGGCTCCGAGTCAGAGTCAGCGAGCCCGAGCCCGACTCGAGTCCAATGAACAAGACAAACCGCTTAGGGTTTGATTTTAAACCTGAAACTTTGGGGATTTAATTGAGGTATCGATCATCTCCAAAATTTATGAAATTTTAACTGGAGGTTCCTGATCTTAGGGTTAACCTTTCATAAAATTTCCAGAGGTTTTGTGCACTGAATTTTCTCAAGAAATTCAGAAGGTTAAAACAGAGGTTTGACTAAGTTTGACTTGCCTCTAAAATATTTCAAATAATTTCCAAAAATTATGAAATAATTCAGAGTGTTACCAAGCAACCTTAGAACCAGGAAAATTATTTCAAGGGTTTGACAAAAGATTCGACCAAGGAGGTAGTTGACTTGATAAATGAGGCTTTTGATTTTAATTTCCCAAAATTCCTTTACAAGAATTTGAAAAGTTTCAAGAGTAAAAGGTGTAAGAAAAGTTTTAATTTACCCTCAATTTCTTACATTTGAAACACAAGCCAAAATGGGGATGTCACACAAACGCTACTCGTGAATCGGGTAGTTATAAAGGTAGCTTCGGGTTTGTCATGAAGCATGTCATGCGAGGCATGGTCGGTCGAGATGGGATTTGCCTCTCTACCGAGAGATATCTCTGGCTCCTCGAGTGATCGGATCCGTAAATGCATGGCCATGCTACTTAAGGTTAAGAGTTAACCTAGTAGGGATTCCGGATCACGGGATCGAGAAAGAGTGGTCGCCTTGGAGCTCGATCGAATATCGTGAGGCAAAGGGATTGGCATGTACATAACGTTGTGATGGTTCGTCCGATATGATCTTTACGTGCGCTTAGGAGTTGGCACGTCTTGCTAGAGACCGCTACCAACTATTGACCAAGTATGTGTACTTGCGCCATGTCTAAACATACGTGAACCTATAAGTCACACTTAGAAGTGAAGCCTAGTTCGGATTGGATCCAATTAGATCGGGCATTGAATCCTAATGGGCCTCATTCGTAGAAGCCCATTATAAGGATGTCTATAAAGGAGAGCAGGCGCATCGTTAAGGGTTGAGTTTTTCGTGACATCCCCAAACCCGGCCGCCACCCTCCCACGCCCTAGTCGCCGCGCGATCTAGTAGTCCGCGTGCGTCGCTTTCTCCGTGCACGTGGATACCTTTGGCGCGCCGCATCTGTGGCGTTGGGACGAACCGCAAGAAAGGAGGCGTGACGTGGGGCGCCACGACGAGTTCGAGGAAGTAGTACGACTACTCGCCTGACGCATCGCATCAACTTAGTACAACTACACCGCCCGACGCTTGCATCAACTTCCGCTGCCGTCTCAGTGGTAAGACCGTGATCTATAATCGCAGTGATCTTGGTTTACTGTAGAATTTTTAATTTGCGCTAGTGTAGCCTACCCGTTTCCTGCAGATCCGCGATCTTCACAAGGAACCGTGGAGGTCGCCGGAGAGACGATCGACTACGGGGACGTGGGGCGATCATCTCGACCACTACATCGGCGACGTTCATCGTCGGTGGTCTGCCCGACTCTACTTCGCATTGCTCGGCGTGCGGTGTAATGATCTGTGATCATCTATCTTGCTTGGCATCCTGGTTTACGTGGTAGAAATTTTGAATTGTTGCTAGCGTAGCCTACCCGTATCCCTACATCGCCACCTTCCTCTGAGATAACACAGATGTCTTCACGTGGCAAACATCCGACATGCCCAGAGTCCCTAGGGAGGTGATCGAGCACAGGCTAGCTTTACGGCCTGACAAGAAACCCGTAAAACAAAAATTACAAAGATTTGCACCTGATCGACGAGATGCTATCAGATCAGAATTGGACAAGCTACTTAAGGCAGACTTTATAAGAAATTTGACCCCCAAGAATGGTTGGCTAACCCTGTAAAGGTTAGAAAATCTAATGGTATGTGGCGTATGTTTGTAGACTTTACTAATCTCAATAAAGCTTGTCCAAAAGATGATTTTCCTCTTACTCATATTGATTAGTTGGTTGATTCTACTGCTGGTTGTGAAATATTAAGTTTCCTAATGCATATTTTGGTTATCATCAGATTAGTATGTGTTTAGATTATGAAGAAAAGACCGTATTTATTACACCATTTGGAATATTTTGCTATGTCAAAATACCATTTGGTTTTAAAAAAATATTGGTGCTTCTTTTCAACGCTTGATGCAAACGACTTTTTCACCTCAACTAGACCGAAACTTAGAAGCCTATGTGGATGATCTAGTTGTAAAAAGCATCAAGCACCTTAACCATATTTCTGACCTACAAGAAACATTTAATAACCTCAAAAAATACTATTTAAAACTCAATCCTGAGAAGTGTAAGTTTGGAGTCTCTTCGGAAAAATTGCTTAGATTCTTTGTTTTTGCACGAGGAATCGAAGCAAATACTAAAAGATAAAGGTCATTGAACAAATGCGCCCTCCAACCATGAAGAAAGAAGTCTAGAAACTCACAGGATGCATGGCAGGTTTAAGTCGTTTCATCACACGATTGGGAGAAAATGGACTTCCTTTCTTTAAACATTTATGGAAACATGAGGGTTTCGAATGGTCAGAGGATGCAAACATGCCTTGGATGATATCAAGAGGTATCTTACGAGTACTCCTGTTCTGGTTTCTCCAGAACCAGAAGAGACACTCTTAATATATCTAGCTGCCATGCCACAGGCAACGAGCGTGGTATTGGTTGCCGAATGTGAAAACGTTCAACGACCAGTTTACTATTTAGGTAAAGTTTTACACGGGCCTAAGGAGTGATACCCTCAGGTCCAAAAACTCTTATATGCCCTCCTCATGTCTTTGAGGAAACTGACGCATTATTTTCAGGTGTACAAGATAATTGTGCCATCTGAGTTTCTCTTAGGAGAGTCCTCCAGAACAGGAAAGCAGCGGGACGCATGGCAAAATGGTCAGTTGAACTTGGGGAGTTTGACCTCCATTTCTGTGAGGACCCCAGTTTATTTGGCTTGTAATGCTTAACCAACCACCTGGTCCTAGCATCACAAATCAAATAAACTGATCCTCGAGATATGTATACTTCGGCAGATACACACCTCGTTACAAAATTAGACATCAACTCCATTCCAAACATAGAGTCCAAACACCACACTACCAACAGAAGATAAACAAATAGAAGAGTTATTACAGACAAAGGCCGACAGGCCAAGAGGTACACAAATAACAAGAACGACAGCGGAAGCAAAAGTGCCATAAGATGGCTATAAACAAAGCCAATCAGCGTGCCTCCAACCCACAAGGCATCTGACCGGACCGCTAAGTCTAGTCGTCCACGAAACGGCAACACAGCTCACAGAAGTGAGGCCCTTGGGGCTCACCTTCTTCCTCTGCAACAAAAACATTAAGCAAAGCACCTGAGTACAAAGATTGTCTTTGTACCCCAAGACCGACGTGTGAACTAGCGCACTGCTCATATGCTACATGCGAGCTTATTTGGTGGAGGCCATATGTTTCATTTGCATAAAGCCAATTTTCATTTGCAATAATATGATACAATTTGAAGGCAAGTTTGCAATTCGTTTTTAATGTTGAAATACAGTAAAGATAATAATACAAAAGGATAAGATAAAACATCCTAGAAGTGACTATCCCAATAGTCACCACAACAATAGCACGAATCCCGTTATTCGCCACCCATCAAGTTTTAATTTAAATGTTGTAGTCTAACTCTCGATAAGCTTACCCAAGCGTGTCCATCACCTAGACGAGGCTATTCGAATAGTTTTTAAACCTGCAGGTGTACCACTGTACTACACACTTGGATCGCTTTAAGCCAAAGCACACTTAGAAGGTATGCATGCACTAAGTCCTCGAGACTTTTTCCAATATTGTGTATTAACTATTTAGCCGCTCGTATGGATAGAAATCCATACGCTTACATGGTAAAGCCGAAAGACAACTACCCACTCGAGATAAAGCCTTTGGACAACTACCATGCTCCCACCTCCATCCCTCCTGCGACCTCCTGCGACCGGAGCCAATACGCCAAAGTACTAGGTCAAGAGAGGTCCCATACCCTCTAGTGTAGTTATACGCGAAATGCCTGGATAATGAAACTCACAAGATGTTCGGTCCTTAATTGACCGGGCACCTTTCGGTCACACCCAACAGTCACACCAATCTTACCACAGTCGCGTCTAAATCATTTTTGCTTTCATTTTTAGTTTTGCAATTAAACATATTTGAAATCTTTGAAATATAAAGGTATAGAAAATTTTAGTGATCAAGGTTACCGACTAAAGTCGATAACCGCCCCGCCTACCGATAACTAAGCGTGTCTAAGCAATTTGACCGGATCTACTAAGTGACAAGAGATCATCCAACGATCTCTAATCACAGCAAATAACCTAGGCTCGGTAGTAGAGGAAATATTATTTGCCTACAGTTATGCATCTAGAGGATTATCTAACCAATTTAACACAAATTAAGCGATGCATACATACGATTGAAACAAAATATTAGACTTTAAAATCTTTGGGATAAACATGATCAAGCTGCTTTCGGCAGCTCGTTGCTCGAGAATGCTCAACTGTTGCGGAGGATCGTTCTCGTGGTTGCCGCAAATATCGAATCTAACGATAGAACAAATAACGAATGAATAAGAGCGAATAACAGACAAAACTCAACCATACAACAACATCAAAACAAACCAAACTCACCTGAAGAACTTAAGCATGATATAACAAAATTTTAGAAACAGAGAACAATTCATTTTAAGTTATTAAGAATTTTCTATGAATTTTCTAAGCTAAAAACACATTAAAACACTAGTTAATTACTTAACAAATTTTCATGAAGCAAAAGCAGAATCTAAAACCTATCCCGATAATTAGTATACTAAAAATGAAATTTTACGAAATTGGTTTCACTGGATTTGGACAATTATTGAAAGAGATATACATTTTCTAATTTAGAAGATACATAAAACATCTTTTAATTAGTTAACGATTTTTGCTACATAGACAAGGTTGAAACTAATTTTAGTAAATAGCACAATTAAAATGAAAATGAGCAAGACTTGGTTTCATGCGATTTGGAGATAAATTGAATTAGTTATGCATTTTCTAAGTTTAAATGAATTAACAACACAATGAAAACCATTTGAAATACTAAAGCATCTAAAAATTTTCTACCAAGCAACCATCTAGCCACGGCGTGGCAGTGGGCCCGCGAATGGTGGCGAACAGCCCGCCGCACGGACATGGCGTCGGCGTATTCTAAGAATACGTCTTTGACATATCAAAATGTACTTCTAACATATACTCACAGAGAATCGTTTCCCAGCAGAGAAAACATAGCATCAAAGTTTGCACAACCACCAATCGGCGGCATGGACCCACATGGCGTGACTAAGAAATAACATAACGGTTGGATTAAAGGATTTCCTAAACGCGATTAACGAGAGGGCCCACAAGTCGAGAGACTCAAACTAGGCATGATTAGTGCTAAACTTAAACATCACGGCGTTCACGGCGCGCCGCGAGAGGCGCGCGGCGCGGCGGCGCGCGGATCTCTGCAAACCAGGTGAGTTTCAAAGCGAGTGAGTGATACCTTCGGTGCACAGAGACTTTGCGAACCCGATGACGCGCGTCGACCCACGGAGATGCGGCGATGGTGGCGGCGAACGGAGGCGGAGAAGAAAGTGCGGCCCTCGCGGAAGAGCGCCACGGCGATGAGAAGCTTCAGAAGGTGCGCTCGCCGCCTTGACTCGGAAGGATAAGCCCACGACCACGGCGGCGATGGAGCTCGCGGCGGCGAAATTGCTGCGCGGCAAATCACCGTCGCGGGAAGAAGCGCCCGACGCCCACCATGCGATGTACCAAGGCCGAAAGGAGCTCACGGTTGGGCTTCGAGAAGGGATTGCGATCACGAGGACCAAGCGCCGAGGCGAGGACTCACGAGCGCAAATGAGCTCACGAGGCCGAGATCGCCGGGGCGAGACGCACGATATCGCCTGGTGATTCACCGGGCGCCAGGATCCCGGATGGGCAAAATGGAAGCGGCGAAAGTAGATCACGATGGCGTGGTTGCGGAATCAGAAGCGGCGCTAACACGCGCGTCTGCTGCCGAGGGTTCTTCTCCTACCAAATCAAGAAACAGGACGGAGAGAGCTACAAAGCGGGAAAGCGAGGATGGGTGGTCGCGGTGAGGTAAAGAAGGCTCGCGATGCGCCACTGACGGACACGAGGGCAAATAGGTGGCGGCGCGAGGTCGTGGCACCCATGCGCGAAAGCCGCGCGAGCTCCCGTGAGGTGCGGAGAAGGCGAGGGCGTCATCGATGGTGGGACCCACATGTCGCCGACGAGCAAAGCGGTGCGAGACGGACTAAGTGTGGTTCCACGATTTGGTCCGACTTCGATCAAGAAGGTGTCGGCCGTGGATCTGAAATGGGCCAATTTGCCGATCAATGTATGCATTCGACAGTCGGCGAAACATGCAATATGGACCGTTCGATCTCCATCGGACGGTTGGCGCTGACATGCGCGGCGGTGCAGCTAAGGCGGTGCGACCGAGTCAAGTGGCGCAGTCGGACTCGAGTGCGAGTTGGGGTCCGAGCCGAGGAACGATGATTCCAAATTTGAATTAGAAAGACAGAGAAGGTTTGGGGAATTTTAGAGGTAGCTCCTGAGCTCCAAAAATTTGAACTTTTATGGAAGCTTACTGGAAAAGAGGGCAACCTTGTGTAATTTTTCCAGAAGTTTTCATGCACTAGATTTCTCCCAATAAAATTCACAAGCTGCTGCCTAAGGGTTTGACCAGATTTCTAAACTGGTTTGACTTGGGCATTTGAAATAGCAACTAAAATCTAAAAATTGTGAAATAATTCAGGAGGTAGATAGGATGATCAAGATGATAGGAAAAATAATTTCAGAGGATGATCACAAGTTTGAAAGCTAAGAATTTCTTGACAACAATTTCCATTCACAAGAATTTAATTTAGAAAATGGAAATTGCTAGGGAAAAATTGGAAAACTTCAAATGATTTGATGAGACAACAAAAGTTTTTATTTCTCCTCAAAATTTTACATTTGAAATACAAACCTAAGTTAGGGCATTACAAATCTCCCACTTACAGGAATCTCGCCCGAGATTACGATCACCGAGAAGAAGGATGGGTAATCGCCGGAGACGATCTTCCCGCTCCCAAGTGGCTTCATCCTCGAGTGGTTTGACCACTGAACTTTAGGAACTTGATCACACGGTTCCTTGTTCTTCGCTCAGCTTCTTGAGGATACGAACGGGCGCTCACGATAGACGATCTTCTTGCACATCGATATTTTCCAATGGTGTTTCAATCGAACACTGAGGCATTTCTTCAATTGCGATACATGGAAAACATCATTCACCCCCTCAAGTGTAGCCGGCAACTCTAACTTGTATGCAACAACCCACTTTCTTGATGATGCGATACGGCCCGAGCATATCGAGGAGCCGCTTGCTCTTGACACGAAACGACGATGTCCTTTCGAGTGAGACTTTGAGATACACAAAGTCATTGGGGTGAAACTCACCACGACGGCGACGATCCGCATAGCTCTTCTCGCTCGATCGAGCTACGCCAAGTGCTCATGCGAATCAATCGCACTTGACTTTCCGCCCGATTGATCGAATCCGCCAAAGAACCGCTCTTTCCCGGGCCACGACGGTTCAATGGGGTTCGTGACGCTCCCATACAAAGCCTCAAACGGTGCCATACCGAGACTAGCCTGAAGTTTGTTGTTGTAGGAGAACTCGGCAAGTGGTAGGCACTTCTCCCAATTCTTCCCATAGGAAAGAACACAAGCACGGAGCATATCTTCAAGCACTGATTGACTCGCCTCCGTCGACCATCACCGAGGATGGTAGGCGTGAAAGTAAGACGGTACCCATGGCCTCCTGTGATCAAAGCAAAGTCGGAAGTGAAAAGAGAACCACGATCGACACCATCGCTCGTGGCACACCATGCAAACTCACAATGCGGGATATGTAGAGTCGCAATTTATCGACGCCGAGGGCGGTACACACCGCGTAAAATGTGCTACTTTTGTCAATCGGTCAATAACCACCCGTGATAGCATCCTTCCCAGAAGAAGCACGGCAAACCGATGACGAAGTCCATACCAACGAATCCACTTCCACTCGTATAGGCAAGGGCCGAGGAGACCTGTTGACGCCGATGCTCGGCCTTCACGCGACAACATACGCCGACCGCAACGAACCCGCAATCTCGCTTCATGCGAGTCCACGTAATCTCTCGACGCAGATCTTGGTACATTTTAGTGGCACCGGATGGATGGACAAGGGAGAATCATGAGCTTCCCGGAGAATCAAATCCGCACTCGAACCTTTGGAACCACGAGGCGCTGCCCAAACCACACAACACCATGCTCATCTTCCGAGAACACCGGCTACTCCCATCCTTGATGTTCGCTGATCGGTTCACACCGCCATCCGATCGTGTGCTTTCTTGACTTGATCCACCAAGGTTGGTTGCACAACCAAGGCGACAAGGGAACCATGCTCAACCAAACCCAAGTTGAGACGCTGAAACTCGCAAGAAGTGCAGGTTCTTTGCTCTTGGATCATCAAAGTATTGCAATACACCTTTCGGCTAAGTGCATCGAACTACATTGGCCTTGCTGGTGATACACGAATACCCATGTCATAATCTTTGATCAATTCTAGCCATCTCCTCTCGCTCGAGGTTCGGATCCGCCGAGTGAACAAGTATTTCAAACTCTTGTGATCGGAATACACCTCACGTTTCTGCCGATCGATAATGCCGCCAAATCTTGAGTGCATGAACCACAGAGCAAGCTCTAAATCATGGGTGGGATAGTTGAGCTCATGAGGTCTCAATCGCTCGATGCATAGGCAACCGCCTTGCCTTCCGCATAAGAACACGGCCGAGTCACTGACGAGAGGCATGCAATAAATATCGAAGCTCTTGTGGATATCAGAAGAGTAAGGACTGAGTCAAGTCAATCGCCGCTTGAGCTCCTCAAAGCTCTCATCACAAGCGTAAGACCACACAAACTCCTTGTCCTTCTTGAGCAATTTAGTCATCGACTTTGCGATCTTAGAGAAGTTCTCGATGAAGCGCGGTAGTAGCCCGCTAAACCAAGAAAACTCCGCACATCGTTGGATCGACGGCCGCCTCAAGATAGAACGTCACGACCTTGCCGGGATCCACACTCGCCTCCAAATGAAAGAACATGGCCCAAGAATGCCACTTCCTTCAACCGTAACTCGCATTTGCCGAACTCAGATATAGCCGGTGCTCCGCACTTTGCCCAAAACAATCTTCGATGCTCAAAGATGCCTGGCTTGATCTTGGAATAGATAAGAATATCATCAATAAAGACCACCACAAATTTATCCAAAACTCCATAAATACTAAATTCATTAAGTTCATGAACAAAGCCGAGCATTGGTTAAACCGAAGAGACATGGTGTACTGCATCAACCCATAACGAGTAGTGAAAGTCGCTTTGAATATCTTGTGATCCGATCCTCGACTGATGATACCCCATTCTCAAATCAATCTTTGAGAACACACAGGCTCGATCAAGCGATCGAATGAGATCATCGATGCGCGGGCAAAGGATATTTGTTCTTCACCGTCACCTCATTGAGAGGACGGTAATCAACGACATGCGCAAAGTCTTGCCCTTCTTCTTCACAAAGATCACCTGACAACCCCAAGGAGATGAATCGGGACGGATGAAACCCTTTGCTTGGAGCTCACCAGGCGCTTCTTCAATTCTTCTAGCTCATTGGGAGGCATCCGATCTGGCGCCTTCGAGATAGAGGCGTGACGGCAGCAACTCAATGACAAACTCAAGGTCTCGAACCGGAGGCATCCCGGCAAGTCTTCGTGAAAGACATCCGAGAAAGTCGATACTATGGGAACATCCACGAATTTGCAAAGTGGCCGCTTCTAATGCACATAGATGCGGCCCCAAGGCTGCGCGAAAATCCGACCGCTACTTTGAAGGGTCGTGAGATAGACAATCTTCCACGCACAATCGATTTGCCCCAAGTGTTGGGACAACCAATCCATGCCAAGAATCACATTCGCACTCATTGGCGAGCGAATAAGATTTGCCAAAAATCCCACCTTTGACTATGATAGGAACATCCCGACATCAGAATCACCCTCATTTCCGACCCGGAGAGCGGATGAGCAAAGGAACTCCCAAAGGAACACGCTGAAGACCACTAGCGGCGACAAATGATCTTGAAATAAAAGAATGCGATGCTCGAGAATCAAATAATACTGCGGCGGGACGAGAATTAACAAGAAGTGTACCAATCACGACATCCGCGCCTCTGAGCCTCCACGGTGAAGGTGGTTGACTCGACCATTGCTCGCACCTTGGGTCTTGAATAATCTTACAGGTGGTGGATGACCACTCCCTGCCGCGTCCTCCATTAGGGCGAGGCTGCTGCAACACTCGAGGGCAAGCGTTCGCATAATGGCCCTTGTTGTGGCGGCGAAAACAAGTAACCTCGGCCGCCGGATTGCGGAGGCCGCTCGTCTTGGATCGCGGCGCACGTGGTGGCACGGCTGCGGTGGGCGAGGAGTCGTGCATGGCCTCGGCGCGGTGGAGCAAAAGAACGGGCCATCAGTGCCGCCCGGCCGAGGACGAGTGAGGCTAGTGTGAGTAGGCGATGCGCCTCCCATTTGCGCTTGCTATGGACTGCGCCGCCTTTGCCTTATGTTCGGCAACAATGGCCTTATCGACCAAGGCACGAAAGTCGAAGAAGTCCACAATAGATAGCTTGTCCTGCGGCTCCTCGGACAAGCCATCCATAAACTTCTCTGCTAGCCTCATCTCGAGGCCACCTCCTGAGCATAACGAGCCAAATGATTGAACTCGCATGTGCTCACACGGACTTGCGCCCTTGCTTGGCGCGAGGAACTCCTTCTTCTTGACTTCATCAGGCCATCGAGGATGTGGGCCGACGAAAGCCGATCCGAACTCCTCCCACGCGACCACATGGCCGCGGCTGCATGGCGAGATAGTTCTCCCACCATGAAGTCTGCGCCTCAAGCTGGTGGGACGAAGAGTGCCTTATCACAGTGCACATCGAGCTATGTTGAGCTTTCGCTCAACCATGCGCGACCAATCATCCGCATCGAGAGGGTCCTCGAGCGGGAGAAAGTCGGCGGCTGCGTGCGGAGGAACTCTGCAAGTCCCCGCGAGTCGGTGGCCACCACCACGGCGAGAGTGGAGGTATTCCTAGCAATAACCTCCAAGATGCGCGTCGGTCCATGCGGTTTCGCTCGATCCGGCGAGAACCTCGACCATGGTCGGGAGGAAAGCTCCTCATCATGACCACCGCTTGCCGTGCAGCGCGTTCTCCGCCATCTGTTTCACTAAGACAAGTTAACAATAGCGGAAAACACGAAGTCGACAACCCACTGCAAATAACTTACTAACGACACAAAACAAACACAAGACTTTTAAGTTACAAAACCAATCGACAAAAATCGGACATTTAGCAAACTCATATCTTACCCTTATGCATACAAATTTTAATTAGACTAATTCTCTATGGTTCTCCCAAAGACTGATTCTACCGTAGTAACTATCTTTTGAAAGGAAAGAGAAAACCAAGTTTTAAACTCAAATTAGAGTAAGATGAGAGTAGAAGGCTAAGATAGGTAAGGAGTAAAATCGAGAATCGCCTAGGTTTTCATGAACCCTTTTATACTTTGAAATTAAGCTTTTTCAAAATATCCTAAAGACGACTAAGCTTGGGTTGCTACGGTCGAATGGCTCTGATACCAACTTTGTGAGGACCCGAGTTTATTTGGCTTGTAATGCTTAACCAACCACCGGTCCTAGCATCACAAATCAAATAAAGCGATCCTCGAGATATGTATACTTCGAGCGAAGATACACCTCGTTACAAAATTAGACATCAACTCCATTCCAAACATAGAGTCCAAACACCACACTACCAACGGAAGATAAACAAATAGAAGAGTTATTACAGACAAAGGCCGACGTGGCCAAGAGGTACACAAATAACAAGAACAGCAGTGAAGCAAAAGTGCCATAAGATGGCTATAAACAAAGCCAATCGTGCCTCCAACCCACAAGGCATCGGACCGGACCGCCAAGTCTAGTCGCCCACGAAGCGGCAACACAGACTCACGAGTGAGGCCCTTGGGGCTCACCTTCTTCCTCTCGCAACAAAAACATTAAGCAAAGCACTGAGTACAAAGATTGTCTTTGTACCCCAAGGCGACGTGTGAACTAGCGCACTGTTCATATGCTACATGCGAGGCTTATTTGGTGGAGGCCATATGTTTCATTTGCATAAAGCCAATTTTCATTTGCAATAATATGATACAATTTGAAGGCAAGTTTGCAATTCGTTTTAATGTTGAAATCTGATAAAGATAATAATACAAAAGGATAAGATAAAACATCCTAGAAGTGACTATCCCAATAGTCACCACAACAATAACACGAATCCCAGTTATTCGCCACCCATCAAGTTTTAATTTAAATGTTGTAGTCTAACTCTCGATAAGCTTACCCAAGCGTGTCCATCACCTAGGGCGAGGCTATTCGAATAGTTTTTAAACCTGCAGGGTGTACCACTGCACCCACACTTGGACCGCTTTAAGCCAAAGCACACTTAGAAGGTATGCCTGCACTAAGTCCTACGAGACTTTTTCCAATATTGTGTATTAACTACGAGCCGCTCGTATGGATAGAAATCCATACGCTTACATGGTAAAGCCGAAAGACAACTACCCACTCAGATAAAGCCTTTGGACAACTACCATGCTCCCACCTCCATCCTCTGCGACCTCCTGCGACCGGAGCCAATACACGCCAAAGTACTAGGTCAAGAGAGGTCCCATACCCTCTAGTGTGGTTAGCACGCTAAATACTGGATAATGAGAAACTCACAAGATGTTCGGTCCTTAATTGACCGGGCACCTTTCGATCACCCAACAGATCACACCAATCTTACCGTTGTGCGCGTCTAAATCATTTTGCTTTCATTTTTAGTTTTGCAATTAAACATAGCAGAAATGCTGAAATATAAAGGTATAGAAAATTTTGTGTGATCAAGGTTCCGACTAAAGTCGATAACCGCCCGATTCTACCGATAACTAAGCGTGTCTAAGCAATTTGACCGGATCTACTAAGTGACAAGAGATCATCCAACGATCTCTAATCACGACAAATAACCTAGGCTCGGTAGTAGAGGAAATATTATTTGCCTCTGATTATGCATCTAGAGGATTATCTAACCAATTTAACACAAATTAAGCGATGCATACATACGATTGAAACAAAATATTAGACTTTAAAATCTTTGGGATAAACATGATCAAAGCGCTTGCACAGGTGCACATTGCTCGTAATGCTCAACACATTGCGGAGGATCGTTCTCGGGGTTGCCGCAAATATCGAATCCTAACGATAGAACAAATAACAGCGAATAAGAGCGAATAACACCGACAAAACTCAACCATACAACAACATCAAAACAAACCAAACTCACACAGCAACTTAAGCATGATATAACAAAATTTTAGAAACAGAGAACAATTCATTTTAAGTTATTAAGAATTTTCTATGAATTTTCTAAGCTAAAAACACATTAAAACACTAGTTAATTACTTAACAAATTTTCATGAACAGAAACAGAATCTAAAACCTATCCTGATAATTAGTATACTAAAAATGAAATTTTACAGAATTGGTTTCACTGGATTTGGACAATTATTGAAAGAGATATACATTTTCTAATTTAGAAGATACATAAAACATCTTTTAATTAGTTAACAGATTTTTGCTACATAGACAAGGTTGAAACTAATTTTAGTAAATAGCACAATTAAAATGAAAATGAACAGCACTGGTTTCATGCGATTTGGAGATAAATTGAATTAGTTATGCATTTTCTAAGTTTAAATGAATTAACAACACAACAGAAAACCATTTCAGAAATACTAAAGCATCTAAAAATTTTTCTACCGGCAACCATCTAGCCACGGCGACCGGCGGCGTGGGCCAGCGAATGGTGGCTGAACCTTCCGCCGCGGACATGGCGTCGAAGGCGTATTCTAAGAATCGTCTTTGACATATCAAAGTGTACTTCTAACATATACTCACGAAATACGTTTCCCAACAGAGAAAACATAGCATCAAAGTCGCACAACCACCAATCGACAAAGATGGACCCACATGGCGATGACTAAGAGAATAACATAACGGTTGGATTAAAGGATTTCCTAAACGCGATTAGAGAGAGGCCCACAAGTCGAGACTCAAACTAGGCATGATTAGTGCTAAACTTAAACATCACGGCGGTTCACCGCGCGCCAGACAGACGGCGGCGCGGCGCGCGGCGGATCTCGCAAACGGTGAGTTTCAAAACGAGTGAGTGATACCTTCGGTGCCAGAGACTTTGCGAACCCGATGGCGGCGGTCTTGACCCGGAGATGCGGCGATGGTGGCGCGCGAACGGAGGCGGAGAAGAAAGTGCGGCCCTCGCGGAGAAGACGCCCACGAGCGATGAAGCCGAGAAGGTGCGCACTGGCCGCCTTGACTCGGAAGGATAAGCCCGACCACGGCGGCGATGGAGCTCGCGGCGGCGAAATTGCTGCGGCGGCAAATCACCGTGCGCTGGGAAGAAACGCCCGCGACGCCCACCATGATGTACCAAGGCGAAAAGGAGCTCACGGTTGGGCTCGAGAAAGGGATTGCGATCACGAGGACCAGCGCCGAGCGAGGACTCACCAGGCGCAAATGAGCTCACGAGACCGAGATCGCCGGAGGCGGAGACGACGATACTGCCCCTGGTGATTCACTGGACGCCAAGGATCCTGGATGGGCAAAATGGAAGCGGCGAAGAGAGTAGATCACGATGGCGTAGTTGCGGAATCAAGGGCGGCGCTAACACGGCGGTGCTGCCCAGGGGTTCTTCTCCGGCCGAAATCAAGAAACGGACGGAGAGAGCTACAAAGCGGGGAAAACGAGGGATGGGTGGTCGCGGTGAGGTAAAGAAGGCCTGGCGATGCGCCACGGACGGACACGAGGGCAAATAGGTGGCAGCGGCGAGGTACGTGGCACCCATGCGCGAATGGCGCGAGCTCCGGTGAGGTGCGGAGAAGGCGAGCGTCTTGGACGGTGGGACCCACATGTTAGCGGCAGGAGCAAAGCGGTGCGAGGCGGACTAAGTGTGGTTCACGATTTGGTCCACTTCGATCAAGAAGGTGTCGACCGTGGATCTGAAATGGGCGGCCGGGATCAATGTATGCATTCGGACAGTCGATTTAAACATGCAATATGGACCGTTCGATCTCCATCGGACGGTTGGCAGCGATTGGGCGTGCGCGCGGTGCAGCTAGGCGGTGCGACCGAGTCAAGTGGCGCGGTCGGACTCGAGTCTGAGTTGGGTCCGAGCCAGAGGAACAGTGATTCCAAATTTGAATTAGAAAGACAGAGAAGGTTTGGGGAATTTTTAGAGGTAGCTCCTGAGCTCCAAAAATTCTGAACTTTTTATGGAAGCTTACTGGAAAAGAGGGCAACCTTGTGTAATTTTTCCAGAAGTTTTCATGCACTAGATTTCTCCCAATAAAATTCACAAGCTGCTGCCTAAGGGTTTGACCAGATTTCTAAACTGGTTTGACTTGGGCATTTGAAATAGCAACTAAAATCTAAAAATTGTGAAATAATTCAGGGAGGTAGATAGGATGATCAAGATGATAGGAAAAATAATTTCAGAGGATGATCACAAGTTTGAAAGCTAAGAATTTGCTGACAACAATTTCCATTCACAAGAATTTAATTCTATAAAATGGAAATTGCTAGGGAAAATTTGGAAAACTTCCAAATGATTTGATGAGACAACAAAAGTTTTTATTTCTCCTCAAAATTTTACATTTGAAATACAAACCCTAAGTTAGGGCTGTTACAAATTCATATCCCGAACAGCTATTAAATCCCAGATCTTGGCAGACTTTGTTGCCGAATGGACAAATCCTAAACCTGTTCAGCATCCCCAGTATGAATCCCGCAACTAGTGGGCAATGTACTTCGATGAGTCACTTACGCTAAGTGGCTCGAGGGCTGGGATGGTCATAAAATCTCCTACAAAAGAGACCTTAAAGTATAATATTCATTTAAACTATCCTTCCACCAACAACGAGGCAGAATACGAATGTTTATTAGCTGTCATACGAGCAGTGAAAGCGCTCGAGATTCGACGACTACTCGTGAGAGGAGACTCTCATCTAGTTGTGAATCAGGTCAAAAAAGAGTATTAGTACTCTAATCCGACTATGTATCGGTACTTATCAGAAGTCAGGAAGCTTGGAAAGCATTTTTTTCAGTTTCGAGATAGAATATATCCCTCGAAAGGATAATTTGCTCACTCACCAGTTAGCTCGAATGGCTTCTCCCCAATCACAAGTACCAAAAGGAGTTTTCTTAGAACAGCTCCAGAAGCCGTCTCTGGTCGAAACACCAGAGACATCTCCTATTAAGATAGCCTCTCTGGAATACAAGGATACTTGGATGAGTCCCATCTATGAGTATCTTCAGAAGGGTACAGTACCCGATGACGATCTTGAGGCTGATCATTTATCCCGTAAGGCCAAAATGTATACTTTGGTCGAAGGAGTCCTCTACAAACGAGGTACTCAAGGGGTTCTCATGTGATGCATATTGCAGAAATAAGGATTAAATCTCCTTCACGAAATACATGGAGGCATCTGTGGAACTCAGGCTTCTTACAGAACGTTGGTCAGAAAAGCCTTTCGACTAGGTTTCTACTGGCCAACAGCTCTCCATGATGCTAAAGAGTTGGTTAAGAAGTGTGTACAATGCCAGTTTTACAGTAGGTAAATACACCAATCGGCTCAGGCATTGCAAACCATACCTCTCTCTTCGCCTTTTGCAACCTAGGGGCTTGATATCCTAGGACCATTCCCAAAGGCACCAAGAGGCTTCGAGTTCCTTTTTGTGGTTATTGATACGTTCATAAAATGGATTGAAGCCGAACCTGTGATTGGGATAACAACGAAAGTAGCCAAAAGGTTCATGACAAGAAGTGTAATTACTCGATTTGGTGTTCCAAGTCGAACAATTACAGATAATGATACACAATTTTTAGCGCAAAATTCCAAATATTTTGCGAAGAGTTAGGTACTAAGTTGTTTTACTCCTCTATTGCCCACTCACAAAGCAATGGGGTATTCAAAAGAGCGAACGGCCAAATCATGTAGGGAATCAAAACTCGAGTCTTCGACCAGCTTATAAAGCGCTCGGGGGCTTGGGTAAAAGAATTAACCTCAGTATTATGAGCAATTCGCACGACTGCTAACTGGGCTACAGGTGAAACACCTTTTTTCCTAGTTTTTGGGGCTAAAGCCATGCTTCTACCAGAACTAAAGATCATGTCGACAAGGGTCGAAAATTATAACGACTCTAGCTAGGAACAACTTCGAGCAGATGACATCAACCTACTCGAAGAGAAGAGGAATCAAGCCTTAATCCGTTCGGCGGTCTACCAACAAGCCCTCCACAAATACTATGATCGTAAGGTCCAACCTCACAGCCTTTCTATAGGTGACTTGGTATTGAAAAAGATTCAATCCCAGTCTAATCGAAACAAACTTTCCCCCAAGTGGGAAGGTCCTTACACAGTGGTCGAAGTTACGCGATAAGGCTCGGTACCACTAGCAATGGAAGATGGCCGAGTCCTTTCTAACTCTTGGAACATCGACCAATTACAAAAATTCTATGTGTAACTTCTTACTTTCTCAACAACATTTATGCTTTCGCCAATCTTTATTGTCTTACATTGAGCAATGCTTTGATTATTTTTTCGATCATGTTTTATAGCAACTCGGTTTTCTTTACACTGGTCGAAGGAAGGTAACATCACCTAATCGAAGTCTTTTCTCTCTACATGTGATCCTACCCACTAGGAGGAACTTCCTAGCGTCGACTCGTTCGTAACTTTTGCTACCAACAAAAAGAAACTAGGTTCAACAAAATGTGGTCGAAATAATTTACAGCAAGCTCTTTTTTACTTAGTTTATGTTTTCTCTTGAAAAATTCTCTAAGTGGACTAAGCTTTTATAATTTGTTTGACTACTTTTGATAAACTCGATTCGTTTAACCTGGTCAAAGGAAGAAACACCACCTAGTCGAAGTCTTTCTTCTCTGCATGTGGTCCTACCCACTAGAAGGAACTTCCTAGCGTCGTGTTGTTTTTAACTTTTGCTATCAGTACAATGCAATTGAATTCACCAAGAAAGGTCGAATGAATTTTTTTAGCACACTTTTTTAGTTTATCTGAGTAATGTTTATGCTCTCGATTTGATTCACTTGGTCGGAGAAAGCAACTCACCTAGCCGAAGACTATCCTTTCTACATGTGATCTTATCCACTAGAAGGAACTTACTAGTGTCAATCTGTTACTAACTCTTGTAACCAGTACATGACAATCGCAATCAACAACAAGAGTCGGATAAACACCTCCAAAGGGCTAGGATAAAGTAATTAATATGACTTCAATTTTTAGTCTTAAATTTATTTTTCCTTTTCTTTTTATTGTCTTATTAGTTACTAACTACTCGATGAGATAATTTGCAAGAAAAAGAAGATTTATATTCATAAACAAAATATTGTCTTCACAATAATTTTCCCTATAACAAACTACTCTAATGAAGGAGATCCAATTTGCATCTCCTCTACGACATTCTTGCTGACCAGCTGCACCTCTTCCATCAGTCGTGCTGCCTTTGCTTCAAGGCAGTCAAAATTGGCTTCGATGGGTTGTAGGCTAATATTAAGTTCATGTGCCTTAAGTTTTGCTAGAGCATAACTCACTACACTCTCAACCATTTCTCTTATCAAATCAGCTTTATTAGTCTTCAGAGTTGTTATCAACTCTTGTAAAGTTCTGACTTGTTGTCCAATGGCACTTGTATGGGCAATCATGGTGTCTTCAAGAGGAGTGACCTCCTTAGCACTAGGCCCATCGAGCACATACTTAAGGAGGGAAATGTTGTCTTGAAGGTTGATCTTCATCGACTTCATCTCCTCCTAACTAAAGTCGAAACTCCTTGGAGTCATTTTATTTCGACTGCTTGCTCTAAAAATAAAGTACAACCAGTCAGAAAGATACTTCATAAATACCATAAAACAAAACTAGTCGTAGGTAAAGAATTACTTACTAGTCGAGAATCAAGTTTCTTGACCTCATTGTCATGGGAGGCAGCATTCTTTGTGCATCGCTCTTCCCACAACTTTATGTTCTTGTCTTTTTGTTTGTCGATACGGGAGAGCTCGTTGACAACCAAGGCCTTTGATTAGACCTCGATTTTGAGTTTATCCATTTCAACCTCTTTTTCTAAAAAGGAAAAAGAGTTAGAAAAAGAAAAGAAAGTCATTAAGATGAGTAGTCTTGAGTTCAAAACTTACTGTTTATCTCATTCTGCAACTCGCAATTTGCAGAATTTGCCTCCTGAAATTTCTTCAACATATCTTGTTTTTCTTCTCTTAGCTTCTGTGTCTCGACTTTTTCGTAGTCGAGTGCATCAGCCAAGGTTTTTTCGTCGCTTTTCAACCTACAAGGGTGAAAGTAGACATGAGAATTGGACAAGTAGTCGAACGAAAAAAAGACTACATGTGATAGTAACTTACCATCTCATTGCCTGCTCGCAGAGTTTAGCTTTTTGTTGTCTTAACAACATAAGTTGTCTATGGTATTCACCAACAGTGACAACTCGTTCAAAAGCCCTCTGAACAAAATGAGACAGTGAGTGCTAGGAAGATCCAAATATGAAGATGTTTTGTATCAAGTACATACAAAAATGGTTGACTGAGCAAAATTTGCATACACCCTCTGGGAATCCTTAAGTTCATAAAGCTCCTCGACTTGGTCCTACCATACCTTTTGAAGACTCTCGTCATCAAAAATATGTCTGCTATTTGGAATATCCTTAAGGTGTGGGACTCGGTCACGAGATTTGAACGAAGATCCCACAACAGGTGGTCCAAAGAAAGCTGTGAAGAGGTCGAAAGAGTCTTCTATGTCTTCATCATTGTCGACAGTAGATGTGACTCCTCCTTGAGAGCCTAGGGGAATATCTTCCTCCACAACCCCCTTTCTAGCACAGCGATCGAAGGTTCCTCCTCCATCTTGACCAAATTCTTCTAGCGATTGAAGGACCAAGTCCATTGTCCGATTATTGATATCCTCAATAACCGACTCGATCACCATAGCAACCGGATCGTCCATCGTCTTTGCCTCTACTTCCACGACCACATCAGTGATCATAGTTGCTCCAATGGCAACGACTTCTTCTATTGCCACCATAGGGATAGGGGTTGATTCCTCGACCACCTCCTCTGTTGTCTCTTCAACTTCAGGACAAACAATTATTGTCTCTACAACTGTAGGAGAAATGACAGCGGGCCTTTCGATAGAATCATCCCTGGGGGTTGGAGAAGCAGGGCTAAAATTGTAAAGAGTAAAGAAAATATGTCAGATTGTAGAAACAAAAGGTAAATGCTACTTTTATGCTTTTGATTTTTACATGCCTTGACTTTCTAGACATAATCTTGAATCCAAAGCTTCCTGCCCCTCTCGATGGTTGAAACTTGTCTCAACCACCAGAGGGACAACACTTGCCTCGACCATAGGCTTTGCTGCCGCAGTAGTATCCTTCACAAAAAACACAAAGCTTTTTCAATTCTCCTTTTCTAATTGCTTGACAAAGCCGTAAGAAGCAGAAACTAAAAAAGTTTTGTTGTCATAGTAGAATGGTACCTTGGTCTTAGGAGCTTTGTGCTTATGCACTTCGACCGCTCCTCTTTTCTCTATAGCTATCACGTCTACAAAGAATTGACCAAAGGGGCTGGTCGGAGGGACAGTGGCGCTTGAACCTTCACCTTGCTTATCGACGGCCTTCATAATGTGTATTTTTTTGGCCAGAGGATCTCTGACTTCCTCTTACCCTACTTCGATATCCCTCGATTCAACCTCTTGGTCGTCTCGACGGTCTTCCATGCCTATTTTTTGCAAAAGTAAAAAAAGGAACATTACTTAATGGTCAAATTCTATTACTATAGAGCCCTAAAGATGAAATCAATTTTGATTACCTTTAGGCATTCTTCCCTTTCCTCTGCAGACACGATCGCTAGGATTCGAGGAACCCCTGTAGTGGGCATTGGAGCTTTCTCACAAACGAGTTTGACTCGAGCGTCAATCTCTTTTTGTGAGAGATCTACAATGGTAAAGAAAATAATCAATAATCAAGCTCGAAATTAATCAAAAGTAGCTAAGTTGAATTTTTCTTTACCTTCCTCGAAATCTTTGCTTGGGTCGGTGGTCCCCGAATACCTCCACATGGGGTGTGCTTGGTTCTTCAGAGGACTAATACAACACGTGATGAAGTCTCTCACCACATGCCATTTGGTAAGCCCCTCTTCCTTCAAGTCTTTGATGGTTTAAATGTAGGGGGTAATCAAGTCGAGGTTGCTCATAGTCAAGTCCTAGGAGGCAATCTTCTCTGTAGGCTTCCCCGTGAAGAAAAGGTTGTCTTCCTTGGATATCTCCCAGCAAAACCACCTCTTCTTTCATCCCGACCATGACGACGGGGTAAACATCTGAATGTACTCCCTCGACTTCCAGTCGTGGAGCTTCAGACTATAGCTACCTAAGACTTTGCCATGACTGCTCATCCTGTAGTAATACTAGAAGAGCTCTAAATTTGGGTGAATTCCCAAGTAGGCCTTGCATAGGTAGACGAATACGCTCAACATCGTGATGGAATTGAGAACAAGATTCACCAATTTCACCCAAAGTGTTGAAGTACGAGCGTGAGGACAGGGTGGACGGGCAATTGAAAGCCACATTCACAACACGATTGGAATACTGGAATGGTACCTTCTTCACCCGAGGGCCAATGCTGTCCCGTGGCTTCGGTGCACTTCACATAGGCTCGCTTTGGTATCTTCTCGGCTGCAACCAAAGCTTTCATCTTCACCGCATCCATCTCTGATTTCTACCATTTAGAATTGGTTCCGGCCATCTTCTTTAAGTGGGATTGATTTGGATTTGGAAAGGTTTTTGAGAAAGAGCACAATCTGGTTGGCGGTGGAGAGGACAAGAACTCGAAGAACAGTTGTGTAGGACCGAAATGGCGACAGAGGGGGGGTGAATGTCGTTCTCTTTAAAATCGCCCCTGAGAATACGTACACTGATTTTTCAAAAAGAAGCAAAACAAAGCAACTCACAGAGAATTAATTTTGCTGAAACCTGGAACGCATGTGACACTGAAAAATTCAGCATAAATCAGAGACCACCCAGTAAAAAATTCAACTAAAAATACCGCTGTTTGATCTGCATGCAAAATGGTTGAAAATCAGCAAAAAGAGAAAACGAACTGCAGAAGCTGCTGCTGAACAGCACAACAAAGGAATTCGGCCGAAAGCTAGAGACTACAATGCTGCCGCAAGGAATGAATCTTTGCTGCCGAAAAATAATTTCAGAGTTTAGCTGCAACCAAATGATTGAAAAGGCAGCAGCCGAACTGCTGAAATGCAGACCACTATCGGCACAACAATCTCACCCGAAAAGAGAGAAAACAATTGAAGAAGAAGACTCTGGACTGAAAAACAGAGATTTCAGATTTGCCGAAAAAACAAGAGTAGGGAAGAGAAGCTTCAAAGCCCTTTAAGCCAAATCTTCAAGGGATTAAACTAAGCACATCTGAGGAAACAAACTACAAAGAATCCAACTGAAATCTTAGAATTTCATATTTGTGCCCAAAATCTGAAAACTTACAATGACTCCACCAAAAATCAAATTTCTCTCCAATCTTTGACTCTTTGCTCATGAAATTTTTAGGATAGCTAATTAATAGCCTGAGGTCTCTAGATACCAGATTTCATGCCAATTCGTGGAGAGAAACTAAATCCACCTCGAACCCTAGAAAGCAAGAACATGAACAGAGGAGGAGAAGAAGCCAAAACTGAAATTTAAACTTGGTTTGCTCTGAAGATTAACTAGCCAAATGGTTTTTGAGCATCTCCCATGTCATGGCAACCCATTTTGCTACTCCTCAGCAAGCAAGAACTCAAAACACGAAATCTCAGGAATCAACCAAAAAGGAGAACGAAGAACAGAGAGCACAGAGAGCATGAACAGAAGAAAACTTCATATTTCCATTCATTGAATCAAGAGCGAAATACAAAGAGATACGTCCCCATACACATGGACATTCGAACAAGGAAGATTACAAGCTCCTCAATCCATCCTCTCCCTCTCCAACTCAAGAACACAACCCATACATGCTTGAGAGGGGATGAATACACAGACTCTCAAGAAATCATCGAAGGGAACACAGAGGAAACACCACTCTGCCTCCACCAACAACTCTCAACCACTAAAGCCTAAAGCCAAAGCAAACTCTAAAGCCTATTTTGATTAAAGGAAACCCTAAAATCCCCTTGAAGTGTTCACTGTGGGCATGCAGCCCTCCAACCTATTTATAGCCCACGGCTAACGGGTCTCCACCCCGTTACGCCCGCTAAGTCCAACGGAGCCCGCTCCCGCTTGTGCAGCCTTGCGAAATTCCCGTTTCGCCCCTACTGCACCTTCCGGGAAGCTTCCGCACTTCTTGTCTCGCACGCCTCGCAACCACCTCGAGTCCACATCGTCTTCGACACATCCCGACCGTTCTGACCTCAGCGCCACCTGCACCTAGTCCGGTCCACCGTGTCTCGCCACGACTCCACCCAATGTCCTACAGTCACACAGACAAGAAACACATCAAATAGCACTGCTCGATACATGAAAGCGTAAATACCATCATACTTACCATGACAAAATCCAAACTTGTCGAAACATCAGAATATGCAACCTAATCCCGTACGACCAAGTTTGACCCAAAGTATGACCAAGCCCGATTGCGCCACGCAACGACTCGACTCCGAACCACCCAAACCAAACTCGACTTATCTAAACCAATGTCAATTACTCATCACACACATGGGATGACCTCCACATGGTCTCTCAAGTTGAAGCAAATAAGGAAAGTAAAAACCCTAAGTCACACCCGTGGGAGATTTTTATAGCCACACACCTGAGTTGGAGATTGTGGGAACTCAACAGTTGTCACCTCTTCGGAAACCGCATCAATAGACAGGTCTGTGAGAGTCGATCATGATTCTTTAATCTATTTATTCGAAAAAAGTGATTCTGTCTTCACAACTCAAGCGAAATTACCTTCTTGACCAAGTCTATTTCTGGTCTTGTCAAATGAAATACCAATCGGAAAGGCTTTACTTTTGACCACCATTCTGCGACCTCTTTTTGGAGTAAGTTATTTTCACTTGAAGTTGGGGCCTAGATGACGAGGATCTAATAATCCTCAATTATTTATTTATCTATAATTCTTATTATAGATAACAATATCATTATATTGTTCTTAACTATACCACTTAACGTTCATAAGAGAGAAACTTAACTGAGTGGTCGTAAGCCTTTCGACGATGACCACCTTGTGGTTGTTGGACTTCAACTACGAGCACTCTGTAATTGATAAAGCTTGTAGACATGTGGGCCCAATCAATCAGGGAATCCTATGTGCGGTGTTTAAGACACAGAGCAGATAGTATACGCTTTATTCTCCAGAATAACTGCATTAGGCCTCTGTCTCCGACAATAATTCCCAGGCGACATGGAAGAGACATAACCCTGACAATAACTTCCATCAACGTGCGTGTTACACCAAACGTCGAGGCGCCTCATGGCCTAGAGAAACTGACACCCCTTCATGCGCTATATAAAGGCTAAAGTCAATGGACATCGGGGCAGAGGATCAGGAGGAGGAGACATTAGGCATAATTCTTCTTCTTGATTGTAATTAGTATATTCAATACAACAACAACACAGAAGTAGGGCTGCTATTCTCTTCAGAGAAGGCTTGAACCTGTATAAATCCCTGTGTCATTTTTTGCGTGGTTCTAATTCTAGGAGACCCCCAAATATTTATTCGTAAGATCGATACTAGATCATCGACAACATGCATGTTGATATAAAATAATATAATTTTGCAATAATGGGTACAACATGATCAAAAAGGTCTATAACTTGCCTTCGTCGAAGATTAGAGTTGCTTTTGCAGATTGGTCCAAGAAGGCTTTGGAAACATCGGATTCTATACGCACAAAACGAGATGAATAAATTACAATAAGTCCAAATAAAATGCAAAAAATATAAAATAGGTACTAATAGAGAGATTACAAATTTATATGAATTTAGGAACAATAATCGATGAAATCAGAGTTCTTGTGAAGGAGAACGAACACCCAGAATTTTATCGGAAAAGGAAATTGCTGAAAAATGGGAAGGAGGAGAATATTATATTTCAGTATCTTAATTACTATAATTCGGAGTTTATCCCCGCAGGGGGCATCGTCCCACTCCACCGAATTGTCCCACCAACCACCCATACGCACACTAAAAAAAACCACTACACAAAAAAAACCATCGCCCCATGCCCAAAAAAAATGCCTGCTCCCATCGTCCCCATTGTCCCACTCCCACCTCAGATTTGCCCTCGCCCCCTGCCGCAACACCCTCACACCTCGCCCCTCTATGTTGCTATCGCGGCCTATCGCCCCTCGCCCCTCCGCGTCCTCATCGTCCCACCTCAGTGTTGCCTCGCCCCTCCGCAACACCTCGCCTCCCCTCGGTCCTCCTCACGCGCCGCCGCGCCTCCTCGCATCGCCTCTACTTGCCCCTTCGCGCAACCATCGTGGCCTTAGGATGGAGGCTGCTCCGTCCCGTCCGCCTCCACCGAGGCGTCCTCACCCCTCCGCGCCCCATCTTCTCCCACTCGTCCACACTATCCCTAGGTACTATATCCACCACCTGATCGTCGCTTGCATCCGCGCCTCACCTAGTCCAGCCGACACATCACCCTCGGTCGCCGACGCCCCCCCTTGCCCCTAGGTCCTCTAACCGTCTCCCTGTCAGTCCCTCACATCCTTTACGCCCTTGCCCGACGCCGCGCAGCCCATCGTGCCTCTCTCGCCCGCCGTGTCGCCACAACATCCCTCGCATGCGCGCCGCGCCCCGTCACTCGCATCCGCCACGCAGCACTAGCCGCACCACCCTCACTCGCATTCGCATGGCCCCCAAGATGGTTATGTGCAACAGTGGTCAGCTGCCTCGCCAATCAACCAGCAAGCACGTCAGTTGCAAGCAACGAAAAAACGTGGTCGGCGGTTGCTATTTCTACACTACAAAATGTATACCGCTTTTCTCCTCCTCCATTTTCTTCCATTCTACTCCTCCTTATATGCGCCAAACGTCTCCTCCTTATCTTCATTTCACTGTTGCACGAACAATCAGAGGTGTGTTATCCGAATTTTACAATTTGTTGTTTGTTGAATTTGAGTGCACTGGATATTTGCAATTTGATGTTTACTGAATTTACTTTCTTAGATGAATTGTTTCGAAAGTTTTCTGATATTGATTATCCTACAATTAGAGCCTTCACAATTAATTATGTGATATTGATTATAATACACCCAGCTGCAGTTCTCTTTCGGCATTGGATATTTGCTTGTTGTTTTCCTTCCTCCTCTTTTTGTTCTGAATGCAAATATGATTATAGGGGGGTTATAGTTCGTAGCTAGGAGCTGGAAGCATTCGTGTAGCATTTTGCTTTGACTGAATCTTGTACTGATCAAACAATATAGATCTTCCATGCTCATTTTGCTTTGATTGAATGGAGTGCTATTGTTAGGATTGACCTTAGAATTGTAATTGTTATATGTATTTGAGATTCTCTGTAATTTAGAATTGTCGCTGCTAGGTAGAAATTTATTTTCCAATTGCCTGATTGGAGTAGCTTACATTGTAACTTAAGCGAATCTATGCCTTTGTATTTATAGGAAGAAGGTTGGAAGGAAGAGATATCAAGGGGAGAAAAGCCCAGAGTATTATGCTGTCTGTCATTCTTGTGTCAAAGTTCCTGTAACATCCCAAAGTTCTGTTACCAAAATAAAAATTAATAAAGTTATTCAGTTTTCCGAGTTTCAATAGTGTTTTCTTGGTTTTCTTGAATTTCTAAGATTTTAAAAATCAAAAATAAAATTTACTGGGTTTTATGAGTTTTTATTGGATTTAAAGTGAAAAATTAAATTAAATTAATTTCTAGAATTTTCTGAAATTCTAAAAGCTTTTTACTATTTATTTTAAAACAAAAATAATTACTGTTCAAAAATAAAGGCCAACTTTAGGAATTATTTTTATTAAGTCACAAATAATTCAAGGAATTTTTGTGAATTGTTCTAGAATTTTTGGACGCCATTTGCTATTTTCTAAAAATCTATTCGATCTATTGATTTTAAAAAAATCCAAAAATCAAGAAAATTGTTCGGACCGTCCAAACCTCATGAACAGTAACTTTGCACAGTAAATGATGAACACTGAAATGGGATGTTCGGACCGTCTGATGAATTTCTTTTTAAAATTTTTCTCTCTAAAAATTATTTTTACTTCAAAAATTCATATCTAATTCATTTCAACTCCAAATCAAATGAAACCAGTTTTGATATTTTTATTTTAAATCTAATTTATTTTAAAATAAGTTTCAAATTTGTTTCTTGCTCAGAAAATATAGTTTTGGAAATTGATCCTTAAACCGAATTATTTTCACACAGGAAAATACTTTTAACTTGAAAAATTCATAGAACATGTTTCTGAACTCCAAATGAGTTGAACCAAATTATTTTGGTCTTATAATTTTATTCTCTATTTTATCCTTGAAACATCTCGGCCGAAATCCCCAAGCGATCTCAGGCGAATATTCCCGTTCGTTGGATGAGTTAATCCCAAGTGGGTTGATCCTATTCACCTATCTAAAACTGAGCCTAAATTCAAATCCTTGTTGTAAAAATCTATTATATTTATTGCTTAATATTTATTTCAAAAATAAATAAAAATAAAAATAATCAAATTTCCCATTGATCACCCATCATTTTCCTACTCTCATGAGTTGCTCAGTTAACTTTCCATGTACTGCCATCTTTCCACTTTGTTTCTTTTAACTAAGTCATACAACTTTTTTATCTTTATCCCTTACTTTCTCCTTTCTTCTTCCTTGAAACATTTTTCCTCCAGAGACATGGCAACAAGCTGCACCTCCATTAAAGCCATCATGAAGCTTTGAAAACCCGAGATTCCCTACCCGTTTCTTCGCACAAATTCAGGCATTCAAACCCCGGTCATCACTTCCTCCAATCCGGCCATTAATCCTTTCCTTAATCATCTAATTTCACAAATCACGCAAGTTGTCCGCCGTTAACCTCGCCTTCCCGTTCTCCCTCTATGGTCTATCTCCACCCCTATATAAGAGAGCCCTGGGTGCCTCTCCTCTCCCTCATCCATCCCCGAAAATCTTAGCTCCTCCCTCCCTTCCTCCTCGACACAGTCAAGCTTTTTCTTTCGACGGCCGATTATCGTCCGCCGCCTCTAGCGCAGCCTGTAGTGGAGCTCCTCCGCCTTCGCCACCTCCACCGGCATCACGATGTCGTGATCTACACGGTGCTCCTTCCCTCTTCGCCAGAATCTCGCCGCAGCGCCGCCGCCCCCGTGCACCACCGTACGCCTCCATGGCCGCCGTCGCCGTCACGAGTCACCGTTTGCCGCACCACCACCACCTCCTACGGCCTCGTCGCAAGGTGAGCAATCCATTTATGCCATTCGCCGACCACCTTTCCCTTTTCTTCACCGGCGCCGTCCATTTTTCCTCCATGGCCAAAGCTTCTGTTCGGTGCTTGAAGACAATGCACTGTAGCATAATTATCTAGTCGCTTTGACCTTTGTACATGCACATTTTAATTCTTCCAAAAATTCGTTCTCTCGCATGCAAAGTTCAAATCCGTTGATTCTTCCTTCTAAATTCATCTAAATTCATCTAGTATTTTCAGTATTTATTTCGGAATTTTTAGATTTTATTTATTTTCTGTCATTTATTTGATCCATTAATCATCCCTCCTCTGTTCTCTATCCTCGGTCACTCATTTCCCGAGCCGACCGTGTCACGGCGTGCTCCTCAGCTTTCTCTTCATATCTCTGGAATTCGCCCCTCTATCTCGCCTCAAGCAAAAGTTTTGCGCCAGCGGCCGAACCACCTTCTATCATCATTTCTGGTGCCGTTTTTTATCCCTCGACAACATCGTCCACACCGTTGGCTTCGCCTCGCAACGTTCTACGCGATGCTCCCTTCCTTTTTCTCCAAAACACCCCAGCTCACCGGCGCTACTATTCCTCCGACAATATTTTGCACGTCGCCGCCGCACCGGACCTTCGCCGGCGACACGACCACCACCAGTGGGTTCGTCTTGCTCCTGGGATTCCATTTTTGTGTTTCACCGGCCGCTTGTCCTTTCCTCTCACCCAGCATCACCATTTCTCTATGCACTGTGTTTGCTTGTGTCTACGTTGCATGGCAAGCAACAGTGCCATGCAAACTAGTCCATGCATGCACATGCATCTCATTTTTAAGAATTTATTTTCTACAATTTCGTTCTCCCTCATACGAACTCTGATTCCGTCGATTCAACTTCCTAAATTCATATAAAGTCAATACCTTCTCCCAGTATTTATTATATATATATATATATAGATTTTATTTGGATTTTATTTGAATGTTATTTGAATTCGGATCGTTTACGCGTATAGATTTCAACGACTTTGGACGACCGGATTTCGACGCCGTTTAAGAACAACGAGTAATCAAGCAAGGCAAGTTATACCCTTGATCATATCGATCCCATTATTTTAAATTATTTATATTCTGTTTTAAATTATTACTGCATGCTTATTTATATCAGTAATTTAAATTCCTGCTTTAAATGTATAGTTATGCCTAAAATCCTTTGTATGACCAATTTTGATAATTGAAGCAAACATTTTGTCACCATAGATAAAATCTAGTTGATACGATAGTATGAACTAGAACATTTTGAGAAAATTATGCTTAGCCATGCTTATAGACCAAACATGTTTAATTTGGGGAATTTTAGCCAAAAATCAATTGTGGTTTAAATTGTACCCATGGCATTGGTATGTTATGGAAGTTTATAAATGAATTTGAAAAATGAAATAAAGTGATGGTTTGGACTTGGGCGAAATGGATGAAATGTGGGTGCAGGTTTATGCACGGGCTTAATCTGGTTAGGATTAAGGCCTGTGGGTTATTTTGGAAGTCGCCCAAATCAGTTAAGGGCCGGTCTTCGAGTGCATGATGCTAAGCCATACCGACATACCGTACCACCACATGCCCTCAGTATGGGGAGTAGGACCTGGTAACTAATTTGCAATGTTCCACCATGGTCGTTCCCTACAGATGCAATGAGTAGTCATGTTACGACTTATGTTAGTCCCACCTAGCGCAAGAGGGGGCCCGAACCCGGAGGTCTTTATTCCAAAGGGGGTGGCGAAACCTTAGCGAGGGGTAACTACGGTGGAATGGCGCATTGTAAAGGCCTTGACACATGCTCTAGACTGCTTACCTAAGGTAGTGAGCGGTGGTATCGACAGATGCCAAACAAACTAGAGAAGTCGTGTCTTGTGGGTAAAGCTGTACAACCTCTGCAGAGTGTCAAACTATTCGAATAGCCGTGTCCACGGTCATGGACATGCTAGCAGAACTGCTCAAAGTTAGACTTTGGTTTTGTTTGAAAAAGACTTCTTCAAACTGGTTTATCCAAATGGGAATTGGGCAGGAAGCCATGTGATAGGAGGGTATCCTTCACCATTCATGTGTGAATGTTATCTGACTATAAAATTGAGAATTTATAAAATAAATTTTAGTTATAGAATAACTGCTTTGGAACTTAGTACAAGTATTTAAAGAAAACATTGCTTTATGCAAATTCAACCAATAAACCATCCTTTGTTACATCCATATATGCATATCATTCTGTTATTTGACGGGTGTAACTTGCGAGCACGGTAGTTGTGCTCATACTTGCTTTATGCAAATAAAATTTCAGAGGAGAAGGACTTTGCTACCAGTGTGGATCTCGACGACTAGGCCGCTACCCCAGTCGATTGCTTGTGGTAGATTGCTAGACTCTACTACTTCTTCGTCTTTCGCTGTGTTCTTTATTATTGGCTTGTAAGCCTCTTTTGTAATAAACTCTGTTGATTATTAATAAAGTTGTGATATGAATTTGTTACCATATTTGTTTACTGTGTGAACTAGCTACTGATCATAGGACTAGTTCAGAAATGCACAGAGGATTTGGGGTGTTAATGCCGGGTCCTGACAGTTCCATTATGTTCACTCACCAGGTAATACATATGCAATTATCATATATCTTTTGCAATTATCATCAGTGTCATATTCGAGGTAGCTTTTCATAGATGCAAAACATTGAACTCAAAATGATTTGATCAATTGAATAAATTACACAGACAAGCATGGTTGTAGAAAAAATAGCTTCTTCAATAGACACGATTTATTTACCTTGAGGATCCAGTAGATAGCAATGTCACCTAGGATTACCCTACTTTGAAAGACTCCAACGGAGCTCAACAAGGTTCTTGTTGTAAACACACCCATTGCTCCACCAAAGAAATGCCGAGCATGGTCTCACCGTGGTTGTGCCATCTGATTGCATGGGTGTCTTTCACGACATACTTTCATGTATTCCCATATGGTGCAAGAGGGGGGCTTGAATCCAGCGGGTGGTTAGCCCAATGGAAGCAAAACCTCAGCGAGGTGGGACTATGTTGGGATGGTACATTGTAAAGGCCTTGTGATAATCTCTTAGTCGCACACAGTCGAAAATGTGTGAGTGGACAGTATAAGTGATTATCTCTTCTGGGTAAGGTTGTACATCCTCTACAGAGTGTAAACCTATTCGAATAGCCGTGTCCATGGTCAAGGACATGCTGGCAAAGCTGCTCAAAGTTAGATCTTAGTTTTGTTTTCCAAAGGCTTTATTACCTGGTTTTGGATCTCTATCCAAATGGGTTTTTGGCGGGTAGCCCTGGGCGGTTAGCCTTGTGATAGGAGGATATCCTTCACCACTTGTTGATGAATGTTATCTAACTATAAAACTGTGATTTAGAAAATAAATTTTAGTATTGTATATCTACTTTGGAACTTAGAACAAATAATTGGAAAGAAACTTGGCTTTGTGCAAATAAACTCTATATGCCTTCCTTTATTAAATCCTTGCATGCATTAATCTGTTACTTGACGGGTGTGACTTGCGAGCACGGTTGTTATGCTCACTCTTGCTTGTTGACAAGCAGGTGAAGAGGTCTTCGCAGAGGACTAGGAGGTCCTGGACGACTAGGATGCGCCCCCAGTCGAGTGCCTGTGGTGAATCGGGTGGCCACAACTTGTTTTTGTGGCTTTGTGCCCTTTTGTAATCAACTCAAAATTTTGTTAATATAGTGACGATTGTATGGATGTGTTATCATCTCTTGTTTGATTGTGTACACTAGCCACTAATCATGGGACTAATGGGGTATACACAGTGCGGTCCTGTGGTCTTAGTGCCTTGGGGACGTTCCAACAAGGAGTGGTATTAGAGCCATCTCAACTGTAGATCACAACCTAGTAGAATAGTCGTTAGTTGAAGACTTCAAAACTTATTTTACATAACAAGAAAAATAGTTTGTTCTTCTCTCATCTTGGTCATCTATCTACCTTTACCCGTTGTAGCAATTCTTTCTTACCTTTTTCTCTCTTCTCACCATTTTTCCAGTGTTAAATGGATCCTCTTTCCCTTACAATTTTCTATAGTTGGTCCCTCGGTTTAGTCCTGGTGTTCAAGACCTCAAGACTTGAAGCTGTTAAGAAGACCTCGTCGTTCAGGAAGCACCCCAGACAGTGAGTATCGATTAAAGTGTAGGTTAAGCTATTAAAGTTATTTGGAAAAGCTTCTGAGTTGGTTGGTTTTGTGTGGTCGGTTATTTCACTCCTTTTCCCCCTTAGTCTCTCCTCTCTTTCCTAAGTCCTTGGTGTTTTGGCAGATGGTGACAACTCGCTTTGGCAATGGCAGCACCAGCGGTCAGGACAAAGGAACCAGGGGTGATCCAGAGACCCCTCTTCCACCGCCACCACCTCCTCCAGCTGCAGGACCTGACTAGAACCAGGTGATGGCCAATCAAGCCTAGTTGATTAACTTACTAGCCCAGTCGATCAACAATACTCAGGTCTTGTAAGTGGCAGCAGCAGCTCAACCTCTAGTCTTCGCTCCACCTCCTCTGAGGGTCGGCATCTCTGAGTTCATAAGGATGCGACCACCAACTTTCTCCAGCAGCGTTGAGCCTTTGGAGGCTGACGACTGGCTCAGGGCCGTCGGAAGGAAACTGGATATGATCCAGTGCACTAATCGTGAGAGAGTCCTCTTTGCCTCTCACCAGCTGAACGGACCAGCATCCGAGTGGTGGGACAACTTTACCCAGTCCCATGCCGATGCTCAGACCATCTCTTGGGATGAGTTCGTGCAGGCTTTCCGCGTGCACACATCCCACTGGGCATGATGACCTTGAAGAGGAAGGAATTCCACGCTTTGCGCCAAGGCGACCGCTCAGTCAACGAGTACCTGCACAGGTTCAACCAGCTGGCTCACTATGCACCAGAAGACATAGCAACTGATGAGGCCAAGCAAGAGTGTTTCCTCGAAGGGCTCAACGATGACCTCTCGGTTCAGATCATTGCGCAAGGCTACTCAGATTTCCAGCAGCTTGTGAGCAAAGCTATCCGCTAGGAGGGCAAGCACTTCGAGATGGAAAGTCGCAAGAGAAGGCAGGCAGCTCAGAGATTCAACTCTGGGGGTTTTCCAAGGCCCATGACCTCCCAGCCTCAGTCACCTCAGCAGGGGAGACCCACGACCTCCTCTCTATCCAGGGCGCTTATACCAACCAGACATCCCAGCAACCCCAGTCGTCGTGCAACCTCTCCAGGAGTTCAGTACCAGAAGAAACCCCCCACGACCTCCACCACGGGAGTTACCTGCTTTTATTACAACAAAGTAGGGCACTATGCCAACAAGTGCCCAAAGAAGCAGCAACCAGCAGCCCCGACCAGACCAGGTCAGGGAGTCCCAACACCACATAGCAACCAGGTAGTGAAGCCCTCAGTCCAGTACATCAGAGGGCGTGTGAATCACGTCACAGCCGAGGAAGCTCAAGCTGCACCGGATGTGGTCCTTGGTACATTTCTTGTCAATTCAGTACCAGTATCAGTTCTTTTTTATTTTAGAGCTTCGCATTCTTTTGTTTTCAACAAGTTTGTGGGTAATTATGGGTTATCTATATCTCCTTTAGTTAACCATATGTTAATCCATTCTCCGGGCTCGAAAATGAGGACTACTTCCCTATGCCCAAACCTTACCTTGGAAATCTCGAGAGTACCTTTCTTAGCAGACCTTATAGTCTTGCACTCCCAAGGTTTGGATGTGATTCTTGGAATGGATTGGCTAGCCAAGAATCAAAGTCGGATAGACTGTGCCAATAGATCTATCACACTCACCAATGAGCAAGGAGTTCAAGTTGAATCCAGACCCGAGACCTCTGTTAGAGAAGGTCCTTCTCTGACCAGTCTGAAGGAAGTGAAGCTAGAGGAACTCCCTGTTGTCAGTGAGTACCCGGATGTGTTCCCTGAAGAACTACCAGGAATGCCACTAGACAGAGAGCTAGAGTTTGTCATCAACTTAGTCCCAGGAACAACATCAATCTTCAAAAAGACCCTACCGTTTGCCGGTTGACGACTTGGTCGAATTGAAGAAGCAGATTGAGGAAATATAAGTTAAAGGTTTTGTCAGACCGAGTTCTTCACCTTGGGGAGCTCCAGTGATCTTTGTTGCTAAGAAAGATGGTACCCAGCGGATGTGTATGGATTACCGTTCGCTCAATGAAGTCACCATCAAGAACAAGTACCATTTGCCCAGGATCGATGATTTGTTTGATCAGTTAAAGGGAGCCGGAGTGTTCTCGAAGATAGACTTGAGGTCAGGTTACCACCAGTTGAATATTCATCAAAAGAACATCCCCAGGATAGCCTTCTCGACTCGTTACAGACTGTATGAGTACACGGTCATGTCATTTGATTGATAAATGCTCCTACGTACTTTATGAACTTGATGAATAAGGTATTCATAGAGTATTTGGATAAGTTCGTCATTGTCTGTATTGATGATATCCTAGTGTACTCCAAGAGTGAAGCAGATCATGAAGAGCACCTTCGGTTGGTCCTGTCTAAGCTGAGAGATCATCAACTCTTTGCCAAGTTCAACAAGTGCGAGTTTTTGATGAAGGAAGTTATCTTCTTGGGCCACGTCTTGTCAGCAGAAGGAGTTGCTGTCAACCCCAGCAATGTTCAGGATGGGCTCAATTGGGAGTCACCCAAGTCAGTGCCTCAAAATCAGAAGTTTTCTGGGAATGGCAGGATACTACCGCCGATTCATAGAAGGTTTCTCTAAGTTAGCAAGACCTTTCACTCAGCTGTTGAAGAAGGAAAAGAAATTTGCTTGGACATCAGATTGTGAGCAGAGTTTCCTTGAGTTGAAGAAGCGCTTGACCATCGCCCTAGTGTTGATTTTGCCAGACGTCCGCAAAGACTTTGAAGTCTTTTGCGACGCCTCTCGACAAGGCCTCGGTTGTGTGCTGATGTAAGAAGGAAGGGTTGTAGCTTATGCATGTCGCTAGTTGAAGCCTCATGAAGGGAATTACCCGACACATGATTTGGAGCTAGCTGCGATTGTGCATGCTTTGAAAATTTGGCGGCATTACCTCATCGGTAATCACTGTGACATTTTCACGGATCACAAAAGCTTGAAGTACATCTTCACCCAGTCAGAACTCAACCTCAGACAAAGAAGATGGTTGGAGCTCATAAAAGATTATGACCTCGGTAAAGCAAATGTGGTGGCGGATGCCTTAAGCCGAAAAGGGTATTGCAACACCATGTTGGTACAAGCAAATAAGCCAAGGTTGTATGAAGACTTGAGAAGTATGAATTTGGAAATTGTCAGCCAAGGTTGTGTTAACACGTTGGAAGCTGAGCCAACTGTTCAAAGTCAGATCAGGGAGCATCAGAAAGAAGATGAAGACATCCAAGAGATCAAAAAGAACATGAGAAGAGGCAAATCCCCAGGTTTTGCTGAAGACGAGCAAGGTACCGTTTGGTTCGGCAACCGCATCTGTGTGCCCAACCACCAAGAAACAAAACAGTTGATTCTGAAGGAAGCTCATGAATCACCTTACTCAATCCACCCAGGAAGTACCAAGATGTACCAAGACCTCAAGAAAAAGTATTGGTGGGTCAGTATGAAGCAAGAAATCGCTGAGTTTGTTGCACATTGTGATGTGTGCCAAATAGTCAAGGTGGAACACCAAAGACCAGCTGGTCTGTTGCAGCCTTTGCCAATTCTAGAGTGGAAGTGGGAGCAAGTCGGTATGGACTTCATTACTAGTTTACTTAGGACCCAATCGGGTTGTGACTCCATCTGGGTCGTGATCGACCGTTTGACCAAAGTGGCATACTTTATTCCCGTCAAGACCACCTACTAGAGTAGTAAGTTGGCAGAGCTGTACATGTCCAGGATTGTTTGTCTGCATGGAGTGCCCAAAAGGATAGTGTCGAATAGAGGTTCACAGCTCACGTCCAGATTTTGGAAGAGCTTGCATGAAGCCTTAGGGACAAGACTCAACTTCAGTACAGCGTACCATCCCCAGATAGATGGTCAGACAGAGCGTGTGAACTAGGTTCTAGAAGACATGCTTAGAGCTTGTGCGCTAGACTATGGGAAGAGTTGAGACCAGAATCTTCCTTATGTAGAGTTCTCTTACAACAACAGTTTTTAAGCTAGCCTGCAAATGTCTCCCTTTGAAGCGTTGTACGGTAGACAGTGTAGAACCCCTCTCCTTTGGGATTAAGTCAGGGAGCATCAGTTCTTTGAACCTGACTTGCTCTAGGAAGTTGAAAGAAAAGTAAGGCTGATAAGAGAATGATTGAAAGTGGCTCAATCCAACAAAAGAGCTATGCTGACAATCGTCGCAGGGAATTGTCCTTTGAGACATGAGATTTTGTCTATCTCAGAGTTACTCCACTCAGAGGAGTAAGAAGATTTCAGACCAAGGGAAAGCTCGCGACAAGGTTTGTTGGACCTTACAAGATTTTGGGAAGAAGAGGCAAAGTCGCTTATCAGTTGGAGCTACCAGCGTCCTTGTCGGCAGTTCACGACGTCTTCCACGTCTCGCAATTCAAGAAGTGTCTTCGGGTTCCAACAAAGCAAACTTCACTAGAGAGCATCGACCCTCAAGAAGACCTCACCTATGTGGAGCAGCCGATCAAGATTCTGGATGTCGCAGAGCGAGTTACCAGAAGCAAGGTCATCCGTTTATGCAAAGTCCAATGGAGCAATCACTCAGAAGAAGAAGCCACCTGGATCGAGAAGATCTGAAGGCCGAGTATCCCCACCTCTTTGCTGGCCGAGTCTGAATCTCGGGGTTGAGATTCCCTTAAGGGGGTAGGTTTGTAACACCCCTGTTTTACTGAGCCTTTTTGAACCCTTCAAAATAAAAAGAACCAGTTGGTATTGGTTTGTTAAAGCTTAAAACCTCAAATTTTAAAAGTGATTTAATTGACTAAATCAAACTTCAACTAATTCGTTTTGGTTTAGCTCGAGTTTGTTGAAGCTTTCGAGTTTTCTGTCTCATTTGTTTGTCTTTCTATCCTTAGTTTAAAACCTCCTAGCTTTTCTTAAGCCCGGGTTTGTATTTCAAGCAATCCTTGTTGCCCGTAATTCAAATTCAGGTGTGAATTCCTCTTTTTTTGTTATGGTCCTCTTCTCTTTTTGGGCCTTTCTTCCTCCTTGGGCGTAGCCCGTTGCTTTCCTTTAGGACCTTTGGGACCTCCTCTCACGACTGCCCCTTTTGCAAAGACCACCCTCTCAGTCATGACCACCTTTTGGGTCACGACTGTCCCTTTTGCAAAGACCACCCTCTCAGTCATGACCACCCTTTTGGTCACGACTGCCCCTTTTTGCAAAGATGACCCTCTCGATCGCAACTGCCCTTTTTGCAAAGACCACCTCCTCCTATAGGACCTCCTCCTCCTGTGACCACCCTTTTGGTTGGACCTCTCTCTTGGTCACAACCTTTTCCTTTGACCTTGACCAACCTCTTTGTTTGAGCTAGTCTGCACACTTTCTCCTTCCTGCACGTTTGCTGCAAAAGTTTTCGAGCATTAAATGCTGTTGCATCGCATTAAATGTTGTCACCTTTGTTGTACCCATCTCCCCCTCTTGTCTCCTCCCTTACCTGCTCCCATCCCCTTGCTCACTTGCTGGCTGTGCGCCTATGCTGCGCCACCATGAATCCTGTCGCTATGCCCTTGTCACCCAGTTCTCCTACCTCCACTATAATAGTGTACCAGTGAGCCTTTTTCCTTTTTCCACTCCATCCATTTTCACCCCAGCACTTCTGCTCTTTGCTCTCGTCCTGCGGTTCTTTCCATTGGACCTCCTTCTCTAAAGCTTTTTGAGTTGGATTTCATTTGGATCTTTATTAGAGCTTTATTTGATTCTGCTCTGTTCTCTCGTGTAGACTTCGATGACGCCGGGGAAGTAGAGTTCGCTGAAGAAGTAGATCCGCAAGCTTTCGAGCAAGGCAAGTCATACTCTTGATCATATTGTACCTAGTATTTCAATTTATGTACATTCTGTTTTAAATTACTACCGCATGCGTATTTCAATTCAAGTACTTTAAATCCCTGTTTTAACTTGATAGTTATTCCCAAATCTTTTGTACACCCAAACTTGATCATCTTTTGGACCTCCCTTGGTACCGTAGTTACAAGCTAGTTGGTACATTAGTATGAACTAGAGCATGTTGCAAAACTCCACGCTTAGCCGAAGCTTAGCTCAAAAATCTTTGATTTGGGAAATTAGCCAAAAGCTCAACTCTGTTTTCAATTGTTGCCATGGTATGATCAGTACCATGGAGTTTTTCTGAAATATTTTAAATATGGTAAGCAAAGTGAAAACTGGTTTGGACTTGGGCGAAAGGGATGTTTGGATGGGTGCATGTTCATGCACGGGATCGATCTATTTCTATGGTCGATGCCTAGGGTTCTGTTGGTTGTCGCCCAGGTCAGTTAAGGACCGGTCTTCGAGTGTATTTTGCTATGCCTTCCAGTACTACCACATGTCCTGAATGGGCAGGACCTGGCTAATTAATTTGCAACGTCTCACCGTGGTTGTGCCATCCAGTTGCGTGGGTGTCTTTCACGACCTACTTTCATGTATTCCCATATGGCGCAAGAGGGGGTTTGAATCCAGCGGGTGGTTAGCCCAATGAAAGCGAAACCTCAGCGAGGAGAGACTACGTTGGGATGGTGCATTGTAAAGGCCTTGTGATAATCTCTTAGTCTCACACCGTTGGAAGTGTGTGAGTGGACAATATAAGTGATTATCTCTTGTGGATAAAGTTGTACAATCTTTGCAGAGTGTAAACCTATTCGAATAGCCGTGTCCATAGTCAAGGATATGCTGGCAAAGCTACTCAAAGTTAGATCTTGGTTTTGTTTTCCAAAGGTTTTGTTACCTAGTTTTGGATTTCTATCCAAATGGGTTTTGGTACTCAACAAATTGTTATAACATATTAATCCTATACACTACAATGTTGAAAAGGTTGCTTGGTGACAATGAGATGTACCAATTTCTTTTTTGGACCTCAAGTTGCTGGTGCACAAGATCTCGAGAGTAAACAACCATGTAAATAATGTATGGACATCTTTCTTTCATAATTTAATCGGTAATCTCTTTAAACAGAAATACGACAAGTAGCGCTGCGCGACGTAAATGTAAGGAACTTTGTCATGAATGTTGTTGACATAAGGAATGATGCACTTGTTGGAATGTTTGTACATTAATAACGTAAGTAAGTCACTCAATCTTTTGACATCTCTTTACATATAATATACAATAGATTTATGACGTTTAACTTTTTATTTGTCATTTTGTAGAATGTGCTCCCATTCTCTTTACATGACAAGCTAGAGATGAGGATGTGTCTTCCATAAGGCTGCCGCATGAACTTCATTTTTTACATTTCCATTTATGTTTATGTTTAATGCATGATGTATACTTCATCTGTTGGTTTGTACTTAATTTACATGACGGTATGCCAGTTATTTATGTGACATGGTTGGTTGAGCGAGTTTCTCATTAGGGCGGTGGGAACGACGAAATGGAGGTGCGGCCGACGACGGTGAAGAATGCCCGTGTGGCGGCGGCGCAGCTCCACAGGCGACAAGGGCTGAAGGCGGTGTGAAGAGGTTGATGTCGGTCCTAGGGATCCCATTTATAGGCTAGGCTGGGGAGTGGAGCGACAGGGAACACAAACGGGATTCACATCAGTAGTTTTGGTCGGCATTAACTGGCTATTGGAAACAGCAAGGAAATGAATGCTCAAGTGTTCATGCGCGTGCAATGATGATGGCACAATGTGGGTGGAGGATGTGGGGACGGGACATGGTCAACGCGGGTGGAAACAACACACGGTAGTTGCATGAGCGCGGCGCGGCTTGGGCGTCGGCTCGGTTTGGGTTGGGGGCATGGGTAGGGGACGAGGGCGAGGTTGGCACGGCGTCGTCTCTGGTGCGAGGGGCGCACGGCCCTGGCGCGGCTTGGGAAAGAGCAAATAGCACGAGTAGGGAAAGAAAAAAAGAAAGGAAAGAAAGAAAGAAAAAGGAAAAATAAGTGGGCTGGAGAAAACGAGTTGGGCTCAGTTCGAAGATAAAATTGAGAGATAATTCAAATTAGGAATTTGAATTCAAATCTTTGGCGGAGATTAGAATTGAGATTCAGAATTTATTTGAGATGAAGGTTTGAATTTCAGATTTGATTTAATTATCATAGACATAAGCAAGAACTCCAAACAAAACTCAAACTCTAAAATAATTAAATTAAATTAAATTTCACAACAAAGGAAAGAAATTTTGGGAAAATAGAAAAGAAATAAATTTAATTGAAGTTTGATTTATTCATATTAAATTGTTTTTTTTAATTTCAAATTAAGCTTTAAACAACTCAATAAATTTTCAACTGATTCCTTTTATTTTAAAATTTTCAAAAGACCCGAAAATTAGGATGTTACCACCATCCTCGCTATTGGTGCCGGCCGAGCAAGTCAATGAGCCCAACGGAGAAATCTTGGAGCTACACTACAGCAGCGGAGGAGGAAGACAGCCTGGCGAAGGACAGCATGGTCAAACCAGAATCGGCCGCCACCTTCATGCCCCCAAGACGGCACCTTGGAAAGCACTGCCCAATCCATGTCGGCCAAGAAACACTCTCAATTTTCCATGTGCCTCCGCTTTGTTCCCAAAAAGAAACCATCAAGAACATGTGGAGACCATGGAAAGTTTAGGGATAAATTTGCGCAAAAAATGCAATCCATACAAGAAATCAAGCAATGTTGCGTCCAATTCTTGCTCTCCCAAGGCAAGAACTACTCACGGAAGAAAGCTAATCAAGCGAAGCAAACTGCAGAGTAGAGGAAGCGGAGACAAGAGAGGCAGCACATACGATAGGATGAAGATGAGGGAGCAATAGCACAGTGAAGAGCAGCGGAGCAGGAGCGCACGAAGGTTTGCTACGACGAGGGCATCTTCGCTGCACTCATAGGCGACGCTGTCTGTGGTTCGTGGGAGAGAAAGAGAATCGAGGAAGGGGCATTTTGGTACTTTTTTTAACCCATTAGCCCTAACCGAAGTGGTATAGATGGGAGATTTGAGCGCCTCCTGTGCTACCCGTTGGAACTAGACTTTGTTTGTGGTATTTTTTGGTACCAGGCTAAGACTTATGATGTATATGAAATTTTCTCTAATATAATTGTAAAACATGATAAAATTGTAATATTTTGAAAGTATTTATCATTCATAAAAGTCTTGTTAGTCAAAGTAATTGTGTGGTTCCACAACCGAAGCATCCTTTCTATATAAAAGGAGGCTAAAAGCGGGCGCGCTCAGGGTGCCCACGTCAGTTTTTTTTTTATTTCGGCCGTCCGATTTTGCTGTTGTCGTCCCCGCCGTCTGATTGGATTAGGCGCTGGTTGAGTATGTGCTGGCTCTGCTCTCCACGTGTGGCCAGCTCGCTTGAGGAGACACGTGGGTGGCTTGCTCGGCGTCGTCTATGCCTCGTTTCCCGTGCGTCTTGTCGGTCTTTATCCCCCACTACACTTTCTCTGTTTCTTCCTCCCTTCTTGTGTCGCCTCTGTTTCTTCCTCCTCAGTTCTATTGCTCATTTGTCCTCCTTGCTTCTTTCACCCATTCGTCCTCTTTGTCTCGGTTGCCACCGCTTGTCCTTTGCGTCCTCCATTGCTACGGTTTTCCTCCCCTCCATTCGCCTGTTCTTGGGGATGGTTCTCGATTGACCTATGCTTGTTTCATCTATTGTTTTTTGTGTGGGGCAGTCTTTCTTCATGGATCTACGTAGATTTGATTCCCCTGGGTCTTTGTCCTCACATTTCTCTTGCTTCTCGCTGACGTCCTGTTCTTTGGTTCTTCCCTTCTCTTCCTTTTGGTTGGGTTGCTCTGGATTGCTGTCCTCTTGCTTCCTTAATGCGCTCTGACCCTGTTTTAGTCATGTTGTCCGCCTTGTGTCTTTTTTGTTCCTGCGTTCTCTTTCTCATCGTCTTGCCTTCCTCGACTTAGCTTTGGCCTACCGTGCAATGCCGCTCGCTTGAAGCGCTGACCGGCAGCCACGACCTGATCTTGGGCCTCGGCCTGGTCCTAACTCTGGCGGTGTAGAGGTAGTGTCCGCCTTCGTGGCGATGGATCAGTCGTGGAGGGGCGGACGATGCCCACATTTAAGAACGACATATTTTGAAATATGTCACTCCTCAGTTTGTAGTTTTGAAATATGTTACTCCTCATTTTGTAGTTTTGAAATATGTCACTGCTCAGTTTTTTCTTTGAAATATGTTACTCCTCAGTACAAAGAAGAGTGTTATATTTCAAAGAAAAAACTAAGGAGTGACATATTTCAAAACCACAAACTGAGGAGTGACATATTTCAAAATTGGCCTTTAAGAACTTATGTGTCTACAATCCGCTCGAGATGCAGGTCGAGAGCGGCAAGAGATGCACTTGAGTGGCGACATTTCTAATCTAAAGGTAAGGCTTGTACCCAATTTCTTCCAAAAAAATTCTAAAGAAAAAAAACTTTTCCAAACATAGTGTGAGGACCCCAGTTTATTTGGCTTGTAATGCTTAACCAACCACCTGGCCTTAGCATCACAAATCAAATAAACCAAGCCTCGAGATATGTATACTTCCCAGAACTGCAGTATACACACCTCTTCACAAAATTATGCATCAATTCCATTCAATTGCATAGAACCGAAACACAACAATAAAAGACATACATAATAGAGATTTATTACAACAAGGGCCAACCGGCCAAAATAGCAACTAAATAACAATAAGACAGCGGAAACAAAAGGGCCATACGATGGCAATAAACAAAAGAGCCAATTAGTGTGCCTTTACCCACAAGGCAACCAACCGGGCCGCTAAGCTAGTCGTCAAACCCGAAGTACATCTCACAAAAGGGAAGCCCTTGGGGCTCACCTTCTTCCTCTGCAACAAAAACATTAAGTAAAGCAACTGAGTACAAAAATTGTTTTTGTACTCGCAAGACTGACGAGTAAGGGTAACAGAACTATAATTAACTACATGCAAGCTTTATTTAAGTGGACGGGGCTCTGGACTTACTTTTAGCATAAAGCAAGTTTTCATTTGCAATAATGTAATAGATTCAAAGCAATTTGACAAACTGTTTGCAATTGTTGAAATAACAACGATACAATAATAATAACAGCAATAAAGACAACTTGGAAGTGACTAACCCGATAGTCACCACAACAATAGTATGAATATCCATTCATACCAACCCATCAAGTTTTAATTTTAAAAGGTTGTAGTCTAGTTCTTGCACGACCTTACCAAGCATGTCCATAACCTAGGACGAGGCTATTCGAATAGATCAAAAACCCTGCAGGGGTGTACCACTGTACCCACACTTCAGACCGCCTTTTTGGCACCGGATGAAGCACACTACCTTTGGTATGCCGACACGGCTAAGTCCTACGAGACATTTCCAATGGAAAGAGCTAATCAAGAGCTGCACGTATGGGGGTTAACCCTTAGTGATCTGCCGACGAAATATGGATCACAAGGACCCATACGTGGAGCAGGAGACACCGGCCTCGGCGGGTGCTCCCCTCCCTACAAAAATGACCATGTTGCATATACCCCATATGCAACCCACCATGCGACTCATTAATTAACACCCCCCAAAGTACTTAGTCAAGAGAGGTCTCATTTCCCTCTAGTGTGATTAGCACGCAAATATCGCTTGGCTTAGTGACACAAGTAACTCGGTCCTTACATGACATGGGTGACATCCTTCAAACCTGGAGGAGCCTGATGAACCACAGCCCCCCGTGCACGCTGAACCCGTGCACCCACCAAGAAACAACCAAGTTTCACCCACGTCCAAACCATTTTGTTTTTAGTTTTTGGTTTGCACAAATAAACAAAACTCCAGGTATGAAACATAAGTAATAGCAAGTTTTGTGTGATCAAGGTTACCGACATAAGTCGATAACCGCCCAATTCTACCGGTATCTAAGCATTTTTAAGCGTCATATCGTAAAGACAAATAAAAGACCATAAATCATTCACCGGACTCTAATTCACCAGTGAGAATAATAACTTATGGTTGTGGCAGGGGTGAGCAATTTAAGGGAAACAATGCAATAGGATTAGCTACCTCTATTCGGCAAAATTAATCATTCACACAAAAGCATGCATACATACAAGTAAAACAAAGTATTAGATTTTAAAAGTAATGGGATGAAGTGGATATGATCAAACTGCTTGCCTTTGCCTTGCTAGAGATATTTGACTTGCTGCAGAGGATCTCTCTCGTAATCAACGTCATCTAACGATAAAAACTGCAAAAGCGAAAAACAACGAATAAACACCAGAATGCCAAAAGTCTCCAACAATTATGAAAATAATACCGAAGAAAGATTTTGATTTTAGATGAATTTAGAGACAGAAAAATGTTTGATTTAGAGTTGAATTGAATTGGTTATGAATTACTGACACTGAGATTATAGCATAAGGTCTATCGCTGATTAATCAACCTATAACTCAATTCTTGGCTTATGATAAATTTTACTCTTTTAGACTGAATTGCCAAGAGCTAGCTACTAAAAAAAAATTGTACTTACTAGTTAAGTGACTTAATCAAGCTTCTACTAAACAACTTAATGGAAAGAGCCTCTAATCTGCTACTTGCTATTCAACATGATCCAATGGCCTATTGAAAACTCTGATTAACTTCTGATTTCTTTAACTGTTCACTCTAAATCCATTTATTCCTTCATCAACTAGGATTTCACTGTTGGCTTTGGAGAATCAACTAATGCTTGAATTTTTAGATTGATTTGACTCTACTAGTGTTAAGGTACAAAACTCCATTGGAACAATAAGATTTCTAAGCACCAGGATTCATAATTGCCAACAACCCAAAGTTAGGAGCAGATTTCATCTCCAGACTTTCTTAGCACAAGCCTCTTTAAGAAACATTACCTGAGTTAGGTTGGTGTTAACACATCTTCTTAAATTACCCACCCATATTTGTTTTCCACTAAGCTTGCTCCTGAAAGCTTAAGTGTTAAAAGGCTAAAAGGAGCAAAGCTCAACCGAGTCAAAGATTCAAGAACACTACTAACTACTGGAATTGGTCAAAACCTATTGACAAAACTGACAATTTTCTCGTTCTTTGCTCAAACACCTTCACAAAGAGTTTCTTTGAACTAAAATGCTAAACTAGACTCTATATGGTCATCAACCTACTGCCCAAACTAATCATCTACAGATTGCACTCTACTGGTTCCTGAATACACCCATTCATAAGAGTTTTCGGATTTGGTTGCCACCAAGAACTAAATGACCAACTGACTAATTGATTCGCTAACCTTTCCACAATTGTGCTAAGCAAGCCATTACTCTATCGACCAAACTAGCTTAGATTACTGTTCACAAACCTATAGCAGCAAGTCCTTCTAAACCACCTACTCTGCTCAAAACCTCACCAAAACAAACTATACTGCTGACAACTAATTATCTAGTTTCTAAATTAAAATTTAGTGATCAAAAGAGTTATGATTAAGCAAATGGGTACTACAAACATTTTGAACTTACTTCTCCTCTGATCATCCTGTCAACCAAAAGACTATGCGGATTGATCAGCTCCTCTTCCACCAATTTATTTATCCCACAAGCTAAACACAAGGCGGAGTGATTTATTTCGTTCATCAAAACTATTAATTGCAAAAGCTAATCCTTTCACAGATGGGTCCTATCCTCAGTTACATAGGAGAGTTTCAGAGATGAAACTGCAGGATAGAGGAGCTACCGGTGGTTCGGACCACGGCTCATCGCCGGCGAAGGTGTAATACCCCAAAAATTAAATCGGGAGAGAATAATTAAATCGGGAGAGAATAATTAAAATCGGGGGAATATTTCTTTTAGCAAAGCGATTGAACAGGAGAAAGAGGGGTTTTAATGTAATACTCCAATTTATTCTACGAAAGAAAGCGTTAAAAAGAGAAATTAGACATAAAAAGGGGGTTTCTGCAGTTTTTAAGCAACTTGGGCCTTGGGCCTTGGCCGAGAGGCCCATGAGGGTAGGCCACCAATAAAAGGAAGGGAAAACCCTAGATGCATCAGTAGCTACAGTGCTGCCGCACCAGAACACGATTCATCGTAGCACACCTCTCCTCCATGGTGGTGCCCTCCATTGGTGCCTCCTTCCTCGCCGTCGGTGCTCCTGCTGCCGATCAAGTGAAGAAAGGAGAGGAGATCAACCGTGGGGGAGAGTTCATCATCTTGCTGCGATTCTACAAGGGTAACGTTGCGTGTTCTTCGTTGTTTGATACGTAATAGTTGCGGTTGATGTCGTTTGGTAGATTGATTTGCGTCGGTTTAATAGATCGCGTTCTGTCCAGATTATTGCGCGGTCAGTTTCGTGTGTTTAGAGGCCGAATTAGGAGTTTTGGTCTCCTAGAGTTATGTAGATAATGTTCTTAGCTTTCAGTGGCCGCCAAGAACGCCAAAATCCGATTAACGGTTAGAAAGTTATGAATTGTTTAGTGCCGCTGTCTGGTTAATCTGTCAACATCCTGACAGTCTGTAGAAAACTGAGTTAATATATTAGTTAAATACGAAATCAGATGACCTCAATCTAAAGAAAATTGTAGGTAATTTCCATACCTTTTCAGAGAGATAAAGAACGCAAGATTTGGACTTTCGTAGCAAAAGTTATGATGGTTTTAGTGTACTGTCCAGAGAAGCCGACGTGAAAATTGTTGTTCTGTAGTTTGGCTTGGTAGGGGCTGTAGATGGCATAATAAAAAGGGCTCCCCAACTAAGTTTATTTGGGTAATTTAATTACCTTTCCAGAAAGTCTGAGAACACCTCATTTGGACTCCTGAGCAGAAAGTTATGTATTTTAGAAGTTGACTGTCCGCAGTGATCACCGAAGCGATCGCTAGAAATTGGAAGATTGGAAAACGCTTGGGAGATTAGCGAGTTCGTTTGTGTTGTTATTTATGCTTTTTATCCAGTATGTTGGTCTTAGATTGGGGTTATCTTTATATTCAGGTGGGAGCGTGATCCGAGGCGGCGCCCTCTTCGCGCCCACCGTTCTCGCACGGTTGAGGCAAGTATTCGGTTATAGCATATTTATGCTTGTATGTCGAGAGTGTTTGTGTTTTGCTCGTAATAGCCATGCATGAATGTTAATGTGATGAGTTTCCATTTATCTTGATGAATGCTAGTTATAGTTAAAGTTGATGTTATTGTGATGAGTTCCAATTTTATCCTGGTGAATGCAAGTACTCTGATTGAGAGAATATGTATGAATATTTGATAGAAGGTGCTAGTACTTTGATGCGTACTAACCATGCAAGGTTGATAGTGTGACATGTATGATTAAGGATGGTAAATATTTGAGATATGATTAATTATTATTCATGAAGGATTGTTCATGTTTGCTAGTATTATGAATATATGTGTTATTCATGGATACTAGAATGCTAAGAATGTCAATGATGAGGAATGCTAGAAGTATGAATAAGTTTATTCATGCACGTCGTTGTTGTGAATCCATATGTATGATGGTTTAAAGTTTTGTTCATGTGCATCATGCAATCATATTGGAGGATTGGTCACGTGGTGACTATGCATGTTCGAGGTCCCCGTCATGTAGATGACGGGCTTGAGGTTCCACATTCGTGGAATGTGGGCAATGAATAAAGAGGTCCCCATCATAGAGATGATGGGCAAAGGTCCCTATACATGTGGTGTATAGGCTCTTGGTCCCCGTGCGCGGAGGGCACGCGAGCAAGGGTATACATCGACGGATGTATACCCGCATTACCGGTAAAATGCGAAAGAGATAAAGTTCAACAGTGCATTGCATTGATCGCATTCCATGAGTATGAAAGCTATGAGTAGTGTAACGTTATTGTGGATCATTGTTGCTATGCTTGTGTTCTTGTTTATAGTCTTGTTGATACTTGCTGAGTCTTTGGGCTCACCCTTGCTTTGATATGTTTTAGGTACAACTGGCAGGAACGACATGCATGGGAGGGAGTAGATGTTGGATGCACTCACTACCTCACGACCATAAGGCGTTTGCCATTTAATTACACATCAAGATTAAGTAAACTGTTTGAGAATCACTCATAGATGGTTTTGAGTATTTTTGTTAATTGTGATAATGAGAATAGCAAGTCTGGATTTTGTTTATTCAATCATCTTGCAAGCTTGTGTAACCTTGATTATGAAGATATTGATAAGTGCCATGATTAATTGTTGGAACCTCGGTATTGTTGACTATACAAAGGAGGTTTTGCCAAAAATTTGTAATTGGTCTTAGTTTAGTTTAGTCTAATTTAATTTTAGTAGCATTCCAGGCTCAATGCTGAGATGAGGTGTTACAGTTGGTATCAGAGCGGGCTTTAGGTCCGTGGTTAATAGAAAAATATTAAATTGACACACGTGTACGATGGGTGGGGTTGGGAATTACATTGCTTCGGCATTATCATTGTTATGTTTCATTTGTTGAGCAATTGTTGAATTGCCTCTGTCTTTCTTGTTGATAATCTATGAAATGATATGTTATGATATTCTATATCTGTGAATCTATTCTATGATTGCCATGAGATGATCATGTATAATCATATTTGATTATATTGTTTATGCGTGTCGGTAATGGTTGTTAAGAAGTGGAGGCCGTGGTTGTGGCCTTGGACTTTGTCCGTTTTACCACCGCTCGTGGTAGACGAATAGAGTAGTTACCCAGAATACCATAGTTGCGTGAGTTGAGCGTGAGTTGTTTTAGAAAGTTGTTTTCCTTCTTGACCTCAAATCTTGGCAAATTCTTGTTTTGTGGTGGACGATGATTTTCTCTTGGGTTCGTGGTTCATGGTAATGGTTGTGTTTCAATGGTTTCTAATGGTTCTCTCAAACAAGTATTGTTTTTCGATCGTTGAGTCGTCTTTACTACTTGTGATCGTCCTCAATTGGCATTATCGATAATTCTATGGTTGTTTCTTCTTTCTCATTGGAAAAGAATGACTCATGTATTCGTTTCAAAGTTTGGGTAATGAGAGTTTCTGTTGCAAGTTTGTTAACATGAGAAAACTTTGGCTCTATGTATTTCTTTTGGATTATTCCGAGTGATGAAGTTTAATGCATCTCTTTTCTTTTGGAAATTGCTAAAATCCTTTTCTGGTGCCTTGTTATGGTTAAATCAGAGATTGTAATCAAATAACTTGATATGGTATGGTATCAAGTTGAGTCATTGGTATGGTGAATAATTAATATTAATTAGTAACCTTGGAAGTGAAATTGATTAGGATGATGTTGTCTTTTTCTAGTTCTTGATGAACGGTATATATGAGTAGTGATTGAGAGATATCAAGAAGTATGGAACCTTGATGAACTAGTCTGGTCATTAAAACTGTTTAGGTTGTTAAACTTGTTGGGTTCTTTGGTTCCCATGGATTAATTTAATTGTGTGGAAAGAAAAATTAGAGGGAATACCATATTTACATATTCCCTAGTATGATTAGTTATTAGAATTGTGTACAACCGGTTGAATGGATTGAATATCGGTGGATCTAGAAATTATGGGAGGAGTTCTATGTAGTTCTTCTATGTAGGATGACGCAATGAATTTGGTTGTAGTGTTGTTGAGACTCTTGATCGATAGAATATTTCAATTTTTGAAGTTTTAGTGTATTTTTTTGCCGAAATCCAATGTGAGGAGGAACAATTGAATATGTGCTTGTTAATATCCATGTGATTTGGGAAGGAAAGTAGGTAGCAACTAGATTTCATAACGGTTGGCGATTGATAACAACAAGGGTTGTCGATAAAGCATTGTGTGTTGAAGTTTGATAATGAGCATCGCTAAAAGTTGAACTGATATGATATAATAGGTGGCTTATGCCCACATGATTGTGAAATAATTGGATGAAATTGTGTCCTTGATGAAAGGGTTTTGGTAGGAGCTTTTCAATTGGGTAGTAGATCCCTTCTAAACTTAAGAAGTTGATGTAGTGATATTGTATGATTTTGGTATACTCTCATTTTGAAGATGGGATGAAAAGGCGTTATGGAACAAATTGGTGAAACTTTGGGGCTTTCTAATGGAATAGTTGATAATAAATATTCATGTTCAGAATATATTATTCTTGATGTTAGTAAGATTATCTGCAAGAGATTGTGACTTGTGTGTGGTGATGATTCTTTTAGAAATAAAGAAATTTGATCGTCTTTCGTAACTTGGATTTTGTAGAAGTGTTTCGAGTTTTGCGAAGGTGATTAATTGGATCGCTTGAGTTATGTGGTGATTGAGTTGTTTTGAGCAAAGTGACATGTTGAAAGATTTTATTGGTTCTTAAGTTGTTCCTACGATTTGGTCTTAAGAGCTTATCTTGTTTAAGCTGACAAAGTGATGTAGTAATCACAGAAAATAACCTTCCTTGTTAAAGGAATGAGTCAAGTATAAGTAATTAAGCTTTAAGTCTCGTTTCGCATCTTGCGCTTTATTTGAGAGTGCTTAAACCTTATGCGATTGTTCCATAAGAGTTTATCAATTTTCAAAGGGCATTACCTTCTTCTCATTTGTGGTTTGGTATTCGCTTTGGTAGGGCTTGAGCCCTCATCGTTGACTTTCCCTTATGTTTTTAGTACTTGGCCTAAGTGACGCTTTTCCTTGGTCTTGTGTTCACTATGGGTGACACATGTTTTCCTAGTTGATGAAAATTGATTCCATTCGCTCTTTCTTTTGAGGAAGAATCAACCTATTCGTTTCACCTGAGTCTTTTGAGGTGTTTAAAAATTGTAATTGTGAAATTGTGGGTTGTAAGTTATTCGATGAGCATTGGAGGACGAAATAATTTTGTAATATAGTTCTTTGAGAGAGGTCTAACTCAATGGAAGTTTGTCTTATGAGGTTAAACTGATTCCATTATTACAACTAGTAGAACCTATAGTGATTGTGATCCAAGATCTTCGGTTCACTTGGTGGAACATTAGAATTATGAAAGTATAGAAATATTGATCAATTTTATAGAGTATCGCAATTTGGTAGTATTGTGAGGCTATGAAAGTTATTCTTGATGATGTGGTTTAATGAGAGTGGAATTACAAAGTAATCGAATCGTCACGTCAATTAATGGGATAATGGAAAATGTTGAGTAATGTCAAGAGTGATTTGGCTTTAAATGAGTAACCTTCTGAGAGTTATAATCTTTGTAAAGGTAAACTTGTCAAGAAAATATTTTCATGATGATGTTGATGAGTAAGTATGTGGGAATTGTGGATTTTCAGGGATTTAATCTAAGGATTTTCCTATCTTTTATATGAGAAGTTAGTTGCAAGAGTCTTGGAGGTTAAATGTGGACTTTGCATTGTTATGCTAGAACTTTGAGTCGCCCAAAGATTATGTGTAGAGAAAGTAGAATAAGGGTGGATTGCGACAGTGGGATGATCGTTGATAACACCCTTCCGTGTAGTCTGAGAAGAGTGTGTGATGTGAAATCGAGATGTTTGTTCTCAAAAGGGTTGAGGTGATATGATCGTGTGCAAGATCTAATTTGGGGATACTTTCGAGCGCCATCTCACAAATGAATTCACAATAAAGGAAATCGGTTAGAGAATGTTTTGTGAGATCATCGAGTCCTGTTTCAAAGGTGTAGACAAGGTGTTTCGATTTGGGTTTGGCGTTGAGATCACCAAGTTAAGAGTAACAGTTAGTGTGTTGTGCGATGAATCGGATTCCAAAAATTGAGAGAAATTTTATTTCTAAAGGAGAAATTGAGAAAAGATTGTTTCTCGAGTCATCAAACACTCTCTTGATCTTGTATGAGCTATGAGTTTTTAACGGACGTCGTTCGCAATTTGGGTTTGACTTTATGTTGGCTTGTGTGGTTCTTATCTATTCATAAAGAAATGATGGATTTGGTTATTCGAGTGATTTCTCTTTTGGCGATCGTGGTGTTTATTTGCAAATTTGCTAATTTGAAGGTGGAAAGATTTTCGTGATAAATCTTCGATTCTGAATTTGACTCTTTTAGTATCGAGTTGGTAACGTTTGGTTGCGATGAGAGTCCTTGATTTTCAGTTGGGGTTGTTGTTGTTTTGCTAGTAGATGATGATAGAATTCGGTCGAATTGCTTTTAGGAGGGTAGAATGTAATACCCCAAAAATTAAATCGGAAGAGAATAATTAAATCAGAGAGAATAATTAAAATTGGGGAATATTTCTTTTAGCAAAGCGATTGAACAGAGAAAGAGGGGTTTTAATGTAATACTCCAATTTATTCTACTAAAGAAAGCGTTCAAAAGATAAATTAGACATAAAAGGGGGTTTCTGTTTTTTGGCAACTTGGGCCTTGGGCCTTGGCCCAGAGGCCCATGAGGGTAGGCCACCAATAAAAGGAAGGGGAAAACCCTAGATGCATCTGTAGCTACAGTGCTGCCGCACCGTAGCACGATTCTTCGTAGCACACCTCTCCTCCATGGTGGTGCCCCCTCCATTGGTGCCTCCTTCCTCGCCGTCGGTGCTCCCTGCTGCCGATCAAGTGAAGAAAGGAGAGGAGATCAACTTCATGGGGAGAGTTCATCATCTTGCTGCGATTCTACAAGGGTAACGTTGCGTGTTCTTCGTTGTTTGATACGTAATAGTTGCGGTTGATGTCGTTTGGTAGATTGATTTGCGTCGGTTTAATAGATCGCGTTCTGTCCAGATTATTGCGCGGTCAGTTTCGTGTGTTTAGAGGCCGAATTAGGAGTTTTGGTCTCCTAGAGTTATGTAGATAATGTTCTTAGCTTTCAGTGGCCGCCAAGAACGCAAAAATCCGATTAACGGTTAGAAAGTTATGAATTGTTTAGTGCCGCTGTCTGGTTAATCTGTCAACATCCTGACAGTCTGTAGAAAACTGAGTTAATCTATTAGTTAAAGACGAAATCAGATGACCTTAATATAAAGAAAATTGTAGGTAATTTCCATACCTTTTCAGAGAGATAAAGAACACAAGATTTGGACTTTCGTAGCAAAAGTTATGATGGTTTTAGTGTACTGTCTAGAGAAGCCGACGTGAAAACTGTTGTTCTGTAGTTTGGCTTGGTAGGGGCTGTAGATGGCATAATAAAAAGGGCTCCCCAACTAAGTTTATTTGGGTAATTTAATTACCTTTCCAGAAAGTCTGAGAACACCTCATTTGGACTCCTGAACAGAAAGTTATGTATTTTAGAAGTTGACTGTCCGCAGTGATCACCAAAGCGATCGCTAGAAATTGGAAGATTGGAAAACGCTTGGGAGATTAGCGAGTTCGTTTGTGTTGTTATTTATGCTTTTGATCCAGTATGTTGGTCTTAGATTGGGGTTATCTTTATGTTCGTGGGAGCGTGATCCTGTGGGCAACGCCTCTTTGCGTCCACCGTTCTCGCACGGTTGAGGCAAGTATTCGGTTATAGCATATTTATGCTTGTATGTTGAGAGTGTTTGTGTTTTGCTCGTAATAGCCATGCATGAATGTTAATGTGATGAGTTTCCATTTATCTTGATGAATGCTAGTTATAGTTAAAGTTGATGTTATTGTGATGAGTTCCAATTTTATCCCGTGAATGCAAGTACTGATTGAGAGAATATGTATGAATATTTGATAGAAGGTGCTAGTACTTTGATGCGTACTAACCATGCAAGGTTGATAGTGTGACATGTATGATTAAGGATGGTAAATATTTGAGATATGATTAATTATTATTCATGAAGGATTGTTCATGTTTGCTAGTATTATGAATATATGTGCTATTCATGGATACTAGAATGCTAAGAATGTCAATGATGAGGAATGCTAGAAGTATGAATAAGTTTATTCATGCACGTCGTTGTTGTGAATCCATATGTATGATGGTTTAAAGTTTTGTTCATGTGCATCATGCAATCATATTGGAGGATTGGTCACGTGGTGACTATGCATGTTCGAGGTCCCCGTCATGTAGATGACGGGCTTGAGGTCCCCATATTCGTGGAATGTGGGCAATGAATAAAGAGGTCCCCATCATAGAGATGATGGGCAAAGGTCCCTATACATGTGGTGTATAGGCTCTTGGTCCCTGTGCCAAAGGGCACAGGCAAGGGTATACATCGACGGATGTATACCCGCGTTACACGTAAAATGCGAAAGAGATAAAGTTCAACAGTGCATTGCATTGATCGCATTCCATGAGTATGAAAGCTATGAGTAGTGTAACGTTATTGTGGATCATTGTTGCTATGCTTGTGTTCTTGTTTATAGTCTTGTTGATACTTGCTGAGTCTTTGGGCTCACCCTTGCTTTGATATGTTTTAGGTACAACTGGCAGGAACGACATGCATGGGAGGGAGTAGATGTTGTATGCACTCACTACCTCACGACCATAAGGCGTTTGCCATTTAATTACACATCAAGATTAAGTAAACTGTTTGAGAATCACTCATAGATGGTTTTGAGTATTTATGTTAATTGTGATAATGAGAATAGCAAGTCTGGATTTTGTTTATTCGATCATCTTGCAAGCTTGTGTAACCTTGATTATGAAGATATTGATAAGTGTCATGATTAATTGTTGGAACCTCGGTATTGTTGACTATACAAAGGAGGTTTTGCCGAAAATTTGTAATTGGTCTTAGTTTAGTTTAGTCTAATTTAATTTTAGTAGCATTCCAGGCTCAATGCTGAGATGGGGTATTACAGAAGGGAACTCCGGCAGTGGCTGATAATGACGAAATCAGGACCGACACGAGCGAGGCGACCTCAGGGTGGAGACGGCGCAGCTCGGGCAGCTGGTGGCGACGGTTGAGCACAGGTGAAAGGGACAAGGGTGGCTGAGGCGAGCTCCACCTGAAGAGAAACAAAACCTCCCTTGAGGCATTTATACAAACACATAGAGGGCAAGGAGGAGGGGACCAAAGGCGGCTCAGCAATGGCTTGTCGCCGGCGGTCGAAAGGTCGGCGACGGTCATGCTGGGGTTGTGGTGAGCTCCTAGGCTGCGGAGGCATGCCCAGGGAGGTCGGTGGAGGCGGTGTCGACGCAGTCGGGGCCGGCGGGGTCAGGAGGGAGGGGAGGACGTGCAGGTGATGAAGGCGCGGCACTCGGGCACGCTGGCTCAGCTGAGCGCGGGCTGGGGCCGATGGAGACAAAGCCAGCGCAATAGGGGCAGCCGAAAGGTGGCGGCGGCGGAGCAGCCGGGCAGGGCTCGGGCGAAGGAAGGAGCCGGAGCAGCTGGTGGCGCCAGAGGACGGTGGCGTGGCACAGACCCGGCGACGGTGGAGGCGGTCGGCGCTGAGGGGCGGCAGAGCGACCGGGCCGGGTCGGCGGAGGTAGGAGCCGGGGTGAGGGCGGTGGAGCTGGGAGGCGGCAGCGGCGCTGAGGGGCGGCACCTGCCTTCGGTGGAGAAAAAAAATGGTAGGGGAGAAATGGCTAGAGGAAAAAGAGCTTCAGTGCTGAGTAGAATGTGAAATGGAGGGCTCAAAATGGTGAGGTGATAAGGTTGGGTGTGTGTGGCAGAGAAAGCCTCGACTGTGGATCCGGCTGGTGGACAAGAAATAGCAGAGTTTGCTCTCTTGGGAAAAGAAAATGGTAGTGGTGTGCAGTGGTGAGGTGACCACACAAACAATAGAAAGATTTCATGAGTTGAAGGGTGGTTCGGCTGGGACTAAACAAAAATTGGTCAGTGGGGTGGAAAGGGGATGGCAGTGAGAAAAATTAGCAGTGGAATAAATAGCAGTGTATTTCTCCCACATTTTTCCAACTTGCTCAAATGACCTTGCATACGAGATACGATTGCAGAAACGGAACGCCTTTGAGACGGTGATCGCAACGGTATAACATGCGTTGTCGGATCCTTGATTCTCGGTTGTGATTGCGAGGAGAGAAGTTGGGGAAAAGAAATAGACTCGCAGACGTTTCATCGGCTACTTCTTTTCTTCTCTCGCGCAATCGCTCAAACTGCCATGCATGGACAAACGGATTGCAGAAATGGGTTGGTCGTACGATGACGATCACGGCGGTACGACATGCATGACTTGGTTTTGAGTTTTTAGATGAGATTTGAAGGAGAGAAGCGAAGGGAGTTAGCAGGAACGGAAAAGAAGGGACACGCAGGCGTTTCACCTGCGGTCGGTCGAACCAGAAAAGAAAGATGATGCTAATGCATGCATGACGATATAATTTTTGCGATGCACGCGAAAACATAAAAAAAATCAAAAATAATTAAATTTAAATGCAGTCTTTCAAACCATTCGATTTAATATTGATTATTATTACTTGATGAGAAAATTGCAAAACGTGCTTTAATTAATTCCTCCATTTATATCTAGAATAATTATACTGATTTTAGATTTTAAATTATCACTTTCATTTCTATTTGTTTTATTTATCTATTAGGTTGGCGTTTTAAATTCAAACTCAAAGTTGAACATGCAAATTAATCAGGGAACCAATTAAGCTCCAAAAATTCCAGAAAATCCAACAAGCATGTCAGAGAATATAGAATCCAACTAAAATATTCCCACACTTGAAACCTATTTGCTGCAACAACAAGTTTTTAAAAAGTCCAAAATTCCACAAATGCACATTAGATGCTTAACTAATCCAACTTAGATATTTTGGGCTGTTACAGATAGTACAATCCTGTAAGATTTAGGGCTGATGAAAATATTAGTAACTTTTTTTGGATTTATCTGAGGTTTACTTCTCAAAAGAAAAAGGAAGCATATGCAGGATGAATGTTGTGTCGTCGGACATGGAACAACAATGCTTCGGCAAATTAACGGACAGTTCTTCGGCAAAAATAGGTGCATATACCAGAGGCTATTTGAGGATTTTTTAGTTAGAAACACTGTGTAGAACACTTGCAATACTATACACAACGCAACAGTTGGTGTTTCGTAATTTTTGAACCGATATTTTTGTATAATTTTGTCTTGCATATCAGAGCTACAAGGAGCTTTGCCCTAGTCATCCTATATGAAAATGTTCTGTTCCACACCATCTATAGCAATTGTTGGGTTAAAAACTTTAAAATGGTTCTTGTGACAGGCATACAAATGACCTATTTGATGACAGAGGATGGGGAGGACGGAGAAGCGGAGAAAAGGTAGGGATTTGCCAAGATGCTCGGGAGGAGGACTATAGGAGGACAGAGATGCTGTGGGCTACGACTTGAGGTGGGACTAGTGAACTTTTCTTTTTTCTATGTTGGGTCACAGGCCGACAGCTAGGCGAGAGTCTCGCTAATATAGCTTTATCGTATTGCCATCGTATATAAATCATTGTGTGTATAGTAGTGCTCTCAAAATAAATGGGTCTGAGATGAAAGGACAATTATTTTAAAGAGGTACTTGATTTCCAATAGAAAAACCAGGATAATTTTAGGCAACCCATGGGAGAGCTCTACTTAACTATTCAAGTGGAGCATGCATACACAAATGGCTTACAATATATCAGAAGAATAATGGACGGACACCACTTAGGTCCCGTTTAGAAGGGACCCTAGGGTTCTTTTCGAATCCTTGGGAAATCCAAAAACAATTCCGAAAGAAAGCCCTCTCAGGCTCTCAGCTACCGGGGGCAAGAACCAATGGGTTTTTACTTTCAAAATCTAAACTAAACCTGTTGTGCGTTTCTCCACCACAAAAGCGTAAAGTCAAAAAGATTTTGGTGGATAGTAGGGGCTACAGGATAGACGGCAGAGACCAGGCACGGCCACGCAGCACGTGACGTCCGCACCATGCCCGTCCTGCCGACGCTCGCCGCGCCGGCGCCGGCGCCGGCCCCATCCGCGAGCCGCGCGCCGCCGCTCCCGCCACCTCCACGTCTCCCGCCCCCATCATTCGCCGCCGCCGCCTCCTCGTTGAGCAGCCGCACGGAGCTGAGGCACTCGCCGCGGGGGCCATTCGCCACCGCGGCCGACGCCCCCCGCGGAGACCCGCTCCCGCAGTCGGAGGAGCGCGACCCGCTCCTCCTCGCTGCCCTCCGCGCCGCCCGCCTCCGCGACGAGGAGTCCCGCCGTCCAGGTCAGCGATAAGCATACCTTGTGCTCTTGCTTGTTTGGGTCGTCGATTCTGTTGGTACTGCTACTACGTTGCGCACTACCTGTTCGACGAATTGAACGTATGCGAGGTTTTCAAGAGAAAAACAACAATGCTCATATTGAATTCCCCAGAATTGCATTTTGTTTTTCACTAATCGTTGTGCATTGTTTAGTCCAAAGCAATCTCGTCTACTTGATTGAAACAAGGGAACACATTGCTGCCAGGTTTCGTAGATATTAATCGTGTGAAACGGTCTGAGAGATTATGCTCAGGGTTGTATATTGTCTGATAAAAGCGAGAAGCATTCAGCCATCATGGAACGTGGATACTGTTGTGGTTCTTACATTTTAAATGTTGGCAATTTGGAGGGAGAAAAGTGTAACTACTTTGGAACGAGTAAATCTTTTGTTAGACTGAAAGACCTAGTTGGGCCACAGTTCCCTTTCCATTCAAGAAAGAAACTGCAATTCTTACAGATGTTAGGAGCTAGCTCCTCCTGATATTACATCAAGGACCAAGATATACTCCAGAACATACAACTATGAAAGCTACCAATACAAAACATGACACAGTCCATCCAGCCAAAAATGAAATAAAAGTGATGACAAAACTTGATCAGTATGTACAAAAATCAGGAATGCCAGCAGCACAGCCGCAACCCTTGTGACATTACGTATTGCGTCCTCCACTTCCAGATATTTGCCATTTAGGAAAAAAAATTCTTCCAGAGCGCAAGAAAAATAGATCAGCCTGCTTGTGATAAAACAAAAACATATCATTTTGATTCTAGATGGCCTAGGTTATGGCCGCAAAGCCACAAAAAGAAGAATTTTCTGCTTATTTCCTCACCACATCCCAAAGACAGATACCGTTGTAGGGATGTCTCTCCATTCTAGAACATCTCTGACAACAGTCCACATCAATTTAGAATGAGGGTAATGAAAGAACAAACTATTAGTTGTCTCAGCCGCAAAATAATTGCAGCACTCATCACCTGCCCAAATTTATCTTTTTCAGTCACCCCAGAAGAAATGCAGTCAGTAAGTAAAAACTAAATAAAGAATTTGACTTTTTGTGGGATACAACATTTCCAGAGACATTGCATTGGGATGGAAACAGCTCCAGTGTGTCTCAGCAACCTATAGTGATATTTGGCACGACATCAGGCCTGACATCCCCCACCTGATGTTGTCCCTATCATCTATTAGCACAGCTTGGGCTACCTTGTTCTGTAGGTCAACCAATCCATCAAATCATGATGATTCAGAGCTCTTCTAAATTGCACATTGACTTGAGCATTAGCACATGAATCTTTCACCAAAACTTGAGTCTGCCTTGGTGTATAGGGTTCAGTATTCACATTTCAAAGGGCTGTCCCGCAACCCGGCATCCTCCCAAAAACGTGTTTGAGCATCTGATGTAACTTTACGTTGCACTTTCCTGAAAAAGTACTCTCTTTCAATAAGCCAAATCAAAACTGATTACAGCTAGGTCTTTTTGGGCAGAGCAAATTGTTCTCTGGTCCTCAGAGATATTTGGCACCAATAATTTCTTTCCACACTCTTGGTTTCCCATCTTCCATTCTGAAGAACCTTCTGCCATGAAGACTAATGTTTTTAGCTCTCAGTTCTGCCACTCCCAAGCCACAGTGTTCTCATCTACAAAATACAGACCAATCAGCTAGCGAATATCTCATCTTCTCGACCACAGAACGGATTAATCTTAGGACAAGTTAATACAGACATGTCCTCAGTTGATGTTTATTTGTCAAAATATAATCATATTTTGTTTGCTATTTCAGCACCATAGATTGTTGCTTACTGTGATACAAGCCTGTAACAAGTGACAATCCATTTTCGTGCTTTGTGGGTCAAAAAAGTCCTACATGCATACAAGCTTGGTATGCAAACTATTTGTCTGTGTGCATGATGACATAGTGTAATGTTTCATTTTGTGTTCTGACATGATCACTCTAATGTAGGGCTATAAAAAAAGCTCAAGGCTCGATTTGAGCTCCATACGAACCGAGCTCGAGCCCGATCTCAAACTCGTGAGACATGACGAGCCGAGCTCGAATAGCTCGATTGGGCTCGTTATTTTCACAGCCTACATGCAAGTTGTTGACTGTTACCGAGCTTCCTTCGAACAGCCCTTTTATCTTGTTGAAAATTGCTGCAGCCTACATGTTAACTGTTACTGAGCTTCCCTTGAGCACGAGCCTACTCGAGCTCGGACCCCAACTCAGGCTTGCTCGAGCTCGGCTCGAGCCTGTACCGAGCTCGAGCCTAGGAGGCCAGGTTCGCTCGAGCTCGGCTCGTTTACAACCCTACTCTAGTGTTACCTGTTCTAGTTGCATCTTGCATGTTCATTTATTTTCTAAAGTACCTAGAACAGCAATTATGTATCAGTCCCACACAAGGCAAAGCTAGACACAGCTGTTGAATCTTCTCGGCAAAGCTAGACACAGTTGTTGAATCTTCTCGGCAAAGCTCAGATAATGATCTCTATGGAGTATTGCTGTAGCGTTTTTTTAGAGGGCTATTCATGGCTAATAATACGATTGTTTGTTAATTCTAATGTTTCTTAATAATGTTGTGATTGCAGATCCTCTCTTTATTGATCCATACGCTGCTGTTCTACTTTCACTTGATGTGGCACATCAAGATGTGGATTCTCTAGTTTCACATTTAATGCCATGTGCGGACCATTATAGGCTAGCGACCAGATATGTTGATGACAAATTGCAACACTTGATAAGCAGTTCAGACGATCTTAGACAGGTACTCAAATTTAACCAAATGTTATGCTATTGTTCGCTCAACCTCTGGAGAATTTGCTGGCTTATTCCTTATAGATTGTTCTGTTGACAAATGGAATGGACACTCGTCCATACAGGCTGAGCTGGCCAAGGATGTCTGTTGTGTACGATATATCACCTGGAAGAGTCTTTAGTACAGCAGCCCAGCAGCTCAGAGGTGCGATCTAGTGTTATGCTACATAAAGCGTCCTATTTTCATCTGTTTTGAGAAATTGGTGCATGTTTGTGTTGTCATTTCTATCTAAGACATATGTCTGATATTTCGTTTACCTGCTGAGTGCTGATTGTTCAGAAATCTGAAACAGTAATATATCTTTTAGTTGAGATTAAATAGAATCATCAAGGCAATATTTTCACTGCAACATATTCATGATTCATTTTTCAATCATCAAGGCAATATTTTCACTGCAACATATTCATGATTCATTTTTCATTCTTCTCTACTTTTACATTTGTACCATTGGAGGATAGTAACAATATAACAAGCTCCCATGCTATATATCTTATACATTTCTTAAAGCAAAACTTGATGAGAGCTTCAGAAAGGATTGCCACAAGCTCATGTACATTTTATTTATTTATTGTGGTATGACAGGAGCGGGAGCAAAAGTATCGCGAAATTGTGTTGTGCTTCATACTCCTTTAGAATCTCCTGATTTACAAGAGGGCTTGTGCAAAAATGGCTTCAATGGGAATAGGCCAAGCGTGTGGGTACTGCAGGTAGTTCACTTCACTATTTCCTTCAAAAAAGGAAAAAAAACTTCACTATAACCATTCAATATTTAATTTCATTGCCCTTGCCAATTCATTAAATTAGTTCGGGGATGCTTCTATATCGCTGGAGTTATAATGCAGCGGTGCAGTTGTGGTGTGTTAGAATTGTAGTGTGGTACTAAGGTTCAATAAGTAACATCAGCTGAAAAGGGTTAAACTAATTGCTGTGTCTTGACCCTAGTGGATTATGTACCAATCTCACAAAACCTCAAAATCCAATACAGGACAAGCCTTTCATGCACACAAACACTTTGACATACACCTGCCATCTAAGAAGCTTGCGCTTTTGTTACTATGTACAATCACCAGCATATTGCTTGCAAGACAGATATGCAAAATTATCACTTGCTACATGTCTATGCTTCCAGCACCAGCCATTGCATGCCATGTGTCTACCAGAGGATGCATCCGGAATTGTGTTAGTTCTCTGTTATTTTACTTTGCATTGATTATTTATTTGTAGAATATTAATAATACAACGGGGATGAAAATTAAAACTCTCAAGAAACGCACGAAAAAAACAAAAACTAGTTAGGCTGGAAAATAACAAGAAACCAGCTCGGGACCGGACAGTCCCAGTCAGGGTTCCAAACTGGCAAAAAGTGGCCGATGTACACCTGGTATTACCCCCTTTGGTTCACCCCCTAATCCCCCTTCCAAATGAACTTCTATATCAAATTACTTCTAGCATATATCCCAAACTTCAAATCTGCAAAAAAAAAAGGAAAATTTCAAAAGGCAAAAACCAACGGATGCTGGCCAGTTTTAAGCATTACATTACCCATCAAGGCTCTCTTTGCGCAACAATGAGCAGCCGAATTAGCCTCACGATAAACATGACTAAAGGAAATGCTATTGAAATTCCTGCTAAGCTCTTGGATTTCATGCCATATGCTCGCTATCGCCGATCTTGCTCCATCACGGGACTTGATCATATTCATGAGCGTCAAGTTGTTTGACTGAAGAACCACAAAGAGGAAACCTTGACGTTCAGCCAGTTGAAGGCCATCTCGTGCTGCCAACGCCTCTACGGTGAGAGCATCAGGTATATTGTCATACCTACGAGAATCTGCAGCAAGAAAACACCCCAACACATTGACAGCTGTGAAGAGAGAGTTGTTACAAATGAGTTGCTTGTCTTACAAAGGGGCCCAAAGGGCCAATATAAACAATAGAGGCAAATATGCAGAAAACCCCCTAAAATAGGGAAGAATAGAACAACCTATATATATCTAACCACCCCCAAACCCATGGTGGATCAACAACACTGAGTTTGGAGAGGAAAAGACGGTGCTGAGCTCATGTGTGCGCCTTCGTGAAGAAGTCTGCTAACTGAAGCTCCGAAGGCACGTATCAAGAGCCACAACCTGGTCCTGCACCTGCGATCTCATGTAGAAAGCATCAACGCCAATGTGCTTGGTGAGTTCATGCTTCACTGAATCTCGCGCAATACTGATCGCACCCGTGCTGTCAGACAAAAGAGTGGTCGGTGCGGTATGCCTCAGCACTCGAGCGGGAAACTGCTGTCTGCTTTTTGGTTTTCCAGGCAATCAGAAAGGATCCAAGGAAAACATAGTAGGCAGAAAGAGATCGACGATCGGAGTGATCACTAGCCCAAGTCGCATTAGAGTACACCTTGAGCTGCAAAGAGCTAGAGCGAGGAAAGAAAAGACGACGAGAAATGGTGCCACGAAGATATCGAAGGACACGCAAAAGGAGACTGTAGTGAACCTGAGTGGGAGCTGAAACGAATTGGCTCAAAATGCGAACCGGGTGAGAGATGTCAGGTCGAGTGATCCCAAGATAGACAAGACTACCAATAAGGTGACGGTAGCGAGTGGGATCCTCAAGTGGGTCTCCATCAGTGAGCCGAAGGTGAACTCCAGGCTCCATAGGAGTGTCCACTGTGCGCTGATCAGTGAGACAAGCGTGAGCAAGGTCTTGAATGTACTTCTCCTGGGAGAGGTAGTAGCCCTCAGGTGTAGTAGTGACCTCAATCCCAAGAAAGTAGCGAAGTGGACCCATGTCAGACATCAAGAACTTGTCATTGAGACACTTCTTCACAAAAGCGATGTACTGAGGATCATCACCAGTGATGATCATATCATCAACATACAGAAAGAAGAATCCGACCACGAGGAGAGGCGTGAACAAAGAGAGCAGGGTCATGGTCACTGGCGGTGAAACCAGCCTTAGTGACAACAGAGGAGAAGTGCTCAAACCAGGCTTGAGGAGCTTGCTTGAGCCCGTAGAGAGCGACGAAGACGACACACCATACCATTAGGGACAGAATACCATGGTTATTAAGGCGGTAAGGTGAGGCGAGGCGAGGCGACCCAACCCAACCCCCTCACACCGCTTAAGCGGTAAGGCGCGAGGTGAGGCGACGCCTTAGGACTAGTCCTAACTAGAATCCCCGTACGACAATCCTGAACACAACCAGAGTCAGAATCAAGGATCATACGACAGCCATGATCAGTTATCTGACTAGCTGACATAAGCTGCATAGTAAGACTAGGAACATGAGATACAATAGGAACACGAAAAGATGAAGTGGAAAGAGTGCCACAGCCTACAACAGGAAGAGATATCCCATCCGCAGTCTGGATTGTGAGAGGAAATCAGGTTAGTTTCACAGAAGAAAGATGAGTGGAGTCCGGTGTCATGGAAAGAGGCACCGGAATCCAAAATCCAAGGAGATGATATACCTGAGGAAGGAGGTGATGGTGTAGGACCAGAAGACCTAGCGTTAAACTCGGTCTTTGGCGAGCGGCGACAAGGTGTCGGAGCAGCGTGAGCATCTCCTGGTGCGTCTGTTCCAAGGAACTCTGGCGTGAACCTGACTGGTGTTAAGTATATCAAGGCCCATATACTATAGGCCCATGTGGCCCATATAGTCATCTATATATTGGCATCTCAACTATTGGAGTAATCATCTTCTGAAATCATAAAGTAAGTCACATGGTATCAGAGCTAATGGATTAGGGTTAGGTCAGGATTATTCTAATCCTCCTCCCACGATCCATATTCTCCCGTCTTCGGCGCTGGGCAGCTGCCCGTCGCGGTCGTCGCGTCCCGGCGTCTCCCGTCTCCTGCAGTCGGCCGCCCCTGCAGCCGCCCGTCGCGGCTTCTTCCTCGGTCTGTTCGCCTGCCGCCGCTCGCCATCGCGCGCCGGCGACCACCGCCTCCTCCGCCGGGGCGCGCCGTCGGGCGCGCGCGTCTCGGATCTTCTTCGCGGCGCCGTCGCGCTTCTTCCTCGATCTGTTCGCCTGCCGCCTGTTCGCCGTCGCGCGCAGAAGGACGACCACCGCCTTTCGCCGGCCGCTGCCGTCGGGGCCGCCGTCTCGGATCTTCTTCGCCGGTCGCGCGGCCAGCGACCACCGCCTCCTCCATTCCGGCCGCCGCCGCCGGGCCGCCGCTGAGGCCTCGTTCGCCGGGCCTCCGCGCATGCGACGCCGGGGCTGTCGCTGAGGGAGCCGCGCTCGGAAGGAGCCGTCCGCCGTCCGCTTCGCTCGGGAGCCCGCTGCTGTGAGCGTCCGCTCGCTGAGTCGCTGAGCCGTCCCGTCCGCTGCTGGGCCCGCTTCGCTGGAGCCGACGCCGTGGATTCTTATCCGCTTCGCACTGGAGCGACGCTGGGAGCCCTTCGCTTTGGCGTCGCTCCGCTGAGTCGCTGGGAGCCGTCCGCCGTCGCTCGCTTTGGGCCGCTCGCTGGGAGCCGACGCTGATTCTTATCCCGCCGCTGGGAGCCGACGCCGTGGATTCTTGTTCGCCGTGGACCATGTGGTAATTGCTATCGTCCTCTCTCGTTACTGCTGTTTTGCCTCTTTGTTGGTCAAGCCTAGCACGTCTCAACATGTCTCATATCAATGCAATAGTTATCAATCTCACCTAGATGGTCGAATTATCAGTGGGCTTTACGTGTAGAGAGCGCATTGAGGGCTATGGTTTTCTTTTCACTTAATCGAAACTCCACCGTGCTTAAGGATGATGGTAGTAATCTTTCTTTGCAGAAAAGAATGGCATATTAATGATGGGAAAGTAATGGTCGCCATGGTGAATAGTACTAAGCAATCAATGATTATGAGTCTTTCTAAGTTCAAAACGACCAAAGGCATATGGGACAACTTGAAGAAGCGTTATGTTCGGGAAAGTGGTGCTCTTTTGCATACTCTTATGCAACAAACTCATGAAATTGAGCGAATGATATGTCTATTGATGAGTACTACTCGCTTTTGATCGTCGATGGGATCATTGACTTCCATGATACACGAGTGTACAAATTGTTCGTGCCCGGCACATACGTTCATTGAAAAGTTTTTACTTACAAATTTGTCATGGAGTCCAGTGAGTATGATTCTATTCGCATACGATTGCTTCACAATTCTTCCGCTCTCGCCATGGCACGGGCATTGTCTAATTTACTTGCGGAAGAAACACGTCTTAAGTCTATGTCTTCTTACGCATCTGCTCATAGTGTGTTGGCGGCTTCTCGGAGGATCGCACCAAAAGTTCCTCTGCGGCGCCACAGTAAGCATTGTGGCAAGTCGGTCATCTTCCGAGAATTGTTTCTCTCATTATCCGTAAAAGTTGGTGACTATCGTGCACGTCGTCTTCGCTCGTGGTCGTGGTAACGTTTCACTCCTAGAGGTTCGATGTCATGTTCTTCTTTCGCTTTATTAATGCTTCTTAAATGCGTCTTGGGTGCTTGATTCGGTGCTTCTTTTCATGTGACATCCGATCGGTCCCGATTGGTTGCTTGCAAGCCGATTCATCGATGGTGCTTCATTCGAATACCGATGGTACATCTTGTCATATCACTCACCGAGGTTCTCTTTGCAATCCTCATTTTTCGTAGATCGATGTTTCTTTTGTACCTCGCTTGTCCATGAATCTTCTTTCGGTTGGTCAAATTACCGACCAACATTGTTTTGTTGGATTTGATGACTCATCATGTTTTATTCAGACCGTCAGGCGGAAAGTGATTGGGGCCGCCATCGCCGTAAAGGTGCTCCTAGCCTCTACATCCTCGACACCTTGCGTCTTCCTTCTTCCATTGAGTCTCCAGCTCGTGTGTCATCCGCTGCTTCGTCTTCCGCCTCTTCCTTCGCCCAGTGGCATCATCGTCTTGGTCATCTTTGTGGGTCCCGGTTGTCCACATTAATAAATAAAGGTTGTTTAGGTCATACACCTATTGAGTCTAGTTTTCATTGTAAGGGTTGCAAACTTGGAAAACAAATACAACTACCATATTCATCCAGTGTTTCTCATTCAGCTAGACCTTTTGATCTTATTCATTCAGATGTATGGGGTCCTGCACCTTTTGCTACAAAGGGTGGTCATAAACATTATGTCATTTTTATTGATGATCATTCTCGATATACATGGATTTATTTCATGAAACATCGCTCTCAGTTGTGTTCCATTTACCAGTCTTTTGTTCGCATGGTTCACACACAGTTTTCTACTCCTATTAGAGTTTTTCGCTCTGACTCTGGTGGTGAGTATTTGTCTGATGCTTTCCGCCAGTTTTTGTCCTCTGAGGCACACTTGCTCGACTCTCATGTCTGGCGCTCATGCTCAAAATGGTGTTCTTTGAACATAAACATCGCCATCTTATAGAGACTGCCGCACACTTTTGATTTCTTCTTTTGTTCCTTCTCATTTTTGGGGTGAAGTCGTTTCTCTGCTTGCTTTATCTCATCAATAGACAACCCTCATCCAAGCCGTGCAGTCAATGCCCCGTGAAGTTCTTTTGGTAACTCTCCTCGCTATGATCATCTTGAGTTTTGGATGTACTTGCTATGTTTTACTTGCACCTCGTGAGCGAACTAAGTTGGATCGCATAACTGCTGAGTGTGTTTTTTGGGGTATAGTCTTGAGCATAAAGGATATCGGTATTATGATCCTTCTTCTCGTCGCATACGTATTTCTCGTGATGTGACCTTTGTTGAGGACCGTCCTTTCTTTTATAATCCTCTACTCACCCACATATTCTCCCACGTAACCCACATCGTTCTGTTTCTTCCTCCTATTTCACCCATTAATGATGTCACTACACCCATTCCTGCTCCTTCTATTTCCATCACGCCACCTTCACAAGAGACTACTCCTCCCGCACCACCTCTATTTCATTCTAAACCACCTATCACACGTGTTTTCCATCGTCGTCCCACAAACCCCACACTCTATCTAGCTCTACCACCACGGCGATCCCGATACAACCGTTGTTGATGCTTCTAATGATGAGTCTCATCATCATTCTCGATGAGTTACTGAGTTGGTCCTCGGTATAATCTACGAGATCGTCGCTATTGGTCCTAGGTGACAAGTATGGTTTTCCACGTGTGAATGCCGTTGTTGATGAGCCATCCACTTACCGGAAGCTTCTAATATTCGGAATGACACTTGCTATGTCCGAGGAGCTTGCGCCCTTGATCATCTGGTGCCAGGGATCTTGTTCCATTACCGTCACATGCGATGCCTATTACATCTAAATGGGTTTTCAAAATTAAGACCAAGTCGATGGTTACATCGAGAGATATAAAGCTCGTCTTGTTGCTAGAGGTTTTCAAAAACTCATGGTCGCGATTATGATGAGACCTTTGCACCGATTGCTCATATGACTCTTCGTCAGTACTCTTATTGCGATGCATTGCTACTTCTTCTGGACCATCTCTCAAATGGATGTTAAAATGCTTTTCTTCATGGTGATTTGCATGAAGAAGTTTATATGCAACCACCCCGGTGTTGATGCTCCTCTGGTCATGTTTGTCGCCTTCGCCGTGCTCTATATGGTCTTAAACAGGCTCCTCGTGCTTGGTTTGAGCGCTTTGTATCCGTGATACGGGCTGCTGGGTTTTCACCTAGTGATCATGACCTGCTCTGCTTATTCATCTCTACACGTGGGCGTACTTTGCTTCTTACGTATGTTGATGATATGTTGATTACGGGCGATGATATGGAACACATTTCTCATCCAAGAAGCAACTTGGTGAGCAATTTGGATGTCCGATTTGGGTCCTCTCGCTTATTTCTTAGGAATTGAGGTGTTGCATTCGCAAAGGCTATTATCTCTCTCGGTCCAAATACATACAAGACCTCATTGCTCGTTACGGCATTACAGATAGTCGAGCAGTGCGGCGCCTATGGATCTTCATTTACAACCGCCTACCGATGGTACACCTCTTGAGGATCCTCTCGATATCGGCATATTGTCGGCGACCTTGTTTATCTTATTGTTACTAGACACGATATTGCTCATGCGGTTCATATTCGAGTCGATTTGTGAATGCTCCTACTTCCATTCATTTTGGACATTTGCTTGTGTACTACGGTACTTAAGGGGACATCTTCTCAATGTTTGTTCTATGCTCGTGAGAGTTCGCCCGACTTCATGCTTACTCGGACTCCACTGGCGAGCGATGCAACAGATCGGCGTTACATCACGAGTTATTGCATTCTTCTTGGATCTTCTCCGATTGCATGGAAGTCTAAGAAGCGGCGTCATATCTCGGTCTAGTCTGAGGCGAACTTGAGCACTTGCCACTACCACTTGAGATTGTATGGCTTGATGGTTGTTAGCGATTTTGGTATTTCTGTGATGCTCCTACACCTCTTCTATGTGACAATCTGGAGCCATACAGATTGCTAATGATCTGTGAAGCATGAACTTACAAAGCATATTGGTGTTGATGCCTTCTTTACTCGGTCTCATTGTCATGAAAACAATTGCTCTTGGTATGTGCCTCGAACCGCAAGTGGCGATTTTTCACTAAAGCACAAACTCGAGAGCAACATCGGCTTCACTTGCTCAAACTCAATGCTTCAGAACCTCCGCTTCCACCTTGAGTTTGAAGGGGGGTGTTAAGTATATCAAGGCCCATATACTATAGGCCCATGTGGCCCATATAGTCATCTATATATTGGCATCTCAACTATTGGAGTAATCATCTTCTGAAATCATAAAGTAAGTCACAACTGGGAGGATCTAGCTCCCCCCTTGAAGTGCAACCACTCCGACGAGCCTTACGCCCGGCGACAAGATCTTGGGCGGTGTGCCCGGCGGTCACAATAATCGCAGATGAAGGTGGTGGGAGCGGCAGCATGTCCACGAGGCGGGCGGTGGTCTGGGGTATGAACAACCAAGATGGAAGAAGGCTGCTGTAGAATACCTGCCGTGCGAAGACGAGCCTCCTCAGCCCGAACAACAGCGAGAGCCTCCAAGATGGAGGGAAGGGGTTGTCTCATCAGCAACTGAGAGCGAGCCACCTCATACTCCGGACGAAGGCGGGTGAGGAACTCGCGGAGGCGACGAGTCTCCAAATGAACCTACTGGCATACACAGCAGGTGCAGGACCGGTAGACATCCGGCCCCAGAGAGTCAAGCTAACGCCAAACCGCAGCCAACTGCTGGTAGTAGGCGTCCACGGTGGCATCCTGCTGCTGGAGAGACTGCTCCTCCCGAAGAGCGGAAAGGTACAAGGCCTCGCTCTTCAGCTCGTAGTGGGCACGAAGACGATCCCACTTCTCCTTGGCCGTAGACAACCCAAGCACATCGGACGCTGCTTGGGCTCAATGCTGGCTACCATGATGGCGGAGGCCTTAGCATCCCCATCATTCCATACCTCATAGGCATGAGACCTGCGTCTGGTACTCCTCGAGCGCGTCCTCAAGGGCGGCAACCGCAGCCCGCTGAACATCCTCAATGGCATCAGCCGAGAAAATGGGCTCGGTTGGCGGGATAGGACAGGGTAGGTAAGGCCGCTCGCTCGTGAGGTAGACCCACAGGCGCTGGCCTCGCAGATGAATCCTCATGTGCTGGACGAACTCACGGTAGTTGACGCCATTGAAGGTGACTGGAGGCTTCGAAACCGAGACGGTACCCATGCTTGAGGTTCTGGAGGGTGCCATCGTGGGTAATGGCCGCTGCACGCCTGAGCAACAAGCTGCGGTGGAGCACTTGGGGCAGCAGCCAGAGAAGGCAAGGACGAAGAGCCGCAACCCTGCTGCTTAGTAGGGACGGTGGCAGCTCGGGCTCGGTAGAGGGGCGGTGGTCGGGCGTCGGCGGCGAGAGGGCCAAGCTTGGAGGGCCGAGAAGGGGAGGCACGGGGGCCCGAGCAGGGGAGGCGCGGGAGCCCGAGCTCAGAGCAGCCGGAGGCGCGGGGGGTGTTGGAGGTGCGGGAGCCGGAGCAGTCAGAGGTGCGGGAGGTGTAGGGGGGTGCGGTGGCCGGAGCAGTCGGAGGTGTGGGAGGCGCTGGAGGTGCTGGAGGCGCGGGGGCCCGAGTAGATCCGGCCGGCGGCGACAGGAAAAGGGGCGGCGGCCACGGGAAGGGGTGGTGGCGGCCACAGGAAGCCACGAGGCGCTGGAGGCGCAGGGGCCGAGTGGATCCGGCCAGCCGACGACGCTAGGAGAAGAGGCGACGGCGACCACGGGAAGGTGCGGCGGCGCACGAAAAAAAGGGAAGGGAAACCTAACCCTAGCCTGATACCATGTTACAAATGAGTTGCTTATCTTACAAAGGGCCCAATGGGCCAATATAAACAGTAGAGGCAAATATGCAGAAAACCCCCTAAAATAGGGAAGAATAGCACAACCTATATATATCTAACAAGGGTGATGCCTTATTCCCACTTATGACACCTGGTGTTCGTGGGCTTATCAACACCAGCTAATGGGTAGTACTTTACATCCTAATGTTAGTGCTTCATGGTTTATGGCATACTGACTACTGAGACAACACATAAAAGTAATAAGGTGATAGGGGTGACAAAGCGAGGTGCATTTTGAATAATTGAAATGATGTTGGATATTGGTATGTTAGTGTTGTAGGCGTTGGTTGGGTATGGGTCCGAGGATCGAGGGTTGAGCGCTCGCCTTGATCGGCCGGCCATGCCATTGTCAAGGCTCTAAAGCCTGGTTGAGGAGTGATACTAAAAACTTTCTTTGATTATTCTTTTCTTGAGCATCAATGATACTGTTATGATCCTTAGATCATAGGGGTAAACATCACCGGGAGGATAGCCGGGTGGCGTCGGCTGCTAGGGGAGAGGGAAGACTATAGATTAGGGAGACGAAGGGGATTGGGACTTAGACTATTGTATTCTCATTGCTTAATGCCAATGATTACAATAGACCTCATTATATAGAGGGATCTTCTAACAATTATGGATAAAATCAATCTAAACGATAACTTTCCTAACTAATAAATGACCTTCCTAACTAATAGATAATCTTCCTAACTAATAGATAACCTTTTCAATTATTTAATCTTTATACAAGGAAACTAATCAACTATTTAAGGAAATAGATATTCTTATTGGGGAAGGTAATCCCTTCCTAATCCTGGTGCAACAGTAACCGTGTTACTGTTCATGCGCATGAATAGTAACCCCGACCTATGACACTGCTCCCTCCTTTCGTGACAGCTCGTCCTCGAGCTGTGGTGGCGGACATGGTTGAAGCCCTAGGAGACTCCATGTTGACGAGAGGTCGTAGTATCGGTGGAACATTGCATGAAAGATGGTCCGTAACGCTCCAATAGATGTCGGCCGGTCGCGTGGAGAAGACAGTCGTTGGGCAGCGGCCTTCTTCCTCGGCGAGGGCACCATTGGTGCAACCACGGACAGCGAAATCGACGATGCGGAAGTCACTGGCGAAATCAGAGACGCCTCTGGTGGCGTTGATCTCGCAGTAGCTACTACTCGTGCATTCTTCTTTTCCATTAGCTTGACCACTATAGCCGCCATGTCTGCCAAAATAGTTTTTATGTCGTCTATGCTAGCACTCATCTCGTTGAGGGTGGCCCTTATGACCTTGAAATTCTCGGCAGCAGAAACCATGGTGTTGGTTTTGATACCAAGTTGTTATAATCCTTAGATTATAGGGTAAACATCACCGGGAGGATAGCCGGGTGGCGTCGATTGCTAGGGGAGAGGGAAGACTATACATTAGGGAGACGAAGGGGATTGAGACTTAGACTATTGTATTCTCATTGCTTAATACCAACGATTACAATAGACCTTATTATATAGAAGGTTCTTCTAACAATTATGGATAAAATCAATATAAATAATGACCTTCCTAACTAATAGATAATATTTCCAACTACCTAATCCCATACAAAGAAACTAATAAACTATTTAAAGAAATAGATATTCGTAACGAAGGGAACTATTCGTGGATAAACAGTACACGTGTGAACAGTACATTTGTGAACAGTAACCACACCCATGACCGATACAATCCTATCCTTATATAGATGAAGGGTGACTTGACCACCGAGGAACTTATCTCTAAATAAGGAATCCTAAAATTATGCAACTAATAAGATTGACTAACAAGCTATAAGATATGCATGCATCTACCCAACTAAAGATAACCTTCCTATTAAATGAAGATGTTCTACATTACCACATGAACAGTCACGTCTACTGTTCATGCAGTACAATAACCTTGCATCGCAATGTTGTTGGAACCATGTCCATAACAACTTCACCACTCTTCGCAAGATAGCTCGTCCTCGTGCTTGCTGTCAGGTGGCGGCCATGGACTAAGCTCATCGTGACCCCGCGTTGAAGCCAAGTTGCATCGTCGATGCTGCTTCGGGCGTAGGATCAGCGGCTTTGGCAGGGAGGCGGTGGCGTTGGTCGATGTTGAGGAAGAGGCCAGTGCCATGGGCAACCAACACAGGGCTGCAGTGTCACCCTTCCCACCACAGAGCGTAACAATGGTGGGTAGAATGCGACCACGTTGCTAACCCCTACGTGGCACTCGTCGTGTTCCGCACCACTGAATGCACAGTGTTGGTCGGCGACGTGGAGAAGACGACTGCGAAACCATGATGATCTTCTTCGCGAAGGCATCAAGGGCAACACTACTGGGAGAGCAACCATCACCGACAACGGTGACGGAGAAGTAAGTAGCATCGGCAGTAGAGCTGATGGTGTTAGCACCATGGCCGGTGCCAATGGCACCACCTGTTCCAAAGGTGGCGGTGGTGTTGACAACGCAACTTGGTGCTACTTCTCCTTCGCCATCAGTTCCATCTTTTACCTCCATCACGAGCATCATGTGGTCATGGATTCCTGAGTGGAGCTTAGCGTAGAGGCTCCTCATGGCCTTTGAGTTCTTTGGCACCGGAAGCCATGGTGAGTGGTTCTGATACTAAATGTTGTGGTGTTGGTTGGGCTTGGGTTGGATAACGGATGGTTGGGCGCTCACCCTTGATCGGTCGGCCATGTGGCTGTCAAGGCTCTGAGGCCCGCTTGAGGAGGGAGGCTAAGACTTTCTTTGATTACTCATTGCTTGAACATAAATGTAATACTCTGGCCCAAAATCCGCTCAATGCTCAGCCCACTCATGGGGTGAGCCCACACATACATAGCATCGCACTTACACTTTCGTTCTCATTTCATGTAAATGGGTTAACCCGAAGGAGTTACGTTTGGATTCAATACGCATTATATGCTACTACAACACGCTTTATACAAACAATGTGGGATTAATCCCACCACATCCATGTGGAGTGATGGGATTAGTCCCACATTTGCTTGTCTAAAGTGAATTGTAATAGCATATAATGCCTGTTGGGTCCAAACATAGGTAACCTTTTATACGAAGCGAGGAAGAAAGTGTAAGTGGGGTGTTATGCATGCATGGGCCCGCCTCACGGTGGGCTGGGCTTTGAACGGATTTTGGACTAGGTTATTATAGTTGGTATCAGAGCATCATCCTTCATTGCAGGGGCGCATGCGGGACAAGGGCGCATACATATGGCACGTGTGGGACCGGTGGTCACACGACATGGCATGTGCCGATACTGGATGCACGAACATGTACCGAGGGGTGGTTCTGGGCATTTGACGTGTATGCGGTGTGCTGTCGAGGGCATCTGAATGTAATACGTCAGCCCGTTAGTGTGGTGGATTAGTCCTACATTGCTTGTCTAAAGTGAGTTGTAATATCATATAATGTCTGTTGGGTCCAAATGTAGCACTTCCGGGTTAATCCTTTAATACGAAGTGAGGACAAAAGTGTAAGCAGAGTGCTATGCATACATAGGCCCGCCCCACGGTAGGCTGAGCTTTGAGCGGATTTTGTTCCAGGGTGTTACAATAAAGGATACAATTCCATCCTTATATAGATGGAGAGTGACCACTAAGAAACATATCTCTGAACAAGGAATCCTAAAATTATGTTACTAACAAGATTGACTAACAAACTGAGATATGTATGCATCTACCCAGCTAAAGAGATAGTCTCCCAATTAAACGAAGGCGCGCTACGTTAACAGCATGGACAGTACCATGTGTATTGTTTGCACACTGAAGTACCTTGCATCGCGATTTTGCTGGACCCATGTTCATAATACTTAGCAATGGAAAATCTCAGAAAGCAGTAGATTATGCAATGCAAGAATCTTTTCCTTTTATAGGCCTTTCTTTCTCTCCTAGTGCTTGATGGAGTGTGTAGCTTTTAACATATTAGCTCAACTACTACTTACATGCTCAATTCCAAATTGTATTAGGATAAATTAATTCTATTTATAATTTTGTAATTTATAAATTAATTCTATTTATAATTTTGTAATTTATATTTTTTGCAATTACGAATTTATATAATCCAAACATGATTGGATTACCATTTTGTTTTTTTTTTGAATTTCCGCCTATAGATATTCTAAATTCAATTATTATTGCAAAATTAATACTTTGAATTTAACTTCCTGTTGGATAATTCCAAATTAATATTTATTAAGAGATTAGTGTCATGCTAATATTTATTCCAAAATTGATTTTCAATCGTAATTTCCTTTTACATCCTGTGGATTTGATTCTATTAGTCAATTAATTCCTCAATTTTGCTTTAGTTATGTTTTGGAAATTAATTATTATTCTTAACTTAATATTTACTACGGTTATAATTGTATTTCAGAATTCATCTCAAATATGAAATTATAATTCGGAATTTAATTTTTTTATTTTCAATTTTGATATAAGTATACACTCCGAATTTAATGCTAATTCCCATATTAGCACTTATTATGAATTTGTTATATTTCAGAATTTATTTTAGTTTCATAGTTATATTTCCTAATGCTCTATAAAAGTTAATTTATTTCTGAATTTAATTTTTATTCGGAAATTAATTCTTTTTCCGAATTATGTTTTATTTAATCCGAATTTGATTCTTTTTGTTGATTAATTTTAATTCCGAATTTGTATCTCTATATATTTGGAACTTATTTTAATTACTAATTGGTATTAATTTGAATTTCACAAATAAATTTCTTGAATTTATTTAAACCATTAGTTTGTTTTGGATTTTTTTTTGCTGAAACTAATTCTAAATCCGAATCTATATTTTTTTCCAAAATTAGATATAGTTCCGAATTTTGATATATTTAATCAGAATTTGATTCTTCTTAATTAATTTAAATTCGATTTTTCCTCTATCATTAGAACTTATTTTAAATTACTATTTCAGTATTAAGTTCTGTTTCACAAATATATGTCTTAATTTTGAAATATTATTTTATTTCCTAATTTTCATTTTATGTCGAAAATAATTATAGTTCTGAATTTGGATTTATTTAATTGTAATTCAATTTTTTTCTTGATTTTTTTGTTCCATATTTGCATCTTTGTATATTTGTAATTTACTTCTAATTCTAAATTCACTGTGGGCTCTGAACACCACTTTGTATCGAACTCTAGAATGACCTAAGGCTTTATATCTCTTTTCCATTTTATGATTAATGTGAGAATTTTTAGCAATTTTTTATTTTTTTCGATTAATGTAGGAATTTCTATTTTTTTTCCCACCTAGGATTAATGTGGAGGCCCCTGGATATTAAAATGTTCACTAGTTTTTTTTTATCATTCATTTAAAGACTAGGTATCTTTTCTGGTTCCTAATGGCCTTCTATTGCATAGGAAAAGCCCTTGAAACTGCATTTTGTATGACAAAATTGTCGTGGCATTGCAGGGTTTACCTCTGTTTACTTCCACAAGCTTGGAAAACCTTCTGCTTGTCGTTAGCAATTTAGCAATGAAAGGGAGTATTTTCATAGGAGAGGTGCCACATTTTCCAGACTGGACAGCAGCAGCAGACATGGTTGACTATATACCACAAAATCACATCTATACTTTTAAATTGCCTTATAAATAACAGCTCCGTTGTCCTACGTTGTGCAGGTCTCAGAGCAGGACAAGCTGGAAAACCTTTTCTTTACTCAGGGCTTTCGGGTCAGCTTTGTTCACTATGAAAATGTTGCCACGGATATTGGCTTAGGTCTAGCTCCTCCACGGAAAAAACATGGTAGAGACCTTTTTGTTGCAGAACAGCTGCGTTTTTCAGATGCACAGGTAATAAAACCAATGAAAGACACTTCCACGTGAATTTTCACTTTGATAATGTCGGGGGTTGGCATGAGCCGAAAAAAATTGTAGTCATTTTCACATGAGGACCTTGTCCCTGACCGTCTGATTGCAATCTCTTAGTGATTGGACAGCCAAGGGACTGGGTCAGTGGACCCTCATGAGTACCATAGTTGTCACGGCGTCGCCTTGGCGTCCTGGCGGTGCGGAGGGGACGCCGCGGAGACTCGCCTTGCCTTGGCCATCTAGCGGTTGCCGCCCCTCACTGCACCGGCCGCGGGCCACCGGCGATTTGCTCTCCCTTTGACGCCAGGTACTCCCTCCTCCACTCCCTCTACTTCTTTGTTTCTTGAGTTCTTCCGAAGTCCTGAACTCTCGATCTGTCCTCTCCTTGTTTTTCTTGAGTTGTTCTTCCTCTTACTCCCAATTTGTCTTCCACTTGCTCCCGATTTTTCTTCCTTTTCCTTCTACTTCTTTTTCTTTGTTCCTTTCCCGATTTGCTACTGCCTAGTGCTCATCCTTCTTTCTTCTTTGCTCGCCGTATCTCGCCTTGAGGACGCCATGGTGCCTACATGGACACCATGGTGTCATAGCGCCTCTCAGGCGCCGTGGTCGCCAAGTACGCCGTGACAACCATGGTTAGTACTAAGTACTGGCCCTAGACAAAAAGCACACCCACATGAGCAATCAAGCTAAAATGGTGAACTTGATGAATCTTCCACGCGAGATCATTAAAACAGAAATAGCATATCAGCCAACTTTTCACAATTCCCATGGTATGTAGGAACACTTGCATGCATGCTTCTTATCACTTGTAGAATTATGTAGCTTACCGTAACCCTTAATCCTGTTACTCAAATGAATTGGACATTTGAGAACCTTGACATGTTAATTTAGAAGAAATCTTGCTGTTAAAAGCCTACTTTGATTTGATTTAGTACAAGATTAGTAATCTTCAACCGGGGGACTTAAGCATTCATTTGTTTTTCTTTGGCAAAATTGCATTGTAAGCTCTCATACTATTTCAGTTTGTGCAACCAAGCCCCCAGAGTCCAATTATGTTGATGTAGGCCCTATAACTATTCAGTTTTGTGCAGCTAAGCCCTTTAAATTTAATGTTGTTGATATGAGCCCCTCTACCTTCTGATTTTGTTAAATCATGCCCATTAAAATTATCAAATGAGACACTTTCAACTAATATATCTATGACATGGCTGTTAATTGAGCAAACGAGGATTTATAGTTGAAATTTAATAAGGTAATTAACTATTATTAGTCTTATTAGTGTCCTTTGGAGAAAATATTCCGATCAAAACAGTAAATTGGCGAAAAGTTCGTATATAAAAAATTAAAAAGATTTCTAATGTATCATTTTAGTAGAAAAATTCTCTAAAACACGTCACAAAGTTTTAGTAATAGTTTATCATTGTGTTATGCCAATTAATAGTCCACAATAGCATAAAATTGTACTCATAGCACCAATTTGTTGATTGTGTAACAAAAGGGCCCAACTATGAAATCAAACAGTATAAGGGCTCAAATAAACAAAATTGAACCTAAGGGGCTTGATTGGACATATTTGAATAGTTGACGGGTTCAAATCAACAAATTATAATTTGGGGGCCTGATTGCACAAATTGAATAGTTTGATGGCTTATAGTGCTATTTCACTCCCCCTTTTTCTTTAACATTTTCATTGCTTGATAGACGGAGAGCTTCCGGATGCATTTTGAAAGAATAGAGGAGGATGTCGATGAAGAAGGATTTGAGGAACTTTAGTTCAGTGTATGCTGTTTGATGCAACTGAGACTTGAGAATGGTTTTGACTTGTGCAGAAACCTTGTCGGGAATTAGGAAAGAGCTTGTACGACCATGCTCATTAGATTCTTGCCAAGCTTCCGTTTGGAGAGTAGAAGTAATCGTCAATTTTCGAATATGTACTGTTGTAAGTGACAGATTTTCATTCTCACCATGTTATAAGCTTTCAAGGGAAGGGATACTTTCCAAAACTTTTAGCGGTATCACTGTCTCTTCTTTCTTCAGTTCAAATTCGTCGCAGATTATATCTGGCAGCATGGATGTTACTGCTAAAAGCAAAGCTGATAATGAATTGCTCCCTCCATTCGCAAACAATTGGTCCTCCGACTTATATATTACTTTGATTGTTAGTTTTCATAACAATATATGTAAATATCTATAGATGTACTATATTATTAAAGAAAGTCTTTTTCCTACTCCCGAGATCCCGAGAGTAGCTGCTCGCCTGCTCCTAACCGTACCTTGGCCACAAAGTGGGGGGGTCTATCATGCAATGTAGGGTATACATGGATTATACGTGTATATGAGACAACCTAAATAGTGTATGTATTTTATTAGAGGTGGTATATACACGTTTAAAAAGCATACTTATTTTTATGCGTACATATGAGGTATGCACAACATAAGCTAAAACTATGGGCTTCTTTGCAAATATTCCATGCGACAGATCTAAGTATCTTAGAATTTGTAGATGACTATCTGTCAAAAAAAATGCAGATGATTATACTCAAAGTGATAAAATGAGTATATCTAACTCATTTATGTGCTATATCATAAGTAGGAGTAATGTATACACTTTTTTAAGCGTACTTCTTTATATGCATTAATATGAGGTATACACAACATAGGCCAAAAAACATTGGCGGCTTTGCAAAATTTTCATGCAATTTGCATTTTTGCATTTAAGCATCTGAGAATTAGTACATGATTATACTTATGACGATATAGCACGCTATACCGTTTGGGGAGCTCCCAACGGTACATCAAAGTTTCAGCGGGTTTCATCAAAATTTCAAAGCACGTTGGAGTTTCAAATAGTTTAATACGAGTTTCATGTGAAGATTCAAAGTTTTAGAAGACTTTCAGGCGAGTTTCATACTGACACTGCAAGTTTCAGAAGAGTTTCAGGTGGGTTTCACGTCAAAGCTTCAAGCTTCAAAAAGTTTCAGGCAGGTTTCATACGGTCGACGCTAAAATTTTGTAAGAGTTTCAGGCAGGGTTCACATAAAAGCTTCAAGATTCAAAAGTTCCTGGCGAGGTTCACACCGAAGTTTCACATTTTGGTAGAGTTTCAGGCGAATTTCATATCAAGACTTCAAGTTCTTAGCAGATTTAAGACACAGAAGTCACAAAACTTCAAGTTTCAAAAGCTTCTTCAAGATTCAAAAAGTAGCCCGGGCTGGAGCTCACTGGAGGCAATTAAGTTAATGAGGAGGTGAGTTTCAAGCACAGATCAATACCCCATAAATACAAAATCTTCTTATGGCTTGTTTTCAGAGAAAGACTAAATACTAAGGATAACATAACAACTAAGTAATGAAGGACAGATCCCTACTGTGACATCTGCCCTGCTATAGAAACGATTGATCACATCATTTTACGATGTAAATCTGCGGATCATTTATGGAGAAAACTAGGACTAGCAATGGAAGCATCCTCATCTCATGATATACTGGATTTTGTGCAAAAAATATAAGCAAAAGTAGCTACTTACAGGGACATTTGGCCTATATGTTTTGCAGCATGTGCGCATTCACTATGGATTACAAGAAATCAACGAGTATTTCAAAATGTTGAAGACAGCGACATCGACACAAGAGTACATCAACTGCTGGTTATTCGGGACTAAACCTAAATACCGGGCTACCATCCGTCAGTGGAGTCAGCTATTATTTCAAATTCCTTAGGTGTTTTTTAGGAGTTTTGCTTATTTGTTGTAGCGATTATTGTTGTTTTGTTGTTTTAGATGTTTAAGGTCCTTTTCCTCTTTCCTTTTCTTTTCCTTACTTTTTTTTCCTTTTATTTTCCTTAACGGGACGTCCCCAATGTTGTATCACATTTTGACGACCATTTCAATACAATGATCGTATGGTAGAAACTTTTACATAAAAAAAAGTTTCGAGCACTCGCCCGTTCCCACCCACGCACTCGCCTGCGGTCGCCCGCTTCCCGCTGATGCGCTTGCCCATAGACGCTCATCGTCCATCACGCCCCGTCAACGTCACATGAGCTTGTCGGCGCTCCCCGCCTGCCACCATGCCTACTCCCTGCCATGCTCCCCGCCCTCCCCTTGCAGGTGAGCTCAACGGTGAGATCTGCCGCCATCGGAGGGATGGAGAAGGGGGCCGACGACGGGTTGGTTCGAGTGGTTCCCTTGACTCGACGTTTGGATAAGATCGTTCGAGGGATCCAACGGTGATTAGCCGTCCCATTAGAAAAACAACGAGCGATATACCATTAGCTAGTTTTTCTGTTATACTTAATGTGATAAATGAGTGTATTTGAACTCATTTAGGTGTACCATAAGTGAGGGTAAGTACATCGGGGAGTAGACGGAATTATCCTAATATGTATACTTTATGGGCGCTATTAGGAGTCGAACGTACGGACAAAGACTCCCACCCATACAGTCCGAATACACAAGCGGGCCATCGAATTGGCAAACACACGACGACATTGAGTGATATAATAGAGCCAAATTCTTCATATACTCATGAGTTACATCGTTCCTAGACCATGTTCTCTCTCGTACGTATACCAACAATCAAGTGCCCTTTTCCTAAATCAAAATGTACAACACACGTTGGATGGGGAGGGTATGTATATGCAGTAGTACATATATAATAGCCTCCACTCATACGTATACCAACAATCAAGTGCCTGATGCAATTCAACCACTGCATTCCCAGACGACGGTTGCAACGGTTGCAGCATCTCCAGACACGATTGCAACATCTCTAGACAATAGTTGCAACATCCTCGGACAATAGTTGCAACATCATTAGACACTGGTTACAACATCCCCAGATAATGGTGCAACATCCCTAGACAATGGTTGCAACATCATCGGATAACGATTGCAATATTTTCGGACAATGGTTGCAACATCACAAATCAAAACAAAGTATCTGGAAAAAGTACGTTAGAAAAAATTGCAACATCGCCGTGAATCGTATGCAATTTTTTTTTCTACAGATGCAACATTGATGTTCACGGTAATATTATTTGAGATGATGGTAACGCTCGTAGTGATGTTCTTTGAAATGATGTATATGAATTTTTGATATGTTACACACGTTCTGAATTTTCACAGCTCATGGTTCGTATTTCAAAGCAGGCTAGAGAGAAGTACCAAGGATATTTAGCACATGATTTTGCCGACTCATCTCTCATCGGCCATACCATTCTTTGTTATGCATACACACTTGCTGTACATCGCCGGAGGCAGGACATCTCCAACTGTGGTGTCGTATCCTTGTGTTCGGATGGGCCACTCGGCGCGGTAGTGCCCACGGATGTACTCATTGTCCTTACGAACGCTTCGTATCATATATAGTATAAGCATTATCCTATAAACAGTGGTTGTTCACTCTAGCATATAGAAAATATTGTGCCTGTTTTGCTATATATTACTGAGCTCCCTGCATTAGTATTACACTCTGGGAGCGTCTCTTTTTTTAGTCCTCGTTAGCCGAGCTGCCATTGTTAATGCTAGTATTAGTACTACGACAACCTCCATAAGTAGTACCCGGCTGAACCTTTCGGGTGGAAGCAACGCGAGAGGAGAAGACGCGTGCGCGGTGCGCCCATCCCGGTCGATCCACCCCATTCTAGCGTGCTACTTGCCTTCGCTGCTGCAACCCAGCGATGTGAGCGCGTGTCGCTGTGGCAAGTAAAGCGGCTGGACAAACGCTTCGGTATCATACGTACAAGTATAGGCATTATCCATACTTTATATGGTAAATTTAACAACGTCATTTCTATTAGAAATATCAAAAAAATATTATTGGTCAAAGTTCAAGTAGATAAAAGTGAATTATGTGTTCGCTCGGTAGTCAAAAGAAGAAATTTTTCTCGCAAAAAGAAAAAATTCTGTTGCCGATGTTAAGAAACCCTGGATTAAGGGTTGATGGCATAATACCGAAATTATCTCTGGTGAGTTTTAGCCTATAAATAAGACCTCTCTGTACATAGATTGAGATTGATCAATGAATAAAGATGTTCTCCATATTGTGTCTCCATCTATTGTCTCTCTATTCGTTGTCTATTGTTTTGGTGATTGGTTACTACGACTACTACATTCTTTAACACGTTATCAGCACAAATCGCTCTACATGAACAAATCGGTATGTCGTTCAGGATTCCCTCTTTTCCAATCCATGCTATTAGATTAATTTGGTAGATTAATCGGTGAGAACCAAGATTAGATCGGATAATCACCTTCTGCTATCATCGCAATTTGTTCTGAATATTTTCGTTTAATGCATTTTGCTTAGTTACTGTTCATACAACAAGCCATCACCACACCGATCAGCCGCCAGGCCATCGCCCTAGATGCACCGCCGCACCAAAGCCCACTGCCGCTCCCTCTTCCCACACGCAACAACGCACAGCCCACTCGCCACACCAATACACCTGCCTCGCTACCCACAGCTACAGCCCACTCATCACTCCCTCTTCCCAGCTTCCCCCAAATTCTAACCTAGACATCAGTGGCACCGCGGCAGGGCGCATGGTGGCGTCAGGCGTCGGCTAAGAGGGGCGCAGCTCCCGTGGTCCCACCACCTAGAAATCCAGTGGAGAGGGCCGACTGGCTGAGTAGGGCGTGCACTGGCCACGCCGCAAGTCAACGCCGGGGGACGAGACTCAAGAAGACTAGACTGCAAGAGGGGGACGCGCGGAGAGACGGCGTCGCCGAGGCGCCAGCAAGCAGTGGGGAGTCGGGGACTGGGCATAACAGGTGAGAAAAGCCTGACCAATTCCATTGATGATTGATCCACTATAGCACCAATTGCAGCACAATTCGATTTGCTAATTTGCTTCTCCTTTGCGCGAATGGTGGCTGGTGGCAGGGCGGATCGACAACTACCTCAAGAACAGCAGCTGGTGAGCTTCTCTGTTGTTGAGTACTCTCTTCTTCCTACTTGCGGAGAGGAGGCGAGGTGGGTAGCTTTGCGAACAGATTGTTATGTAAACTTCATTGATGAGGTATATTTTCTATATTTTACCTGTCTTTGTACGTTCACATGATGCGGATTGTAGTTTTGAGTTCCATTTAGTGTCATATGCTCTATTTACTGTGATTGCAATATGTATTATGTATGTCTTGCTTTGCTATCGAATAATACTATTGGTTCCTTCCGCTCAACCTAAATTTCAATCTGGTCCACTGGCCGACTCCCCGCACGCGTAATGAGCCGTCACAGCCATTGGGGAACAGGGCAAGAGAAATCCTAACCCCATGCGCCCTTTTGGTCTAGCCTAAAAAGGCCAACACAGTATGGGTTGGCCCGGCCCACAACCGAAAAGGGAAAAAAAATAGAGAAATCTGGGAAAGACAAAAAGAGAGAGAAAAAAAGAAAAAAATCCCAAAAATTTGCAAATGGGCCCTTGGAATTTTGAAAATTACGACAAATTTTTCGCAGGTAAGGAAATTTTACGAAAAACCCCCTCGAGTTTGGGAAATTTACAACAAATTTCATATTTTTTTATATATATATTCTTACAGAATAAACCCTCGGGGATATGTTTTTTCAACAAATTAGTATGTTTCGTGGTTATTGCATATTTTAGACCCTTTATTTATGGTTATTTGCTTTAATATTATTCATTTTTATGCAATAACCTTAAATTAACCCTAGAAACTGAATTTCTAAGCTATATGAGTTTCCATAAATTTGTGAAACCTTAGACCTAGTACACCTTGGAAGCATCATTTTTTTTATGGTTTACTTTTTCCCTGGTATCTTGTATTTAAAAAGTTACCAGAAAAATCCTAAATATACCAGGAAAATTCTAGGAAATGTCTAACATTATCTACTAAATTGATAAAATAAATCTTAGTATTTTGCACTCGTTTCATGCGGTTAAAATGCTTTACTAGCTGTAATCATAGAAAATTGCATAAATTATGTAGGACATGTTTGACATCACTAAGTGGGATATTTGTTTGTCCTGGATGACAGTAATGATAAGCCCATATTGTGCTCTATGGAGACCTGTAGCAATCTCTTAGTTATCTCTTAACTTTGTAAAGATGTCGTTTTCTTGTACGAGTTGCATTAGTAGTATAGATTCAACTCCTATCGAGCTTGGTCCTGCTCCTGCTGAGCATCTCTTGTCTTTTACTTTAGAATGGAACCTTATGCATTAGATCGTTATTTTCTAGATGCCATATATAAAATAATGGTCTAAGTTATTCTATTAAAGTCTTATCTGCAGCTGAATAACTGATTAAATCAACTTAATAGAACATATTGCCGGTAGCATACCTTACTTGTAGTCAATTAATATTGCATGGAATAAAATTTGTAAACAGTATGCCTAAAAATTAAAAATACGTTGCCATGCCTTGCTAACAAAATATTGGACATTTACTCTTGATATCTAATAAGCCTCAAATCACTAACTTGTAGTGCACGGATGCCCAGATAGCAAAAGGGAAACTATTTTTCTCAGTGGCACCGGCCAAGCCTAGTCATATGTTGATCTCTGATGGATCACTTTGACTAGAAAACACCATATTCCTCAAATAAGTACAAAATAATTTCTGCCCTAAGACTCGGAGTCTATATGTCATTATCCTCACTGATTTCTTAATTGAAGAACTTTGTAAGCAGAATTGACAAGAATCTAATAATCCGCATTTAATTATTTACTCGTAATTCTTATTATGGATAAATATATCATCATATGGTTCTTGAGTATACCCTTAATGTACATAAGGGAGAAGCTAGCTAAGTGGTCGTAAGTTCTTCTACGACCACCCCTATAATCGTAAGACCTTCTACGACTACCTCTTGATCGTAAGTTCTTCTAGATCACCCTCTGGTCATAAGTTCTTCTACGACTAGTACCTAGTCGTAACATTTTCTACAACTACCTCATGATCATAAGCTCTTCTACGACCAGGTCAGTTACGACCACCCTGTAATCAATGGAGCTTATAGACGAGTAGGTCCAATTAATTAGGGAATCTAAGCATGTAATACCCCAAATGTATTCAAAAGGATTATCGAGAGAGAATTAAGTTATTTAAAGAGAAGGACTATTTAGAAATTGAATTGATGGAAGGACCAATTAGAAAATAATTATTTAAGCGCTTAAAGAGGGGTTTACAAAGAAAATTTGGACAACTTGGTGGGCCTCGTGCCCATTGGTATTTGGCCCAAAGGTTGGAGGTGGTGGCCATCCTTGCGGGGAAATTAGCTATAGTGGCCCATGGCCCATGAGGAAATCAACCACCAACAAAGAAGGAAGGAAACCCTAGGGTTTGCTACAGCACTGATGCATACAGCTGCCACCGCCGGTATCAGCACGCCTCCCATTGATGCCGCCTCCCCTCCATGCCGCCCTCCTTGGCCAAGCCATGTCGCCCGCCGCCGGTCTTGGTGCTCCTCGCCGCGCCATTGGAGGAAGGAGCAAGGCGAGGAAGGAGATCAACTTCGCGGGGCAAGATCTTCAACCTTCTGCGATTCTACAAGGGTAACGTCGCGTGTTCTTCATTGGTTGATGCGTAGTAGTTGCGGTTGATGTCGTTTGGTAGATTGAATTGCGTCGGTTTAATAGATCGTGTTCTGTCCATTAGTTTGGAAGACGGTTTTCTTGATGTTAGAGGCAGAATCTGGGGAGTTTACCTCTTAGAGATAGTTGGGTTATGTTCTTAGCTTTCGGTGGCCGCCAAGTTCACCGGATTCCGACATACAGATCAAAAGATATGAATTTTTTAGTGTCGCTGTCCTGCTGATCTGTCAGTATTTGGACAGTCTGTAGGAAACTGGGTTAAGCCATTAGTTAAAGACAAAATCATAGGATCTCGATATAACGAAAAATGTAGGTAATTTCCATACCTTTTCAGAGAGATAAAGAACGTAAGATTTGGACTTTCGTAGCAGACGTTATGGTGGTTTTAGTGTACTATCCAGAGAACCCGATGTGATAATTGTTGTTCTGTAGTTTGGCTTGGTAGAGGCAGTAAAGGGCCGAATATGAAGGGCTCCCCAACTAAGTTTATTTAGATAATTTAATTACCTTTCAACGAAGTCCAAGAACATCTTATTTGGATTCCTGAGAAGAAAGTTATGTATTTTAGAAGTTGACTGTCCGCAGTGAACACCAAATCGATCACTAGAAATTGGAAGATTTGAAACATTTGGGAGTTTAGCGAGTTCAACTGTGTTGTTACTTATGCTTTTGGTCCAGTATATTGGTCTTAGAATGGGTTATATTTATGTTCAGGTGTGAGCGTGATTCCAGGGGCAGCGCCCTCTTCGCATTCCCCGTTCTCACGTGGTTAAGACAAGTACATGTTTGCTCGTATTATGGTTAATTGTGATGTCTATGGATGCTAGAATGTTATAGATGTTGTTGACCATGATTATTAGTGTTGTGAAGATGTGAATGATGTATGGTTGCTTGAGTATTTGCATGTCTATGAACAAGTATGGTAGAAGTATGAATGAGTTAAATTCATAAATGATGTTACGAGGAGGTATGTTTATGATGATTCATGACTCAGATATATGCATCATGTTGATAAAATGAAGACTTGGTCACGCGTGACCAAGCATTGTTGAGGTCCCGTCATGCATATGACGGGCTTGAGGTCCCCACACTTGTGGAGTGTGGGCTTGAGGTCCCCTTTACTTGCGAGTATTGGGCAATTGGTCCCCTGTGCTTATGCAGCACAGCATGGTATGTGGCGACGGTCGATATCTCGTATTACGGTGAAATGCGACAAAGAGTGAAAGAGAAAAGTTGCATTGCATGTTTGCATACATATGTCATGAGATGCGTTTTGTATAAAGCTTTGAAATGGAATGTTGATGTTGTAAATATGAGTTTAATGCTTCATTATTGGTACTTGTTGAGTCTTTGGACTCACCCTTGTTTTGTTGTGTTTTTAGGTACCATTTGCAAGAACGACATGCATGGGAGGGAGTAGACTTGAAGTGGACACATACACCGTCATCCACCTTTAAAGTTGATAAATTTGTCGCTCATACTTTAATAAAAGAGCAAACCGCTTAGAGATTGTTTACGTTATGCGTTATGCATTGACTAAGTGTAATAATGATGAGTAGCGTCTTTTGGATAACTCAATATGCTAGTTGTATCATGATTTGATTGCCTATTGACGATTCTGAAAGTCGGATTAATTATTTATGATTTATTCAAATGTTGGAATCTCTTGGTAGTTAACATTACAAGAGAGGTTCTCACTAAAAACTTGGTAAAATATTTTGGCTTAGAATTGTTTAATGTTAATTTGGTAGCATTCCGTGCTCTTGTTGGGTCAAGTTACGCTTGGTATCGTGAGCGGTCGTAGGTCCGTGGTACAAAATAATTATTAATTCGACACACGTGCATGAGGTGGGTTGGGTTGTTGCATTGCATCTACGCTGCTATATCACGTTGATGATTGTTGATATGAATATTGTAAGATTGCTTATTAACTGATTATATGATTGTTATGTGTGAGGATAATAGATGTTAAGAGGTTGAGATTGTGGTTGTGGCCTTGGGCTTTACCAAGTTACACCACTATTCGTAGTAAGGGATTAGTGAAGTGGTTACCTCGGATATCTTAGTACCTGCGTGATAGTGAGTATCTTAGAGAAGTTGTTCCTTCTTTGAATTTGAATTTGGTCAACTCTTGTCCAGTTGTGGTTGATGAATTTCTTTTGGATTGTTAGTCCATTGCGTTGATGAGTTGCTTTGAGAAAGGTTGATGTGTTTCCATTGGCTTAATTTGCCCCTTAAACCAGTTATTGCTTTCCCAACTGTGGAGTTAATCTTGCGGTTGGTGAACTTGGTTAATTGCCATGATTGACTTTTGTATTGGAGTTTTAACTTCTTATTGGAAAACATGACTCATTTATTTCATTGGATGATTTGGATAATGCAAATTTCCTTTGCAAGCCCTTTTGTATGTGGAAGATTGACTCAACATATCTCTCTGGGTATGTTGTGTGTCAAGATTAATGGATCCCTTTATGAAAGAAGTTGTTAAACCCTTTAGCGATGTTTTGTCATGGTTAAGTAAGAGGTTTTAATCAGAGCAATTAATGGATATGTTATGGGTTATCAAGTTGGGTCCAGAGTGTGGTGTATAATCGATCTTTATAATATCCTTGGAAGTAAATGTGATTAAATTATGTTGTCATAGAATAATTACATGATAAACTTGTTTAATGGTATGACCATTTATACTGAAATCCATGATTTATTAAGAGGTGTGGTATATTGATTATTTGACCGATCATTAAGATTGTGGTATTCGTAGATTTATTGGATAATTTGGAGCAGTGTGTCTCAATGGATTAGTCTACCCATTAGTGATGGTTATGTTAGGGATGTGTTTAAACGATGCCTTAGAGGATATCAATGTGGAATTTTTCATAAACTGGCTACTTGATGATCTTACATAATTGCTATATTGAAACATGAATATCGTATTAGATGAATGTTGAGGTAGTATCTTGTGAAACCCTGTTTACCTGAGATGATGGTATTAAATGTTTAATTTTATTTTGCCCAAAACTCTGAGCATAAAGTGGAATGTTGGCTCAATGTTTATAGATGGTTGTGTGACTACAAACAAAAGTAGGACCCTATTTGCATACGTGATAAATACAATTAACAATTGCTAGTGATAGTTGGAGTGGGTGAGAGTAACACTAATGGTTGAGTGGATGAATGACTAAGTGGTCTCTGATAGAGTGTCTTGCAAAAAAAAAATTATTTGATAGTATGATCTAGTAGAAGAGGTTTATTTCAACCTTGTGGCTTGTGTTTCTTTTGGGTAGGTTTATGATGGGATAAGAGACTATGATGAGTCTCGCTAAGAGTGTATTATGTCATTGTTATGGTGATGGTCAGTAAGGGATTATGATCATAATATTGAATATTTTGTATAAAGGAATTGGATTTCACCGATATTGATTAAATGAAAATGTTTCTAGTTTCGCTTGTGATCTTTCGCACTCAAAGTTGATGTGGTAGCTAAAAATTGTTTTGAGCAAAGTGAAGTGTTGAGAGGTTTTATTAGTTCCTAAGTGGTTTATGTGTTGTGGTCTTCAAAATTTTTTGTTGGAGTTGGTATGGAGATGTCAGAACCAATGAAGGTCATTTTCTTTGTTAAACGAAAGAGTGAAGTAGAAGTATTTGAGATTGAAGTCAAGTTCAGAACTTGCGTGTTATTGAAGTTTGTCTAAAACCGTTGTTCTTGCCCATAAGAGTTTTCCCGAATTTCCAAAGCAATGTTTTATTCTCGCTTGAGGTCCGATATTCTCTCGCTTGGGGACGTGTGCCTCAACTATGATCTCATCTTGCGTTTTCCAAGATCATTGTTATTTGATTGTTTCTCTTGATCTTGTAACGATCGTAAGTGGTAACGTTTTCCTTTGTGCTGAAATTTACTTCTATTTGCCTCTTCTTCTAAGAAAGGGTTAATCAACTGCTTAGCTAAGTCTCTTCGGATGTGAATTGGCAACTAGATAGTGGTGGTCTAGTAGATGGTTGGTGAACTTTTAGGTGTCAGGTTGTCTGAGGGGTATTGAGTAATAAATCGATTTATTAGAACAATTCTTGCAGAGGATTTGATTTAAAAAGAATGTTTGTCTTTGGAGCTAACAGGTTTCATTGTCGCAACTAGTAGGACCTATAGCGAGATGTGGTCCAAGATTTTGTGTTCATTTTGACAGAACATTAGAATTAGCAAGTATGGAAATCTTTATCAGTTTTTTTGAGTATCGCATTTGGGTACTCGATAAGATTGTGTAGAAGAAGTATGATGGTGTAGTTCAATGAGAGTAGCAATGTAGAGAAATCTAATAGTCGTGTTAATTAATAAAATAGCAGGGATTGTTGAGTTATTGTCAAGTATAACTCGGCCTCAGTGAGTAATCCTATGGGAGTTAGATTATCTCTAAGTATAACTTGGTCAGGAATTTATTTATTTATTAACGTTGGTGATTGAATATATTTGAATCTTGGTCAATCGGTTAGAGAATTGTGAATGGGTATATTGTGGTAGTGTAACTGAATTGGATTTGTGTGGATTAGAGGAGGTCTAAGATTAGTGAAATAAATCGCCTTGGGGTGGTTACCTGGTTAGTGAGGAATGTTGATAATAATAACCGAGGTTATTGTTGAGTCAGGTGAAATTTTAGTCATCGACTGAGGGTTACCTATGAAATTTACTGTAAGTTCATTGTAGGAGTCTTAGAGGTTAAATTTGGGCTTGCATTTTTATGCTAGCATCTTGGTTTTCCATGATTAGGTTCCAAGAGTTATGGTGATCTTTGATAGAATCCTTTGAATGTAGTAAATGAGTGTGTATGTGAATTTCAAGTTTATTAACCTTACAACATTGAGGTGACGTGATTGTAATGAAAGCTATAGTGAGGTGTGTTGGGGAATTAATTGTCAAAGTAATCATTTTAGGTAGAGTAGTTGATCAGAGTATGTTATTGTGGATTGAAAGAGTCTCACTACATAGGTGTGGATTGTGTGTACAGTTTGAGCATAGCTCTGAGGTTGCCAATTTAAGAGAAATGAGTTAATGTGTTATGCGATGATTTGGATCCTATGGTTTAAGAGAAAGTTAAATTCTTAAAAGAAAGATTATGGAAAAGTGTGTGATCTTGGATAGTGAGATATTCTTAGTTCTTACCTGAACTATGTGGCTATGTCGGATGTCAATTGCAAATTGAATTGGTTCATATCGGTATGTGTGATTCCTTCCAGTTAAGAAAAAAAAGGAATAATTTGGTTTTTGGAGCGATTTCGCTTTTGGCTTGTGTGGCATTTAATTCTGAACTACCTACTTGAAAAAGTGGAGAAGTTTTCGTGGTAAGTCCATTGATTTTGGATTGGGCTCTTCTAAGGGAAGATGGTTTTGAGTTGGACGCTTTATGACTCCTTTGTTTTCAGTTGAATTCTTCGGATAAGCGAGTTTTTGTGCATCCCTTGGTAAAGGAGATGTTGCGTAGGTAAAGTGATCAACTGAGAGGGGACAAGGGTTCCATATGTTTACATGCAAGTTATGTGATTTGGTGCCAAAGAGATAGATAGCCCAGAGTATATTTGGTTGTTCTGGAAGTTGTGGGGATTCCGGAAGATAGCAATTCGCTAGAACTGTCTCGAGTCTTGGAGCGGGATATATAATGTTTTGGATAAACCGGTGTTGAGAGAATGCTTAAGGTATCTAGAGTGTGATGTTTCGTAAGAGTCGTTGACCAAATGAGCATTACCGCATTTTCGAGTGGTTCTAGTTAGGCTGGTTTGAGCGATGTGGCGCAAAACATCAGTTGCTTTGGTTCCATAAATTCTGAGAGAAAAGCGACTTGGGAATTGGAGTCTCGCATGTGCGAACGATACCCAGAATTATTCACAGCAGGTACGTAGTAATGTTAGTAAGTTTTAGCTATGATTATACTTTGGCATAAGCAACGTTAGAATTCGAGGTCGAATTCAATTTAAGGGGGGTAGAGTGTAATACCCCAAATGTATTCAAAAGGATTATCGAGAGAGAATTAAGTTATTTAAAGAGAAGGACTATTTAGAAATTGAATTGAGGAAGGACCAATTAGAAAATAATTATTTAAGCAGCTTAAAGAGGGGTTTACAAAGAAAATTTGGACAACTGGGTGGGGCCTCAGCCCATTGGTATTTGGCCCAAAGGTGGAGGTGGTGGCCATCCTTAAGCTGGGAAATTAGCTATAGTGGCCCATGGCCCATGAGGAAATCAACCACCAACAAAAGAAGGAAGGAAAACCCTAGGTTTTGCTACAGCACCCGTGCTACTGCCGCCGCTGCATCAGTAGCACGCCTCCCATTGATGCCGCCTCCCTCCATGCCGCCCTCCTTGGCCAAGCCATGTCGCCCCTGCTGTCGGTCTTGGTGCTCCTCGCGCCAGCCATTGGAGAAGGAGCAAGGCGAGGGAAGAGATCAACTTCGCGGCAAGATCTTCAACCTTCTGCGATTCTACAAGGGTAACGTCGCGTGTTCTTCATTGGTTGATGCGTAGTAGTTGCGGTTGATGTCGTTTGGTAGATTGAATTGCGTCGGTTTAATAGATCGCATTCTGTCCATTAGTTTGTACGACGGTTTTCTTGATGTTAGAGGCAGAATCTGGGGAGCTGACCTCTTAGAGATAGTTGGGTTATGTTCTTAGCTTTCGGTGGCCGCCAAGTTCACCGGATTCCAACGTACGGATCAAAATATATGAATTTTTTAGTGTCGCTGTCCTGCTGATCTGTCAGTATTTGGACAGTCTGTAGGAAACTGGGTTAAGACATTAGTTAAAGAGAAAATCAGAGGATCTCGATATAACAAAAAATGTAGGTAATTTCCATACCTTTTCAGAGAGATAAAAAAACGCAACATTTGGACTTTCGTAGCAAAAGTTATGGTAGTTTTAGTGTACTGTCTAGAGAACCCGACGTGATAATTGTTGTTCTGTAGTTTGGCTTGGTAGAGTCACTAAAGGGCAGAATATGAAGGGCTCCCCAACTAAGTTTATTTAGATAATTTAATTACCTTTCAACGAAGTCCAAGAACATATTATTTGGACTCCTGAGCAGAAAGTTATGTATTTTAGAAGTTGACTGTCCGCAGTGAACACCAAATCGATCGCTAGAAATTGGAAGATTGGAAACATTTGGGATTTTAGCGAGTTCAACTGTGTTGTTACTTATGCTTTTGGTCCAGTATATTGGTCTTAGAATGTGTTATATTTATGTTCAGGTGTGAGCGTGATTCCAGGGGCAGCGCCCTCTTCGCATTCCCCGTTCTCACGTGGTTAAGGCAAGTACATGTTTGCTCGTATTATGGTTAATTGTGATGTCTATGGATGCTAGAATGTTATAGATGTTGTTGACCATGATTATTAGTGTTATGAATATGTGAATGATGTATGGAAGCTTGAGTATTTGCATGTCTATGAACAAGTATGGTAGAAGTATGAATGAGTTAAATTCATAAATGATGCTACAGAGGAGGTATGTTTATGATGATTCATGACTCGTACATATGCATCATGTTGATAAAATGAAGACTTGGTCACGCCGTGACCAAGCATTGTTGAGGTCCCCGCCATGCATATGACGGGCTTGAGGTCCCCACACTTGTGGAGTGTGGGCTTGAGGTCCTCTTTACTTATGAGTATTGGGCACTGGTCCTCGTGCTTGCGAGCACAGTGCATGGTATGAGGCGACGGTCGCATATCTTGCATTACCGGTGAAATGCGACAAAGAGTGAAAGAGAAAAGTTGCATTGCATGTTTGCATACATATATCATGAGATGCGTTTTTGTATAAAGCTTTGAAATAGAATGTTGATGTTGTAAATATGAGTTTAATGCTTCATTATTGGTACTTGTTGAGTCTTTGGACTCACCCTTGTTTTGTTGTGTTTTAAGGTACCATTTGCAAGAACGACATGCATGGGAGGGAGTAGACTTGAAGTGGACACATACACTGTCATCTACCTTTAAAGTTGATAAATTTGTCGTACATACTTTAATAAAAGAGCAAACTGCTTAGAGATTGTTTACGTTTATGCGTTATGCATTGGACTAAGTGTAATAATGATGAGTAGCGTCTTTTGGATAACTCTAAATATGCTAGTTGTATCATGATTTGATTGCCTATTGACGATTCTGAAAGTCGGATTAATTATTTATGATTTATTCAAATGTTGGAATCTCTTGGTAGTTAACATTACAAGAGAGGTTCTGCCGAAAAACTTGGTAAAATGTTTTGGCTTAGAATTGTTTAATGTTAATTTGGTAGCATTCCAGGCTCTTGTTGGGCTGGGGTGTTACAAAGCAGTCAATATACTCTATTATTCTCAGGAATAATTGCATGTAATACACCTCTATCTCTGACGATAACTACCAGACGACGTGGAGGGGTTACTACTCCAGCAGTAACTACCATCAATACGTCTGTTATACGAAATGATGATGCACCTCTTGAACTAGAGAAACGAACACCTCCTCGTACACGATATAAAGGCTACCGTCAGTTGGAGGAGGAATGGGCACAAGCGCAATCAGGAGCAGAAGCCTGAGTCTTTCTCTTGATTGTAACCAGTATACTCAATACAATACACAAAAGAGTAGAGTTGTTATTCTCTCCAGAGAAGGCCTGAACCTGTATAAAAATCCCTGTGTCTTTCTCTCTGCGTGATCAATTTTGGAGACCCTCGAATCAAATAATCATACGTAAGATCGGTTCTAGATCACCGACAAGAATGTTACAGAGTATATATTGATTTCACGCCAAAAAAAATTGTACTCCTGTTGAAGTATGGTTTCAAATCTTTAACTCCGAGTTGATTTCAAGCAAATGCGTGATGCGTACACTATCACTTGGGATTTTTATAGTTGGTATGACAAGTGGGAGGATGTTGGGCTTGTCCCGGATATTGGAATCTAAGAGTCAAACAAAAATGTTCAAAATAAGAGTCATGGTAGGCATAGTGGTAGTTCCTTGGTCAAAGCAAGAAGAAAATTAGCCTGAAGCAATAAATTAATCTAGTTTCTTTTGGGAGATGATTAAAGTAAATTGCATGATTATTATCCTTGTCCAGTTGATATGAAAAATAGCATTTACGCCATTACCGATACCCATACTGTTGGCAACCACAATCATTGATGCTCACGAAGGGCAATTGATTTGTGTCTTGAGCAATATGTTAACTGCCAGCATGCGGGAATGCACACGGCAAATCAACGGTCGCTTGATGCAGTCGCACATATGCCATGTTTAGCTATGCACCGAAGCGTGTCATACTCATCGGAAATGACACATGCATAAATTGGTAAGTGCGGTCTGCAACTGCATCACTACCAGAAGCCATATCACTTGCTTGAAACAAATATAGCTCCCGAAATAAAATGTAATGACCTATTGACTTTATTGATCCTGAATGATATAAATTTGGCCATGATGCTTCTGGCATTACAAATTAAAATAAGGCATATAGTTTATCACTCTTAATTAAATTCGGTGTTCGTATTGAACAATAAATATTCCAATCGAATAATTATACTATTTGGGTGATTCAACTAAGATTTGAAGTCTAGAAGAAAATCTAGTATTTATGTACAGACTAACTATGGTCAAATATTTTATGTTCTAGCATTATATTTATTCTTGAAAAGCATCATGTAGTTTTATATTGTTAGAACACACAGCTCATGACCATAAAAAAAATATGTTGCGTAATTATAAACTTGAAGTTTAATGATCTAAATTATTTAAAATATGGTATAAGTAATTGGATCAAAACTTGGAAAAATAATAAAGAATCTAGTCTATAGAATAAGTCCGCCAACTCTCGGACCCCCTAATGGGACTTTGTTCGCTACTGCAGAAAAGGTCATCACAGACGGTTCAAAAACGTCATAACAGACGGTTTCATGAGCTATCTGAGTTTATGGGTCAGTAATAACATGAGGTCATCATAGACAGTTTTTGAACCATCTGTAATGCAGACTATCACAGATGGTTCTGACAGTTATTAACTCAAAACTATCTGTGATAGTTGACTATCACATACGGTTTGTAGATAAAACCATCTATGATAGCTGATGTATTACATACGGTTTATAGATAAACCGTCCGTGATAGCTGATGTATCACAGACGGTTTGTCCTAAGGAACCGTCTGTGATATTCTTTTGTATTGCTAAATTTATTTCTATTTATTGACTAACCTCAGGAAATGCTAGCCATGCCCTCTGAAACAAGCAGAAATACAACAAGTACATGTATACATCTAATATTTCAGAAACAAGCACATCCATTTCACAAATCAATTAACTCAAATGAACTAAAATTAACCATTCATGAACAAATACACATATGTACCATTAAGTTCAATCTTATCCCAATCAAGTTCAATCTACATTGTGGAACTCCCCACGTTGGTTTATGACCTCATGCAACAAGAAGGAAGCAAACTGTCCTCGAATATATTCAACCTCGGCCTGTTCCAATACAGTTGTAGTGATGGTCACAACCTGTCACTAGGAAGATTAAAGTCGTGCATATATATAAATTGATAAGTATGAAATAATTATTACAAGATTGACAAACCTGAGGATCATTGGTCATCACAGAACCTAGGAGTAGTTGTATGTTGTGGCAAACATAGTATCCACAGGTGTTGCTCGGTTGCTGCTGGTTGCACTGCAAAAATAGAATTGGTTAGTTTGAGAGGTATTACTACGAAGTGTTATATAGGATTAATGTGTACTAGCGAATATTAGAAAATTTAGATCGTGTCGCGGGGCGTTGATCCCTCCCTTAGATCTCCTCCAAAGAGCACATACACGGCGAACGACCTACGTGATTCCAAAAGTTAGCCTTAGCCATTGCAAAGGAAGAAAAATACTATAATAGAGTTATCTATGGAGGAAATGTGTTTACATATCGATTAATTATCAAACAACTGTGAAGTCCTATTTGGCTCTCTTTAGGGAATCAAGGTATATTACCTTGCTCCAATTTGGTATAATTACAATTAGAATCCAGTGGAACCTACACAGGTATATCGTCATGGTCATTAAACCTAAGTTCGTGTTGCTTATAAAGTACAAATCAACAAGTATAGCCACTAGTGCAGCACTTACCCCTGGTTGTAGGGCAAAAGTATGAATTCCTTGTTGCGGTGAGCCAGCAATGACGTCGTCATGTAAGCCTCGACGAATGATGCATCCTCCTGGATGCTTTGCATGAATACCAAGTGTGGGTCGAGAAAACCTACTGGTGATTTCCTTGATATGGTATCAGAAATCATGTATCTATATATATACAAAAGCAAGGAATTATATATGACATTTATCGGTATTACACGAACGTAGACCGTGATTGTATACACTTACAGTGTCTAGCATCGCATGAGTGAGGCATCAAGGGCGTTGAGGTTGAAGAGAAAGAACAAGTCCTCGAAGGTCACCATGAAGACACAGTCTTGAACCTCATGGTTAAGATCATGCGCCATAACTTGACGTTGACACCCGAGCGCCGTTGTCCATCCGTCTTGTTAGCATGTTCCATATACCATACATTCAATCTCTAGCAAACCAATCCTGGGGTTAGGACGCGTTCTACCGGGATGACCAACGGCTCGCCTAGCACAAATTTCTAGGCCAACGACAAGAAGGTGATATCATCGGGCTTCTTCGATTTGCCCTTGCCACCTCATTTTTTAGAGGTCAACTTCATGGGAGTCAATCGGGCATGAGATGTACATGCATCTGATGCACCGGTCCCTTGCCGCATTGGTGCAGCTAACTCTGGTGCAAGTAGCTCTGGTGCAGATAGCTCCCGTTGACTTGGCACCGTTGTAGGACGTGAACAAATTTTGTGTACTTCGACTTGTAGCACGTGAACAAAGGTTTCTTCGAGTCCTCCATCAAGCCCCGCTATTTAACATACTCTCTCTCATCATAGTTCCCTTCTACATCGTGAAGCATGTGATCCAAATTGTTATCGTGCAGCCTATCCAAATTGGAACCATAATCGACCTCATCCGACAGCATATCGTTGACTTCGTCGGCGATGTCGTTATTACTACCTTCCTGTATAATCTGCTCTTCACCGTGACTAGTCCAATGTGTATACCCCTTTTTGAAATCCCTACGAATCAGCTTCGATCTGCGCTCGGTTCTTAAATATCTTTAGATTCTCGCAGTCAATGCATGGACAGTACATATATTCCACACCCTTATTCAACATATCCTCCTCGACAGCTCTTGTAAAAGTAGACACGACATTATTGTACTCTTCACTCACACGGTTCTCAGTATACATCCAGCTTTGGTCCAACTACGCTACGCATATAATAATTTAGTATTAATTAATTAGTATACTATACATAATCTAAAGTAGCAATATGTAGCAAGAATTAATTAAATTGAATTAAGTAGAAATAGACTATGAATTGGCTAAACCCTAAATCATAAACTATGCTAGATGTAAATAATCTTCTCTCTACATCAAGCTAAATTTAAACCATCTTCAATTCTCTCTTTACCAAGTTAGATATAAAATATAATGCAATTAGGAACAAATTACTAACCATAGATAGTCAATAACAAATGGATCTACAATCTCTCTTCCTTTAAAAGAGTGAACTAATAGTGAAGGTGTTTGGATTAGGACAAAGAGCTAATAAGAAAAATTCCTTTAAAAGAATGTAAGAATAGAGAAAGTGTTTGGATTAGGATAGTGAGCTAATACCATGCTAGATGCAAATAATCTTCTCACCTCCTCCGTGGTCTCCTTTCACCAAATGGCCTCAAAACCCCACCTCCTCAAAGCAGCAGAATGGCCTCAAAGCCCCACCTCCTCAAAGCAACAGCCCATGAGAACATATTTGGAATTTAAGACATATCTGTGAGAGTCGGGTCTGCAATAAGTGAAATTATCACAGACGGTTTGTGATGAGTTAATTATCACAGACGGTTTTAAGATAAAGCCATCTGTGATATTTAGTAATATCACATACGGTTCTTGTTTAGAATCGTCTGTGATACTTCACAGATAATTTAAACATTAACCATCTGTGATATTACCTCTTCACAGACGGTTTTTAGCGCAGTCAGTAACACAGACGGTCGCTAAACCAAAATCGTCTATGATTGTATTTAATACTTACGGTTTTGGTCAACCGTCTGTGATAAGGCATCCAGTATTAACCTTTTTGTAGCAGTTGTCGCAGATTAATAACCAACTAAAAGTTAGAATATCCTATAAAATATTAGGATCATGCAGTTTTCTTGCCACTGCACTGATAAAAGTCTAGCTCACTGCATATAATCATCAAACCCCGTATTGAAATAAGTGCATGTTGGAGGAATCAAACATTTCCCACATGTTATCACCACTATAGCATACACCTTTGGGACACCACCAGTTGTTGGAGATCATGTTGGATCTGAAATTCAGTCAATCATGTGCCCATGGTAGGGGAATTTTGTGATATGCTATTAATAAAGATAGAATTTAGCATTAGGGGGGAGAGAAATGCCCAAAAGTTTGAATGTCGTCATATTTTCCAGAAGGAAAAGATCTTTAGAACTAAGATGCACGCACTAGTCAAACTAAACTTAAAGTTTAGTTTATACTCCTGTGCACCAGAAGCAGGGAGCCTACCAGATACTTTTCAATTATGCAGGAGTTACCATAGTGTTTGCTTGTAGTAAATACATCGCTAAGAGTGGAATACCCCATGTTGAATAGTATGTCCACCTCTACAAAATTGACTTATTGGTTCTTGATCTAAAATCTGTGGGGCCCTTGCGGGTCTAAGATCTAATGATACTAGTCAAAATAATTATTAATCACTCTTTTAACTCTCCTGAAGAGAACTCACCTTGAAGGTGAAATACCTCATGAAGAGGTTCATCATGAATATGAAAGCCCCAGCAATTTAATATACACATATTACAATGTTGGGAATGCTAAACGATCAAGAATATTTTGTTTAGAAACTGACAAAGATCTGGTTAACACTGAGATACCCTCAATTTAGAGGATATGGGAGAAAAGTTATCGACAATCACTTTGCCTCTTCAATTGCTAAAGTTTCTCTTATGAGAACACGGATCCAGAACCAAAGTCCATGGCCGAGCGTTTGAAGCGTTCATATCAGGTCACATAACGAAAGCATATGAGGCCGAACCATAATTGATAAATAAAAGTTTTGGAACCAGATAGTTCAGACTTGATGGGTCAGTATGAATATAATGAAATGGTGAAAGCTATGGTTCAAATACACCATATCCTCTGCAAGGATAATCTACTTGTGTTGTGTAATTAAATAGTGGTATTTGATAAGTTAAACATATTACTCCTGAATAGTATTTATCCTAAACCTCCTAATAAGTAATAGGATATTTGTATGTAAGACTTCGCTTCATGATAATCTAGTAGACTTGATCACAATATTCTTACCTATGTTCATTTTCGAAAAATGTATGAAAGACATTGGAGCAACAAGACTTCAGTGAAAGTTGTCTTCATGGGGAGCATATACTAGACACTAATCATCATACTTGAGATTTTGAAAATCTGAGTCAATCCTAGAAGATCTTGATACGATGATTACTGATTAAATTCAACTTGAAGGTTTTACCACTTAACAGTTTAGATCCAATTTGTCGATAATGCAAAGATCATGAAGATCATGCATAGATCCTGATGATCATTATTAAATCCTGAAGATATACTGGCAATCTGTCAAATCTCTATAGTGCAAAATCCCATAATATATTTATATTACTTTGTGGTGGTGCGGACATCTCTTGACGGTCATCTAAACCGACTTTGGTAGCTACTTCTACTAACCACTCAGAGATTATAGTATTATATGAAGCCTCACTTGAATGTGTTTGGTTCGGGCGTGTGATTAACCACATCCAGAAGTATTGTGGCATTAATACCGTTAATACCCCCTCAATTATCTATGAAGATAATATTGCTTGTATTACACAAATGCAAATAGGTTATATCAAGATCAACATCACGAAGCACATTGCTCCTAAATGCTTTTATCTTCATGAAATCTAGAAGAATAGTGAGGTAAAGATCCTACAAACAAAGTTTTGTGAAAATCTGGCTGATTTATTCACTAGGTCTCTGCCTATGTCCAGTTTCTAACGATGCGTTCATAGTATTGGAATGAAGCGGCTTGGAGAGTTGCAGGAATCAGGGGTAGAATCCCCTGAATCATAATCCACTTAAGGTCCCGAAGTTTTACCTCAATCTTGAAGATTAATCTAGAAGGTAAAGAGGTTGCATGCTTTTTTCCTTCGTGAGTTTTTCCCGAAGATTTCCCACATAAAGGTTTTTAACGAGGTAACGATGCAATACAGCTTGCGGATGCAATGTACTCTTTTTCTTTGGTCCCTTTTTTCCCACTGGGTTTTTAGGAGGAGTTTTTAATGAGACATATGCATGATGCGGTATTCACCCAAAGGGGAGTGTTAAGAAACCCTGGATTAAGAGTTGATGGGCATAATATCGAAATTGACCCTAGTGGGTTTTAGCCTATAAATAAGACCTCCCTGTACATAGATTGAGATTGATCAATGAATAAAAAGGTTCCCTATATTATGTCTCCATCTATTGTCTCTCTGTTGATTGTCTATTGCGTTGGTGATTGGTTCCTACGACTACTATGTTCTTCAATAGCTGGGATCGTCAAGTGAGAGCCGAGTATCCTAACCAACTAGACTACAACTGATTGTCGTGCTTTTGGGCAACAAGCATTTGAAATATTTGTAGTGTTTACAAGTCTGTGTCAATTGCTCTCCACTAACTAGGAAGATTACAAAAAGAAATGAAGAAACTTGGTGGAAATAGCCTAGGACGACACTACTATAAAACAGATCATACTGGACGCCACATCACGCATTTTCCAAAGGAGTCGCTCAGTTTAACTTATACGCATAGCCTTTTGGAACCGCTCGTGATAGACGCCATCACGCATTTATTATTATTACCAACCGCTCAGGATACTTCACAGACGGTTCAATTATAGAACCGTCTGTAATATACACCTATCACCGACGGTTCTATCATGGAACTGTCTGTGATATTATTATCACAGATGGTTCCATGATAGAACCGAACCGTCTGTGATATTTCTTTCCTATCTCTTCGTCTCTCGCGCGATGTGTCTCTTCATCTCACCATCGCACAACCGTCTCTTCGTCTCATGTGCCAGTTACTCCTAGTTTTATAAGACAGAATAACCGAAGATTAAACCTCCCATCTTTCTTTGTCTCACGGAATCGCCAAGGTGAGCATGCAGAGCATGACGGCCAGCACCAAGGCGAGGAGGTCCATGATTGCCGCTCTTTCTCACGATGTCGTCGTCGACATCGTCGGTCGTGTGGCCGCGAGCTCTCCTCAGCCCATGGAGGACCTATGCAGCCTACGATTAATGTACATACATATTTATACCTACAAAATACATACGCACGCACGTACTACTATTTATTCTAACATCTTGAATTTTGTATATACGTATATTGGAGTTGCAAGGCCTTGTACAAGGTGTCCAAGGAACACGCCGGGGAGGCGGTGGTGCCGGAGCGAGAGGAGGCGATGAAGTGACAGACAACGAAGCGCTACCGCGCCGTCGTCAACCACCGCCGGCGCCGCAACCCGGGGCTTGTTTCATCGCCGCCTCGGCTTGTCTCGCGCCCAAGACATGCAGCGCCTCATGTTCTTGAACGGCGCCGTGGCCGCCACAAGGTCGCGACCTATGTGCTCGCCTCCTCTACATGGCCGCGAGACGCGCGATGTTGGGAAGCACTACATCGCCAGTCGAGGCGAGCCGACCGGCGGCGGTGCGAGACGGCCAAGACCAACCGGAGTGCAGCGGCGCGAGCAGGCTCGCCGCAGACATGGTCCAGCGCGCGCGGGGAAGAAGGCCGCCACCGGGCCGGGTGTGGGCGCTGTCGGAGGATGGCCACCGGTGCACGAGCACTGGCTGTGGTGTGGAAGGGTGGGACGACTACGTCATCTTCTGCAGTGACGACTGCAGGACTAGGCATGAATATGCTAGTTTCTTTGCAAAGGTGTTGGACTATTTGCCATAAATTTTTAGTTTTTTAGGTTTCTAGAAAGGTGGTGGAGGTGGACTATTTTCCAAATTAAATGAATTTTTAATGCACCAAAATATACGGTCCACAAGGACAGGAGCGATTACAATTCCACGTTGACATCAAAATATACGTACGACAGATTACAAGTCCATAACACATGATGTTATGAAATAAATTAATTACAATGGAGTAATTTCTTAATTAAAATATGGCCCTTCATGATGATCGACGCGCATATAGCTAGCTTCCTCACTGGGTTCTTCCTCGAGCCCGATGCCGCCTCCGAAAGGAGGCAACTCATCAAATTGATTGTATTCTTCCTCGCCCACTATATTCTCAACTCCGCAATCTTTTTTTCCATGAAGAACTACGTGGCGCTTCTTATTTGCCGGTCGGTTACATAGAAGACTTGAACAACTTGGTTAGCCAAGACGAATGGTTCGCCTTTGCATCCGACACGATCGAGGTCCACGGTAGTGACGCCGCATTTGTCGACCTTCACCGTGGGAGATGGACCCAACGGCACCAAATAGGGGGATCTTGAAAAGCACGTAGTCGAGCTCTCATATCTCCTCTATTTGCCCATAGTACGAGCTCCTCATCCCATCGATACTGAATGCATCTATGCGGACACAGCTGTTCTAGACTGTGTTCTTCCTATCCTGAGCTGCCGTATAAAATATGTACCCATTTATGTCGATCCTTGCCATGTGACAATTGTAAATTGTGGCCCTTTGCTAACTATATCACAGATCATCACTTGATGACCTCCTACCATGATTCGCACCTTTAACCATTCGTTGAACCGACGGTTGTGCTCTCTCGTGATCCAAACCTCCGACCGTCCGATTCTCACGCGCACCATGTCTTTGTGCTCGTCGATGTACGGGGACACTTGGGTCATGTGTTGCAAGACCGTGAAATGGGCTTGAGCGTATGTATCCAGATCGGGAGTGATTGATTTCCTTCCGATGGTCCCGATACCGTCCAGCCTTCCCTCATGACGAGATAGAGGCACACCTATCGATTCCACTTGAGCCATGTAGTCAACGCAGAACTCAATGACCTCTTCGGTCGCATAACCTTCGATGATGCTGCCCTCCGGTCGAGATCGATTCTATACATAGGACTTGAGAATTCCCATATACCTCTCGAACGGGTACATATGACATAGGAACACAGGACCGCATATCTTTATATCTTTCACAAGATGAACAATGAGATGGACCATGATATCGAAAAATGACGGAGGGAAATACATCTCAAAATGACATAGAGTCGTCACCACCTCGGCCTGTAGAGCATCTAGTCCTTGGGGATCGATGACCTTCTGAGCAATTGAGTTGAAGAAATAACACACCTCAAGATTGCCACTGCACCTTGTTCTAAGATACCCCTAATTGCAATAGGAAGTATTTTTCTCATCAGCACATGACAATCATGAGACTTCATACCAATTAATTTCAAATCTTGCATAGAAACAAGTTTCTTAATGTTAGCGGAGTAACCAGATGGGACTTTGACACCATGCAAGCTTTGGTACAATTCATTTCTCTCGCCTTGGACATAGTGTAGCAAGTCGGTGGAAGGTATGTTCGTCCTTTATCGGTCTCTTTCAGTTGCTAACTCGGTCCTTATGTTCATATCAACCAAGTCACGCTGTGCGTTAACACCATCCTTTGTTTTGCCACTAATGTTCAAGAAGAGACCAATCAAGCTTTCACATACATTCTTCTCCACGCATGACGCCGATGCAAAGACGAACTTCTAAGTGCTCCCAATAAGGCAAGTCCCAAAAATTGACCGCTTCTTCCGTATGTTCTTCTAACGGGTTTTAATTTACGCCTTCCCAAGCACAACATCGATATCCTTAACCATATCATAGACCTCTTTCCTCTAATGCCCTTTGAGCCGAACTGCCCTCCTTATGTCCGTCGAATTGTTTCTTCATCTTGCGGTATGGGTGACTCTGGAAGGAACCTACGGTGACGCATATACACGCTTTTGCGCGAGTTGTTCACCATACACTCTCGTAGCATCTAAGCAATGCGACAGGCTTTGGCTCCTTTCGCATCAAGCCCGACAGTTACCAAGGGTAGGAAAATCATTGATAGTGCGTAACAACATGGCGCTTAAAGAGAAATTCTCTCGCTTGTACGCATCCCATACTTGTACCCTTCGCTCCACAAAGGTCACAAGATCATCCAAGAATGGTGCTAGGTACACATCAATATCGCTCCTGTGTTGCTTCGCCTTGGATAAGTAGTGACATCAAAATGTACTTCCGCTTCATACACACCAAGGAGGAAGGTTGTACATACATAGATTCACGGGCCAAAGCTATGTCGGCGCTCATGTTACCGAAAGGATTCATTCCATCCGCACTCAACCCTAACCTTATGTTCCTGCCCGCACCGAACTCTTTGAAGGTCCGATTGAAGTTTCTCCACTAGGCGTAATCACAGGTGTCTTAGCTTTCCATCTTTCTTACGCTCCTCCGAGTGCCAACGCAGCAATCTTGCCTCCTTTCGGTTCGCAAATAAACGCTTGAAACGTGGGATCACAGGCAGATACCATAACACCTTAGCAGGAGGTCCTTGCTTCACCTTAGCGAGATTCTTACGCTTGTATCGGGATGCTTTGCACATTGGACATACATGCAAGTCTGCATACTCTTTACGATACAGATACAATCGTTCGGACATGCATGTATTCTTTCTACTTCCATTCCCAATGGACAAAGAACCTTCTTCGCTTGGTAGGTGGTGCCGGGCAACACGCTTCCTCCGAAGAATGTCCGCTAGAGACCTAACAACGCCGCGGAAACTCTTGTCGGACCAACCATTGCTCGCCTTCAATTTCAGCAGCTCAAGTACGGTTGACAACCTTGTGTATTCCGGCTTGCGGCGTGGAACAAAAGTTTCCCGAGTCCTCCATTAAGCGCCGAATTTACAAAACTCTCTCATCGTAGTTTCTTCTCGCATCGCGTGAGCATCTCGATCCGATTGTCATCGCACGACCTATCACCATCAAAAATACACCACATCCGCATATCGTTGACTTCCACGATGTCATCATTATTAACTTCTTCGGTGATGTCGCTATTATTAACTTCCGTATAATCTGCTCTTCACCGTGATCGTCCAACATGTATACCCTTTTTGAAACCCTTCAATCAAGTGTCCTATGATCTCGCGCGGTTGTTAAAAATCTTCGACACGCAATCAATGCATGGACAATACATAAATTCTATCCCTTATTCAACATATCCTACTCCGTGGCTCTTTAAAAGCAATCATGTCATTAATGTACTCTTTCACTCACACGTTCGCACTGCACATCCAGCTTGGTCCATCTACGCTACGCACGTAACAATTAGTAGTGTTAAATTATATTAATAAACCGCAAATACGTTACTCCTCCTATTAGCCAAATACACTAAAATTGATTAAAGATAAACCTAAAGCAAATATAAAGAGTTAAAGATCGTTACCCTCGGAGCTCACAACGAAAATTCCAAATATCCCGCGAGATTCCTCACTGTCCTTCTCCTTCAGGCCACAGTGCAATGTGAGACTTAAGTGGACAGGGCAAGAGAAGAGCCACAGTCGAGAGCTACCACCAAAGCCAAGCCTCACAAAGCAAGCATGCAAGACAAATAGCCATAAGTTGCTAGGGCAACCCACAACCAAGAACAAGGCAAGCAAAATAAACAAGCCTCCTACAGCCAACACAGAGCAAAGCTTCTCAAGCCCCTCTATTCCAAAGAATAGATCAGAGGCGCTAGGGCAGGGGGTCTGTCGGGTCTTGATATTTATAGGGGTGGCATATCACAGACGGTTCTTATTCCCAACCGTCTGTGATGTGAATATATCACAGACGGTTCCTCTAACTAACCGTCTGTGTTGAACTTATACAGACGGCTCCATGTTGAACCGTCTGTGATATCCTCCATATCATAGACGGTTCATAAGGACAACCGTATGTGATATACTCACATCACAGACGGTTATATTTGCGAACCGTCGTGATGTGAGATATCATGCACGCTTCTTTAATATAACCGTCAGGATATTTATCACGCATTTCTTTAATAGAACCGCTCATGATATCCTTTATATAGAGGCGCACCGCTAGGGTTTTGCTCTTACTCATCACTTCCTCTCACGCGCCCTTAGGCTCTCGCGCGCTCGCCGCCTCCTCTAGGGTTCGCCTGCTCACCTCCCGCCGCACCCGACGCCGCCGCCTCGACATCGACGACGCCGCCTCCGCCGACGTGCGTGCGGCCTCCTCCCGTGTTGGCCTCCTCCTCTCGCATAGGCGCCCTCCCGCGCCGCCCTCCTCCCCGCACCGGCCTCCTCCCGCGCCTCCCTCCTCCCCGCACCGCCTCCTCCTTGCACCGTGAGTTGTTGTGCGGCATCCTCTCGTGAGTATTCCTATATTACGATTTGTCCTGGTGGATATATTGACTTTGATAGTCTTTGATAATATGTGAACCGAATCTAGTACTAAAGATATTGCAAATTGATCGTGGGCTTTGTTGACATGCTCGTGATGAACTTTGTCTTACACCGAGATTGAATGTGATAGTTAGTTCATTCTTGAGCTCTATTGTATTACTTGCTACCACAATTTGATATATCGTTAATTTGTTACTTTCTGCTGAATGCTAGTTATTCTCGATTCTTCCGTTCGCCTGGTGATGAACTTTGTCTTATACCGAGATTGAATGTGATAGTTAAGATCATTTTTGGTAACAATTGAGATCATTTGGCGCTTAAGCAAAGTATTGTTTAGAGCTCATAGTTTGAATTTATACTATCATATTCATTTAATGAAGAGTATAGATAATAGGATTGAGATGGCAAAAACTTGTTCTTTTGCAACTCTCCTTCGATAGCACAAACTATCATCAATCCTTCTTATATATTACGCTTGTGCATCATTTTCGTTAAGTTGAGTAAATCTACTTGAATCTGGTCGCTAGAGCTTAAGCATATTGCTTCGCATATATAGATAGCAAGTAAGCGACATGGCGTCCGCACCGTCTTCAACGCAGTCAGGAACATCGGAAATTCCTCCGGGCCTAATGACCGTCACGAAGGTCAATGCCAATGGGATCCCTGTGAGTCCCCCCCAAAGTAATGGCGAGATTCCGAACCATCTGCGGGATACTTGGAAGGGAACGGGTCTCCATCACCACACTGAGTTGGGACACTGTGTCGGCTGATCGAAGACGCGGGCTGTGGGACGAAGTTTTAAAATCGTTCACTTTCCCAGCCGCAGACCTGGCGCGCGTGGAACGGCACGCATTGCTCTTGATCGGAAAGCGCGGAGGACCTTCAAGAGCGTGCTTGTCACAGCACGTGAACACGGTCTAACGCCTTCATGGTGTATAAATTCTTGTCGCGGGATATATAGGTCGCCTTTGTGCAAATGAAGACGACGGTCGAATTTCTTGAGGAAAGTGTGACGCACAAGGCTCTCCGCATAATCGACACTCACCCCACAAACTCGGCATCGCTGGTACGCGTAAAACCGCGTAATGGGCGCGGAGGACGAGAATGAAACAAGGCCATTTGTCGAGATCACGCATGACGCGCTCTCCCGGTTAAGAGCGAGGCATCACCACGTCTTCGCGAAATTTCTTTCACAAACCCGGCAGATCGATGTGGCCAACCGTGGTAAATATGTCTTGAACTACCTAGTTGTTAATAAGTCCATAACTTCATAATGTATATAATAACATGATGACCTCTTGCAGCAAGAATTGAGTTCCGCATGTTCAAGGCTCCTTCCAAGCGCATGTGAGAAAGGATATACTATCTACGGCTCTGGGAAACAAGGAGCACCTGGTCGCACGCGAGGCAAAGGGGTTAACGTATCTTGGAGGATGGATTCCTGCATCGACTCACCGCACATATAGGAGCAGAAGAGATCCAAGGCCGAGTACGACACGTAGTTGGAACATGTGCTTACTACAAAATTTAAAGGAAGAGAACGGGTGCTTACTGCAAAATTTGAAGAAAAGATAGCAAGATTGCAGGACCAAATGAATCAACTCCTACTCCTCAACTAGTCGCAAGCCGCCCCCGTTGTTTTGGGAGCCAGTCCTCCTCAACATAGGAGTAGCGTCACGTCCACGCAAAATTATGAACATGATGACGTCCAATTACCTATCGACGACATCAAGGTAATGTACATCTCTGGAATGCTCCAAAGATAGACCTATAGGACGCCTTAGCTAATTGCGTATCGTTTTGTAGGAGCCGACGCACTGCACACTCCAAGTGAGGATGGTTGGGATGTCTATTGAGGCTGGGCGGGGGGTGGCATATCCATGCAAGGAAGGGATAGTGCAGCACGGTGCCTAGGTGGCGCAGGGTTACGCCAGGGTCCAGGTGGACATGGTACATGACAATTTTAGGACCGTCTCGCTGGAGATTCGCCCGAACGACGACATCAGAACACTAGGGATGTCGTGTACGCTTTATCCAAAGGCCCAAGAAGGACATCGCTCGACCTGCAGCGTCGCTCAACCTTTGATGACTCCACCCCAACCATCTCGACACGACCATGCCTCTCCAACAGGACCCAAGAAGGACATCGCCCTGGACCCTGCAGTGCCGCCTCAACCTCTAATGACTCCACCCCAACCATCTCGACACGACCATACCTCTCCAACAGGACCATCCATGACTACACCTCAACCTTCGCCTCAGAAGCCCGCCTCATCGGTTCCCGTGGAGAAGACACCAAACGAACAAAAAAGCGTGCGCCGATTTGCCTCGAGTCGCCTCACAGAAGACGCGAGTGGGCAAGTCGCTTAGGACAAATCGAATCGAAGAACATTAAGGCGCCTGCCTCCTAACCCTAAGAAATACTCTTTCGAAGTCCGCTGGCGACCACCACGATTAGCCTACGCTGGATTAGGTTGTCGAGTTTGCATACCGTACTTGCACAAGACCAAAGAGAAAGGGTGCGTTGATGGAATCACCGTCGATACACGAGGAGTATTTCTCCACGAGCCGCCTTCGTCGTGGGCTTCGACGACTTATTCGACCTATTCAACCTCAAAGCCCTCGATGCCTCACTTCTACGATGTCGACATCGTAAGTGTGTACAATCAAGTTCTACATTCACGTAATACCGAATATAACAACTCATTGCTTATGTATAGATACATGATTAAAAATACCCGACGATTGAAAGAACCGGTGGGTTTCGACCCACACGTGGTCTCTCGAGCAAACCATCTTGGCAGACGATCCACGCCGAGAAATACATAACGACAGGATTGCTTGCTCAAAACGACAAGGACTACATAATGGTGCCCTACAACCGTAAAGTGCTTCACTACTTGCTATACAAATTTCATTTGTACTTTATACGCAAAGACAAACTTAGGTTTAATGACTCAAGCGACATACATGAGTAGGCATCACTGGATCCTTTTAATCATTATACCAAAGAGGAACCAGGTACTATACCTTGATTCTTTAGTAAAAAAAAGACACGACTTCACCCTTGTGCAAGGAGTACTCGACAGGTGTGCTCATTTCCTCCATACATAACTCTATTATAGTCTTCCTTCGTTTGAAATGACCGAGGTTAACTTTTTGGAAACATGTAGGTCGTTCATCTCCTATATTGCCGAGGGAGGGCTATACAAGGGAACGAACGCCACATTTAATCACAGGACGCGATTTCCGGTACGTGCTACAACACAATAATCCTATATCATACTTCGTAATAATGCGTCTCGAACTGACTATACCTATATATGTAATTCTATTTTTGTAGTGCCGCCAGCAAAAAGCAGAAGAATGTGCATTCTACGTTTGCCATCATATGCAGATTCTCATGAGTGCTAAGTTGAAGGATCCCGAGGTTGGTCAATATCGCAATAATTATTTCCTAATTATATATTTAAATATGTATGCTTACTACTTTACTCTTGCTAGCTACAGGGCTTGAATATAGATTTAGATTTACTCGTTCAGAGAGAGATCTCGGATGTTCGAGGGAAGCTCTACACCTTCATCATGACGGATATCATCCGCGCCTACGGAGAGTTTTACTACTCCAACACCGTTGAACGACCTTGAATGATTCATTAATTGTAATTCACTTTGAATAGTTGTAATTCAATTGTAACTCTAGCGACAATATTTGATACATATTCGTTTCTAATTGATTTTGAGTTATAAATGATCACTTTGAGTGTCAATGATTGATTCATCCGTAATGTATCTATTTTCGCTGCTTGTTTTCAGAGGGCATGGCTAGCAATTCCGAGGCTAAATAAAATCAAAAATAAATTAGTTAGGCCGAAGAGCTATCACGAGACGGTTCATAATTAGCACCGCTCGTGATATATGGATATCGCGCATTTGTTCGTATTATCACCGTCGCGGATATCCATATATCACTGACGGTTTATAATTAGCACCGTCGTGATATATGGATATCACGCATTTGTTCATGATTATCACCGCTCGTGATATATGGATATCACAGATGGTTCGTAACTAGAACCGTCTGTGTTGTGACGTAGCGCAGACGGTTGGTAATTAGAACCGTCTGTGATATGTGGATATTACAGACGGTTGTTAATTAGAACCGTCTGTGTTGTGACTTATCACAGACGATTTTTTAACCGTCTGTGATAACCGCCAGTTATCACAGACGTACAAAAACACAGACGGTTCCGAACCGTCTGTGATGACAATTCCGAACCGTCTTTGATAACGTTTTCTGTAGTAGTGCGACCGAGCAGGCGTGCAAGTCAGATTCATATTATCCAAAGTATTCTATTACTGAATTCGACAAATCATGAATACGGTTTATATTTTTCCAGTCCGAATAACAATATAATCTCTATTCAAATTTGTATTTGAATCCGGCTTACATTTATGGATACAAATATGGTTTTGAATTTTTACATTCGAATAACATTTTTTCCCATAAAAATCCACATCCGAATTCGACAAGATTACTTACGAAACTTCTATTGCGATACCATCAACAATTAAATAGATCTATTCAATTTTATGGCAAGCATTATTCCTTGAACTTGATTTAACATATTACAACGGTTTCTTGTGTATCATGTATATGTATAAAGCTATTTTCTAGTTGATGTACAAATTACATGGATATTCAAATCCGACCAAAATATATCACTATTCGATTCGAATTTATATCTGGTACATGTCCGGTTTGTATCGAATATGAGAACATTTGAATTCGTATTCAAATCTAGCTCAAGTTATATGGAAGAGAATATGGATTGAGCACTATTCGATTCGAATTCGACTGTTTATAGCCCTATGACCAGCTAAAATGGCGATGTATGACTAAAGACTACGTTGGTTGACATGTGTAGGGGTGGCAAGCTCTACGGCTCCATCTCCAATGATATCCTCGAGATCATCGTGGAGCCCGAGTAAACCGCCCATGCCCTCTGGTCGAGTGCAGAGGATCTCTTTAAGGACAACAAGCAGAGTTGCGTTCTCTTCCTTGACGCTGAGTTCCACGTCTTCGTTCAAGGCGATCTCACGATCACCGTTATTGCCAAAAGCTCAAGACGCTGGCCACTGCGCTCCGCGACGTCGGCCAACCCGTTCCAGACAACACACTCGTCCTCAAACGCTTCGCGGCCTCAACCTGAAGTACTCCAACGCCGCTACCATCATCACCATGACGACACCCTTCCCGTCGTTTGTCCATGCTCGCTCCATGCTCCTCCTCGACGAGATGCGCCACTACAACACGGCGAAGCTCGCCGCCACAACTGCTCTTCTGTCCGCCACTTCCGTGCAGCACTCCTGCGCCAACAGCTCCTCTAGTGGCAAGTCCGGTGGCCGCAACAACTACAATAAAAGCAAGAACAAAGGTGGCTACAGCGGCAAGCCGACAGGCGCTCCTGCGCCTTCCTATCACATGCGCGGTGCATCCCCACAGCCTGCTGCCCCGTGGCTCTGCTACCCTCCATGCGCCACCCAGGGACAGCAGTGGGCACCTGCATGCCGTGCTCCAGGAAGCCCGAGCCTTCTCGGTCCCCATCCCTCATCCATGCAGCCGGCCGAGGCATTGAACACTGTGGCTGCCCCCTCCTGCTACTCGTCCACACCGGTGCCATCCACCTAGGACCAGTCGGGACTTGTCGCGGCCCTCAACAACATGTCCATGATTGGTTCCCTGAACGGCGGGTGGGTTCTCGACTCCGGTGCGATCTCGCATATGGCCTCGGACGACGGTATTCTTCCTAATTCCACTCCTTTTTCACTCTTCTTCCTATGTTACGGTCGGGAATGGTTCTTCCATACCTATCTCCCGGGCCGGTAATACCACTTTTCATACACCTTTGGCTCTACCTTTCATCTCAACGATGTTCTCATTGTTCCACCATGACGACACCCTTCCGTCGTTTGTCCATGCTCGCTCTGTTAGATAATCTTTGTTTAAAGTTTTTTCTTCTAGTTGCCGTATCTGATTCGGTGTACAAACCAAGTTAGTTTCCGGATTCTAGTCCGAGTAGTAGTTGTATAAACAGCCTTTATAAGGGGCTGATTAGTCTGAGTTTTGTAACAAGAGATAGCTATGTTAAGCGTGAGGAAGAAAAGCAATAGCAAAGTAATAGAAGAGAAGCAGCACCAAAATCAGTTCCTCTGTTTTCTTTGTCTTCGTGAGTTGCTATTCCAACAATTGGTATCAGAGCTTCAGGTTCGATATCCTAGCTGCTGCCCCGGGAGGTGTGATCTCGACTCCCGGGGTAGCATATACAGTGGGAGTGCGCACGCGGCGGATCTCGGTGGATCATCAGGCGCGGCAGCGTCAAAACGCACGGCGGGGCGCGGTGGCGAGACCGATGCATCAGACAAGGCATGCGACCGTGAACGAGGAGCCTAAGTTTTTTGATTTGTGCTCAAGATTATGTCGCGTTCTCCGAGAAGTTGTGTCACCGATGACGAGGCAACGTCGTGTGCACAAGGATCAGATGGCATTGGCGGCTATCTATGGAGATATCTCGGAGGAAACGCTCTTCCTGCTGGTCGAAAAGGAGACGGCCATAGCTGTGTGGAAGACGTTGAAGACGATGATGCATCTTGCTGCTGATCATCGTAAGGCGAACGTGAGGGACATTGAGAAGATGTGTCGCCGTCCTGAGTTAAGTCTATGTGTTACTCAAGTTGAAGTTGTGACCAACTTGAAGTTCAAGTACGAGTTGGGGTGCAAGTCGTAGTTGAGACCGACTGCCTCAATGAGTAAGAGTCCAAGACGTGTTTAAGTTGTGCCACCGCCTTCGACAAATAAGTGTGGAGCTGTTGAAGTTGTGTCCAACTTCGAGCCCAAGACGTGTTTGAGTTGTGCCACCGTCTTCGCCAAGTGTGTGGAGCCATGTTGAAGTTGTGTCCAACTGGCAAGACACGAAATATAAATAAGTATACAAAGATTAGGAGTGATTGTTAGATAATCTTTGTTTAAGGTTTTTTCTTCTAGTTGCCATATCTGATTCGGTGTACAAACCGAGTTGGTTTCCGGATTCTAGTCCGAGTAGTAGTTGTATAAACAGCCTTTATAAGGGGCTGATTAGTCTGAGTTTTGTAACAAGAGCTAGCTATGTTAAGCGTGAGGAAGAAAAGCAATAGCAAAGTAATAGAAGAGAAGCAGCACCAAAATCAGTTCCTCTGTTTTCTTTATCTTCGTGAGTTGCTGTTCCAACACGCTCCATGCTCCTCCTCGACGAGATGCGCCACTACAACACGGCGAAGCTCGCCGCCACAACTGCTCTTCTGTCCGCCACTTCCGTGCAGCACTCCTGCGCCAACAGCTCCTCTAGTGGCAAGTCTGGTGGCCGCAACAACTACAATAAAAGCAAGAACAAAGGTGGCTACAGCGGCAAGCCGACAGGCGCTCCTGCGCCTTCCTATCACATGCGCGGTGCATCCCCACAGCCTGCTGCCCCGTGGCTCTGCTACCCTCCATGCGCCACCCAGGGACAGCAGTGGGCACCTGCATGCCGTGCTCCAGGAAGCCCGAGCCTTCCCGGTCCCCATCCCTCATCCATGCAGCCGGCCGAGGCATTGAACACTGTGGCTGCCCCCTCCTGCTACTCGTCCACACCGGTGCCATCCACCTAGGACCAGTCGGGACTTGTCGCGGCCCTCAACAACATGTCCATGATTGGTGTTAGATATAATCTTGATTGTTTTGTATTAGTATTTTGCATTAGTAGATTAGTGTGTCATTATCTAGTGCATGTAGTGGAGCTAGTGTATGTAGTGGAGGTAGTGGACTACTTGAATGTGTTAGTGGGGAGGTTACATGTCATATTATAGCTATAAAAAGCATTGTAATCCGTTTTAAATATGAGAAAATAGAGGAAAATGTAGCCCACAAGTGTGTTTCTTCTTCCTTCATGTGATATCTTGCGTGTGTGTACAAGAGAGAGAAGAAGAGAGATGGAAGTTGAGAGATTCAATCCCAACAATTGGTATCGAGCGAGGAGAAGCTACCAGTGGAGCAAACACGACTTCGAGCAGCGCACGGCCGGGAACGCGGCAGCGCGCCGCAGCGGTGGCGGAGGTCCGCACGGCCATGGCGAGGCCGCGATGTGCCGAATCGCATGTGACGCGGCGCACGGCGGCGCGACGTGATTGCCGCGAGTAGGCGACAACGCACCGCTCCACGGAGGTGGAGGTCGACGACAAGGTGAGGTATTGTGAAGGATAAAGAATGAGAGCACATGGAAAAGCTCGGGCCCGCTGAGTGCCAAAAGCCGTGTGTGTGCTCATGACGCTCTTCTGCTTCCTCATCGTGAACTAGTTGTGTGCGGTCCAAGAGCTTAGTAGTACAAGAGAATAGATGTGTGTTCTCTCCGTGTACTCCCGTCTAGCTGTTGTATATGTATATATTCTCGTGTTAGTTGTGTCCACGAGAAAGCGTGAATTCTTGTAGGTGTGTCGAAGAACTGACTAATGTAAGTTCCGGTCCGAGTCTCCGCTGCCGATGGTAATCGCGAAAGACAAATTGGAGTTGACAAGAAATCGTCATCAACAAGCCAATGGGACAAGATGGCATTGGAGGCTATCTCTGTGTCTCGCTGAGGTGAAGATTGACAAAGATGTGTGTGTTCCGTTCAAGTCCATGTACGTGTAGTCGGTCCCGTGCCAAGAAGAGGAAGGTAGAACTTCTTGAAGATGCGTCAGAAGATCGGCTTTTCAGATGCGGAGTTAGTATGTCAAGATTAGGGGGGAATTTGTTAGATATAATCTTGATTGTTTTGCATTAGTGTTTTGCATTAGTAGATTAGTGTGTCATTATCTAGTGCATGTAGTGGAGCTAGTGTATGTAGTGGAGGTAGTGGGCTACTTGAATGTGTTAGTGGGGAGGTTACATGTCATATTATAGCTATAAAAAGCATTGTAATCAGTTTTAAATATGAGAAAATAGAGGAAAATGTAGCCCACAAGTGTGTATCTTCTTTCTTTATATGATATCTTGCGTGTGTGTACAAGAGAGAGAAGAAGAGAGATGGGAGTTGAGAGATTCAATCCCAACAATTGGTTCCCTGAATGGCAGGTGGGTTCTCGACTCCGGTGCGATCTCGCATATGGCCTCGGACGACGGTATTCTTCCTAATTCCACTCCTTTTCAATTCCACTCCTTTTTCACTCTCCTTCCTATGTCACGGTCGGGAATGGTTCTTCCATACCTATCTCCCGGGCCGGTAATACCACTTTTCATACACCTTTTGGCTCTACCTTTCATCTCAACGATGTTCTCATTGTTCCTTCTCTCGTTCACAATCTTCTTTCCGTTAACAAATTCACTCGTGACAACTCGTGTTCTATCGAATTTGACTCCTTTGGTTTTTCTGTCAAGGACCTCTGAACCAAGTACGTGATTCTTTGCTGGAATAGTACCGATGATCTCTACACCTTCCACCCCACTACAGTAGCGACGTCCTTTCCGGTTATAGCACCGACGTCCCCTCGAGCTTTCATCTCCACTACCGCGCCTACCTCACTATGGCATCGACGTTTGGGCCACCCTGGTCACGACGCCATGGTCTCCTTGCTACAGTCCTTGATTTCCTGTAATAAGGTAGACTATCCACCGTGCCATGCGCGCCAATTGGGCAAGCACATGCGCCTGCCATTCTCTAGCTCTAGCTCTTCCACGTTAGCACCCTTCCAATTAATTCATTGTGATCTATGGACGTCACCGGTATCTAGTTCTTCTGTTTTCAATATTATTTAGCCATTAACGATGATTTTACTCACTTCTATTGGTCATTTCCACTCCGCAAAAAGTATTCTGTCCACCACACATTTACATCCTTTTTTTATACTTATATTCGTATGCAATTTCAACTTCCCATTGTCTCCATTCAAGCCGACAATGGCACATAATTCCTCAACTCCCCTTCCTTAGAATTTTTTCGCCACCACGACACTCACCTTCACCTCTCCTGCCCCTATACCTCCTAGCAAAATGGGAAGGCGGAGCAGACGATCCGCACTCCGAACGACTCAATGCACTCTTTTATTTCAAGCACACATGACACCCTCCTTTTGGGCCAAAGCTCTTGCTATGGCGACCTACCTTCTGAACTGCCGACCATCAAAAGCCATTCAGAACTGCACACCGTATGAGAGACTTCACGCCCATCCTCCTTCCCTCCACCATCTTCGTGTTTTTTGATGCTTGTGCTATCCTAACAATCATTCCACCGCTCCCCATAAACTTAGCCCGCGCTCGATGGCCTGTGTTTTTATCGGCTATACCTCGTCTCACAAGGGATACCGCTGCTACGACATCACTTCCCATCGAGTGCACATCTCACGCCACGTCACTTTTGCTGAAGACATCTTTCTATTTTCCCAAACAAGCGATCCTGTTCCCACGAACTCTCTTGACTTCTTGCTGGAACTGGTTTCCCAACAACCTACCTTCACTGCTCCAGTGTCGTGTGCCCCACGTCCCACTATCTCTCCAGCTCCACCACCGGCTGGCCAGCTGCACCAAAGAGCACTGTCTCTCCGACTGGCCCCAGCGCGCCGTTTGAGCCCGGTTCGCCACCTACTCTTGATGCATAGATGTTGCCTACTGTCTCGGCTGATCCAGCAGTCCAACCGGTCCCGCCTACTGTTCATCCGATCGCTTAGCCTGCGCTTGGACGTCACTTCATGTAGATTCATGCCAAATCCGGCCTTGTTTTTCCCGTGGAGCTATTGAACCTCACTGCCACTCATTCACCCATTTATCCTATCCTAACCACGTACCGTGCAGCACTTCAGGACACTCCCTGGCGCCAGGACATGGCCGACGAGCATCAAGCACTACTCGACAACCATACTTGGTCGCTTGTCCCTCGGCCTCCTGGTGCCAACGTGGTCTTTGGAAAATGGATCTTCATACATAAGTTTCATTCTAATGGTTCTCCCGCCCGGTATAAGGCTCACTGGGTAGTCCGTGGATATTCCCAACGACCCAACATTGATTACGACGAGACCTTCAATCCTGTTGTAAAACCATCCACCATTCATCTTGTTCTTAGCATTGCCGCTTCCCACTCCCGGCCGATTCACCAGCTCGATGTTAAGAACGCCCTTTCTCCATAGCACTCTTGACAAAACAGTGTACTGTCAGCAACCCGGTTTTGTCGACCCTTCTCTTCCTGACCACGTTTGTCGTCTCCACAAATCCTTGTACGGCCTTAAGCAGGCACCTTGTGCTTGGTACCAGCGATTTGCCTCTTATATTCGCACCATCGGATTTGTGGCTTCCATCTCCAACACGTCCCTCTTTGTTCTTCGTCGTGGTGATGATCTCGAATATCTCCTTTTGTACATCGATGATATTATTCTCACCACCTCTTCCTCGAGTCTGCTCCAGCGCCTCACTCGTTGCCTTGACACCGAGTTCAGCATGACTAATCTTGGTGATCTGCACTTCTTCCTTGGCATCTCGGTTTCCCGCACTCCTGCTGGCCTCTTTCTTTGCCACCACCAGTATGCCCTTGACATTCTCCACCGTGCAGGTATGACTAACTGTCATCCTACCCCACTCCTGCTGACGCATGCGCCAAGTTATCTGCTATGGATGGGTCCCCTATCTCTGATCCTACCGAGTATAGGAGTATACGGTGCACTGCAGTACCTCACACTGACTCGTCCAGATATAGCTTACGTCGTGCAGCAGGTTTGTCTCCACATGCATGCTCTACGTGAGCCTTATCTTGCGCTTATCAAGCGCATCCTCCGCTACGTGAAGGGCACTCTCGATTTCGGTCTTCAGCTTCATTCGACTCCCACCGACACACTCACAGCCTACTCCGATGCGGATTGGGCCTGCTGTCCGGACTCTCGTCGCTCTACTTCGGGATATTGCGTCTACTTCAGCGACAATTTAGTCTCGTGGTCCTCCAAACGACAGTCCACCGTCTCTCGTTCCAGTGCTAAGGCAGAGTACCAAGCTGTCGCTCATGTCGTCACAGAGTGTTGTTGGCTCCGGCAATTACTCCAAGAGCTTCATCATCCCCTCGCCAAGGCCACTATCATCTACTGCGATAACGTTAGTGCAACATATCATCCAACCCGGTTCAGCATCGTCGTACGAAGCATATCGAGATCGACATTCACTTTGTTCGTGAGAAGATCTCCCTCGGCCACGTTTGAGTGTTGTATGTTCCCTCCAGTCTATAGTTGGTCAACATCGTGACAAAGGGCCTTCCGACACAGCTGTTTTTATTTTTTTTGGGTCCAACCTCTACGTCCTCGACGCTTCGACTGCGGGGATGTTAGCTTGTTTATCTTCTGTACACACGTGTATTCTAGTTTTCTCTCTATCCAACCGATGCATGTATATCTCTCGCATCGTTTTGTTAGCGGGTTGAGATTAGATTATAATCTTGCTGTAACGGCTCGCTGATATATATTCTCGCGGCCAGGCTTCTGAGCCTTGAGTCGCTTTTCTCATCTCGCCATTACTTCCTTCACTAGGCCATCGTGGGCCTCGCCGCCAGAAAGGCGGCCAAGGCCAACACGCGCAAGCGACCGGCGGCCGAGGCCAAGCAAAGATGCGCCGTACGCGCGCAAGGAGCAATGCCGGTGGTGCCGCCACCGCTGCTGCGCCGTTTTCGTGCGTCGGGTGGCGACGCGGCCGTCGAAATTATGGTCTAGCCATGTATAGCTAGCTAGAGCTCATATGTAGGAGTATTGTTGTGTCCATAGACAGGGGCGGAGGGAGGGGGTGGGGGGTCTGGCCTCCCCTAACAACCTGCTAATACAGTATTAGGGGGGCGGAGTGATGACAGGTTGTTAAGACTGGTTTTAACTCTTCCAATATCAACCGCAACTGTCGAGAGAATCTTTTCAGGAATGAAGGTTATGAAGACGCGTCTTCGAACTACAATGGGAGATGGATTTGCACGAGATTGTTTGGTAATTTATATTGAGAAGGCAATGGCTAAAAAGATTAGTAATGATGATATCATTAATGAATATGATCGTGCGGTAGTCGAGATCTAAGTTTAAATTAATACGTATGTAATCACTACTACAAAACAGTCATACCGACGCCTCATCGCGATTTGTTCCAAAGGAGCCGTCAGATGAATTTATACAGACGGTTCCCTTTAGAACCGCTCGTGATAGTGTTTATCACGCGCGGTTCTTATTACCAACCGTCAGTGATACTTCCTGACGGTTGGTAGAAGGAGCCGTCGTGATAGTGCCTCATCACGCACGGCTCCTTCTACCAACCGTGCGTGAAAGTATCACGACGGTTGGTAGAAGGAGCCGTCGTGATGAGGACACTCATCGCGCATCGTTAGTATAACGAACCGCCTATGATACTTTCGCGACGTTCGTGATACCAACCGCCACGTGATAACTATCTCATCACGCACGGTTGGGATTAACAATCGTCAGGATTTTGATTTACTATGACTTAAAATTTTTAAGCCATGGTAAAATCACGAGTAAGAAAAATTTTAAGCCATGGTAAAATCGAGAGAGGAAAATTCTAAGCCATGGTAAAATCGAGAGTAAGAAAAATTCTAAGCCATGGTAAAATCGAGAGTAAGAAAATTCCAAGCCATAGTAAATCCAAATCACGACGGCTCTTAATACCAACCGCTCGTGATGATGAGGTACTATCACGACGGTTCGTATTAAGAACCGCTCTGTGATGAGTTATTATCACGCACGTTCGTGATACGGCGTCGTGATTTGTCATCACGCACGTTTTTGTATGAAACCGCGTGATTCGCAGCTGCGGAATTTGAAAATTTTGAACGCGCACGCTGGAGCAAAATATGTCCTTATATATTATGGCCGACCTCCTTCTGGCGCCGCCTCGCACTCCCGCAGTCCCGGTCCTCCTCTAGGCTCGGCCCTCCTGCTCCGGCAGCCTCCTCCGAGCTCGGTGTAGCGCTCCTCCGGCCCTCCCGCAGCCTCCACGGCCCTCGCACCTCCAGCTCCGGTCCTCCTTTGCTCCCGCAATCCCCAACCTTCGACATGGTCTTCCTCTCCAACAGCTTGAGAGTCGACGCCGACACCAACGCCGACCTCCTCTAGTCCTCTCGACGCGACGCGAGCTCCTCCACCCTCCTCCTACGCCGATGTCTGTGGTACTTTTGTATATGAGGTTCTATTAGATTCAGATCCAGATTTGTATGTATGAGCTTGTGGTACTTGTGTTAGATTCATATCCGATTGCTGTTAGATTCTCCTCCAGATTCTACTTCAGTTGGTACTTGTGTATGATCAAGTGTATGTGTGTATCCATGAATCCATGGCTTGAGAAATTTATTGGGAGGCTTAGGAGTTGGGAATCCATGTATGTGTATCAATGAATCCATGTTTGGGAGGCTTCGGAAATGGCAGTGTATGTGTATGAGTATATCCATGAAAAATAAAAAAGCTATCACAGACGGTTTGGAACAAGAACCGCTCAGGAAAACAGTATCGCTGCACGGTTCGGAACAAGAACCGCCTATGATAGTTGATTATCACAGACGGTTCTTGTTTCAACCGCTCTGCGATACTATTTCGCTGACGCTCTTGTTTCGAACCGTCTGCGATAGCTTTATCACGACGCTCAAAACCATCTGCGTGATAACCATCGTTATCACAGACGATTTTACGCACGGTTGGAAACCGTCTGTGATGACGGTTCCGAACCGTCTGTGATGAGGTTTTCTGTAGTAGTGAATCTTATTCGTATTTTGCATAGCATTATTGCCTTGATATGTATAGTTATAACTATGAGATCGGTGAATCAAACTTGGTTCTATTTTGCTTGTTATTTGTGCCGCCTCCTATGTCGGATTCCTGACTCCGCCTCTGTCCATAGACCATAGGTGCATGTCTTTGTTTCAAGGATTATTATACCTACTGTAGTACTCATGGGTTTCTCGTGTGAATCGATTCGAAGTTTTCAGGGTTACCTACTGTAGTACTTATGTCTTCGTTTTCTCGGCCGAGAACAAGCTCTTTGCTTCTCATGTTCAAACTTCAAGGGTAGAATTACGAGTGTAAATTAACGCATGTTCGCTTGGGTTTCTTGTGTGAATCGACTCAAAAGTGTATAACAAGCTATCTTAACGGCCCGTGATTATCGTATATATTCCAGTAGGTGGAACATTATGCGCCACGGACAAGACGTATGAAAGAAAATACCACCATAATAAAAATGAAGGCTGCATCCAACCCAATCTTCGGATTTCACTAGTTTTGCTCCTTGTAATCACCATGATCCGTTGTAGTCTAGCTGGTTAGGATACTCGGCTCTCACCCGAGAGACCCGGGTTCGAGTCCCGGCAACGGAATTTTTTTTTTTCCAAAGATACTGGAACTTGCACTCCTTTTACCGATGAAAAAAAAAACAAAACTCGTACAAGGGTAAAAAAACCACCGGACGAATTTCTTCTCTATCAGTATCCTCCCTTTTATTTCTCTTGAAAACCGGAAGTAACATGTCTCGTCTGTAGCCTGTCCACAATACAAACATGGCAAAACGCCGTGGTGAAATCATACAATGAACATTTCAACGAACAAAATTAATCCCACTTCCGAATTAGTCAGAGCAACTCTGCAGCCGAGAAGACGCCAAGCAGGCCGTAAGCACTATGGCACCGCTTCTGCCTTGCAAAACCCCACATCAACCTTGCAAAATCCAGACGGTAAGACCTAATGACAAAAGGTACAAGCCTGAAAAGAGTGAAAATAGAGATAAATATCCACGAGACCACTACAGAAACATATGCGAGCCATATGAGTTTATATCAGTAGTGCCAATACTTTTTGTATCGTTTTGTAAATTGAGGTCAATGGTTTTATTTCTCCCACAACAGTTAGAAAAGCTGGAACTACCCACGCCTCACATAATCAAGCATGCACAAAACATGTACAAACTAATCATGGAGACAAGAAAACTATGACTAAAATATAAATATGGCAACAGTTTATCTTAGGCTCCAGGAAATTTCTGGTCAGCAAGTTACCAATCTCAATTGTTATCATCATTGATGCGAACTTCAAATCTAGTCATCTCATGTTGTGCTTGGCAAAAAGAAGAAGAAATTTTCACCAAAGGCACCGATAAAAATGATGCCTAGAGGAACACACCATAATATGATTTGGCCAACTTTCATCATTCCAGATGGGAAAATGACTGAGCATTGCCCATAAATTTAAAAAACTATTCAAACAAGCTAATAACACAAGGGACACACGAGTGTGACATTATCTCAAATAAAAAACTGGTAGTTATTCCTTATATAAAAATTGATTATGACAATTACCACAGCAATGTCCTGAAATTTTCAGAAAGCGGATGTAAAGAACAATGCGAACTGTTGTGGTAGAAATAAAACCATTGACCACCCAAGCATGCCCATGCTGATGCCTTATTGAACCAAACACATGCATGGCAATTCTGAAGTAAAAACTAACATAAGCAGCAACTATTATTTCAACTAAACATGGCAAAAAAAAATTGATTGTAGATGCCAGGAAAATTGGTCAGCAAGCTAGCAATCTCATTTTTTAATTTTTATCATCACATGATGCAAACTTCAACTCCTCCAGTCTTCACATCATGTGCTTGGCACTCGAGAGCCTGCTTGAAATGCAGGGAATTCGCAGGAATTTCACAAGAAATAGTTCATTTTCTACAAGAATTGGGAAAAATTCCCACGTTCCAAACAGATCCTACTAGAAAATTTTCAGCAAGAACACCAATGAAGAGAAGTCTAGAGGAGCACATCATACAATGATTTGCCTAACTTTCATCATTCCAGGTGACAAAATACTGAGCATTGCCCATAAAATCCAAAGAATTGTTTGAAAAAGCAATAATAAAGGGAGAGCATTTGACTAGAAAATCAAAACTAAAGCTTCTGCCGTAATTCTGTTTCCTAGAGCTAAGGTTTCACAAAAGATGATGTTCTGAAACAAGTTAATGCAGGAACTTTGAGAGCTCAAAATTATTGACTAACTAATAATCACTTGGTTAAGAGCAAGATGCAGCACACAAGTACCTGTAGAGGAGTCTGATTTCAACTTGGAGTTCGGCACATTGAACCAGGAATTCTTTGTTCTTTTCTAGGGAATGATCCTCCAATTGACAACTTTGAAGCTACCAAGTAGCAATGGAGCAGATATGATTGAAATGATACTCCTTGTCACAAAGTTTGAAGAGTTCAAACCTTGTCAGCATCAAGGGAAATGCAGAACAATGTTCTCTCTCCAAACAGCAGAACAGCAGCGGCGCATTGAATTGCAGTCATTTAAAACATGATCACTCAGATCAAAACTTACCTCTCAAGGCACCAAAAGGCATGGACTAGACAAGCCCAGAACAACTCAGGCACCGCAGGGACGCAAATCCTGCAATCATCCAAGCGTCATGATACAAGGATCCTGAATACTAAAAGGATCTAGAAGCATGTTGGGACTTGGCAATCTCTCTCAAAACTGCACCTACAACCGCAGCTTGCTCAAGACATTCAGACTTGTTCAAAGCATCTAAAAGACTTATACATGCCTTTACATTAATTCTACATCCTCTTAAACGAGTTTCTTCAAATACCTGATATGCCTCCATTGCTCTATTTGCATTGCTCATTCCCTCTATGAGAGCATTGAAACTTGCAGAGTCAGGGATTCCACCATTGGCTTTGAACCTCTCAAAGAGGCTGTAAGCGTCTGTTACGTTCCCTACCTTTGCAAGCCCAGAGATCATGGTCGTGTAAGTGACAATGTTAGGGACCAAACCCTGTTTTTGCATCTCTTGCCAGAACACAAAGGCCTTATTGTACTTCTGTACCCGGCAAAGGCCATTTATAAGAATGCTGTATGTATAAGTGTTTGGTGGACATTTCATTTCCTTCATTGACTGGAAACAGATAAGGGCCTCATTGATTTCTTCAGCTTTCACTAAAGCATCCATGAGGCAGTTCCATGTGTAAACATTTGGAGTCAGGCCCTTCTTCATCATCTCTTCTAAAATTAAATAAGCTTCATCTATCCTACCAACCTTTCCGAAGCCATCTATGAGAGAACTATACAGAACAACATTCAATTCTATTCCTTTAGATTTTGCTTCTTCAAAAAGCATGTAAGCCTCATCTAACCTGTCAATCTTAGCCAGACCATCAACAATTGATCCATATGTAGCAACTGTAGGAGGTACACGTTTTATCTTCATCTCCTCAAGAACTTCATAGGCCTTGTCCACCTTCCCAGATTTGCAAAACCCATCAACAACAGCATTGTAAGCCCGTGCATCAAGGGCAAAACCTTGCTGCTTCATGTCATGAAAAATGTTGGACGTTTCTCTAGCCTGGCCAGCTTTCGTAAGACCATGAATCAAAATGGAATAACTTCGGATATCAGGAAGAAATCCATAACTCTTGATGTCCTCAAAAATTGCTCTTCCCTTTTCATCCTCACCCGCTTTGAACACACAATCCATATATGTATTAAGTAGGGTAAGATCAGGCTGGCATCCTCGCCGGATCATCTCTTTGAAGATTTTGTGCCCATCTTCTTTTCTTCCATGCATGAAGAAATTCCTAATCAAGGAGGTATATACAACAGGATTGGCATTGTGGCCTGCATCCAACATTTTCTCAAACAGCCCATAGGCCTCATCAACCTTTCCATTCTTTCCTAAGCCATCAATAAGGGAACAATACGTCACAGAATCAGGATTGCAACCTCTCTGACTTGCGCTTTCAAATATCAGATAGGCCTCCTCAAGGTGCTTTGCCTTGCACAGCCTATCCACCATTATATTCACCGTCAACAAGTTTGGAAACAAACTGGCAACCTCCATTTCATCCCGTATCTTATATGCTTCCTCAACCCTCCCAGCCATGCAAAGCATATCAATGATGATGTTATATGTTGAGGAATTTGGCTCTGCATCCTTCTTCATGACATCAAACAAGCTCAGCGCCTCATCAACCTTCCTCTTCTTCCCAAGGCAAGTGAGAATGGAATTAAATGATACGACAGATGGAATACAACCCCTCTCCCTCAACTGCTCAAGCAGCCTGTAAGCATCCTCAAACCGCCCGGCAGATCCATACCCCATGATCATAGTATTATACGCATATGCACAAGGCACAGCCCTTCCCTCCTCCATCTGCCCAAACAGCTCCTCAGCCTCACCTAGCCTCGCCGCCCTGCAGAGAACCCAAATCATGCTCGTGTACGATACATCATCCGGCCTCAGACCCTGTGCTCTCAGTTCGTGAAAGAACTTCCATGCCATGTCCACATTCCCAGCCTTCCCAAAACAATCAATGCACACATTGTACAACACAATATCCGGTTCGAGGCAGCTCCCCTTCACCTCATCCACAAGAGCCAGCGCGCCCTCAACTCGACCCTCACGTGCTAGCGCCCGCACCAACGTCGTGAACAGCGGCACTCCCACCTCGTACCCGACCTCCTGCATCTGCCGCAGCAGCTCCAGCGCGCCCTCGGGCCGCCGCGCCTCGGCCAGCGCGCCAATCAGCACCGTGTACGCGGAGAACGCCGGCCGGAACTTGAGCCGCCGCATCACGCCGATCGCGTGGATGGCGTCGTCAAGGCGGCGGGCGCGGACGAGGGCCGCGACGAGGTCGGCGCAGGCGCGGTTGGGAAGGCCGTAGCCAACGATGCTCATCTCCTCGAGGACCTTCTCGAGTCCGCCTAGGTCGTGGGAGAGGAACGGGAGCACGGCGTTGTAGGCGTCGGCGGGTAAGGGTTGGGGCGAGGAGGCGGAGGAGGCGAGGAAGAAAGGGGCGGCGAGGGAGGGATTCTTGAGGGAGCGGAGGACGGCGAGCACGACGTCGGGTGTGAGAACAGCGGAGAGAGAGGAGGAGACGGTGCGGGCGAGGTCAGGCGTCCAGGAGGCGGCGGCGGAGAGGAGGCGGAGGAGCTCCGCGGCTTGCGGATTGGGGGGTTGCGAGGGTGGGGTGCTGGAGGAGAGGTGGCGGCGGGTCCGGAGGAAGGTGGAGGCGGCGAGGAGGGGGCGGCGAATTGCCGGCGTCCGCAGCGCCGCTGCCGCCGCCATGAGGAGAGTCTGGTAAAACCCTAGCAGGGGACAAGGCTGGTTCGCCGGTTTGGGTAATGTGAGTAGAGAAATTCCCGGTCCATTTGTTCTTGTTCGGCTTAAGGTCGTGTTTTGAAAATTAGAAACCAGCTAAACCAAATTAGACTTGATTTTAGGTTCGATAAATTTTAGTGATTTAAATTTTTAGGGAGCAAAAAAATGGAAGAAATGGAAAAACATAGATGCGGTTTCTAAACCAAATTAAACCTGATTTTAGGTTCGATCAATTTAACTTATTTAAATTTCTAGGGAGCGCAACGAGGAAAATTTCCTATGGTGGGTGTTTGAGTTGTAGCATTGTTCAAAGCAATTTATTTTAGATGTTTCAAAGGAATTTTATAAGATAAAAAATTTCTACACAGTTAGAGGACTTATAACACGAGGTTTAACATCATGTTATAAATTTCTTTGAGAATTACAATGCATTTTTTCTCTCTTTCTCTCTCTTACTAACAAACGTCTAATCCCAAAATTCTTGTATTTTTTTCTACGAAACATTCAAAAATGGAATGCATAGAGTGACATTAAGCTTAAAATAGTAGTACAGCTTACGAAAGGATTTACTGATTTTAAGGGGATGTCATAATGCAATCGACACAATATTACAGGCACATGAACGATTTTTTTAAAAAATAATTCATTTTTTATTCGAAATTACAAAATTATTCCAGCATTTTTTTTTTGCAGAATTAGCCTCCTGTCGTCGAACCGTTGGGTGACTGGCTCCAATCGCCCAACGATTGGGCGTACCTCCTATCACTGCACCGTTAGGCGACAGTTGCCTCGAGATGTGTCCAGTCACCGAACGGTTGGACGACTGGATGGCTTATATAAGGCCACGCGCACTCGGCCGAGCGAGAAGAACCATGGCGAGCGACAGAAAAGGAAGAACAGAGGAGAGGAAAGAAATGGGAGAGGGAGAAGAGAAGAATAGGAGGAGAAAAACTTCGCTCGTGAGGTAATTTTTTTATCTTGTAGTGTATTTATTTGTAGTATGTAAAAACTTTGTGTAGTTCAAATGATGGTATAATTGGTATCCGTAGGAAATTATAGTTTTAGAAAAAAGTAGAAATTCAGAATGTTAAGTAGCACCCGTAGAAAACTTTAGTTAGAGGATAATTTATAATAACTACGCATATCAGCAAACCAAATGTATATAGGGTGCAAATGAGCAAAATTTATAATAACTACATATGGAAGGTAGGCGACGGTGTATTAATTTCGCTAAAGGATACTAATATAGAGATGTACATACTATTAAACCACAAACTAAACTCAACATATAAAAAAAATTCAAAACACAAAATATATGATAGCACTAAATAAAAATATCGTGTGAAGAATGACATATCCGAGCTTAGTCTAAAACGAAACTATCTGCAGACTTTGGGGCATGATTATGCAAGCTTTGTAGTGGACCATACAGATAACTATGAAGTAATGTTACTATAGTAGGCAGCAGTCATATTTTTTTTTATGTTTTCACTACCTTAATCTGAGCAGTAGTAGGTGACGCACAGGAAAACATTATAGAAAAAAAAAAACAAAGCACATAAAATATAATACCGCTAAATAAAAAATATGATGTGTAGAACTATTTAGCTGAACTTAGACATAACGGAGAGATTCTATTTAACAACAAATGAAGCACTTTTGTGATACAAAATACACAATTTCGTCAAGTATATATTCCGATGTATGAATAGGAACGGCAGTTCGATGCATAACCTGATCTGAAATAAAAGTACCATTTTAGAAATTAGAGAAAAATCGAGATCAATTATATCTAGAGTGTTCCACTGTAGTTTTGTAAACTAAACTAAATAGGTACAATGTTTTTTAAACTGAACTAAATAGCTACAACTTTCGCTGAGTATAGAAGTTTTCATTCGATCTAAAATTCCAAGACAACTCATTAGAGCTATGAGTAAGTCGGTCCTGATATATTACATCAGTACTTGCATATCGTTCGTTGCGATCTGACTAGTTGCAATATTGGAAATATTTACAGGCCGACATCAATCATGCCTGTACCCACTACATTAAAAGTGCATTACGGTGTTGGCACCGTGGGTGAAGGTCCGTACGGTGTTGACTTGAGCAGTTTTTCGCAAGCCACTCTGGTACACCCGGATGGTGAGAATGCACGAATCATAGAAGTGATGTATTGGCTTACCCGCAGCTTCTCCTTGGACCCTGAGGTGTGTAGCGTCATTATACAAGGGCTTTGGAACCAGTCTCCCACAGACATTAGATGGGAGTTGAGAAGACTGATGTGCACGGTTGTGTGGAAGGGCTTTATAGAAGGCTGTCGGCGCCGTGGATACGAGTGTGTGCTGCTTGTGCAAGCATGCCCAAAAGAAGCTGTACAGGGCCCTGCCGACAGATATCATCTAGGTGGTGGGAGTAGCTTGGGCGCCCAGCATGTTGGTAAAGAAGAGGACCTAGAGGCCGGTGTTACGAAGGGTTCAGAGGATGTTGCTCATGACGAGGCCGACGCGGTAGATGCAGGAGAGGAAGATCGGTCACCACATGGTGAGCCTACAGGATAGGCTGGTGAAGGAGAGCATAGGGAGTACATATTGCGTCAAATGGATAGCGATGACCAGATGGCCTTAGCTGAAGAGGAAGCTATACAAGATCTCCTATCCCCTAGGAATGGAACAGGTATGACGCTGAGGGTGTAGCCACGCATGACGAGCACAAACCACCTTAGGAGTACCATGCCACGGAGGTTCGATTGCACTCAATGTTTGCTAATAAAACATCCTTGCAGGATGCCATTAAGTTGTGGGCTATGTCCATGCAGCAGACGTTTTGGGTCGTCAAATCTAGCCAGGAGCAGTACACCGTCAAGTGCGAGTAGGCTGGTTGTCCTTGGCGAGTGCACGCACATAGACCGAAGTATGATACTCACTGGATTGTCTCGAAGGTGGAGCCGCACTCTGCATGCTCAGCAGTGTTTTGACAAGGCATCGTAACCTAATGTCGACCTTCATAGCTAATTTGATGTATGGAGAGATAGTGGAGAAGAAGGATGTGGAGGCAAAGCACATTATGGTGGCTATTGAGAAGAAATTCAAGTACAAGATCAGTTACGCGAAGGCGTGGCGTGCGAAGTAGAAGGCATTGGAAAGACGGTTCGGGTCCTTTGAGGTGGTGTACGACAACCTTCCTCGTATGCTTCGGGTGCTGCAGGAGAGAAACCCGGGTACACACACTGCTGTGAAGGACAAGCCATCTAAAAAACCGCGAGGTTTTGCAATATTGCATAGGGCCTTCGTAACCTTCGGTGCCTGCATCGAGGCTTTTAGGCATATGTTGCCTGTGATCTCAGTTGACAGGACCTTTTTGACCGGGAAATACAAGGGGCAGATCCTTACGACCATTGGCATTGACGGGAACAATCAAATTCTCCCGTTGGCAATCACATTCGTCGAAGATGAGAATTACGACAGATGGTTGTGGTTCCTTCAACATGTGAAGGTGGAGTTGTTGGAGCTCGTCCTGGTGTGTGCATGATCCATGATCACTATGCTGGGATACTGAAGGCCATAAGAAAACTTCAGCAAGACCCTGAGGAGCCGTTCGCTTGGCCGGATATGAGGAGTAGATGGTGCATTCGCCACTTGGGGGCCAACGTCTTCAAGAAGTTCTCGAAGCAACCATTGGTGAAACTATTCAAGAGACTGGCTATGCAGAACCAACAGCGCAAATTTGACGCTTTATGGGCACAACTAGATGAGCAAAGCAGGAAACACTTGGACAAGAGGAACCAGGGACCAGAGTCTGAACCTGCTAGTCCGAGGAGGAGGACCTCGAGGAACATCGAGTGCTTCTCCCACTAGATCGAGGCCGAGCCATTGGTCAAGTGGTCTCTACTACACGACACGGACGGGGCAAGGTACGGCATAATGACCACTAACCTTGCGGAGGTGTACAACTGGGTTCTTAGGGGCCTTCGTTCTCAACCCCTCGTCGCCATCGTGGAAGGTGTTCTGCATGACATAATCGGGTATTTCAGGGAGATGCATGCAAATGCCGCACTTCATGCCGCCAAAAACACCATACTGCTCGAAGATTACGACATACATGCAAGCGAAGACAGTGAAGGGCCAGTCGCACACTGTCTTCGTGATGGGCAATACAGAGCATCGTTTCGACATGCTCCTCCGGGATAGAGCCGGATTTGGGACGACCCGTTCTCTTGTCACCCACGAGGTATGCCTTGGAGATCTTGTGAACGAACCTAGCTGTACGTGCAACAAACCGAAGATCTTACACAAGCCATGCTCTCATGTCCTCGTCGCATTTGGGATTGCACATGGACCCTACGAACTTTGTGTCCGAGTACTTCTTGAAGGAGAGGGTGGTGTAGGTGTGGACTGGCGAGTTTAGGGGGTTCAGGGTTGTGGGTAACTTTGCCACCTTGGATATTGCAAATAGGACCTGGATTCCAGATGTTGACATGTTGAAGGGTGGCAAGGGTCGCTGGCAGAGTCGTCGTATTACCAATGATATGGACGAAGCACAAGCCAGTGCATTGGGTAGATGATGTGGGCACTTCGGCCAGGAGGGCCACACAGCCAGATGATGCAACGTGGAGTAGGCACCACCATGGTTTGCGGTACCACTTATTCGAGTGTGCAAAGTGGGTCCAAAATAGCAAATCAGTGTACATTGTAATCTGTACTTCATATTGTTTATGTAACTGTTCTGCTACTACCCAATTTTCCTTTGATGTATGTACTGCCGTAGCACATGTATCGTATGTTGCACGTAATGTTTATGTAAGTGTTGTAGCACTATCCCTTTTTCATTACTTTTAGGTTTGTTTGTTTACAAGTTAAATTTACTCTTGCTTTACGTTCGATGTTTTATTTGCGCGTATTTGCTAACTTAAAGTTGTTTTGCAGGTATGGCTCATGACCCTCACGGATCCGACTGGAGTTTCGGCCTCCTGGAGGAGCGCATCGACTGGCTACATTGCGCGTCGCGTCATGTCCCGCATCCTGTGGGCGCGGCCGACGTGACTGTGTTGGGGGTGATCCGCACGCGGACACCTCGGGTGGCCTGGAGGCTAGACCCACGCTGGACAGACAAGTTAGCATCCATTGACACTATCTTCTAGCCATACTTACCTTTCATACTGACCTTTTGTTGCATTACAGGCTCAGCGCTGCCAGTCTACTACCTCTCGCCCTGATGGTGCAGGCCACGGACGAGGACAATCCGGCAGCACCCGTGGTCGGTGACGACGGAGACGTCCATGCTGGGCCGGAGCGGTCACAATGCTTCCCGTTCGACCGCTCCTTGCTCACAGCTCTCGTGGACCGGTGGTGGCCAGAGACTCACACTTTCCATCTCCCATTCTGGGAGATGGCTCCTACTTTGCAGGACGTCTCCCTGCTGCTTGGCCTCCCTATCGCGGGAGGTGCTGCCTTCCCGCGGGAGTCACCGGACGACTAGCGCGATGATCTTCTGGCCAGGTTTCAGGGAGTCCTTTCGCCTACGGCCGCGGCCGGGTACTACATCTTCCCAGAGGCATAGAGGCACAGCCCATCCTTGCGGTGGTTGTCATAGTTCTGGGTACGTGTTCGACGCTGCTCCCATTGGGAGCGTTGCGCTCTCCTTTTCGTACTACGGTCTTACTATCTTTGTCCCTGTACATAGGTTGAGCGGATGGACCCTACCGCGGACGACCTACAGGTGTCACGCCACCTCGAGGCCTACTTATTGTGGCTATTTGGTTGGGTCCTGTTCACTAGCAGCCATAGCGACACCGTCGACACGCGGCTCATCGCGTACGTCAGGGCCATCGCCAATGGGGAGGCCCCCCAGATCAGCTGGGGTTCAGCCGCACTTGCCGCCACCTATCGCGGCTTGTGCAACGCGTGCTGCAGGTCGAGGCTGAACTCCAACCTCACGGGGTGTCCTCTCCTACTATAGCTGTGGTCGTTCTAGCGCTTTAGCCTCGGACAGCTCCTGTTGGACGACAGCGCTCCGTACGGGCAGGAGATGTACAATGCAGACGAGGTGGACCGGCCGAAAATGGGCTTTCTCTGGTGCCAGCGACGGGTACATACTCTCTCGTGTGACTAATTTCTTCATATAACCGATCGTCCTATCTAACAACTTGTGTTCCTTGCAGGTACAGTTCGCGCATGTGCAGGTGACACGGGCGTACGAGCCCTTCGTGGAGCAGTTCGACTGGCTCATGGCGGACAACATTCGCTGGGAGCCATACTCCCCTCAGGAGTTAGATGCCCGCGCTCCTCACGGCCTTTCCTCGTTGTGCCCGCGCGACTGGGACTACTGGCTGACCCGTAGGGCGCTTGTCTTCAACGTCTTCGTTGAGGACTACGAGGTGCATCGTGTTATGCGCCAGTTTGGACTACAGCAGGAGGTTCTAGTCCCAATCAGGCGACCAATGCCCGACAGCGTCCACGCGTGAGTAATCAGCATAGATGCCCCTATTTCTGATGTCATCTTGTACGCACGACTTCTAACTACATGTTACGTTTAGCAGCTTCAGTAGGAAGGGAGTCCGCCGCGGCACGAATTGGGGGATTAGGATGGACACGTGGGTACAGGAATGGGAGGGCGCGCTGCAGATCGTGCGTGAGGACACCCCTATGACCACAAAGCCACAGTCGATGAGTACCTTCACGGCACGCCTCGCACACGCATTGTACGCTCGCACTTGCCGCCGACCAATCGACACCATGTGTCCCGACACCGACCGACACATACCCTGTGCATTTTGCGCAGGACGTGCACCGCACGATACATTACATCCTACTTGGAAAACTTCACTTGTGGCATCCCCAATTACAGTTTTCACCCTGTCGTGTTTTCATTGCAGGTGAGCATCAATACTGAGATTGTGAGGGACTGCCGCTCCTTGTTTCAGAGGTTCATCGACGGTGTGGAGGGAACACGCGAGGAGGCGGCCCAGTGTGAGACCCCGGTTTATTAAGCTTGTAACACTTAACCTTCCACTGGTTCTAGTATCACAAATAGAATAAACCGCGCCTCGATGGACATGTGCTTCCCAGAAATTGCAGCACACATTCATCATACAAAAGCATGCATCATTTCCATACAAGATAATATAACAAGTCTACCAAAGGACATACATAACATAAGTTATTACAAGACAGCCGACCGGCCAAATGACAAGAGTATAAAAGGGTAAAAGCGGAAGCAAAAGTTGCCATAAGATGGCTTAAACCAAAAGACGACCAGTTAGCCACATAACACCACAGGGCAACCGACCAGGCCGCCAAGCTAGTCGCCCCACACACTGCCACAGCACAACTCACAAAAGTGAGGCCCCTCGGGCTCACCTTCTTCCTCTGCACACAATAAGCAATGCAGGTGAGTACAATAATGTACTCGCAAGACTTACGAGTAACAAGCCTATACATAGCTACATGGAAGCTGTATCAAAGGAAGGTGGGTTATATGGTTATTTGGACGCATAAAGCAAATTTCATTTGCAATAATGTAATAGATTGAAAGCAATTTGACAAATCAGTTTTTAAGCATTGAAATAACAACGAGTAACAATAATTATCAAGTAACCACCTAGAAGTGACAAACCCAATAGCCACCACAAATAGCATGAATCCCTGATTCATACCACCCATCAAATTTTAATTAAAATGGTGGAGTCTAACTCTTGAAAAGCTTATCCAAGCGTGTCCATAACCTAAGACGAGGCTATTCAAATATATCAAACCCTGCAGGGGTGTACCAATGTACCCACACTTCAGACCGCCTTTTTGCCAAGCTATTAAGCACACTTCCTTAGGTATGCCGGCACGGCTAAGTCCTACGAACCTTTTCCAATGGAATATGCTAATCAAGAGACGCACGTATGGGGGTTAATCCTTAGTGATCCGTTGACGAAATATGGATCACAAGGACCCATACGTGGAGCAGGACACACCGGCCTCGGCGGGTGCTCCTCTCCCCACAAACATGTCCATGTTGCACATAATTAAATGTACAACCCACCACGCGACTCATTGATTAACACGGCCCAAAGTACTCAGCTAAGAGAGGTCCCATATCCCTCTAGTGTGGTTAGCACACATAGAAATGCTCGGATAACAGGTACTCACAAGTAGTTCGGTCCTTAATTGACTCGGGCACCATTCCAATCACACCCAAAAGATCACACTATCTTACCATTGTGCCCAAGTCTAAATTATTTTCATTTTCAGTTTTAGTTTTGCAATTTAGACATAGCACAAGGCCGAAACATAGAGATCATAATAAGTTTGTGTGATCAAAGTTATCGACAAGTCGATAACCGCCCATTTCTACCGATAGCTAAGCATGGCTAAGCATAATGACACGTAAACTACTAAGTGACAAGGGTTCATCCAGCGAACCCAAAATCACAACAAATAATCCTAGGCTTCAGTAGTGGAGGAATAAACATTTCCTACTGATAATGCAACTACTGGGCCAACTATCGACAATAGTTTAAAACAACATAGCAATGCATACATAGAATTTGCAAACAACATATTAGAATTTGAAATTAGTAGGAATAATATGATCAAATGATGTTACATCTGCTTGCCTTGCTGGAGTGCAAGATCTGATGGCTGTGGCTCAGAATTATTATAAATATTGTCTTTGGAACCTAACGCGAAAAGGCGATAAACCAATAAGAACGAAGAATACCAAATAAACTCCAACAGCAAAAGACATTCAAATCTAATGAAATTTATACAACAGCTAGGGGATAATTTTAGACAATTTTAGGAACAAGAATCATGCAATTTGGATTTAGGATGCAAAAGATATAGACAAAATACTCTTTCTCAGCCTATCAATTTACCAAATTAACTTTTAGTACTGTTCATGGCGAAAATTTCCAGAATGATCTAAGGTCTGAAATTTTTACAGCAGAGAGATTATGACATCCTAATAACAGCAAAGTTGAGTTTACTAAATTTGGAGTTATAGTGATTTATTTATGGTTTTTCTAAGTTGTAAATCTATTGCAAGTCATTTTACCGAATTATAACTATGCTCAAAACCTATTTCATATTAAAGTACACTAACAGAGGAATTTAACAAAATTGATTTTGCACAAATTGGAATTCTACAGAAAAATATATGCATTTATCAAGTTTTATTTCTATTTCTGGAATATTCTAAAGGCAGGAATCAAGTTATTTTAGTTATAAGATTTTCTGATACTGAAATATGCCTAAATACATTTTTAGATTAAACTCTAGTGGCATAAGATTTTATTACAGTTGGAATTACCTAAAAAGTAGTTAGCAGGAATTAGTTATGAGTTTTCAAAGTTTAAATACAAGTTTTAGTTGATAAATAAAAGCTTACAGAAATAGATTCGAACTCAACAGAAATAAGCGATGTGGACGCTTAAGAACCCTTGATCTAAAATCCTACGGCCCACGTGCGCCGGGAACAGCGCACGTGCGCGATACCTAGAAGGAACCCACCGTTGGATCAAGATCCAACGGCTCACGAGGTGGGATGCATTCGGACGGTGCGGTTACCGCAGCCAACCACAATCGTAGATCTGAAGATGGACGGCTAAGATCGCATCCCCCCTTCGGATGGTCCGATTGCATTCACGATCACAACCGCAGATCAAGCGATGGACGGCCTAGAATGATTTAGGCAACCAGATGGTCCGAATGCATACTAGATCTGGACCGTTGATCACGGGATCGACGGTCCACAATCAACAAAGTGCTACGCACGGAACTTAAGTGCGCGAGGTGGTTTTTAATGAGTGGGCCCACAAGTCAGTGGGACAAGGGGCCAATTAGGACAACAATTTAATTACTAAAGACCAATGATTAGTGATGATTAGCAATCAAATGTGTCCTAATGAGCCCACACAGCGGTGGATTAAAGAGATAGGGGCCCACCTGGCAGTGGCTAACGGTGGTGGCTAAGACACATTAATTGCTAACCAATGATTAACAATTAATGACCCCAGAGCCGCGGCTTAAGGCCTACGGGCCCACATGCCAGCGACACAACGAACAGATTAGGACATGATTAATGCACCTAATGATTAGCAATAATCGAGCAATTAATGTGTCCTAAATAAATGACGAAAACGGGGATTTCGCCGGCGCACTACCAAGCGGGTTCAACGACTTGTCGCCGGCGACTCCGGTCGCGACGGCGCCAACCAAGTAGTGAAATGGATTCTCAATATCCTTACGGACCTAGTGGTGGCAATCTCGCCGGCGGTGAGGGGCCAGAACGCCGGCCAGCCGGAAAAACAAAAATAGAGCTTTTACTGCTAAGCACGAAAATAGCAAAATGCTCCGCTGCAGTCCAAAGAAGCGTGTGCCAAAGCCTCTAGGGACTAATAAGAAGCTACCTTAATGAAGAGAAGCTTCAAAGATGGCCGGAGAAGCTTGTCCACGGTGGAGCTTGCCGGACTCGAGGAAGAAGATATGAAAATAGAGATCTGAGCCAAAATGAACACCACGGGTGGTCAAAATAGCTACACAATAGCCCACATAAGCTTCATGAGTAATTAATTGAGGAATAGAGCACTCACCGGAGCTGAGGAAGAAAATGACCAAATTCGGCCGAATTTGACAAATCCCAAATTGGACAATTCCTGCGAATCAAATCCAAAATTAAGCGAGGGGACATGTTCGAGATAGTGAGGAGGTTAAATTGGTGTAAGGAGATATGAAGGAGAACCACTGGAACACCAAGAACACCAATGGAGCTCTACGGGTCAACAATGGTGGATTGTCGGTTTTGGGGTATTAAGCTCCACAATTGAAAATGGAGCTCGAGGGTGGTGTAAAGGGATACCAGTAGGTATTGAAGGTGCTTATAAGGCTTTGAAAATAATAGGGTTTTCCAAAAGAGCCTTTCGGGAGGCAAAGCTCAAAGCACAAGGCATGGCCGAAAACAAAAAGGGGTGTGGATGATGGTATGGGGTATGGCTTGGCCGAACACACCTCCCACAACCCTAAATGTCGGCTAGAACGGCTGTAGGGAGCATGAAATGACATCCCCATGCCCTACACTGTTTTCGCACGGCGGAAGGTTGAAGATGACTAGAGGAAAAGCTCGGGCGAACTTGAACCCTACGATTTTGATCGGGCGGCTGATATTGCGCCACGCCTCGAGATTTGAAAATAAAGGAATAGATCGAGCCCTTGGATTAGAAACGAACGACTCGATTCACACAAACAACCTAAGGTCCGAATGTCTCGGAGAAAATGGGCGGTTGGATGGGGATCCAACGGTTCAAAAGGGATAAAGCATCCGCACGGTCCGAATGCTCACACGAACATGGGCCGCGCGATAAGGATCCAACGGTGGAGATTAGACGCGCGATTTTAAAAGAGGCTCTGCGATTAGTTGATCGACCGAGTCAAGAGGCTAGAGCCCGTCGTCCGACCCAACCCAAGGAACAAGTGAAATTAGGTTTTGAGTGTTTAAACTGAACTGGGACTTTGAGGATTTATTTGAGATAGCAAAACAACTCCAAAAATTATGAAATTTTTACTAGAGCTTGCTAACTTAGATATTTTCCTTGCATAAAATGTTCAAAGGTTTTTATGCTGCGCATTTTCCTCCAAAAATAATGCAAGGCTCTGGTTTAAAGTTTTGACTGAAAGTCAAACAGGTTTGACTGCCCTCTAAAAATATTCAATCAATTTCTAAAAATTGTGAAATTTTTCAGAGGGGCCACATACCATCACAGGAACTTAGGAAAAATATTTCCCAATGATGTTCACAAGATTTGAGATGAAAATTTTTTTTTGGAAGACAAGGTTTTGATCAAAAGACTTGTGACTTTGTATTTCCATAAATTCTTGTACAAGAATTGTTCAAAGCATACAGGAAATACATGATGTAAGAAAAAGTTTTAATTTCTACTCATTTTCTTACATTTGAAACACAAGTCTAAAATCGGGATGTTACACCAGGCTTTCCGTCGTGTGGCTGTTCAAGCCACACGGATTGCCAGCCTGTTGTCGTGCAGCAGGCTCCCGAGGTTGACACGCTTGCGCCTGGTCGACAATCTGTACGTCCGCCAGCACCATCCCGTCCAAAAGCACAAGCAGTTCCGAGGCTCACCGGACCACGCCCGACATCGCCGCGCTCGAGGAGGCTCGAGGGTCCGCTCGGGCACGCCTCGCATAACGGCAAAGATCGCACTACGCCTTCCACACGCAGGGCATGTACGACATTCCATACAACCCTCCGGATGCCTTCTTGCATGCCATAGCAGTCGCCGAGGGTACGCCACGTCTCTGTTTGTCAGCACGCATTGTGTTTTCTTATTAACTAACAATATTTGCTGTGCAGGTGTAGGTAGTCTGGCCTATGACGGATTAGGGGCCTCCCCAGGTGACGCAGACACGCACGACTTCCTTGCGGACAAGGACCCAGCACCTCAGGCCACACTGGCTGAGGTTATCTCCGGGACACAGCTCGTCGGTGCACCAGTACCAACACAGCCTCTAGTTCTATCCACCCCTCCACCTTAAGGTCCTCGTCAAACCAGGCCTCCAGACCGTCTTACCCTCTCGGGATCGAGGCCCCGACACCCAACGCAGAGGAGGACGCCCAAGCGAGCCCGTAGGGGTGGACACGGAGCTGGAGTGGGTCGTGGCGACGCGGGAGGGGATGCTGGGGGTGCGCTTAGGGGGCCCTAGTAGGGGGCGTCCCCTGCGCTGGCTGTATTTTTGTTCATTATGTCATACTTTTATTTTTGCACTTAATATGTGATGCATGTAATACTTTTCTGTTTTTATGTGTACTCGTTCGTACAATGTATGTTTGTTCAATGCATATCGACACTTATAGCTTAATGCACGCGATACATCGATGCAACAGTCAACTCAATAAAAGGTAACCACAATGATGCGTCCACCATTTAGTGACATACGTTACGCGATTGAACACAATTGCGTACAGAAGGGGAGACTACCGAGGTACAACCTTCTACGGTCGTGCCTATTGGTAGAAGGTGCCTCGCACTACCCACATAGAGTGTTGTACAAGGGGCGCCTCGGACGTGGCTGGCCGTCGTTGTAGTGGCACACACATATACATCTAAGGTTCACGCAATAGCATATGGGATCATAGGAACTTCCTATGTTCACGACCTCCTCGTTGCCCCTCTCGCGCTGCATCTGTTGGCGAGGTCATCGTTTTCCTCATTGAGATTGTCAACCCACGCCTCCAACTTAAAGATTCGATTCCACAATCTATCCATGTACATCACAACATGTCGTTCATGGGGAGGATCGATCCAGCGAACAAAGTCGCATTTCGCCATCTGCTGGAAAGGAGGGTTAACATGGAAGCTCTATTAGCAGTAACATAAAGCAAACTATTTGCTAATTGTACCCCAGAGTGTGGGCATCGGAAGAAACATCGTCCACCATCGAAAGGGTCGTCCAAGACCTACACGACAACATCCTCTCTGTGTCCGCATTTCGGCCATACCTGTAACACCTTGGTTTTCAGAGCCTTTTTGAAATTTTCAAAATAAAAAGAACCATTTGGTTTTGATGAGAATTCAAAGCTTAACCTGAGGATTTCAGAGTTTGAAGGGTTTTAAAATGACTAAACTATACTTCAACTAATCCAAAGTTTGGTTCTTTTGGTGTTACTCAAGCTCTCTGGTGTTGTTCTCCTTTTCTTGTCTACTCGAACCTTGTCTTTTGGAGTTTCTCTCTGTCTAGACCACCTTTTTGGTCTGGACCACCCTTTGGATTAGGACCCCTCTCTTAATCTCTTTTGGTAGTTTAGATCTCTTCTGAGGCCTAGACTTTCCTTGTCACTAGACCTCTTATAAGGACTAGACCATCTTTGTGGTTTTGACCTTTCTCTTCTGTTTGGGTCCTCCCTAGGTCTAGGCTTCCTTTGTGTTTAGCCCTCCTGTATGCCCAGGCCTCCCTCTTGTTTGGCTATCTCTTGGAAACCAGGTCCCTTATGTTTGGAACTTGTCGGGACCCAAAATTACGATTCTAGAACCCTTTGTGTATAATGCACTAGTCCAGGATCACACTAGTGCACACAGTGTCAACATAGGTGAATATCAATCCACACAAGTGATAAATAAAGTAAACGATTAGTTTGAATAACAAATAAGGGTTTTGACCTTATGGTCGGGTTTACACTTATTGAGCCACGCAGAGCTAACAGAGAATAAATAGCAGCGGAACAGAAATAACTTCAGCGTAGATCCCATCAATTCACCACAGGCAACCGACTGGGATCCAGACCTTAACGATCAGCAACCTTCGACGAACTCCTCCTCGAAAGCAGGCGTAGACTCCTCCTCTTCTGCAGGTTTGGGCGTAAGTTTTACAATAAGCGTGAGTACACAACCGTACTCGCAAATCATACCACAGAATGCAATTTATAGATGCAGGCTTATTCCAAAAGAAAAGGCTTATGTGGTTCTTTTGCATAAAAATAACACTTGTAATTGAATACAATAATAGGTTGAAAATATAATTCAAAACAAATAGACAATATTAATTTATCATTTGTTTTCACAAAGACACAAAGCTAAACATATTATTTCACATAGCCATATGCCTTAGATCACATAGCTCCTATTCCAAATATTTTATGAAAACTACCACTCGTGTGAAATCCCCGAGCATGTCCATAACCGCGGACGCGGCTATTCGAATTGATTGATTTAACACTCTGCAGAGGTTGTACACTTTACCCACATGATACAACTAGTGTTGCAAGCACTAATCATAACAAAACGGTTCAGAAACTTCATCTTAACATTGACACTCCCGACTTGCTTACAAACCGCTATGCCAACCCAAACGAAGCTCTTTGGCATAACACACATCGTTGGACAGGGACACGACGAACCGCCCCGTGATGCGACTACCTTGTAGTACACACCTCCACCCATAGCCTAACCTACAGCCTAAATAATCAATGCCAAGAATCCATAACCTACTAAGTTAGGCCCGTCCCATCAGGCATGTGGTTGTACAGGAAGGCTCAGTTCAATAGCGCACAAAGTTAAGTCCTTAATTGACCAAGGCAAGACTTCCATTCTCTAACTATGCCACAAAGATTATTATTCCCATGCACATAGCTTCCACCATATCACACAGTATCCACCACTTGCCTCAGTCTAAATCCTTTACCACCCAGTTGGTTTTAGTGCAACACAAGCCATACACAAAGTAATAGCACACAGTACACACAGTTTTATCACATAGTTTCATAGTCACTTAGTCAAATTTAATATTTGCAACTCAAATGAGATGTGAGACTCGTAGCATGGCTAAGCAATTGTACTCGCATCTAACCAACCCACGTTGGTGCTACAATATTACCAACTAATAACCAATCTATGGTGACAAGGTATTATGACATACAAGGCCAAGGTGTATTAACAAATTGGATGATAACTATGCCCAAAAGCATTTAAATACATAATTAAAGTAGAATGCAATACTTTGAAACAAAGTAATTTAAAAACTGGATCAAGATGATCAAAGGTATGACTTGCCTTGGAAAAGGTCTAAGTACTGGTCTTGATCTTGAGGTGCTCCTTCTTCTCCAAAATTCCCCGATGTATCGACGTCTACTCGCAAACGAAATAAATAAACAAAACAAATAAATAACAGAGGCAAAACAAACCCCAAAAATTAAATAAAAATCTCAGATAAATAGAGCTCTAATTTAGATAAATTTTGGAACTTGAATGGGCTCAAATGGAGTTCGGATGCAAAAGTTATAGGCTCTAGAAGTTTAAATCTAAAAGAAACCCTAATTTTGGATTTACTGGAATTTTTGGATTATTTCTTAACAGAAAAATCGGTTTATTGCGCAAGCATGACACGTGAGGAATTTCGGGAATTAAAAGAAATAAAAAGAAATTACTGACATGTGGGACCCACATGTCAGCGAGATGGCTCACGGTAGATCAAGTCTACCGAGCCGATTAGATCTGAAACCGGTGGGCCGCCACGCACGCGCGCGCACGTGGACTCGATCGACGCCACGCACGCGACACGTCGGCGAGGGTGCTAACATGGCGCCGAAGTGGCACTGACGCGGTGGCTAAACGGCGGCAGAGGCTCGGGAACCAAGGGTTCCGGCGAACGGCGGCTCCTCGT